>CM061488.1:65215118-66415118 GCA_030867185.1 Tagetes erecta
ATCAATCCCCAACCAAAATTTGATGATAATACAACAGATCTGATCCAAATTTTATTGAAACAACTTTTTAACCAAAACTTACTAAAAACACTAAGAATCAATCCCAGATCACATATGTATCTCTTAATGATAGATCTGATAATCTCAATTGTTTTGCATTGCAAAAACACACAAATCTCAATCAAATTCAATTACAAAGAACACCAATTAAGATCCAAACAGATTGAAATTGCCTTTTTACCAAAAACCTTAAAAAACCCTAAATTCTAAGTAATTTTAGTAAGTTGTTGGTTAAAAGTTATTTCAATAATTTGGATCAGATCTGTTGAATTTTCATCAAATTTTGGTTGGGCATTGATTAGTTATGATAGTTGAAATCAATAGATCTTTCATCTAATATGTTTTGTGCAATATGTGGGATTTTTTTTGTGGTTTTTCGTGAAACAGGGTTTTCCAGATTCATATTGCGAACCTACACATTCATCTTGAGAAATTGATTACTCATTTTGCGAAACTATGGATGTCATATGCTATTAGTTCTGTGACCTTGATCTGCGACACTACCGAACGAAAGTTCATTTGATTGCCTTGTGCTTGCGAAATGTGCTGTCCAAGTGTTGCCGTGTTTCCGAAACTATCCTGAACGAAAGTTCAAACTCATTTGCGATGCTAGCTTGCAAAGGTGCATACGACACTAGCTTGCGAACCTATTTGCGAATCTAGTTGCGAAACTGTGTGCGAACCTAGTTGTGAACCTATTTGCGAAACTATCATCTAAATCAAATTTAAAATGTCTATGTCTTTCACCTTAGCTGATTTGGAAAGTGGGGCACCGAACAGACCACCAAAATTGATAATGAGGACAATTTTGATGACTGGAAAAGGAGACTTAGAGCGTTTTATTTGTATACTGATCTTACACAATAGGAATCAATTGAGAATGGTCCTCATATACCTGTCACCACTGTTGGAGATGCAACTGTTCAAAACATAGCTCCTGAGACATACAATGAAAGAGACAAGAAGTAGATTGACAGAGATAACAAGGCATTTGGAGCAATGATTCTATGTTTATATTCGGAAACTCAAACGGTTTGGTGAGCATAAAAATGCAAAGGAACTGTATGAAGCACTATGCGAGTTTTATGATGGAAATGCCGATTTACAAAAGGACAAGGGTGTTCAAGCATAGAAGGAATTCAACTCATTAACGGGTCACAGAAATGAGAAGATATTAGACTTAACAAATCGTTTTCTGACTGTTACCAGCAATTTGAAGAAGTATGATGATGATCTGACAACAGCTGAACAAGTTACTATGCTTCTAAACTCACTTCCTCCTGAATGGAGTCTTCAAGTTAGAATGCTGAAGCAAGAACGGAAATTTTCTGAATTTAAATTGATCGTTGTGATCAACAAAATGAAATCTTTTGAACTGGATATCAAGCGAAGAGAGTACAATCAAGGTGTCTATCCTACTCAGGTTCATTTGCAAAATGCCGCATTGATATCATCAACGTCAATGGCTCCAACAAACAACTCTGGATATATGTATGGTTTTGGAAGTGGTTCGTCAGAGAACAGGAATACTGGAAAGGATCAGTCTACAACATAAGTTCCGACTGATATGATAGCAATTTTTGGAATGTTTGTGAACAGTTATGAAGCATTGGTTGCTGGGGAAATAAAAGGAAAAGAGAAAACAATGGAAAAAATGCTATAGGTTGATCCCGATGACCTAGAAGAAGCAAACATTCAGTGGCATATGGCCATGCTTACTGTAAGAGCAAGGAGATTCACGGAGAGAATATGGGAAAGGAATTTGGAATCATAACGCAAAAGTCGGATTTGACAAGTCTAAACTTCGGTGTTTTAACTGCAAGCAACTTGGACATTTTAAAAGGGATTGTCCTTCTCCACAGTCTTTGAACCACCATCCCCAAATACCAAAAACACTCATGTCATGGAAAGAGGAGAAAATTGTAACTCAAAGGTGATCGCACTGATAATAAACTTTGATTGGAGTGCTGAAATTGCTGAGGTAGAAGAGGAAATCAATCATGATCTTATGGTTGAAGTATCAACTGATGAAAGAAACAAATCTGAGTTAAAAGAAGAAGTCAATGAGAAAGACAACGAATCAATAAAAATGTAATAAGTTGATGAGAAGGAAGATGTACAAATTGATGATGCTGAGAAAGTCGATGTAAAAGCTGCTGTTGAGATAGAAGAAGAACGAAAAAGGAACACTCGAATCTGCAATTATGACAAAGCATTGGCTGCAGAAAAGTCATCATGGGACTCCCATATGAGGTAATTCAAGATATGTTTTCATCTGCTTGCAGAGTTCGTCTTTTTGGTGTGTATAAAGCAAACTGACTATTGTTATCTAATCAAGCTGAACTGAACACCATTAATTCTGAACTTAAAAAGAATGAAGTGAACTATTATGTGAAAGTCTAGGGGTGTAAACGAGCCGAGCTACTCGAGATCGGATCGATAAAAAGCTCGAACGAGCTGAGCTTTTTCGAGCTCGAGCTTAAAAAAAAGCTCATTAAGTTATTGAGCCCGAGCTCGAGCTTTAAATATCGAGCTCGAACCGGCTCGCGAGCCTTATCGAGCTTTTCCATTATATGTTTTTTTATTTATTTAATAAATATATATTGTTATTAATAGTTAAAATATATAAGTTATGATTAAAAATATATAATATGTATTTTGTTATATATAAAATACAATTAAATATAAATAATTAAAATTTTATATAAAACTAAATAAAAATAATTAAAAATAAAACAATAAAAAACCAGACGAGCCGAGCCCGAGTCGAGCTCGAGCTTGAGAAGTTTTTGACGAGCTCGAGCTCGAGCTTTGAAATTAAAGCTATAAACGAGCCGAGCTCGAGCTCGAGCCTGGTTAAGCTGAAATGAGCCGAGCTCGAGCCTAGCCTAGCTTGGGCTCGGCTCGGCTTGTTTACACCCCTATGTGAAACTTAATGAAGCTTTGCAGGAAATAGATCACTTAAATCGAAAACTCTTAGAAAGAAACGTTGAGGTAAACATGTTGGATGAACGTGTAAAACAAGCCGAGTTTGAAAGTAGTAAGCTTCAAACAAAGTTAGACAAATGGACCATTTCAGGCATGAAACAAAATGAGTTGTGTATTAGGCAAAGAGGAGCTAGATTTAAAACTAGAGTAGGTTATGAAGAGACGTCTTATGTCTATCCTCCACCTAGCCCTTATTATTATTTTCCTATACCAAAACCTCATCCAAATAACGATTTAATTGAAGAAAATACTAACAGTTTGTGTGCAGGTTTAGAAAGTGTTAATCACAAGGAAGTGCGTGAAGAGTATGGCTATGGTGGAACGTCTGGTCTGGGATGCTCTGTTTCTAGTTCTAGTTTAAATTCCAAGAAGTCTGTTTTAGACAATGCTAGTAGTAGTGATAACATTTCAAACGATTCGAATAGTATGAACATTAAACCGTCTATACTAAATAATGATTGTGATTCGTTTGGTTTAATGATGTTAATGTTGATTGTGTTTCTTCTGTAAAAATTGATACTCTGTTACCTCTTAAAAATTGCTTTGAAAAGTTTGTCACAGTACCAATTCCCACTTTTTTTCCTATTCGTATATCTAAACCAACTGAGACAAACTGTTCAAAGTCAAATTATACACTGGTTACAAGTGATCATTTATGTACTTCGAAAGGTAAGTCCAAAGAAATGTATGTTCCTTTCAGTGACTCTGACTCAAGCATGTCAGAGCGTGATGAAGAAATTTGCATGGATTCTATTCCCACGGAAAAACACAAAAATGTTTGAAATCCCATTGTTTTAGATGTGGTAAAGATACTCATGTGGTTAAGAATTGTCCTGAACTTGTCCCCAATAGTGTAAATAAATTTAGTTTAAAGAATAGATTTATGTAAATAATCATTTTTGTGATAAATTTTCTTTAACCAAACCCAAGTCGATTAAGACATGGGTTCCTGCCTCTAATTAATTTTTCTTTTGCTTTGTGTCAGGAACGCTCAAGAAGGCCTATCAATAGTCACTGGCATGTTGATAGCGGATTTTCTAGGCACATGACGGGTTTGAAGGATCTTCTAACAAATAATAGGATCATTAATGGAGGTTATGTGGCTTTGTCGGTGATAAAAAGGGAGGAAAGATGATATATCAAGGAGATGTCTCAAATGGATCATTAACTGTTGAAAAAGTCAACTATGTTCCTGAATTGCATTTCAACTAGTTAAGTGTCTCTTAGATTTGTGATAGAAATATTCCAGTTCTTTTTAGATCTAACGAATACTTATTTCTTAAGCCAGAATTCACCGTTCTAGATGAGTTGATTGTTATGCGAGTTCACAGAAGAAACGACACATATATGCTCGATTTGAATTCAAAAGATTCTACTACATCCACTTTAACGTGTCTCTTGTCCAAATCATCTTCTTCCGAATCATTTCTCTAGCACCGAAAACTTGGGCATGTTAATTTCAATAATATAAATAAATTGGTTAAATATAATCTTGTCCGTGTCCTACCTCTAAAAGATTTTTCTGTTGCAGAGAAGTGTATGGCTTGTGCAAAAGGGAAATAACAAAAGAAATCTCATAAACTTAAACTTATAAATCAATTTCTAATCCTCTTGATCTATTACATGCTGATCTCTTTGGTCTCATTAGCGTTACGAGTATTGCCAAGAAATCGTATTGTCATGTTGTGACAGATGATTTCTCTCGATACTCATGGGTTAGTTTCTTGCACACAAGGGTGAGACTACTGATGTTTTCCAAAAGCTGATTCTCAAAATCGAAACCATCAACATTAAGTAAGTGAAGGCGATTCAGAGCAACAATGGAACAGAGTTCAGAAATTATATTTTTGATTCATTTTGTGAAGAAAGAGGTATTTTGAGAGAATTCAGCGCCGTAAGGACCCCGCAGCAAAATGGAGTGGCAGAACGCAAAAATTGTACCCTGATTGAAGCAGGCAGAAAAATGCAGATTGAAGCAAAACTTCCTATTATTTTCTAGGCTGAAGTTGTGAACTGCGCCTCCTATGTACTAAACCGTGTGTTAATTGTCAAGGATAAGGAGAAAACACCCTATTAATTGTCTCACAAGCGAAAACCATTGATCAATTTCTTTCGAACGTTTGGATGTTCTTGCACTCTATTGAATACCCAAGCTCAAAATTCAAAATTTGGTGCTATTTATGATGAATGTTTTTTTGTGGGTTATTCTTCATCTTAGAAAGCATATCGGGTTTACAACAAGCGCACAAAAATTGTGCAAGAATCCTTTTATGTTGACTGGCAGGAATTGTACGTTTGTGACACTAGATCTGACCATGCATGGATCAATGACTCCACGATAGTCTTTAATTCATTCAATTTACCCTCTTTTGTGGAAGACGAAGATGCTGCTTTTGATTCTATTGAAGTTTCGTCTGAACCATTCATTATTCCACTTGTTCAAGATGTTGTACAACCATCGATGCCATCTGTTCATGCTCATGTTGAAGCTCCTCCTGTCATACCTGATCTTTCCCCATCCTCGTCTGAATCTGTTTTTATTTTATCTTCTCCAAACAATTCGGTTTTGCCGCAGTTACTTCTAATTCAAATTCTCAACAACAAACTTCTGATACATCATTGCCACTTCAACTTACAAAGAGTTGAAGGATCATCCTCATGATATTCTTATTGGGTCAATTTTCGACAGTGTGAGAACACGTCACAAATCAGACTCATCAATGAATGTTTATTCTCTTGTTTTTTTATCACAGATCGTATCGAAGAACATTACAATGGCCTTACAAGATCCAAGCTGGGATGAATCCTTGCAACTAGAGCTTCAGCAATTCAGAAAGTTAAAAGTTTGGGAATTAGTTGATCTACCACCGAACAAATATCCAATTGGTATTAAATGGATCTACAAGAATAAGCCAGATGACCGTGGTGTAGTTATTCGAAACAAAGCTCGTTTGGTTGTTCAAGTGTTTATACAGTTGGAAGGATCCGACTACACCGGTGTTTTTCCTCATGAGGGGCTAGAGTTGAAGCCATTCGTATATTTCTAGCTCATGCTGCACACAAGAATTTCAAAGTATATCAAATGGATGTCAAGCGTGCATTCTTGTACGGAGATATTGATGAGGAGATATATGTGGGTCAACCGCCAGGATATGAAGACCCTGATTTTCTGATAAAGTCTATAAATTGGACAAATCTCATTATGGACTGCATCAGGCACCTCGTATTTGGTACGAGACATTGAATCAATACTTGCTGAGTAAAGGTTTTACCAGAGGAACAAGATATGACCCTTTTCAAGAAAGTGATTGGTGACCATGTATTGCTTGTGCAAGTCTACATTGATGACATTATCTTCAGCTCATCAAACGAGAAGCTATGCAGAGAATTTGAGGAAGTAATTAAGACTGATTCGAGATGAGCATGATGAGAGAAATGTGTTTCTTCCTTGGTTTACAAGTTGTGCAGAAGCCTGAGGGTATACTCATTCATCAAGAGAAGTATGTTCAAGAAATCCTGAAGAAGTACAAAATGGATGATTGTTCTCCTAAATTGTCCCCTTTCACCGCTCAGACTTTTCTTAAACCTATTGAATCTGGTAAATCAGTTGATGCGCATCAATACAACTCAATGATTGAGTCACTGATGTACGTCACTGCAAGTCAGCCTGATATTGCATTTGCCGTTGCTTATCGCTCAAGATATCAAGCTAACCCTAATGAGTTACATGAAAAACAGTAAAGAGGATTTTTCGTTATCTTAAAGGAACTCCTCATTTGGGTTTATGGTATCCTAAAGGAGGAAACTTTGATCTTCATTCCTATTCTGACAGTGATTGCGGTGGTTGCAAGCTCGATCGTAAATCACTAAATCTGTAACATGAGGTTGTCAATATCTGGGGGAATGTTTGGTTTACTGGCGGAGCAAGAAGCAGACTATAGTCTCATTATCTACCGATGAACCGGAATACAAAGCTGCATCCAGTTGCTGATGTCAAGTGTTATGGATTCAACACCAGATGATAGATTATGGGATAAATTTTCTTCATACTCCTTTATTCTGCGACAAAGAAGCGGCCATCTGAATTGCAAAGAATCCTGTTCATCACTAATCGAGGTTGTTTGGTCGGTTAAAAAATAAAGTAAATATAATCCTTTTTACCCTTAATAGTAAGGATAAGTAGGGTGTCAAATCCACGAGGAATTTGTGGTCAGTGTTTAGTGTAGCTAATCGATTATTGAATTGAAAGAAGTAAACTAAATAAATGCATAAATGTAAACTTTGATTTTTGATTGATTTGAATTTGAAAACAACTTACTTATAATGATGAATTAACTATTAATTAAAAATATAGTCGTTCCCGGGATTCAGATTCAAAGATAATGTCAAGTTCATCCACTTAGGTTTTGATCATGAAAATATGATTTCTATACAATGATCAATTAATTATCAAACAACTATCAAACCTAATTTGTATGAGTAGACAACGAAAATGTTGAAAACCGAAAACCAATCAATTAGTTTAATAGTAATTATAACAATCAATGACAACGTTCACCTTAAAACTACTGATAGAAAACAAACCTAAGCACACAAACCAAACATGTATCTTATAAGAATCTTTCACCCGGAAACAACTACAAAGAAATTAGCCACTCATGGTTGCGAGAAGATCTTCAGATTTGATGTAGGATTGCATGATTGATGATGGAATGATGATTGAAAGGCTTGGAATGGTGAAAAGATGCTCCAAATTCATCCTTGGTGGCTAGGTATGAAGTTAGGGTTTGCAAATAAACTTAAAACCTTTAAATACCCTTCAAAAATCCAAAACAAAAATAGAACTCAACAAAAGGACGTAACCTACATCCATAAGGACGTAAGCGACGTAAGCCTACGACCCTCTTTCGTTTAAAATTTCTTTTTATTCTTGTGTAGCTTCTCGAGAGCTTTCCGTTGATTGGTAATGCGTCCCGTAACTCCATTCCTAGCTCAAGTTATGATCATTTTAAGAGCACACTACCGCATAACATCTTCACAGTCTTCTTAGCTTCCGAATAACATAGTTTAAGCTCCAATGACCTACAAACCAAATATAGAACAAAGTAATCGTGTTTGATATAATATTTAAGCTAAAAACATGAGTTTAGATACTTAAACACATAGAAAATACGAACACATCACATCCCCATACTTGACATTTGCTTGTCCTCAAGCAAACCCGCTCGTAACACTATGACTTCGTTAACAAAAACGATCATGCTTAATCTTCACTAATACTAGCCATGGTCCAAAGTCATACCCAACTTAATCAACCATTTAACACCTCATACTTTGCAAGAAAAGTTAACATGTTTGAATTAAAGTCTATCTACTCGGGCCTAATAAGCTTTCAAGTATTCCCTATGCATGCAAATACACCCCTCACAAATGTCACTCCTCTCGGTTTAATTTCTGGACTAATGAAAGATGCACTAGTATATTTCTGTAATACTCTCAGACCAAGAAAAGTAACAAAATTACCATAAGCTTGCCTAATAATCATAACTCCACCACTTAGCAAAAATCATGCGCAAATCATAAGGACTTTACAGGGTTGTAACATTAGGTTAGGGTTAGGGTGAGGATAAGGAAATTGATGGTGACTAAAGGGTAGTGAAATCCAATTAAATATGCTAACTACTACAATGCAATTAACTAGACTACTCACGAATTCGGGTAAAACCGACCCGAAATATTTTTTATTGAACAACTCAACTATTCACAACTGTGGGTAACTTGACCCACTACGATAACATTGACTCTTTTTTTTCATTTTTTTATTTCTTTTTTTTCAAAATAATAATTCTTCTAACAAGCAACTAATCTAAACACACTTAGCAATATCTAATGGATCTCACTACACGGGTAAACACAAGACTGAGTTTAACACAACTAACAAGGTTTAACATATGTGGGTTAACAAACGAAAGGTTGGGGCTCTGTAGGGCTACTAAGGGAAAATGTAAAGGTAGGAAACAAAAATAGAAAATAGCTAAACAAAACAAAAAGGGTGAATCCTGATGCCTTAATCATGTTTGCGCAACAACTTGGTGTGTGGTCTGGAAATGCATTTACTAGGCAAGTTCTAGAATTCTGAATCTATCTGGTAATTCACACATAAAAAGAAATTGAGCAATTAATCCTAATAGTGTTCTAATGCTCATATAGAAAGGCTCAAACTTCTCACCATGAAACTGTGTGGAAACAGGTTGCCGATGTAAAAGCATGCATAAAAAGTCCACCCTCTAGCTTATTACCCCCGATTAGACTTATCTAATAATTCAAACCAATTCATCTTAAATTAGTCAAATCAATCATGACTAAGGACCTCAACTTGTGCACTAGTTAAACTAACACTCACGATTTACATTGCAACTAAGCTTTCATGTACGATTAAATTCACCTGAAGGCCTTTTTAAGCTCTTTTTAAAAACTTTCTTTTTTCAATTTTTCTAGTTTCCCCATCCCCACACTTCAGGTACATTGTCCTCAATGTATAGTTTTAAATAATAAAATGACCATAAGGATGAGGTTCCCAACCCATTTCAACCATCATACAAAGATGACAACCAACCTATCTGACACAACTAGCAAGAAATACTAAACACAAATAAACCAACACACACTCAAACAACAAATGAGATAAGGATAGAATACATGGACCTGATAATAAAACCTTAAAAAGTGCTTCAACACTTTTATGTGGCGGATGTAGGTAAGGCTATCCCATCATATCTTCATATACGCTCTAGTCATCCATGTGCTTCCCACACTTAAGTGTTTGCATCTATTGATTGAAGCTGAAAAGAAAAACAAACAAAACACACAAAAAGGAAAAGCAAAACTAAAAAGAACAAAATCCTAAAACTCATTTTCGTAGGAATCACGGTTGCATTTAGCATATGCGACAAGCCTTTTAAACCCCTCGGTAGACCCGAGTGGACGAGTGAAGTCTCGTGAGGGTTTATAGGGAACATACCCATAAAGTTCTTAAAACGAGAAAAAAATTAAATAAATAAATAAAAATATGAAACTAAAAGTAAAACCACAAAACACCTTGGGTTGCATCCTAAGTAGCACTAAGTTTAAAGTCTTCAGCCATACTTGATACCTCACATTTTCCTTCTTTATTGTATCCCTTTTCTCTACATGATCTTGTTGCATATTCTCAAGCTTAGACCTGTAAGACTCGAAACCATTCTCATCGGTGCTATCCTTGTTTACACGTGACATGTATTGAGGAGCACATCGGTTAGTAGCATTTGTTGCATGAAAATCATTAAGAATATCATAAGTTATGGATTTTGAAAATACATTAAAATACAACTTATGATTTTCGTATGCCATGTCGATTATTCCATTCTGACAGTTGATTTGAGCTTGTGCTGTTGCCAAAAATGGTCGACCCAAAATTACCTTTTGTTGCTCGTTTATCCTTACCTGTGCATAATCTAGCACCAAAAAATCCATCGGGTAGTAGAACTCTCCCAACTGAGTAATCACATCTTTTACCATCCCACGAGGACGTTTTAGGGTTAAGTAAGCTAACACCACGGTGGTGTCAACTTCTGGTAGAGGGCCAAACTCATATTGATCATATAGCATGCCTGGCAAGATGCTCACACCCGCTCCATAATCTAAGAGTGCCCTTTTTATCTTGAGTTTTTCAACTTTGATTGGAATAATAGGTGTTCCTGGGTCACTCTCTTCAGCTTCATCAACTCCCTCTATTGTACCTGCAACTACTTCTGGAGGAGGGGTTAAACAATTATAAGTACATTCAAAATCAGGAAGGATACTAACCGAATTTATGTTCACATTCCTCGTGTTCTTTGGATTTGAACTCTGATGTGATAGGTTGACTTGTGTATCACTAGGAATTCTACCATTTTTCTTCTTCATATCATTCATCTCTGTTGGTAGTTGAGCCACTTGTGTTGTCAAAGATTGAATTGTCTTGTCTCTTATTTCATCCTTTTGATTTCTTTGTTGTAGATCTTGTTGCATGACCTTCTGATCTGCTTGTATAACCTTTAGAATCTCCAACATTTCATTCTCACCAGTGGAGCTAGAAAATCCAGATGACCCCCCTTGATAGTTGTTCTGATGATAATCTTGAGAACGAGGTTGGTAGTGTTGTCCACTACTTTGGTTGCTTCCCTGAAAATTAGGATTAGCCTGATTATTAGGATTACCATACCTGAAGTTCGGATGGTTTCTAAGGCCCGGGTGGTAGGTGTTGGAATTCATATCAAAGTTCCTAACACTTTCTTGCAAATGGTTCACCTCTTCAAAGTTCTCATCATGAATCGAACATTGTTCAGCCGAATGTCCTATTTCGTTGCAATTAGCACACAAGTTATATATTTGATTACTCTTTTGTGTCCCAGAACCCATTTGTGCCATTTGTTGCTCCAACTCTGTCAACCTCTCATTTTCATACGTGGTACTAGCAATGGACTTCACAACCGGATGCCTTGCTCTTCTACCAACTTGAGCTTGTCTTTTCGAATTCGTTGCCATCCTTTCCAAATACCCCTAGTCCATATCTTCATCATTAGTACCAAATGTGCCATTTGAGATGGAATTGAGGTCACGGATATCCTCTGGTGCTAATCCTTCAAGGACTGCGTTGAGTAACTCCCACATCTCTAAACCATGATGAGGATAATTCTTTTTCATCATTTTGAAGCGTGTGAAAGCTTCATGAAACATCTCACCCGACGCTTGTGTAAAACCCCTCAGGTTTTTCCTTGCATCACTAGTTCTTTTATTAGTGTAGAACTCATTTAGGAACTGTTGTTACATGTCTTCCCATGTGGCAACTGAGGCAGATGGTAGAGATTAAAACCATTGTTGTGCCTTGTCCTCTAATGTGAACTGAAATAAAACAAATTTAACTTCATCTGGAGTAAACCCTTGGCCCCCAATAGTGTTGCACCTTGCATCATATGCTCCAATATGTTGGTATGGTTCTTCAGTTACTAATCCATGATACTTTGGAAAATTCTGAATGGAGTGAGATCGAAGCTCAATCGATCTCCCTTGATAAATTGGTAAAACAATTGGTGAAGGATTTATTGCAAGGGCTGGTTTGAAATGACGTTCATTCCCCCGTACTGGACCCTAATCATGTCTTCTCGGTATTCCTTTTGGAATGTTCACTTGTGGACCCCTATTCAAAGGAGGTCCTCTTAGTCTAGGCCCAATTGGTTGTTGCTGTTGTTGTGGTGGAATTGGAGCTTGCTACCTCTGAGTTACTGGTTTGGGCTGTTGTTGTGTGTACCTTACCCCTTCAGGTTCTCTTCTATACCCACCATATACCAGATCCGCATCATAACCATCTTGATAGTCAAATTTGTTTCCCTTTAGTTCATCATACCTCTCATAATAATCCTCATTATCTCTTGCATCTGTCTCAAAATGAACCGCTGAAGAATGCATTTGGAATTTTGGAGGTAATTGAAATGATGGGTTACAATTTGATGGTGATTGTTGGTGGGTTATGTTACTAGATTGTGGTTGTTGTTGAGGTGGAAGGTCATCATCCATATGTGAAGGTTGGGGTTGGTGGTGCTGGGCTGAATGTTTGAGTTGCAGTGAAGCTTGAGAATAACCCTGAACTGGTTGACTGGGTACTTTGTTCTGATTTTCCTGGCACTGGTTGCACTGATGTTGGTGGATCAGTGGGTTTCTTTTCTGTATTGAGGTCGTCCTCCATTTTGATATTCTGAGGACTAGTAGGAATGCCTGTTCGGTGAATGATTCTGTTGTGGCGAGCAGTCTTCTCAATTTCAAGATCAAAAACCAGTGGGGAAGTCTTTCCTGATCTTCTTGTATGATGCATACAATTTGAAGTTCTCTACACAACACAAATGACGAACACCACGCGTAATACTGAACTTAAAAAACAAAAGAACAAAAATAAAAATAAAACTGTTTTTGGTTTTTTTTATGAAAACTATCAACTATATTAAACTAAACACTAAGCGCACGAATTCCCCGGCAACGGCGCCATTTTGATCGAATTCGTTTGGTCGGTCAATAATAAAGTAAATAGCATCCTATTTATTCTTAATAGTAAGGATAAGTAGGGTGTCGAATCCACGAGGAATTTGTGGTCAATTTTTAGTGTAGCTAATCGATTATTGAATTGAAAGAAGTAACTAAATAAATTCATAAATGTAAACCTTGAGTTTTGATTGATTTAAATTTGAAAACAACTAACTTATAATGATGAATTAACTATTAATTAAAAAGATAGTCGTTCCCGGGATTCAGATTCAAAGATAATGTCAAGTTCATCCACTTAGGTTTTGATCATGAAAATATGATTTCTATACAATGATCAATTAATTATCAAACAACTATCAAACCTAATCTTTATGAGTGGACAACGAAAATGTTGAATACCGAAAACCAATCAATTAGTTTAATAGTAATTATAACAATCAATGAATCACAGCGTTCATCTTAAAACTACTTATAGAAAACAAACCTAAGCACACAAACCAAACACGTATCTTGTAAGAATCTTTCACCCGGAAATAACTACAAAGAAATTAGCCACTCATGGTTGCGAGAAGATCTCAGATTTGATGTAGGATTGCATGATTGATGATGGAATGATGATTGAAAGGCTTGGAATGGTGAAAAGATGCTCCAAATTCGTCCTTGGTGGCTAGGTATGAAGTTAGGGTTTGCAAATAAACTTAAAACCTTTAAATACTCTTCAAAAATCCAAAACAAAAATAGAACTCAACAAAAGGATGTAAGCTACGTCCATAAGACGTAAGCTTGCGTCCTCCTGGTGAAAAATGGTCAAACCTTCTGCCTTACGTCCTCAAAACGTGCTAAAAATCCAAAAACTCCAAAACGACGTAGGATTACGTCCTATGGGACGTAAGCTTACGACCCTCTTTCATTTAAACTTTCTTTTTATTCTTGTGTAGATTCTCGGGAGCTTTCCGTTGACGGTAATGGGTCCCGTAACTCCATTCCTAGCTCAAGTTATGATTATTTTATGAGCACACTGTCGCGTAACATCTTCACAGTCTTCTTAGCTTCCGTATAACATAGTTTAACCTCCAATGACCTATAAACCAAATATAGAACAAAGTAATTGTGCTCAATATAATATTTAAGCTAAAACCATGAGTTTAGATACTTAAACGCATAGAAAATACGAACACATCAATCACATGCGAACAAAGCACATCGAAACTCGAATCCATGCCATTCCTGATGCTCAGGAGAAGGGTTTTATTGATATAATTTCCATTGACACAAAGAATCAAAAAACATATCTTTTCACAAAAACGTTCGATAAACCTCATTTTTATGAACTGATCAACATGCTGGGTCTTATATCATTCTGATCAATCCTTTGTTTGTAAATATTGTTCTTGTTATCTTTTTTTTTTATATATAAAAATGGGAGTTCTAAGATTTCCACTTGTATTTTTGGAAAAAGTTTTCACATCCCATTTTTCATTTTGAGTCGTTTGAAAAATTTCAATTTTATGCTATTAAATAGAATTTTTGGGGGAGAAATGATATGAATAAAACAAGTGCTGTATCCAAAACAAAAATTTTATCCTCCTATCTTTTTTAAATATTTTTTCTTTTTCAGATTTCAGGTTTGTATAGAATGCATCTGAAGGAAGATATTGGTGTGTGTGATGATATGTCAATAGGCTCAGCTCGAAGACAAAGTAAACAACAATCTTGTGACCAAATTAAATTTCAACAAGGGACTCGGTGATACGGATCATTTTCACGGACATTTGGCCCTCACAAAGTAATAAGTTTTGACAAAAAGGGGTTGAAAGTATTTGATTTTCTCTTGATTTTTCCCAAATCCCAAATCCTTAGTCCTGAATGATGCTTCTAGTTAGCTCTTTAGAATTTCTTTTCGTTCTTATCTCCTCTGCTATGCGTAAGCATTGACCTGGAGTGATGATCTTCTATGTTCTATGTAAATGTAGACCTGAAGCTCTAATCAGCACGCTCATATGATCATCTCCTCTACTATATGGAAATATTGACCTGGAGCGCTCATCATCCGCAACCTAAGTTAAGCTGACAATGTGTCTACATCAAGATCATTGTTGACACTTTAAAATTATGCTCACAACGTTTCTAAAATCAAGATCATTGTTGATGTGCAAAACCTCACTCCATATCTCTCCCAAATACTACATTCACAATGATTATTAAATGATCATTGTCTATGTCTCTCAACAAATAAAATCTAGCAGAATCATATAAACTCAATAAGCCATGATGCTAAGATAACTTACTTTGCTGAAGAACGCCTGTGGAAACCAAGTCACCCGAGTTTCTTCAATCGAACCAAAAACATGATAAGATCTTCACAGGTTGTTTGTTGAAAGGAACAAGGCATAGGTTTAAATGAACAAATATATTGACAATCTCACCAAATCAATGTTTCTTCCGGACGTTCGCTGGAAACGCATTATCTAATATCCTTTCGTGAATCTTTATTTTATCCTTGAGTCTTTGAGCCTTGTTGGTCTTGTGTGTCTCGTGGGATGTGTCTTCTTTATCTTAAATATTCGTGATTATGTCGGGCTCGTTATCAAAATTTTCAAAACTTCATTTTTTAACTTCAAATTTTTGCGAAACTGTTGTTTCGCAAGTTTGCGAAACTAAGTTCATATATGTGGTCTTACAAAGTTGGGTCACCGCATCAGTTCAAATCTTTCTTCATTTCAAACTCGAAAGTAAACCCTAAATATCTATTAAATCAAATCCGTCATTTGTATTGTTTTGGGTGGAATCTAATCGGTAAGATTGATAATCAAGTTTCTTTCGAACCTTCATCTATGTTCTGATTCTAATGTTTTGGGTGTTTGATATGGTTTTGATTCTATGACTGTTGGTTTATGCCGTTTTGCGAAACTGAACGTAAGTTCAATTTGTGTTTGCGAAATTGTGATGTTATGCTGCCAGTGTGCATCTTGTAGTGTCAGAAAGCATATATTTTGCGAAACAATAGTGTCGACAGATATCGAAACTTTGTTTCGATGACTTTCGACACTATTGTGTCGCATTTTTGCGAAACTGATTTGCGAAATTAATTTATTATTATTATTATTATTATTATTACTATTTCGTTTTATTTTATTTTCTTTTAGTTATTATCGTAATTTTTAATTTTGATATCTGACAAACTTTCGTTTTGCATTTCAGAAATATATGGCAGCTAATCCTTTGAAGTTCGAGCCTCGTACAAATGTTGTGGCATATCTGAATGAGCGGGATCTAAAGTAGGTGGGATATAGAGATGCTATCGCATGGCTCAAGGGGTCTCCACTTTCATATGCCATTTTACTTGATCCTGTGATAGATGGAAACTGAAGCAGAGATAAATGAGATGATAAATATCTCTAAATACCCGACCCTGAAAGAGATGGTTAAAACTGGAACTAGTCGGAATGATTTTGGTGGATTCAGCGTTGCTGGTGCTAGTGGTGTTGGTATGGATAATCTGGTGGATGTTGATCCCATTGACGAGATAAGTTTTGATATTGAAAAAGATTTAGGGGGCGATGAAATATTAGCTGAAGGGGTTGGTGTGAAGAAAACTGAGAAAATGAAGCTAGCTGAAGAAGAAGAGGACCAATTGATTGATTATGACTTTGAGCCGGAATTCTACGAAACTGAAGAGAAAGAAATGATATATATGGCTCAGAGAAGTGGGTTAGAAGGTGATATATTTAAGCTTGAAAAATTCGATTGGTTCAAGAAGGTAGATGAACCAGAATCTGTTACCCCATTGTTCCAGAATATCGAAGCCCCGACCTCTAAGAATCGGATAACAAAATTTTCGGCTGGAAATTCAATTTGGAACTAAAAATGTTTATGATTAAGAGGAGAGGGGGCGGGATCAACTACATCAGCAATCACAAGCACTTCAAGTCATTCCCGAAGTGGGATTTGAGATACAAGCTGGATTGGGAGATAATTTTGAATCTTTTGGGTATATGAAGCCAGAAAGGAGGCATTCAAAGAAGGATCTAGACTAGGTAACGTATAAAGGAAATATTGTGTTGAGGCGGAAACCAATCAAAGTTTTTTAGAGATTGAGGGTGCCTGATGCGAAACCGTCAAGGCTTGAAGCATTTGAGAAGTGGTTTTACAATAACCAAACTGGAGAGGCGGTTGTTCGATTGTGGATGGAGCTGAATTCATACTTTTCAATCCGATGGAAGTGTTTAGTTTCTCGGATGATGATTTGAAGGTTTTATGTGAAAACCAATTTACGTGTGGGGCTGGAGTAGAGACGAAGAAGGAAGCAACATTGTTTGAAAGGGTGACGAACAGAGCCCGGGGTATGCGTTCGGGGGAAGCATCATTTATGCATTTGGATCTTTAATTCTGCGTGGATTACGCCCATCTTTAGTAGTAAAAAAAAGCCAATAAGTTGATGTTTAAACATTATATGAGATTTTGCTTGAGGACAAGCGAAGTTTAAGTGAGAGGATGTTTGATATGTGAATAAATATATATGTTAATGATGCATATTATCCCTCATTTTAAACATTTTTTTGTTGGAAATTCATCTGGATAGTCACTTAATTGTGTTTTATTTGGATTTTGTAGTTTTTGATGACAACTTAGTGATTTTTGTGGAAAACGCAAGAAACAAGTGAAGGTTTTCAAGTTCTCAAGTTTCGGACATGGCTGTGTAGCTTTTCTACATGCCTATGTAGCTACACAGCCGGAAGACTGATCTACACGGCCGTGTACGCGTCTGATGCAGACCTTATAACCTAAATTTACTCTCGTTTTTGGGGATCTCACTTTGAACGAAAAACCCTAGTTCCTCCCCACCATTAAGGTCGTTTTGAAGGTGAATTCACGAGACAAGAAGCAAGGATTGAAGATCAATCATCTCAAGAGAAGATTAAACACTACACAACCCACATATATTCATTTTGGTTTGAAAATCTCTACATCTAGTATGTTTTCTTCCATTACTATGAGTGTGGTTGTAGTTTTTGTAAGCTCCATGACTTTATAACACTTAGATTAAATGAAGTTTAGCATACTTTGACAACTACTATGCACATTTGGTGATGATTATGTTAATGCTTATTACAAAGCTATGAAAATTCTTCAATGACTAAGTGTGCTTGTTTTGTTTGACTTGATGAAATATTGAATCTTGTGGGTGTTGTAACCATATTATGTTGGAAAACCGTATGTGTTATGACATTTATTCATGAATTGCATATGCTAGTATGTAATTTATGGCATTTGACTAGAAATGGTGAATGAGGGTTGAATGTTTAGGAAAGTTGAACAAGTGTGCATCCTTATACATATGTTTGGAAAAACCGTTATGTTTGTTATGGATATCTCCTAATTTTGTGGACATGTAACTATTGATAATAAAATCAACCCCTCAAAGAGGAATCGGTATAAAAGTCACTCATTTGGTCCCAATAACAGAACAATCACCTTTTTCTTTCTAATATTACATAACATAAATATAATAGATTTTTGTACAACATAATAAAATAAGTTACGTGGTTCTTCAGGTGCATTATTAATCGAGCTCGAGGGCAATGCGTCTTCC
This sequence comes from Tagetes erecta, assembly GCA_030867185.1. Taxonomy (NCBI): domain Eukaryota; kingdom Viridiplantae; phylum Streptophyta; class Magnoliopsida; order Asterales; family Asteraceae; genus Tagetes; species Tagetes erecta. The sequence continues at coordinate 65,233,816 of CM061488.1, forward strand.
CCATTGATCACCAAGCGAAGATATGGCAAACAAATAAAGTAGCCCAAAGAATCCGTCGATTCCAATTCCACTATAGGAAGTGCTGTTATGATATATTTTACTTCTCCTCTTCATTAATAGCCTGGGATGGCGGGTCGACTTTATTTATGGCAAAAAAAATAAATAATGAATTAATTTTACAATCATTTGAAAGTAAAAAAAGAAGGATTTTCTGCTTTGTAAGAGGGATTGAGGGATCCAGTCACACTAGCTTAGGCGCAGTACCAACAGATGCATAAGATGGAGAGGTGCCCCATTGATTTAAGATGTAGGTTTAGAATGCCCCACTAATTGATCAAGGCAGTGGTAGAGGTATAGGGCATGCGTAAATCTGTGGTTCATGTATTCATGTTAGGACATTCAGAAGTTGAATAATTATTGTTACATTACGTGGATTGAGGTGGTTATCATGTGTTCATCGTGTTAACTTTCCAAAGATTTATGGGGTTGGATAGCCTTGACGGGAGTCCAAACCATCTTTCACATTGACTTAATAGTATCATTAGTTCTTCATGGCATAACTTTAGGTGGCTATTGTGTGTTTATCTTTCTAGCTTTCCGAATGGTTATATGATTAGATAACCTTGACAGGAGTCTAATTTACTTCCATGTATCATGTGTAGAAATGATCTCACCGAAGGTTCGTACATGTTGTCATTGTTTTTCTAAACATATTAGAAATCTAAGTGATACCTTCCTTTGATTGATTATCTTCATTTGTGTTAAGTTGCATCAGTTAGTTTAATTATTAGCTAATTTAGTTAAATAAAATATTTACAACCCATTATTATTTTACCGGCTAAATAGTATAATGAAGGTTTAGTATTGGAAGATATTGTGCCCACAGATCGATATTCGGTTCTTGCCTAAAGCTATACTGTTATTCGATATGTACACTTGCCTATTGTGTGTGTAGTTAGTTTTAAAGTAATAGTCGTTTGTTGTAATTTTAAAACCTAATTGTGTGAAAAATCATTGTTAAAGAAATATATACACTTTACATACATCAAGTTTTTGGCGTCGTTTCCGGGGACACGATGATTTCAAGAACGATTCAAATTACTACTTTAGCCATTTGTGTGTATATATATATATATTTATGGTTATTATGTGGTTCTTTTGTTTATTTCTTTTTTTTTTCATTTCTATTGGTGTTTGTGATTGTTTTGTTTGAGTATACTTTGTAGTGACTTTCATGAATAGCTTTTATGGTAGTTATTATGGAGGATACATGTTTGATCAAGGGGATTACCGTGACCTAGATTTGTGTGAAATCTGTGGAGGGCCTCGTTACACACCTAATTGTTATCATTTTCAAGGGTTCCCCACAAATTGTTATGAAGAGCCACATCTTTATTCAACACCATTTGATGCATTTACGACACCAACATTCCAAATCGAGCCTCGTCCATCATTATATGAGTTGTTGCAACAAGGAATTGATATATTTTCACAACCAAACACATGTTGTAATTAAGATAAGGTTGAGCAACAAGAACCCTATGTTCAAGAACTTGCAGAACACCATCGTAGAATAGAGGCATTGAGTGTTGAAGTCAATAAGCTCTATGTCCAACTTCTAAGGGAGAATTCTTCTTGCAACACAAACCTAAGGGTTGATTTGGAGCAAAAGAATGGAGGTGAAGCCCAACCTGCTCCATCCTTTGATGTGTTAGAGACATAATTAAAACCGAGACAATAATGGAAGAAACAAAAGTCCCACGTCTGGTTCAAATAGAATTCGAGTCTCATGTGCCACAATTACTTTCTCCATGTGTCTTAACCATTGATGAGCAAGATGTCGAGGTGGAACATCCATCGGATCTTCAGTCAGGTAAGTGTTACTAGCTCGACTTATTACGAGTATGATACTCATGTACCTTTTGTTTGCATCTAATACTATTCATGATTCTTTGTATCCACTATATACTTCACACTTGTCTTGTGAGGGTGATATGATACATGAATCACACAAAAACGAACAATGGGAGGACGAGTTCATGGATAAGATGGAAGAGGGTCTCTCGTGTCTCACTAATGAGGAAACCACAAACCACATTGTTCCATATTGGGAGGACGAGTTTGGAGATGAATTAGTGAGTATATCTCTTATGGAAGGGAAATGAGGTCAGTTCGACCCGGTTGGCGATCTTACCGAATTAGAACAATTGTTATACTGGAAGCCAACCCTGGAAGTCAAGAAAGAACCACACCAAGAAGTAAAGTTACAAGTGGTAGGATTTATAATTGAACCAATGACCAAGGTGACACCTAATCCTCATCCTTGTATCAAAGATAGCCAACCCGTGAGTTAGCATGTCAGCATGATGATGATTGGTCATATGAATCCAACTTACGGTATGTTGCACAAGGAAACTTAAGGCAAATGCTGAAAGTAAAGAGGTGGCTCTAAAAACACCAATAGGGTTTGAAAAACAACAAATATAATCGCCTTCTTCACTATATATCATGTATCAGGTTTGGTCCAGGCAAATACAAGTGTTGGTGGTATGACCCGTTTGCATTGTGTTTGTGTTTACCATTGTGTTCCTAACTAACTGATAGTAAATGCACTAAGTCAAACGGGTCGGATGGGTGTTCAAATATTGTAAGCCACTCGTTTGTTAATTTTTTCCATTATTTTTTTAAGAATGAATTGTGTTTAGGGTCAAGTCAAGCTAAGGACTCGTTAATAAACGAAGCGCCTCTGGGAGACAACCCAAGGTTTTGAAAGTCTTTTGTAAGTTTGTTTAATTTTTTTATTGACTTTCTTTTGATTTTGAATGAGGATTGTTGTTGATGTGTGATTTGTCTCGAGATTAGAAGATGCACATCACCATATAAGTCTTCTTCTTCACCATACGTGTGTGTCCAAAAGTAGTTGTTAAGTAGGGAAAATTTCATTTTTTTCACAGATATGGCCTTGTAGCTATGCTACACAGCCATGTGAGAAATCTTTTGGACATCTACTGATTCGGCCGTGCATAAATCTACACGGCTGTGCAGATAAAATTTTCAAGCCTGCTAAAGTGCTGATTTGTCCATGTAAAAATGCTACACACTCGTGTACGCAAATCCTCCTACGTCTGCTGAATTGGCCATGTAGCTTTGTACACACCCGTGTAAAAAAAATTAAAAGAAAAAAAATTAATATATATAAGCATATAACACACCAACGTTTACTGACAAAAAGAAATAACAAAACCCTAGCTTGTTTCCCTACTCAAAAAACACTTACACACACCATAACTCCCATCGCCAATTCCGGCCAAAAAAATATCACCATCGGCCATCATGACATCTGGCAAAATCACCATTGTTTTGTTTAATTCTGTCATCACATGTGCGTTTCACGCTATCCTCTTCTCTCTTTTTTTTCTTGCAAAATAAAAAATTCTGGTTTTTTGCTTCCTTGAGTGTGCTAGTCATCACATCTTGGTTGGATGCCTCTCTTGATGTCGCTTTGGACTTGCTGGAAATGGGTTATTGAACTTGAAGTCGCATGGATTCAAAGCTTCACTTAAGGGGAGTTTTCTGTCTCTCTTTCTCCCACCTTATGCTTTCGCATTGCATTTGCACGCCTTTGTACATTGTGTACATTAAGGACAATGTACAATTCAAGTGTCGGGAGGAGTTTTTGTTTAAATTGACCGGTGACGGTTTCGTTGTATATCTCTGCATGTTAAAACTCCTCTTATTTGCCAAAAAAAATTACATATATATATTTTTCAATAAAAAAAAGAAGGAAAAAATGCAGCATCCATTGCGTCAAATTTTAGATCATTAAGCATGATTGTATTTCTGGAAATGCAGAGTCAGGGAATATATAAAGTTTTTTTTTTCTTTGTTAAAAAAATTGCACCAAAGTATCATTAAGCATGTTTGTATTTTTGGAAATGCAGAGTCAGGGAATATATAAATTTTAGATCATTAAGCATGGCATGTTAAAAGAATGATGATTTTGTATGTATTTACACCTATACCCATCACCCCATTTTTGTGAGCTTAATTTTGTGCCTTTCGAGCATTCATCCTTCATGATTCATCATGCTCATCTTTTTGTTACATTTTAAGTGTGCCAAATGTTGCTTTCATTTTAGAACTTGCTTACACAATTCATTTCAAGATCATGAAATAAGTTATTGCATAAACATGATAGAGACGCTAGGATAAACCACTTTTCTTACCTTTCCTTTTCATTTCTTTTACCATACCAGATAATCTTCCCTAGTTTGTTGAGCCCCCTTCTTTTTTGTTGTTTAACCTACATCTTAAGCCTACATAGCCTAAAAGCCTTTTTTTTGTAATGTTTAAACCCATGTGTCAAAATCCGGCTTATGCTAGTTGTTTAGCTTGTATCTAGTTGCTTTTGTAGGAAATTTTTATATTTATGTTTGTAGTGACATTAGTAGCGGATTATTGTTAAAAAAAGAAAAAAAAAGAAAAAGAAAAAGAAAGAAAAAGAATAATTGTTTTGTGTTTATTTCGGTTTATGTAAGCTAGAAGCAATTAACAATGAGTTGTTTTGTGTACAAGAATGAAAAGAGAAAAGAAAGAAATGTATAACAGTGGCTCATTATTAGTGTGTACGTGTGTTAGTTTGTTCTTAGTTTGTATAATCTCTTCATATCTTTGTAGTCGATCACAAAACATCTAGCTAGTCCGGTGACCATTTAGCCACTTATATCCGAAAGTCCACACCTTTAACCGAAGCCCCATTACAGCCCTTCAAAGACCTCTTGCTTTATGTACTTTCTTATTGTTTTGGTAAAAAATCGGTAAACCAATTTAGTAAAGTGAGGTAGTGTGTTTTAATGAATAATATGCAGAAATTAATAATGAACACGGTGATTTATACCAGGAAAAGCCCTTGATCAAGAAGAGATCACCGGCTTAAAAACCTCGGGCGTCTATCACCGATTTATTGATGTAGAAATAACGAATACAACTGGAGAACTATGGTCGCTTTGTACAAGAATGTGTGTGTGAGCAGAGAATTCAGTCGAGAGAGGAAGATAAGTGTGAAAAATCACCTGTGGTGAGCTAAGACAAAGCATCATTGTATAGTTTAAAATAATCGAAAAAGGTTCCTAAAACCTAGCTTGAAGCTGTTGAATCTTTGACCACGTTCCCAACTAATTCCACAACTATCTCGGCCGATATTTAAGTAGGACCGAGTCTTTGAGAACGTTACCTGCAATGGAAATATCTAAAACACGCATGAGATAATAGTTAGTTATTCGATATTTATAAGCATTAAGGATCCTCAATCGTCACACGCTAAGGATACCAGATCCAGCGTAATAAGGATACTAAATCCTTGTTCTCAAGGTTTCGAGGCCTAACAATTGCCCCCAATATGGCGGCTGCAGATGGAATCCAGCTGTCATATTGCACTCGATTTCATATTTTTGCATTTATCGTCTGGTTAGAACGATTTGACGGATGCTTTAACCGTTCATTATCCCCACTTATTATAAACCTCTCACACGATCAAGAAGCCACATACACTTCAAATAAACTGCGATTCAGGTACAGTTCTATCCTTTACTTTGATTTTCTTCATCAATTATCCTCCGAATCATGGGTAAGAACACAATTCAAACTCCTTCTTCTCCTACTCCGATGGAAGTAGACGACAATCTTTGGTCTCAAAACCTTTGAAGGAACTTGCTAAAGAAATCTGCAAGTTCACCGACCTCGAAATTCAAACCCTAGTTCCGTGCTTTCCTCCTGGAACTATTTTTCGTCCTTTTGATCCTTTGGTAACGAGTGATTCGGTATCGAAGGAATGGGTCTGTTTCCCTGCATTGCCGTTTTAGTTAGGCTACACGTATCCTTTTCCTGAAATGACTCAAGACTTCTTTGCTCTGACTGGTATGTGCTATATTTAAGCCATGCCCATGATTTGGCGAATGCTATTCACTATAAAGAACATCATAGTGATAGAGAATCTGGCCTTTAGCGTTGCAGAATTTTCCTATCTTTATTCTCTAGATACTCATGGTTCTAGCCGTTTTGTTTTTAAATCTAAATCCCACCAAGCGATTCCGATCTTGAAAACCACCCAGAATGATCCCAATTGGAGGAATCAGTTCTTTTTTATAAAAATAAATTCAATCCCTGAGGGCGAAACTTTGCCGATCAAATGGGTCTTGAAGGGTGGGATGATGATTCTTATCTATTGTTCTTTGAATTCTACCCTGATATTTGTTGTTAACTTTCTAACTTTTATCTTACAGCGACCAATTTTGCACGACTTGCGGATCTTCCGGACGCAGAGGAAAGAGCAGCGATCTTCCTAAACCTTGATTCCAGCATTCGCGCTTTCAAGACCAAGATTTCAGAATCAATCACAGTAGCCTCCTTCACTTCGTCCTTCACAATGTCAAGTGAGTGGCCAATAAATAGGTGTTATATTTTTGTAATGTAAACCCTTATCTGTTTGATGCTTTGATAGGCATTCCTAAATCCAAAGCTCCCATGTTTGTTCTTGATGATGTTGATGATCTATTGACCTCTAAGTCTGTCAAGAAGGAGAAAACTACTGCTGGCCCTGCAACTAAACTGATTAATACTCGCTCCAAGTCTGTTGCCTATAAGAGAAAGAAGACCAGTGAGCCTAGGAATGACTTTGCTGCAGAAAGGTCTCATCGAGTACATTTCTAATGTAAGTTTTTGAGTACCTGCATATTATTTTGAAATTGTGTTAACTTTGGATAAATGAGTCATCCTTACCTTTTTTTTGTTTATAGAGTGTTGCTCTGCTGAAAACTTCTCATGAAAAAAAAAAACGTTAAAGACTTGGAGGCCAATCTCATTGAAATGAGATCTATTGCGGCTGCAAGGGACAAGGTCATAGCTTAGCTGGAGAAGGACAACAAAACCTTGGTAATAGATCTCTAGGAGAAGGCCAGGATGCTTAATGAAGTTCAAGCTGCCGTGGATGAGGCTAAGGAATGGGCTTTGAAGCTGGTTATCCAAGCGAGGATAAAGATGGCAGCAAGTCGCAACAGCTGGTCTCGATATGCCTTCATGGAATCTGGCTAAATGGGAGCAGACCTTGGCTAACTTGGGTGGCGATGAAAATCCGGAGGAGGCTGCAGCAAGTCAAAGTCAGAAGGGTGATGTAGTCTAAATGATGCATATATTTATATAAATAATCCTTACACTTTTAGGTTACTTTTGGTTTATTTATACTCCTAATTGGTTTTTATTTGTATTTTGATTAACTAAGGAGTCCATGAGCTAAATTGATATATATTTTAGTCAAACTTGAGACCGACAGACAAGACGTAAAGTAATATGCATAATACTATGTTATGGTTTTATTAAAAATAGTTACATATGTATGCATTTGATATAAAGCTCATAAAATATTAACTTTAAAAGTTTAAATTGAATATTGGGTTCTTGATTTTCACATGTCAACGTAAATGAGTATAAGTTGTGGGCCATTAGTTTAATTGAATTCTTTTATGGTGTTCACAAGGGCCCACGTTAAGAAAAAAAGAGTAAGAGATTGGTTTACAAATACAAAAAGGACGCATAGGTTTTGAAAAAAAAAACGGCGAGAAAACTTTTCGGCAGAAGTTTGGGGGACGAATTGAAGCTGTTCGGAGTTGATTTGGAGCACGAGACGAAGCCACGAGAAGCAAGACGAAACACGGGATTGAGAATCGTTATCTAACGATTCCGGGTTCTTTAATTCTTACGCTTTTCTTACTTTTTGCTATGTTCATATACTTCAAACTTGAGTTTATTTTTGTGATTATGGTTGTTGGCTAGGCTTGCTAGACCGCCTAGATTAATGACAAACTAGTTGCGATTTGTTTGAATATTTGTTTGGATTATGTGTTGACGTTGGTTTAATTTATGACTTAGTAAACGTTCACTTTTCATTTATTGATGCATGAATATGTGTTTGGTTTGATTCGATTATATTTATTTGTTTCCACTTGAATCTTGTTGAATGTCTTTCATATAATAGGTTTGAGTTAGGTCATGGACTTTGTGTTAGTGACTAGTTTATGGTTTAGGTGCACTAAAACCATAGGAACGATAAATTGAATCGAGTTGATAAAAACGTGTAGCTAAACTAGTATCCGTGAGGTGATAGTTTAATTGGTAGGTCTAAGTGGGTTGAATTGCTAGGCTTGTTTCTGTGAAGAATTGGTTTAGTTTTGGTTTAACTACGGTGTCTACTAATATCAATTGAATCAAAGTAACTACCTTAGGTTATTTAATTGTGAGATTAATAATCAACATAGGTACTAAGTCATAATCATTAGACAACTGTGAGGGAGTCTAATTCATAAACTGGTTCGCTTAATAACTTGATACAAAACCCATAGGTTTCTTCTCGAAAAGGGTCGAGGGTCTTATCGGGGTTTGGGTCAAGTAATCATTTTACGATCCCAGTTCAATGTCAAAATAGTTTCCAACAAACTAACAACTTAAGCAACTAGGGAGTCGGGTCTAGGTGGTTTGCTTTGATTTATCTGTTTTCGTTTCCAAATCTTTCGTGTTTATTTCTATTCTTAGTAACTTTCTATTTTAAGCAAGTTTCTATTTTTAGCAGTCAAACCCCCCATTTCAAATAATCTTTTATTTAAGTCGTGTTTAGTCAGTCGAGTCCCAGTCAGTTAGTCTAATGTAGTATATAGAGTCTGTGGGTCGACACCCGGACTTACGTTTCACTGTACTGCATTCGACCGGTCCACTACCGGTAGTGTGTAGTTTAGTAGTACGTCTAGATTTTTTTATAAATTTAAAACTAGGTGTTTTTGAGTGTTTAATTTATATATATATTGCACGCATCAAGTTTTTGGCGCCGTTGCCGGGGACTCTTGGTAATTGCGTTATTTAACTTTTTGAGTCTTAATTGCTACACACGTGCTTTGTTTGTTTTTGTTTGAGTCGTAGGGGTCTAAAATTCATGTCGTTATTTCCAGTTTCTACTTTGTTTTCTTGTTTTGGTTATTTTGTGTTTGATTTGTCCTGTTTAATTTCTGCAGGTTTATGCCACACTTGAGGTCGCACGGGCCCTTGAAGCGTACTGTTGAGGCATCTAACCCAGAACTAGAGACTGTTGTTGACTCGTCTGTGGAGGTAAAGGTAAGTACTGTGAAATTTGATTTTACACCGCACCCGTCACCACATCACTCACCGCACATCTCAGCACCTAGCAGTCCTAGGTTCACAATGGCTGATAATCGCACTGTGCACGAGCAAGCCGTCTATGGTTTCACCGGGAACCATTCATCTATCACGGTACCTGTGATTGATAACCCGAACTCTTGGCAGATCCCATCCTACATCATGACCGCCATCACAAATAGTCAGTTTCATGGGCGGGATGAGGAGGATGCACCCGCACACTTATCGCGCCTCACGCGAATAGTGAGCACTTTCAAACTCCAGGGTGCGTCCGATGATGCGATCTACCTCCATCTGTTCCCCTTTTCTTTGGCGGATCGGGCACTCATTTGGCTCGATTCGCAAGCTGCTGGGACGTTCATGACGTGGGCGGAACTTCGTTCAGCTTTCCTGAACAAGTACTTCCCACCTGCTAAGGCATCTCGCCTTCGTGATCAGATCCATTCGTTCCGCATGGAACATGATGAGCCCTATTACCAAGCTTGGGAGCGATTCCAAAACTTGTTATCTCGCTGCTCCCAGCATGGGCTCACACCTTGGGCCCTGGTTGAAAAATTTTATTATGGGCTGACTTATGAGGTTAGGTCTAGGTTCGATACGTCTGTGGGGGGCACTTAATGGGTAAAATGAATGTGACACAATGTAACGAGCTTTTTGAAAGTTTTGCCCAAGCTGAACATGAGCAGCGGTCCACTAATAGGAATTCCAGTCCTGTCACTAGTACACCCTCTTCCACTCGGGGTGTGCACCATGTTAGCATGGAAACTAGTGTGGCTGCTGCGTTAGAAAACCTAACCTGTGAGGTGAAGGAGCTTAGGTCGAAAGTAGAAAAGTGTGAGATGTGTCGGGAAGGGCATGGTACGTCCGAGTGTCCTTTGATGTCGAGAGAGGAGCAGGTTGAGTTTGTGGCCAATCAGAGTAGGTTCCCTAATTCTAGTAATGGTAATTCAAATTGGAACCGTAACTCAAACTTTAATAACAACTCGAATTGACGTTCGTCAGGTGCCCCACCTGGTTATCAATCTAACTATAATAACAATAATAATCAGGGGGCTGGTAGTTCTTTTAATGGAAATGGTAGTGAACAGGCTAGTGGACAGGGGTCTAGTGATAGCATACATAGGATTGAACATATGCTAGTTTAGTTAGTCGCTAGGGATAAGGTTAAAGAGGAAACCCTAGCGAAACATGAGCTTCAATTACAGAACCAACATGCTATCATATTAGATATCCAGAGAGCTGTAGGAGAGTTAATTAAGCAGTCACCTGCCCAGAGGCCACAGGGCCAATTCTCTGGATCCTCTCAAACGAACCCATCGGCTCAGTTGAATGCGATCTCAACCCGTAGTGGTAGAGTATTAGAGCCTGTTAGGAAGAAGGTGTCGTTTAGTGAGCCACTAGTGAGTGAGAAGGTAGTTAGTGATGATGATGAGGAAGTTGATGAGGAGTTGGTTTTAGAGGGTCCGGGTAGTGATCAGGCAGAGTCTAGAAACCCAAAACCCGTGAGTGACCCTGAGTTAGGTTTAAGTGTGGGGAGGAATCCGGTGGATGTTAGGCCCTCCCCTCTGATTGATCATGCTCGTGTGCCATATCCCGCTCGTTTGAAGCAGCAGAAGTACACGCGGGATTATGGCCATTTCTTGGATTTGTTTAAGCAATTAAATATCAATCTGCCATTTATAGAAGTTCTCCAACATATGCCTAAGTATGCTAAGTTCTTAAAGGACATCCTTAAGAACAAATGCAAGCTTGGAGAACTGTCTTCTGTCCCATTGAGTGGCGAGTGCTCGGCAGTACTCACGAATACACTGCCCGAAAAGCTATCTGATCCAGGAGTCTTCACGATTCCTTGTCTTTTCGGCAATAACACTGCGAGCATTGCTTTAGCTGACCTAGGCGCTAGTATAAATCTCATGCCGTATTCTTTATACGAGAAGCTAGGTCTAAGTGAGTTAACTCCCACTAAGATGTCATTGTCGTTAGCCGACAAATCTGTTAAATATCCACGGGGGATAGTTGAGAATCTGTTAGTGAAGGTAGATAAGTTTGTCTTCCCCGTGGATTTTGCCGTGCTCGACATGGAGGCTGACACCAAGGTCCCCATAATCCTCGGTCGTCCTTTCCTTCGCACTACCCATGCTGTTATAGATGTTTTTAAGGGGCAAATCACTTTGCAGGTAGGAGAGGACGTAGCGGTGTTTAAGATTCTCGATCCGATAGAAAATGTTAAACGTTGGGATAATCGGGTTCAAGTGATAGACGCCGAGGATAGGTGGGTAGAGGGCTATGAGAGTGGCAGTGTGTTTTTCACGAAGGAATGGGCTGAAGTTAAGAGGTTGCTTAGCTTTAAGTGTGGGGATCCTGGTAGGTTTGAGGATACCCCACAAGGTGCTGGTTGAGTTGATCTTGGATAGGAAGGTTGGTTTGTAGAGTTTGTATAAGTTTCGTTTATCGAGTCAGTTTTTATTTCATTTCATTCTATTCTATTTTATTTTATTTTTGTCGAGTCAGTTTTACACTCGGGTATCTTGTATTTGTTTTGCAGGTTTAAATCATTCTCACCCGTACTCAATCTCCATTCGGGTGAGTTTGTATTTGTGAAGACGAAGGAAGATCTCGAGAGTGTCGGTGAAGTTCGATCGCGACCGAAATGCTATACGATCGAAGCTGCAGTTGGAATGAAGACTTGGAGCATACGCGTTCGGCATATTACCAGCTAAGTCTTTTCCAATTCACCTTTCTATCTTTAATTTTTGCATTTTTACTTTTTATTTGTAGATGTTTTCTAATGTAGAACTTAAGTGTGGGGATGAGAAATAGTCATTTCTGAGTCTTAGTTGTTTATTTTGAGTCATATAGAGTCTTAAAAATCCAAAAAAAAAATTAAAATATATTTGAAAATGTCTTTGTTTAAGTTGTGCACTTTAATAGAAAATGATAGGAAATTAATTTTGGTTTTCAAATGAGTTATGGTTTTTAGAACAAAGATGAATTTGGATAAACTTTTGGTAACTCAATTAGCTGAGATGGTTTCCCTAAGTGACGTAATAGAAAGTTAATTGTCTTGAATCTCGTGGGTGTTCATCTTAGGAGGAATAGGAAGGCCTTAACTAAATTAAATTAGGCACCATTGTAGGCTTTAGAACTTAAATAGGTTAAGGGGTAGTGCCATTTTAGGATTTATAACACACTTCTTGTGAAAGAAGTGGCGCATCCGCAAATAAAATGTCCACCGGGTATAGTACTGAAAAGCTCTCAAAGTAGCTGCTAAATAAAAGAGCTCAAAGAGCCAATTAAAAAAAAATGAAAAATATAAAGCAAGTGATCCAAGACCTCATGTGCTCTACCTCTGGGATAGCGACTTGGATACGACACCCCTGGGTGAGGTGATATTGTTTTATGAAAAAAAAAAGAATAAATAGTCTATACCCACAAAATTCATCCATCAAAATCCACCTTAATATGACACTAGTTCTTAGCTTAGTTAAGTTCTCTAGGTTATTTTGGTAGGAAAACCTTTTTGGTTTATCCGGTGCCTCGTCAAGCAACACTTAATCGGGCTAACTTATTTTTCCTCTGTGTGAGACCTTGTAGATAAATGATTTAATTAAATTTAAATTAAACATAAGGGGAAACTTAATTGGCTAGTGTTAGGGTGTTTATGTAAACACACCACTATTTATCAGAATTCGGTTCTTGTTTATGAAACTGTGACGAAATGTTGAATATCTTAATTAGTTATGATTCTATGTGCATGCTTTTTCAGGGACGAAAAAGGTTTAAGTGTGGGGATATTTGATGTAGTCTAAATGATGCATATATTTATATAAATAATCCTTACACTTTTAGGTTACTTTTGGTTTAATTATACTCCTAATTGGTTCATATTTGTATTTTGATTAATTAAGGAGTCCATGAGCTAAATTGAAATATATTTTAGTCAAACTTGAGACCGACAGACAAGACGTAAAGTAATATGCATAATACTATGTTATGGTTTTATTAAAAATAGTTACATATGTATGCATTTGATATAAAGCTCACAAAATATTAACTTTAAAAGTTTAAATTGAATATTGGGTTCTTGATTTTCACATGTCAACGTAAATGAGTATAAGTTGTGGGCCATTAGTTTAATTGAATTCTTTTATGGTGTTCACAAGGGCCCACGTTAAGAAAAAAAGAGTAAGAGATTGGTTTACAAATACAAAAAGGATGCATAGGTTTTGAAAAAAAAAAGCGAGAAAACTTTTCGGCATAAGTTTGGGGGACGAATTGAAGCTGTTCGGAGTTGATTTTGAGCACGAGACGAAGCCACGAGAAGCAAGACGAAGCACGGGATTGAGAATCGTTATCTAACGATTCCGGGTTCTTTAATTCTTACGCTTTTCTTACTTTTTGCTATGTTCATATACTTCAAACTTGAGTTTATTTTTGTGATTATGGTTGTTGGCTAGGCTTGCTAGACCGCCTAGACTAATGACAAACTAGTTGCGATTCGTTTGAATATTTGTTTGGATTATGTGTTGACGTTGGTTTAATTTATGACTTAGTAAACGTTCACTTTTGATTTATTGATGCATGAATATGTGTTTGGTTTGATTCGATTATATTTATTTGTTTCCACTTGAATCTTGTTGAATGTCTTTCATATAATACGTTCGAGTTAGGTCATGGACTTTGTGTTAGTGACTAGTTTATGGTTTAGGTGCACTAAAACCATAGGAACGATAAATTGAATCGAGTTGATAAAAACGTGTAGCTAAACTAGTATCCGTGAGGTGATAGTTTAATTGGTAGGTCTAAGTGGGTTGAATTGCTAGGCTTGTTTCTGTGAAGAATTGGTTTAGTTTTGGTTTAACTACGGTGTCTACTAATATCAACTGAATCAAAGTAACTACCTTAGGTTATTTAATTGTGAGATTAATAATCAACATAGGTACTAAGTCATAATCATTAGACAACTGTGAGGGAGTCTAATTCATAAACTGGTTCGCTTAATAACTTGATACAAAACCCATAGGTTTCTTCTCGAAAAGGGTCGAGGGTCTTGTCGGGGTTTGGGTCAAGTAATCATTTTACGATCCTAGTTCAATGTCAAATTATTTTCCAACAAACTAACAACTTAAGCAACTAGGGAGTCGGGTCTAGGTGGTTTGCTTTGATTTATCTGTTTTCGTTTCCAAATCTTTCGTGCTTATTTCTATTCTTAGTAACTTTCCATTTTTAGTAACTTTCTATTTTAAGCAAGTTTCTATTTTTAGCAGTCAAACCCCCCTTTTCAAATAATCTTTTATTTAAGTCATGTTTAGTCAGTCGAGTCCCAGTCAGTTAGTCTAACGTAGTATATAGAGTCTGTGGGTCGACACCCGTACTTACGTTTCACTGTACTGCATTCGACCGGTCCACTGCCGGTTGTGTGTAGTTTAGTAGTACGTCTAGGTTTTTTTATAAATTTAAAACTAGGTGTTTTTGAGTGTTTAATTTATATATATATTGCACGCATCAAAGGCAAAGTGGGCGATGAAGACATGATGAAAGGTGCAGGTGGTGATGGGATAGTGGGCGATGAAGACATGATGAAAGTTTGAGCCCACTTTCTGTATGAAACTTTTATTAATCTTCGATATGGTTGTAAGTTCTGAATAATAGATATTAGTATTAAGGATCTATGATCCTGAAGAAAATATGAATGGTGTTAAAGGTGGATAGATCCTCTGTTTGTGGGGATGAAGCCTTTGGAATCCTTCCATTAACTTCATGCATGCTAAACATTAACAAACATATAACCCAACCAGGGTGGATGGTCCACGGTTTTGCTGGTGAAATCCGGGTCATATTTTTGCGATGTTAGTATATAAATCTAATCTTTTCGTTTCATGTTTGTCATGTTGTTTATATAGTAGATCAGTTTTAGAAAATGATTTACCTTTATTTGAATATAATATTTTTGAAATGTAAACAAATGAAATAGAGGTCATACCAGATAATCCTAGTTAAGATTATGCTTCTCAAGATATTTTCATGAAATGAATCATTCATATGCTCAGGATCTAGGATCCTTATAAACAATTGAGTCCTGGGACATTGATACAATCCAGCGAATATATTCTGTAGTTTAGATAAATAAACTGGCGACAAGGCCCAATATATAACTGGCAACAAGGCCTAATAGCTAGCTGGCGACAAGGCCTAATAGCTAACTGGCGACAAGGCCCAATAGATAACTGGCAACAAGGCCCAAACGGGGATTTATGCCCGTCCCGGGTCTTACCCAAACGTAAGTGACATTGAATAATGCCAAAGCCTTAGCTAACGTGAAAACGTTAGAAAACTTAGAATAACGAAGGTATGGTACGTTTACCATAAACTTAAGGATCCAACATATGACCAACAACAATGAAATTGTCAGCCATATATAGTGCACCAGTCCCATTGCCTTGAATCACATGTGGATAACGTGCGCAACTGGCGATCTTAGAAAAAGGTGAAAACCTTTTAAATCTTAGAAAGTATTAGATACCTTAGACTTAGAAGAGAGATGACCAATCTCTATAATTTCCACATAAGCAACTTGACTTTCTGCAAAACTTTGAAATTTAATGAAATTGGATGTTAAACGCATTAACATCCTTGTTTAGGAAAAAAAGGATTAATAAGGTAAAAATGATTGAAAGAATAAGATGATACCGACCTTAGGATCCTTAATCCATGAGGATCCTGGATCCTTATTACATGAAGTACTTTTTAAAATGTATTGCATTCCAGGCTCTTGGTAGTATAACTCATTCCATTGTAAGCAATCTATATGCCTCCTTTCCAGCTTCAGCTTCAATTAAGTATGAGCCTTCCCATTTTGGTGTTAATTTACCATCGGCTGGATCGGTTGTATTTTGAAAAGCTTTCCTTAGTACCATATCGCCTTCTTGGAATCTTCTTATTCTTATATTTTTTTTGTATGCTCCAATTACCCTTGCTGATAAGCAGCCATTCTGATTTTTGCCAAATCTCTAAGTTCGTCAACAGTTTCCAGATCCTGGATTAGGGATTCTTCATTTTGTTGGGGATCACGGATGCTCACTCTGGCTGTAGATCCGCCATTTATGTTGGGATAACAGCTTCTGCTCCGAAAACCAATGAAAATGGTGTTCGGCCTATGGCATTCTTTGGAGTTGTTCTGTCAGCCCATAAGACATATGACAATTCTTCAGCCCGTTTCCCTTTCTTAGAACTTAACTTCTTTTTCAGGTTGTTGATGATAATTTTGTTGCTAGATTCTGCTTGACCATTGGCTTGTGGGTGAACCAGAGTAGATGTGATCATTTTAATGCCCCAGCTGTCACAAAAGTTAGTGGTTCTTTTCCTGATAAACTGGGAACCATTGTCACATACAATTTCCGAAGGGATACCGAATCTAGTAATAATATTTCTTTTAATGAAAAATATTACCTCCCTTTTTTTGACTTGAGCAAAGGATTCTGCTTCTATCCATTTAGAAAAGTAATATATCATTGCAAGCATGAATGCTTTTCCTTCTTGTGCTTTTGGTAGTTTGCATACTATGTCCATGCCCCATTTCATGAATGGCCATGAAGATATAATCGGATATAAAGGTTCTACAGGTTGATGTAGGATGTTGCTGTGTCTTTGACAAGCATCACATTTTCTTGAATAGTTCATAGCATCCTTTTTCATCGTGGGCCAGAAATATCATGTTCTAAGGATCCTTGAAAATAGTGATCTGCCACCAGTGTGGTTCCCACAATCTCCTTCATGAAAATGTTTTAGAACTTCTTGAACTTTAGGTTCCTCGATGCGTTTTAGATATGAACCTTCAAGAGATTTCCTGTATAATATATTATTTAATATAATAAACGGAGATACCTTGATTCTGAAGGTTTTAGGATTTTCTCCTGTTGGAATTTCTCCACTTTCAATATACTTGCTGATCGGTTGGATCCAGGATCCTTGGTGTGCTTGAGAGGATAAAGGATTCATAACTTGCTTTTTGGATTCTATATTCATTATCCATTGTCCGTCAATAGCTGAATGAAGGATATGAATGATATGAATCTTCAGGTCTTCTGGAATCTTAAATGCTGATGCTAAATTTGCTAGAGCATCTGCCCCTTCATTTTCCTCTCTTGGTACTTGTGTTATACTAAAAGCATCGAAATATTCTGCAAGGGTTTTAACTATTTCAAGATATTTAATTAAATTTTCGCCTTAACCAAATAAGAGACATTGAAGTGATTAGTTATTAACAAAAAGCCAACGTATACTTGAAGATATCGGAGCCTCATTTATTTGGCTAGTTGTAATCCTGCTATTAAGGCTTCATATTCTGCTTCATTATTGGTAGCTTAGAATTCACAATCTATAGATTGTGGTATAATGTCCTCCTGTGGTGATTTTAGTAGTATGCCAAGACCTGTTCCTCTACTAAAGATTGTGGTATAATGTCCTCATGTGGTGATTTTAGTAGTATGCCAAGACCTGTTCCTCTAACATTTGATGCTCCATCAGTGTAGAGTATCCAAGGATCATTGGTCTCTTCTAATTGTTGAACTTCCAAGTCTGCTTGTTCTTGCAAGTCACTAGTAAAATCTGCCACAAAATCTGCTAGAGCTTGCGACTTAATTGCATTTCTTGGCCCATTTTGCCATCTTACCTGATAATTATGGTTTTCTAAGAACATTCTTAATAGGATAGTTAGTTTTGACAATAATATGATGAGTTTCAAAATAGTGTCTCAATTTAGTAGAAGCCATGATTAAAGTAAGAATTAATGTTTCAAGATGAGAATACCTGGCTTTAGCATCAAGAAGGCTTTTACTTACATAATAGACTGGATGTAGCTGACCTTCATGATCCTTAACCAGGACTACACTTACTGCATTACCTGAAACAACCAGAAAAAGGATCAAGGATTCTCCCTTGATTGGTTTCATTAGTGCTGGCGCTGAGGATATGTAATCCTTAAGGGCTTTAAGGGCAGCTTCATGCGTTTCTGTCCACTCAAACTTCTTGTTTTTTCTGAGGATGTCATAAAACTCTTTGCATTTTTCTGAGGATATGGATATAAATCTGTTCAAAGCTACAACTCTTCCAGTTAACCTTTGGACATCTTTCACATTTCTGGGTGACTGAAGATTGATAATAGCCTTGATCTGCTCAGGACTAGCTTCTATTCCTCTCTTTGTCACTACATATCCCAGAAATTTTCCAGCTTTTACACCAAAGTGGCATTTGGAAGGATTGAGCTTCATGTTTTATTTGTCTAAGATATTGAAAGCTGTTTCAAGATCCTTGAGGTGGTCTTATTTTCTTTATGATTTGACCACCATCTCGTCAATATATACTTCCATTGTATCGCCAAGCTGATCTTTGAACATCATATTAACCAACAATTGATAGGTTGCACATGCATTTCTTAGTCCAAAAGTCATAGCAATATAGAAATATATGCCGGTAGGAGCCACGAATGCTGTATCCTCTTGATCGGATGGTTCCATCTGAATTTGTTGGAATCCAAACGAGGCATCCATAAAAGTCAACATCTCATGTCCTGCCGCAGCATCCGCCATGGAGTCAATGTGTAGTAATAGGAAAGTATCCTTGGGATATGCCTTGTTCAAATCAGTAAAATCGACACATACCATCCACTTTCCATTTTTCTTTTAAACAACAACCATATTGGCTAACCATTTTGGATACTTTACCTCTCTAATCATGTCGGACCCCGACTCCTAGGGCCCGACACGTTGCATAACATCAGCCAATCAAATAAAATAATACAACGGAAGTCTTAATCATAGACCACATTCATAGACCAAATTTAAACTTTTCATTAATGTCTCAAGATAATAATTCAAACATTGTCTAGCACTCGACATGAGTGTGTTACATTGATAAAACTAAATCTAAGATACTAATCCCGAGCATCTTCGACTTAGTTCTTCCTCCTATATGGAGTTTCATCGTTCGATCATTTCTAGCTAGGTCTTCCTAGCTAATGTCCACGGTTATTCCTTTCACCTGCATCACGAGCTAAAAGACATCAACAACTATGTGTTGGTGAGTCGTAACCAGTGACGTAAGACATATAAAACATTTAGACATCATCGTTCATATATGTGTGGTAATAAGTTATCTACAAGCCAACTCTTCTCTAACGCCACATCTGATGGTGGCCAACTTTCGTTAGAGCCTGTTAACGTATATGCCGCATACAAGGATAAAGAAGGTACCCTTATGGCCCCCTTTTGGTCTCATCATCATATTGCCTAGGCTTGGTGGTACCTCTCCTGTTACGAGCAGTCAGTCTACCTAATTGGATCTAACTAGACGCATATACATCCCGAGGCGGGGCCGGTAGCACTCAATAGATCTACCCCCAGAAGCCCTGCCTTATTAACTTGCCCTGTGGTATGTAGCCGCCATCCCTATCCAGGGATGACTCGTCAAGAAGCTTATTACCGCGGACCAACCACATAACAACCGGACGAACCTGGAGTTGAGGTGCGTTGAATCACCAGGTGGCGATCTACTTATAACCACATACATATTCAAAGCATTTCATAATAAAACATTTCATAATTTTCATACAAGCTCAGATACAGCCCCGAAATCATAAAACATGTAAAAGTGGGGCGGTTAGACTCATCTTAGTGTAGCCTAAGTATCACGATCTGATAGCTAACCTATAAACATTTCATACTTATCAGGATTCATTCCCCTAGGGATAATCCTATCAGTGTCTTCTCACTGACGCATTTCCTTAGTCACACTATGTGACTTCGGCGATGACTTTAGTCCTTGGTATAATCATTTAGAATCTTACATATAAATGGAATAGTAAATAACTCGAAGGAGACTAAAAATGAGTCTTACCGAATACCAAAGATACCCCGTATGCGTTTGTGAGCAAACCCGCACTCGAACCGAGCTTCCAAACACTTTCGTTCTTCACCGAAGGCTCGTCGGGACGTCACCGGGCGATTCTAGCCGGAAAATCTAGAGAGAGGGTGTAGAGATAGAGTGTGTGAAGGTGGGTGCAAGAAGTGAAGGGGGGTCACCTCCTTTTATAGCTGTCGAACATGGGCTAGGCGATACGCGCAGGCCAAGGCCTCCCCTGCACGTATCGCGTAACATGGGTGGTTTTGCGCGATACAGGCTGCAGCCCCTGTTTTGTGCACCCGGTTTTGCTCGCCTTAGGCGATACGCGCAGGCTAAAGCCCATTCTGCGCGTATCGCGTAGAATACATCCCCCCCTGTTTTTTTAAGTCTTTTTATTCTCGTTTGAGGCGGAGTGTCACATTCTCCCCTCCTTATTGGGATTCCGTCCCGGAATCACTCTGAGAATAAATGGGGGTACTTCTTCGTCATGGCGTCTTCTGGTTCCCAGGTAAACTCAGAACCACGCCTTGCATTCCACTTGACTTTAACAATGGGAATCCGTTTCCTTCTTAACTTTTTCACCTGCCTTTCGACTATTTCTGTTGGTTCCTCAACAAAATTTAGTCGTTCGTCCACTTGGATTTCTTCCAGTGGCGCTTGCAAGGTTTCGTTAGACAGACATTTTTTGAGTTGAGAGACATGGAAAACTGGGTGGATCCCACGCAGTTCTTCAGGAAGTTCAAGTCTATAGGCCAACTTGCCTATTCTAGCAGTTATTTCAAAAGGTCCGATGAAGCGGGGACTCAACTTTCCCCGTTTTCCAAAACGGATAGTGCCTTTCCAAGGTGACACTTTCAACATAATTCTATCTCCTTCTGCGAACTCTAATGGCTTTCGACGTCTGTCAGCATAGCTCTTTTGTCGACTTTGTGCCACTACGAGTCGCTCGCGGATCACTTTGACTTTTTCAATGGTATCTAGTACCATTTCAGGGCCGGTCATTTGACCTTCTCCCACTTGAAACCAACATAGAGGCGTTCGACATCTTCGGCCATATAGAACTTCAAAAGGTGAAGCTTTCAAACTCTTGTGATAACTATTGTTGTAAGAGAATTCAGCTAATGGGAGGTGAGTGTCCCAACTACCCCCAAAATCTATCACACATGCCCGCAGCATATCTTCCAAGGTTTGGATGGTCCTCTCACTCTGACCAGCAGTTTGCGGGTGATAGGTTGTGCTCATTTCTAATTTAGTTCCAAGGGCTTCATGGAATTGTCTCCAATATCGGGATGTGAATCTTCCGTCTCTATCGGAAACAATGGACACTGGTACTCCATGTCTTGCCACAATCTCGTCGACATACAATTGGGCGAGTTGCTCAGCTCCGGCGCTTTCCTTCATAGGTAGGAAGTGGGCGGACTTAGTGAGTCTGTCCACTATTACCCATATAGCGTCATTCCCTTTTCTTGTTTTTGGCAAACCCATCACAAAATCCATCGTGATCATTTCCCATTTCCACGTAGGGATCTCAAGGGGTGGAGCATACCAGACGGGTTTTGATGTTCAGCCTTCACCTAGAGACATGTCATGTAACGTTCCACATAGGTTGCTATGTCCTTTTTCATTCCAGGCCACCAAAATTGATCCTTCATGGTATTATACATCTTATCTGCTCCAGGAAGAACGACGTACTTAGTTTTATGGGCTTCATTCAATATGAGTCCTCTAAGATTTCCGAATCTTGGCACCCAGACTCGGCATTTCATACGGATAAACCCATCTTCTCCTGCTTCTAACTTCTTCACTACTCCAATCATTTCCTCCTTTTGGGCGTTTTCGTCCTTTAGTGCTCCCTTTTGGGCCATCTTCACTTGATCCAAAAGGTTCACTTGCACATTCATTCTCAGTGCTTGGACTCGTCTAGATTTGGTGCATTCCTTCCTACTCAAGGCGTCAGCGACGACGTTTGCCTTCCCGGGATGGTAGTGAAGATCGAAGTCATAATCAGACAAAACTTCCATCCATCGTCGTTGTCTCATGTTAAGTTCCTACTGATCAAATATGTGCTTTAAGCTCTTATGATCAGAGTATACTGTAAACTTTGAGCCGTACAAATAGTGTCGCCATATTTTTAATGCAAACACTATTGCGCCTAACTCGAGGTCATGAGTTGCGTATCCTGCTTCGGCGCCCTTCAGTTGTCTTGAGGCGTATGCAATTACGTTGCTACGCTGCATCAGGACGCAACCAAATCCTGTGGTGGATGCATCATAGTACACGACAAAGTCATCGTTACCATCGGGTAATGCAAGGATTGGTGCGCTGCTCAACCTTTCTTTCAAAGTTCTGAACGTCTCTTCTTGTTCAGGCTCCCATTTAAACATGACTTTCCTTTGAGTTAGCTTAGTCAAAGACTTGGCTATCTTAGAGAAATCTTTAATGAATCTTCTATAGTAGCCGGCTAACCCAAGAAATCTCCGAATTTCAGTCGTCGTTCTAGGGGTTTCCCACTTCATCACTGCTTCAACCTTTGAAGGATCAACTTGAATTCCATGCTCATTGACCACATGCCCTAAGAACTGAACTTCCCGTAGCCAAAATTCGCACTTAGAAAATTTGGCATAAAGTTCTTTTCTCCTGAGGAACTCGAGTATCTTTCGTAGGTGCTCGGAGTGCTCTTTCTTGGTACGAGAGTAGATCAGTATATCGTCAATGAACACAATCACGAATTTATCTAGATATGGCTTGCACACTCGGTTCATTAAGTCCATGAATACCGATAGTGCATTAGTTAGCCCGAAGGGCATTACTAAGAATTCGTAATGGCCATATCTATTTTGGAATGCCGTCTTTGGCACGTCTTCCCTCCGAACCTTCACTTGATGGTACCCATATCTCAAGTCTATTTTCGAGAAATAGCTTGATCCTTGCAGTTGGTCGAATAGATCGTCGATTCTGGGTAATGGGTATCGATTCTTAATCGTCACCTTGTTAAGATCTCGGTAATCGATACACATGCTCAAGGTTCCATCTTTCTTCTTTACAAACAATATGGGGGCTCCCCATGGTGATGAGCTGGGTTGGAAGAAGCCTTTATCCAATAGCTCTTGGATTTGGGCCATTAATTCCTTCATTTCCAACGGCGCTAAACGATAAGGTGACTTTGCGATGGGCGCGGTGCCCGGTACTAAATCGATGTGGAATTCGACCTGTTGGTCTGGAGGTAAACCATGCAATTCTTCAGGAAACACGTCAGGGTATTCTGCGACTATCGGGATTTCTGCAATCTCTATCTTTTCTTCCTTACCAGCCATAAGGTATAACCAGAGTCCCTCGCAACCTCGTCACAGATATTTGCTTGCCCGTGCAATCGTCAGAAACCTGGAAGGTTTACGCGGTGTGTCCCCTTTAATTTATGCCTGTTGACCGTTGGGTAATTCGATTTTTAGCACTTTCCGCTCGCAGTCAATTTGCGCCTTATGTTTAGCTAACCAATCCATTCCTAAAACTATGTCAAATCCGCCTAATTTCATAGGGAGGAGTTCTAAGGGAATGTCTTGGTCATTGATCCTAAGGTAACAATTTCTAAGGGCATTTTAAACTTTTACCTCAAGGCCGTTAGCTATCTCAACCACATAGGGTACGTTCAACTTAGCTATCAAGCCGTTCAAACAAGGTAAAAACTTATTGGAAACAAAACTCCTATTTGCACCTGAATCAAACAGTATGCAAGCATAGGTATGATTAACTGGGAACATACCAGTGAGCACGTCATCATGGTTGCGGGCTTCCTCTGCAGTCATTTGGAAGACCCGGGCATTTCCTTTGCCTGCTGTTCTTTCTTTCTCATTTCCCCCTCTTGCCTTCTTGGGGTAGTTTGCCCTGATGTGACCTTCTTGCCCACAACCGTAACATTTCCCAGTACCAACTAAACAGTCGATGGTTGTGTGTCTCAATTTTCCACATTTCCCACATTCGATTGTAACAGACTTCTCGCCTGAATTGTTCCTTCTGAATTTATTGGGGCCCGATCCTTCTCTGCGTTTTTCGGTGTTGGATTTCCTGGACCTACGATCATCATAGCTCCTTTTGTTTCCCCTCTCACCTCCTCCTACAGCTACTCGGCTATTCTGGGCCCGGATTAGGTCTTCAGTAAGCTCAGCAGCTAGGTCTACGGCTGCTTGTAGTGTGGAGGGTTTGGAGGTTGGCAAGTCCCCACGGATCTCGGGAATGATTCCCCAGATATAACGTCCGACCGTCTGGGATTCGGATCCAGTGAACTCAGGTAATAATCCAACAAGCTCCAAGAAGCGTTCTATGTACTTCTTGTGATCTGTCCCTTTCATCTCCATATGGAGGTATTCGTCTTCCAATTGCTCGATTTCATGGTGGGGCACGAATTTTTCCAAGAATCTCTGGCGAAAATTTCTCCATCCCATTGCAGACGCCTTCCTTGGGTTCATTGAAGCCTTCACCGTCTTCCACCATGAATGAGCCAACCCTTTGAATGACTGGGTTGCAAATAAAACTCGTTCCTCATCGCTGCATCCGCTCACTTTGAGAGTAGTTTCAATATCTTCAATCCACCTCAATGCATCTGTGGCTATTTTGTCACCCCTGAATTGCTCGGGTTTGCAAGCCATGTAATGTCTATAGCTGCAACCCTTTGCCCTTGGGTCTCGATCTGCCCCCTCCTTGGGCTTACTGACTTCATCATTGTCTCCGGAACTCGGGCTACTGCTTCCATGGCTGCTTTTCTCGGTACGGCGGTAATCAGAATCGGTATCACCCTTCTTTGAGTCCTTCCTTCTATTGCTTCCTGATTCTCCACTGTTCAGCACAGCTTTCGTGACTCCTACAATGATCGCTGGCATAGCTGCGGTGATTCCTACAGTTAGCATTTCTTGAAACTTGGCCATTTGTTCAACTTCTTGCTTTGTTCAGCGGTTAGCGATTCTTCCGGGTGAACCTCAATGGAAGGTTCCTTGTTTGAATTAGGATCAATCGTCTCTTTGTTTTTAGCCCTCGTGGAGGGTCCAACTTCGGAAACAACCTTGCTACCTTTATCTTTTGCCATACTATAATATAAACATTTATTTTTGTCAATCATAATTCCTGCTATAATTTCTTAAGAGTATTTTACAGATGGCAACATAATTCTTAGTGCAAAAATTGAAATACACATTGTTCAAAATACAACATAATTTGAATACAACATAGTTCAAAATACAATACAACATAATCCAAGTACAACATAATTCAGAATACAACATAATTCAAGTACATCATAATTCAAAATACAACATTATTCAAGTACATCATAATTCAAATACACAATTCTTCATTTTCCTTGGTCATCATCCAAAGAACTTCCTCCAGTACTCTTCCTTTTCATCATCCTTGTATTTCTGTTCATTACTTTCAAGCGGAACTCGGTATCGTTCCATGACCCTTGCATCCTCTGTTGATCGCCTAGGAGGGTCTAAGCTATAGTGGTGACTGGAAGATCCTGCCCCTATTGAGCTTCTCCCTGGTTCGGGGTGTTACGGATAAGGTGTCTGATAGCTAGGAGGGGGATAAACTGGGTGAGCATAAGATGGCGGAGAATATGGGTAAGGAGCGTACGATGGAGGGGACGGTTACATAGGGTACGGATGAGGAGCGTAACCCATCGGCGGTGTTTGGTACATTGGAGGCGACGAATACATGGGCGGAGGTTGTGAGTACATTGGGGGTTGAGGGTAGGCAGGAACTGGCTGATACATCGAGGGATGTGGGTAAGCTGGGGCGGCGTGAGCTTGGCGATAATACTCATGATGACTACGTCGCATCGCCTCGGCCAGCTCACCACGTTCGCGTTGCTTATAGTCATATGGTGCTAGGTAGGGATCCCTCTTGGGTATTGTGATGGCGCGTGACTTGGCGCTTGACAGTTCCTTAACCTTCTTCTTTCCCTTGCCCCTTGAAGGTTTGTCGCTATACTCATAGTCCATAGGAATGGACTCCTCCTGATGGTGGTGATCGACTTCGCCCCCGTTTTCGTCTCCATCTTCTGTAGGTTCCTCTCCATATTCGTTGTGTTCCTCCTCCTCGTCATCGTTGTCCATCTCGGCTCGGATCCGTGCTCTCTCGCTATCAGTCATCATGAAAATAGGAGAGTGGTGCTCTTCGGGCTCCTCTTCGGGTTCCTCCTCGTGTTGCTCCTCGGGCTCTTCCTCGTCTTCTACATCTTCCTCATCATCATTGCGTTTTCGGCTTCACGAATCGCAGCCCAGTCAGCTTATGTGAGCCTAAATCTCTTAATGTGGCCTCACCGCACTGACTTCTTGGCGGCCAACCTGGTTCGTGCACGACAAGGCTGGGGTTCTGGTTCCTGCTGGGGTACATTCATCGCCCTTGCAGGTGAGGGTAGGTGCGTGTAGTACCCAGAAGCATCGGGTGAGTGTGACTCTGGTGGTTGAACAGAACGTTCTCCTTCTTCCGTGTTATTGTTACTGGAACTAGTCTTCTTGGAAGACGATCTACTCATACCTATTGCTTTGAGGAGAAAACTTTTACCTGCCATTTCCTGTTATTTAAAGTAAAATATAAGCACATAATATACGTATATTAATGCCTAGTTCCTTTGCCTTCCCTGACGAGGTTTCTAAGTTAAACCATATGACTCGTAATTATTTTCATGCTCACACAAAGGATAATCGACAACTATGTTGATCAGGCGTATGTGTTTCATTTCCTTAGGTGTTCAATAATTATTTACTCACCATATTTCTTAACATCTCCTAGGGTTTTTCCTATATTAGTGGTCTTCCGAGCCTCTCGTTTAAGCTTAAGGATCTATGTGAACCTTAATTCGCTGAAACCATTGGCTCTGATACCAACCTGTCGGTCCCCGACTCCTAGGGCCCGACACGTTGCATAACATCAGCCAATCAAATAAAATAATACAACGGAAGTCTTAATCATAGACCAAATTTAAACTTTTCATTAAAGTCTCAAGATAATAAGTCAAACATTGTCTAACACTCGACATGAGTGTGTTACATTGATACAACTAGATCTAAGATACTAATCCCGAGCATCTTCGACTTAGTTCTTCCTCCTATGTGGAGTTTCATCGTTCGATCATTTCTAGCTAGGTTTTCCTAGCTAATGTCCACGGTTATTCCTTTCACCTGCATCACGAGCTAAAAGACATCAAGAACTATGTGTTGGTGAGTCGTAACCAGTGACGTAAGACATATAAAATATTTAGACATCATCATTCATATATGTGTGGTAATAAGCTATCTACAAGCCAACTCTTCTCTAGCGCCATATCTGACCCCCTTTTGGTCACATCATCATATTGCCTAGGCTTGGTGGTACCTCTCCTGTTACGAGCAGTCAGTCTACCTAATTGGATCCAACTAGACGCATATACATCCCGAGGCGGGGCCTGTAGCACTCAATGGATCTACCCCCAGAAGCCATGCCTTAATGACTTGCCCTGTGGTATGTAGCGGCCATCCCTATCCAGGGATGACTCGTCAAGAAGCTTATTACCGCGGACCAACCACACAACAACCGGACGAACCTGGAGTTGAGGTGCGTTGAATCACCAGGTGGCGATCTACTTATAACCACATACATATTCAAAATATTTCATAATAAAACATTTCATACTTTTCATACAAGCTCAGATATAGCCCCGAAATCATAAAACATGTAAAAGTAGGGCGGTTAGACTCACCTTAGTGTAGCCTAAGTATCACGATCTGGTGGCTAACCTGTAAACATTTCATACTTATCAGGATTCATTCCCCTAGGGATAATCCTATCAGTGTCTTCTCACTGATGCATTGCCTTAGTCACACTATGTGACTTCGGCGATGACTTTAGTCCTTGGTATAATCATTCTACTCAGAGTGCTTTAACATCTGAGTCAGGGTTACCCTATATTCTTATCATTAATCTATTTGAAAAGCCACATTATCATCTCGTCGTGTTTCTCACATGATTCTATCGTTCATTGAAAATATACTTTATTCCTAGTAATGTTATATGACTAGGAAGGTTCTATTCTAAATACCCTGGCTTTTCCATAGACTTAAGTCATATGTATCTTAAATGAATACAGGATTTGAGGCGTTACCTAATGAGTCGGACAGAGTGAGGTTTAGATCCGAAAGTATCTCTGGATTTAGGCAGCACTTCGCCTAGTCCGGAGATCTGAGCTCACGCGTACGAGGAAGGACACTGTTTTACTATAATAACGGGTCTTGATTTAGAATCTTACGTATAAATGGAATAGTAAATAACTCGAAGGAGACTAAAAACGAGTCTTACCGAATACCGAAGATACCCCGTATGCGTTTTGTGAGCAAACCCGTACTCGAACCGAGCATCCGAACACTTTCGTTCTTCACCGAAGGCTTGTCGGGACGTCACCGGGCGATTCTAGCCGGAAAATCTAGAGAGAGGGTGTAGAGAGAGAGTGTGTGAAGGTGGGTGCAAGAAGTGAAGGAGGGGTCACCTCCTTTTATAGCTGTCGAACATGGGCTAGGCGATACGCGCAGACCAAGGCCTCCCCTACGCGTATCGCGTAACATGGGTGGTTTTGCGCGATACAGGCTGCGGCCCCTGTTTTGTGCATCCGGTTTTGCTAGCCTTAGGCGATACGTGCAGGCTAAAGCCCATTCTGCGCGTATCGCGTAGAATACATCCCCCCCCCTTTTTCTTTTTTTTTTAAGTCTTTTTATTCTCGTTTGAGGCGAAGTGTCACAAATCATACCTGCCCTCAAGAGTCTATCCACTTCTTCTTGGATGATTATATTTCTTTCGGGTGCAAACCTACTTCTTTTTTTTATGTTTGGGCCTATAAGAAGGATCAACACCCAATTTGTGAGTAATAACAACCTTAGAAATACTTGTCATATCTTCATGTTTCTAGGCAAATGTAGATTTTTTTCGCTTGAGGAAGGATATAAGATCCTGCTCTATGTCTGTATAGATCCCGAATCCTATGAATATCTTGGATTCTGGATCATGAGGTTCAAGAAATACTTCTTTTACAACTCGCTCTACAGATCTTTCAACCTCTTTAGGAAGTTTCTGTAAATGCTATAATGATGATGGCTTGGACGCTGGTTTCATGGAGGATGTGTAGCAATCTTTCTCCTCTTGTTGATCGCTGTGGTTTTCACTACTCCCAAGGAGATGGTAATTTTATGCATTGGTGATATGTTGAGAGAACTACCTTCATTTCGTGTATCCATGGCCTGCCAAGAATAATACTACAACAAGATAGACAGTCAATAACGCAAAATTTTTGCATAGTATTTACTCCCTCGATGTAAATTGGTAGTTTTATGTCCCCTAAGGTATTCTTGGTTTCACCACTGAATCCTACTAGAACAGAGGATCTTGGTACTATTTCCGACTATAGAGTGTTCATCTTTTTTAGGACATCGTACTGTATAATATTGACAGAGCTTCCTCCATCTATAAGGATCCTACGAACATAATGGTTGGCAATTAATAATGTATTAACCAGATTGTCATGGTAAGGATCCTGAATATGAGCATGATCCTCTTCATTAAAAGAAATGAACTTTTGGTTGGTTGTGGTGGACGCTGCAACTGGTCTTTCACCACACTCCAATTGGCAGTTTTTTGCGTTTCTCTTTACAGTTGAGTATGACGTGCCACAAATATCGGATCCTCCAGAGATTAAGTTGATCACTCGAGCGTCTGGAGTTGGCTGAGCAACTTTTTTAGGAACTTTTACAGGATCCTGGATCCTTTGCTTCTTTCCGCCAAATAATTCTTTTAAGTGGCCTTTGCTGAGAAGATAACATATCTCTCTTCTTAAAGTTATGCATTCATCGGTGATATGAGAAAAATCTTCGTGGTAAGCACACCATTTAGATTTGTTCTTATAGCCAATTGCTTTGTCAGTCTTTCGTGGTCATCTAGCCTTTTCACCTAAATCCTACATGGCGAGCAATACATTACCAACATCGACGGAAAAGCAATATTCAGAGATTTTAGGATATTCTTCTTCATCCTCATCATAGTTCACTACATGAACATTTTGGTTATCATGCTTAGAATACGACTTGGTCTTGTTATTCTTGAATAAGGATCCTTTCTTTTTATCCTAATGCTCCCGTTTATAGTCGAGCCGATCCTGTCTTGGATCTTTTTGTCGTCTTCTAGCCTTATGAATCTTAAGGCTCGGGGTTCTTACTTTATCTAGATTCCTGCAAGGAGTCATCACAAGATCATAATAGAAAGGGGAGTCTTTTTTCAATCCCATTTTAAATGCTTGAACAATTGTAGCCATATCAAGGTTGGGGATTTCTAAGACTTTCATACCAAATTTAGTCACATATTCTCTAAGTGACTACAAGAGAATTGACTGGTTAGTCTTTCAAAATATCAACTACAAGAGAAATGACTATTAAAAAGAATAACCAAGTGAGAAAATGAAGTAATAGAGTAAGGAGGAAGACTTAGCAACCATTTTAGGGCTGATCCAGTGAGTGTGGATCCAAAACCTTGCACAAACATGCTTCTTTTAGCTTTTCTGGAATAGGATTGATCTTCATCCTTTCCCTATATTGAGCCACATGTTCCTCAAGATCGGACAATCCATCATATACCTTCATATTTGGAGTCTGAAAGCGTTTCGAAATCTCAGCATCACATATTGGTGGAGCAAATCTTGAAATTCTATGGCTTCCCACAGAAATTTCAGGAATTGGTCTAACTACTCTTGGGACGCTGGATATCATATCATTAAGCTTTTGTAACTCTCCAGCCATTGTTGCGTTGATACCTTTATCATGCATCGAGCTAGAGTTAGTGTTTAAAGATTGATTATTGACATGATTACCTCCCGATTGAGAGTATCATGCCCCACTATAATACTCTAAACATGGCATCTTAGTCGAGATAGATGGTGCAGTAGTAGAGTTGGTTGCATGGGTATCATATCACCATCATGAATATCAGTAACTCTTGACCACTTCATGCTTGAGGATCCTTGATTTTGGAGAAAGGATCCTTGATTCTGCATGGGTATCATATCACCATCATGAATATCAGTAACTCTTAATCCCAGGCCCGTACCCGAATGTAAAACCCAGTTTCATACCCGGCCCAATACCCATCGGGTATCAATCGGGTAATTACCCGTCGGGTATCGGGCATACCCATGGGTATCAGGTATACCCATCAATTACTTCCACAATATAAAAATGATACATACATTCATACATAGTAAAATGTATCATATCCAAATAAATAAATTCTCATGATATATGATTTTAAAAGAAGCAATAGCGGTAAATATCAAAAGATGATTCATTCTCTAAACAATATCAAAATGATTAAGTAGTTCATCTTCCAAAACAAGCTCATAGTAGTTCATAAAAAAATATCCATGAAAATATACTCAAAACAAAGATACTCACTTGCTTTCATATTTAATATAAACAATATTAAAAAAAACTAGTTCATCTAATTAATATAAAACATATTAAAAAAACTACTTCAACTAAAGGTTAAAACTAAAGAAGATTAGTGATTAAATATAAGGAAAACAATATATATATATATATATATATATATATCTTCGGGCCGGGTATGGGACAGGTTCGTATGATCCCATACCCGTACCCGAACCTGGATTTTTTAAAAAACAAATCCCATACCCGGTCTCATACCCGAAAATACGGGCCATTACCCGGGCCGAATACTTCAGGTTTCGGTTTTTTTCTCATCGGGCTCGGGTTTTATTGCCATCCCTAGGAAAGATTGAGCATCTTGGCTGACTGAAGGATCCTTGTTGATTCTAGATTGAGGATCTTTGTTGAAATGTTGTAGATTAAAGCTGAACCATAGATCCCATATTTTGTTGCGCTAAGGACCTTGGAGTGTTGAAATCAAGCGCTATGGGCATGTAAGGACTGGCTTCCTCCACATGCTTTTTGATCTTCTTGATATCTTCGATTTCTCGAAGGATCCTTTGATTGGTCATGTTCTGCTGCTCCATATAGGCTTTCATCTACAAAGACAACATAGAAATATCGTTGTTAGATGTTACCGTAGAGGGTGCAACAGAAGGTTTTGATCCTTGAAAAACTGCAGATGGCTTCTTATTGGTGGCATCCTTGATCTTCACCGGCCCCAAAGATGAACTAGACATTGGAATGGAAGACACTGAAGATGGCATGCTTGATGAAACTGCTTTTGGTTGAGAAGCCATTGAAATACAGATAATGAATGAAGATGAATTGAATGGAAATATGAGATGAATGAAACGAAGAGAATGATGATTAAAACCACACTTGCCCTACGGTGGGCGCCAAATTGTTTTCGTCAAAAATCGGTAAACCAAATTAGTAAAGTGTGGTAGTGTGTTTTAATGAATAATATGCAGAAATTAATAATAAAAACGATTATTTATACGAGGAAAAGCCCTTGATCAAGAAGATCGAGATCGCCGGCATAAAAACCTCGAGTGATGACAATCGTCTATCACCGATTTGTTGATTTAGAAATAATGAATACAACTCGAGAACTATGGCCGCTTGGTACAAGAATGTGTGTGAGCAGAGAATTCAGTCGAGAGAGGAAGATAAGTGTGAAAAATCACGTGTAGTGAGCTAAGCCATAGCCTGATTATATAGTTTAAAATAATCGAAAAAGGTTCCTAAAAACTAGCTTGAAGCCGTTGAAAACTTTGACCACATTCCCAACTAATTCCACAATTATCTCGGCCGATATTTAAATAGGACTGAGTCTTTGAGAACGTTACATGCACTGGAAATATCTAAAACACGCATGAGACAATAGTTAGTTACTCGATATTTATAAGCATTAAGGATCCTCAATCCTCACACGCTAAGGATACCAGATCCAGCGTAATAAGGATACTAAATCCTTGCTGTCAAGATTTCGAGCCCTAACACTTATGTTATTTGGTAGAGAATTGATTTCTAAGCAAGCTTATGATAACGTTACTTCGTTGTTGGGCATTAAGTGATTCACATATAAATAGCCGAGTGTTGAGTGAATCATTGGGAGAGGTGAAATTATGCATAATGAAAATTCTATATACATATTATGCTTAATTGTATATGTTCATGCTTTAAAAGAAGGGATTTTTACATATATCCCCCTGCTAAGATATCTTATTACATATTTACTAATCCTTTAAAATCAATTACATATTTCCTCATTCTTTCAAAAATGAGCTATTTACCCTTCTTTTAATTCTTTTTTCTTAAAATAAAAAATAACTCAATAATTCCAAAACCTCGATAAAAAAAAGCTGCCTTCTTTTTTCTCTTCACACATTGTCGCAACCACCGGCGAAAAAACCACCTCCGGCAACCTCTTTCGTCGCCAAAACCAACCAACACCCTCGTCGTGGATTCACCCTCCCTCACCGGCAAAACAAACTGTCACCCTCGTCGCAGTTAACGAGAAAAACCACCACCTCCGGTGCTTTCAGTATACCCGAACACAACATTGGATCTAGAATGATCTCTACCTGATCGTTCGCCGGAAAGTAACGAATTCCGATGCACAGTAACGGGAATGATAGTGATGTCTCTTCTATTGAATTCAATATTGGACATATCGTAAGAGATTCATCTCCAATTAATTGAAGATTTGGAGGTTATGGTTACTTCATCAGGAACATTAGTATTTGTGAGCTCAGAGCTTTATTAGTTTGAAGTTTAAAGGTTTACGATTACACTTCACATAGGTTCAGTCCTTAGATTAATTAAAAAATAATTTAATAAATTAAATATGGGTAATATAGTAAACTAGTGAATTAATTTTAATGAAATGGATAAATATGTAATATACATACTTTAAGAATGGGAAATATGTAATTGATTTTAATAGTTGGGTAAATATGTAATAAGAAGTCTTAGAAGGGGGATATATGTAAATGCTCTTTAAAAGAAAAAAAATATATATTTGTGGTTCCATCTTGTTTGGTTCTCTATTGTTCATTATTAAAAATTATGAAAATCTATTATGCATTTGGATCTTTAATTCTACGTGGATTGCACCCATCTTTAGCAGTAAAAAAAAGCCAACAAGTTGATGTTGAAACATTATATGAGATTTTGCTTGAGGACAAGCAAAGTTTAAGTGTGGGGATGTTTGAAATGTGAATTAACATATATGTTAATAATGTATATTATCCCTCATTTTAAACGTTTTTTGTTGCAAATTCATCCGGATAGTCACTTAATTGTGTTTTATTTGGATAAGCAAAATAGTCAACAAAACAAATTTTGAAAAATGGATTTAGAAATGACTTTGACAAATCTTCCATAAATTCTCCTAAATATGTGTATAAACCAAAGCGTTCCTTTAGTTCTACAAAAAAACAATTGTGGAGAGAAATACTTGTTATGGATAAAAATGATCACAGTGATTCATCTCATGATGATGGTTCACCAGAAGATGCAATTTATTAGCAAATTACTTATATTGATGATTTTGGACAATTCAAGACCGTAATGGCTTGGATTTCAACCTCTAACTAATTTGTTAGTGTGGTAGGGACAGTTATGGAGGCATCGAAACAAAGAAAAGAAGACTATGGCTGATCCCTTATCATGAAAAGATACCGAATCTTGTTCATGATGTCTTCGATGCAACTAACATCAAATGGAGTTGGAAACAAAAAGGAATCATTGCAAGAATTTTTAAAAACATTTTCAGAAATCAAACAATAATGGCAGTGTAAGAAACAACCGATGTTTCATTTCGTCTTTTTAGATTAAGTATATTGCATGCACTCCATGCATACGTTGCTAACACAACTGCCATTTTCCTTTCAGTTAAACTTCTAAATTTGAAAGAAATTTAAAAGTTTAGGGGGAGAAATCATAGAAAACCAGAAAATAAAAAAAAAATGTGTTACTTTCATGCATATAAGTTTGAATCTACTTGAATGTACATGAGAAATGATAGTACACTTGGTCATTGTCTCTTACATATGACTTCAAAATGCATAATAAAGACTGACTGATCATTGTGTGTTGTGTGGGAAAACTGAAAACAGTAAATCAAAAAAGTAGACTCTCTGGTGATAAACTAAATACATCTATGCAAGTTGTGTTAAGATCTATCATAGGACATGTGTTGAGTATTTGCTTTTCTGATAGACTACTTGTAATGTCACTTACACACACCAAGTAATGACGTAATAAAATCAATGTTAAGCAAAACATATGTGAACTTCTTTGTTATGGTGCCCACAGACCTAAAGTTTCATGCGTGGTCTCCTTTGTTGAAGTGAGCTACAAACCTGGAACACCTCAAGATGTACAAAATATTCTCAATGTGGAACATAAAAGATTCCCAATAAGGAACATAACTAATTAAATTTCCAAAAAGGAATGAAAAAGAAGATTCCCCAAGGGAACACCACATGAGATTTTCATTCATGGATTTCTTCAAAACCAGCTTCACTGATCATATTGTAAATGACCGGGTATTAAAGATGTTAAAGTGCATACTTTTATGTTTTGATGAGGGTAGAGCTTACAGTGTTTCCGAGTGTGGGCCACATACTTGTCATACTTAATCGAACCATAACATGATAAAATCACCAAGTGTTTGAAAAAGTAAGTGCGTTTGAAGTTTAATGACCATCGTCCACTTTGAAATATTTGTCTATGTCTATTCAAAACTTTCTTTTCTTTTTTGTGAAGACATTTGACTGGTATGATCTCATTGCAAGTATTCGATTCATAAATGAAAAGAGAAAATCCAAAAGTAAAAAAACAGTGAAAAATTCAAAAAGATAAAAAAGATTGTAATTTTGATATTTTTATTTTGTTTTAGCAGTTTAACAAGTGTTATTGATGTATGAGTTGTTCATCAAGCAATATCTCATCCGATTGAGAACTTAATCTTTACATTGATGATAAATGTACATTATTGCTTGAGTTTAATGTTTTTTTTTCTAAGTTGCATGAACAATTTCCATTGCAGAACAAGCTTCCAAACTACTTGAAGATGTTCTTGATCAAGCCGGTTTCTAGTTCAAAGATCTTCAAGTCAGATTGTTGAGTGTTAAGAATCCTCCTCTTAATATCTCATACACAGATCCCATTAACCTCTAAACCAAAAGTTGATGAGGAGTATTCCAAGTCAAAGAAGTCTTCACATTCTACTTCAACCGTTGAAGAAGATCTCGTTGCTGATACATAGATTCATCCGAATCTACTCTCTGTTTATTCTTTCCATAACCTTTAATGTCACACAAAAGGGAGAGAAGAATGCAGATTGCTTGTTGAAAGACAGAGTTTTGACAACATCATCTTAGAGGGAGTATTGTTAGGTCCTTCTGAATATAATGCATACCAAAACTTTAGGTTGCTCTCTATGCTGGTCACATGAAAATTTAAGCTGATATGTCGGATTTGTAAAGTATCATCTTAGGGGAGTATTGTTGGGTCTAATTGAAGATGATTGTTTACAATATTAGCGAACCATGTTCAAGGTCTGAGTTGAGTGAAGATATCGAGCATCGATACGAGCAAGTGCGGGTGAAGACGTACATAATTTGTATTTGTCTTATAATATTTGTGTAACCGTTTGTCCTTAGCTGCACGTGTTTAGGTTAATTGTAAGGTGAATAGTATGGACTATAAATATCATTACATAGGTCATTTGTTAAAGAGTTGCCTATATTTGCATTTCCTCATCCTTTATAACCTCTCATAGATCTAATACAATAACTTATTCATGTTATCATAATATTCATCCTACCTTGCATTGATCTTCATGAACATTCATCAATACGTGATTAGTGAGATTCCGGATCACTGATTACAAACAACATCCCCAAACAATCTCAGATCTAGATCCAAGCTTGGTTCTAGCGAACCTATCACACCTTAAGAGTATAAACACGAACACACAATCACCCAAACACAAAGAATACTTTCAAAGGTAACTTTTTATAGAATAACGCTCAAACACTCTCTGATGGACGATTAACCAAAATGGTTAACACCCACCTATATTTATAGGCTAGTGACACACCCTGAGACACCTAGGTGTCACCCGTAGGTGTCATACGACACCTAGGTTTCGCACCAAGGTGTCGTGCGACACCTTGTATGCGACATCTAGGCGTGTCACAACATTAAACGACCAATCCAACTGTTTACAATGATAATCAAGCAAACAACTAAACTATTACAAGTTGTTCTCACAAAACTAATAGTCAACACAACACCAGCACATGATTTACAAGCATTCATCAACAAAATCCCTATTTGCATACATAACAATTAACATATAATATTAGCGCGGATTTATTATACACGTGCGGTTGAATTCTTTGTATCAGTCATAGTGAAATGATCGATTTTTATTACAATTTGGTTGAGTTTATGTTTCTTGATCATGTACCACTTGGGTAATCATATATTGCACACTTTGAGTGTTTACGTTATATATATATATATATATATATATATATATATATATATATATATATATATATATATATATATATATATATATATATATATATATATATATATATGAGTAAGTTCATTTGAGATGACTTATATATTGCAAGAAAAAACCTAAATCATTAAAACAAACTTATCCATGGTTTAGTTTTTAAATAAATTCATTTTCCACATACAAATGTGTAAGGTATAAACTAAAAAAATATTTAATATTTTTTTGCGTGTGTATTTTTAGTGTTTTAAATTTACCTACACATCTATAGGTTATGTGTAAGTAACATAACCTACACATGACTTTCACATGTGTAGATTTAATAATTAAACAAAATTTATTCAATTTTATTTTTTAAATATCAAAGTTAATGAATAAATATTGCATTTCTATAATTTTTTTGTATGTTAAAAACATTTTTGGTTGCAAAATGAATAATTTGACTATTTCTTTTTCTTCTCGCAATATTTGATCTTCTCAAATGATTTCTACCATATATATATATATATATATATATATATATATATATATATATATATATATATATATATATATATATATATTATTAAACTTCTAAACATCTGTATGTATTCAAACATTTATATTGAGAAATGATAAGTACATGTCATGTGGTTTCCTAGTGTATCCATAAACTATATTTACCTATTAAAAATTGTTGGAATCTTTATTTAAATAAGAGCACTAGTGTCAATAATGACGGTAATAACTTTAATAATAATAATAGTAGTAGTAGAAATAATAAACTGATGTTTAATTAATAAAAACGTTTATATGTTCACAAGACTTTGTACAATCTTTGCAAATTAGTCTATATATATTGTTCATTATATGTCCTTGTATGTTCGTATATAAGGTATTTGCGTAGCGATTTACTAATAGAGATGATAAAAAAACTTGTATTTCGTATTACTTGTGTTCTACTTTTATCATTTGTTTTCATAGCGTTTCCCTTATAACCAAACATATCACTATGTTCTTATTATTATAACTTTTATTGAGCTCAACACATACATGATCATTTGTATAAAAAAATATATGTATATCTATAACTAGTAACACGTTATACCTTTTCGTTCATTTCTAAGGGTGGTGGGTGTGGGGTGCGGGTACCTGTGCGGGTAGCCCGTACCCGTGCGGTAACACCGCCGCCGCCCCCACGGGTAGGGCTGTGGGTAGGGGGTCACGGGCACCGGTACCCGTTGCCACAAACTCATTCAAACGGCTATTTTTTTGGGCGGGCCCACCATCAACGGCTATTTCAACTTTTTTTTTATATTTAAAACCTATATATACTATATATATATACATTTACATTAACATACTCAATCACAACTTTCTTTCTACTATCACAACTATCTTTCTACTATATATTTTTCATTCTAAAAAAATGCATCGAAAGAAATTAGTTTACACATCCAGCTCGTCGGATAACAAACTGTTTTTCTCCGATGATAGTAGTTTGCGTATGGTGTTGGATCATGCTGAAGAAGACGACACGGCAACCTCTTCAAGAAATTACATTGAACGAGATCGTGAAGAAAAGGACAAAGAACTCTAATGGCGGACTATTTTAATGCTAACCCGAAGTACTCGGAGAAGACGTTTCGCACGAGGTTTCGTATGTCGAAACGCTTGTTTTTAAAAATTGTACAAGACGTTGAAGCAACAAATGAATATTTTCAAGAAGGTTTGGACGGGAGGAAAAAAAAGAGTTTCACGGCGCTACAAAAAGTCACGTCCGCGGTCAAACAACTTGCAACGGGTAATGCGCTCGATGAATATGATTAATATTTATGCATGTCAGCTAGAGTTTCACGCGAAAGTTTAGAATATTTTTGTGATTCTATAATTTATTTATATCGTACCGAATTTTTACGACGTGCCACTAGCCATGACATTGCACTTTTATACCAAGCCCACGAAGAAAAACACCACCTTCCCGGGATGCTCGGTAGCATCGATTGTACACATTTTGTTTGGAGAAGTTGCCCAACCAGCTTGCGGGGACAATATATGAGAGGTGATCACCAGTACCCCACGGTCATGTGCGAAGCGGTGGCTTCACAAGATACGTGGTGGTGGCATGCTTACTGCGGTACCCCCGGGTCCAACAATGACATTAACGTTCTCAACCAATCTCCACTATTTCTCCCGGAGCAAAATGGGACTGCGCCAAAATGTCCGATGTATGTGCATGGAAGACTATACAAACGCGGGTACTATCTAACAGACGGTATATACCCAACTTGGTCCGTGTTTGTGAAAGCGACTCCATACCCAACCGATCCAAAAGATAAAAGATTTAAGAAAGTGCAAGAGTCGGCCAGAAAAGACGTCGAGCGAGGTTTCGGGATTTTGAAGTCTAAATGGGGTATTCTTAAACGCCCCCTACGTGCAATGAGTATAGACAAGATTAGAAAGTTGGTGTACACGTGCATGATATTGCACAACATGATACTAAAAGATGATGGAAATGCTATATCGCCAGTGTACATACGAGATCCTCCGGTGCAACCAGTTGAGGATGATGATGCACTTGAGGAGTTGCATGATTCCGAGATACATCACCGACTTCGATATGATATAACCGAACATCTTGCAACTCTAGATCTTGACTACTTGGATACTACCGAGGACGAGGACGAGGATGAAGACGAAGACGAAGACGAAGACTAGTTATTTATTTAAATCTTCGATATGATATTATGTTCTTTGTTAGTTTTTTTTATTTAATCAATGGTTTTTATTATATATTTTTAATTGTTAGTTTAAAGTTATTAAAATAAAAAATTTAAAAAAAAGTGAGGGTATGAGGGTATTGACACCCACCAAAAAAAATGTGTGAGGGTAGTGTGAGGGTAGTTGTGAGTTGGAGGATTATTATTAGTGGGTTGTGAGGGTAGTGGGAGTAAGGATTAACCCACTCCCACCACCCTAATCACAGAGCTCAATCATATTAGATGATCCCATTTCGTCAAACCCACCTTGACTTTCCATGACCCTATTACATCATAACATTTGATTTTTAACTAACCACCACTATCACCTCCATGACCCGTCACTATTCACCTTTTGCCACCATGCTACCACCATAAGTCACTGCCTTACAATTATAACTAATCACAACAACATCATCACTCACTATTGTTATTACCCTACAACTAGGGGCGGAGGTATATTATACCCAGCGGTAGCCCGGGCTACCACTCAACTTTTCGCGCCAAAGGTAAAAAAAAATCATTTTACGTTTGAGCTGCCCTCAAAAAATTAGAAGGATACCCCTGAGTCCATAACATTATCTAGCCGAAACTAGCGTTTGAAACTTTTATTAACCCAAGCCCAAAGCCTAAGATTTTTTTGAAACAAAAAAATAACCTTCTGCTGATAAAACAAAAAAAAACGATGCTACTGTCAAAACAAAAAAAAAGGCCGACTACTTCTTGCCTGTTGTCCTCATCCCCTGCTATGACCAGCGGCCGCTGCCTCTTGCACCCTCCGACAGGCAACAGCTGCCACCGCCGCTGCTCTCCACTGCCTTAGCAACACCTCCATCCTCCTTATTTCTAGGTATTATTGATATCCCCACTTATGGCCTAGTGGTAAGATGACTTGAGTTCTCCACATGAGACTCAAGTTTTATCCTCACTGGTGTCACTTTTGGTGGATATTGGCAATGAAGCTCGTCCTGGGTTACCACCCGGCTTCGTGTCTGAGCCTGAGGGTTTTACGTGGCATGTTTAAAGGTTCCTGCCCGGTTTTTCCCTGGAACAGTTGGTTGACGAGTTTCGACTCCGATCAACTTGGCCCGTAAGGAGGGTTGTGGTGAGCCTCCGCTGCGTTCGCAGTAATGGGGGAGCCCCAATGCCGACTAAAAACACCTATTGGTGTTAGATGCGGGGTTTCGATCTCGGTCTTTGCACCTCTGAGTGTTTCGGTCATAGACCGTTGCACCAACCGCTGTTCTAAAAAAGGGGTATTATTGATATTTTTATTGTTTTGGGTTTAGTGAAAATTGTTTAATTTATATTTACATATATAATCTAGTGTTGGTTATTGTTATCGAATTAGGTTTTTGATGAAAAGACAACAAAAACAAGTTCTTGTTGGCATATTTTTTTTTAAGTTTCAAGATGAAGAAAGTGTTAATGTTGGTTAAAGTAATCCAAATCTTGATACAAATCCGGGTGTTGATAGTGATGTTAGTCCAACTATACCAATAATTGATAAAGTCAAGAATGATAAACGGAAAAAAAAGTGGCTAAGTTGATAAACGGAACAAAAAGTCCATTGAATGATTTGAGACAAAACGGGTTTAAAATGATGTTGGAAAAAGTGAAATCTTTTGTGAAAAGAATGACATTAGGGTGTTAGATATGATGGAGAGTTATGGTAATCCAAGAAACCGAAAAATGTATTAACCAATCGACATCATTTAAAAGTTGACAGTTTTAATGAGGTTTTGGATATGAAAATTCTAGAGTTTGAAAATCGATTCAATGAGGTATCAACTAGTTTTCTAGAAAATATGTCAGGTTTAACTCCTTGTGATCGGTTTTCCAATTTTGATATTCAAAAATAGTGGCATTTTCCGAGTTGTATAAAGATTATTTTACTATAAGAGAAAGAGAATGTATTGAGGGCGAACTTAACGTTAATAACACAATTTAAGAGAAGATGATATATTTGAAAACTTGAATGGATTATGCAACCTTACTCGTCATGGTGGAAACTGGAAAAAATCGGTCGTTTCCATTGGCTTATCGAATATTGAAGCTTGCATTGGTTTTACCGGTTGCGACCGCAACCGTTGAAAGGCGTTTTTTTCTAAATTAAAGCTTGTCAAGACGGATTTGAGCAATCGAATGGGTGACGCCTTTTTTTAACGTTCCTTTGTTTGTATGGTTGAAAACTTAATATTTAATAAAGTAACGGACGAGGATGTGATGATTCCATTTTAAACTATGAAAGGACGACGGCAACAAATCTATTAGGTGTGTTTTTTTTGTTTATCGTGTTTTTTTCTATTATTGCATGAACTTAATAAGGAAAAATGTTTTTAGAGATACGCCCTTCAACTTTTGAGCTAGCTCCGCCACTGCCTACAACCATCCTGTATGACCTCCTGCCACCTTATATTGCATTTGGTTCACTATCTAACTCTAGTAGCCATTATAGTTATGACTAACACCCATGTTTTAGTCAACAGACGAAGACAACCAAGTACCATACGTCCATACCCGCTTTTGTTGGTCTTACCCCACAAAACCGCCACCAGAACCGTAAACCACCATCACCCACCTGCTGTTACTAGCCACCAAAAACAACCATCATCAACCACCACTAACCACCATGGACCACCGTAGCATGTCTTGAATAACAAAACACATTACCAAGAGCTTCCATAACAACCGCCAACCTCCACCTTTATCTCCATAATTTACTACAACCATCACCATCCTTAGTGTTAACCGTCATTGCCACCATAAACCACCAATCCACAACCGTCGATGTTGCTATATAATTGCTACTCCACCACCGAAACAACGACCCATCACAACACCACCATTCCTTCGTCCTACCTCTTCTTCATCATTCTCGCTGCTGTACAGAGCCCTCGAAAATATCGCACTCTGTCGCCATTAATAGCTAAAGACATGAACAAAACTCCAAAACCCTAGCAAACATCCTTCTTCTTTAACCTATAACTTCACCAACGCTTTGATTCAGTTAGAAAGGTTGCCACCATTAGAACCGCAATGAGAAAAGGAAGAAGTTGGTATATTGGTGTTGTCACGTGGTGGGCGGACTTCAACGGAAAACAGTCGAAAACGGGTCGCCGAAGCAAGGTGGCGGCTGAAATGTGTATGGGTTTAGGGTTGTGTAAAAATGACTAAAGGAAAAGAATGAGATGCTTTTATAGTTAGGGTTTTTTAAGTGTTCTTTTTAAGTAATAAATGTATTTACTCTGTCTCATTAGAAGTGTCTTGGTTTGAAAAAAACACAAAGTTTTAGACATATAACTTTGTAAAAACATAACAATGTTTTAATTTTGTTCTAATTAAGTCACTTAAGTTTAAAAATTGTTCCAATTAGGTCACTCACATTCATATTTTATTCAAATTAGAGGTTTTAACATGTTGTTCTCACATGTTTTTCTTTACGTTTTAGTTAGGATTTGTTTTTTACATTTTTTGATGCTAATGTAAAGTGGTATTAGTGAATTGTAAATTTATTTTTTTATTATATATAATTAACATATTTTTAAATTTTTTAATATAATTACATATATTAAATATTTCAACCCTCACATTCTATCCTCAATTGCTTTCTTGACACAAATAAAATCTAACAATTGCTTGATTTGGAGGTTTAGTCATCCAATTAAAGCAAAATATGCTTGAGTGACCTAATTAGAATAAAACTGAAACTTTTTTTAAAATTATTTTTTTTTCTTGTCATTTGACAATAATAACCATTTGACAATAAATGTTTTATGGGTCCATCATTTTGTTTGATTATGTTAGTTTATGTGTTTTAAGGGTACATTTGGAAATTGACTAATAAATTTTAAAAAGAAATATTGGATTTTAAAAATCTCAACTTTCACCTGTTGGCCGGAAAAAATCTCAACTTAAAAAATTCTTTCTAGAGATCCCAACTTTCAAACATATTTTTTTTAAAGATCCATAGTTAAAAAATACTTAACTCCGTTAAGTTTTTTTCGAATTTGAAACTAATATTTTAGGGCTTTTGATCGGAAGTATGATACGAATGGATTAATGTAAAATTTACTCCGAACCGATGTTTCAAACGATTAAACGGTATGACAATACATTAATGTTACATCATTTGAAGCGTCGTCTCATCATTTGGAGCACCCGTTCGAGGTAACTTGTACATCAATTGATTCGTATCATTCCCCCGATCAAAAGCCTTAAAACATTAGTTTCAAATTCGAAAACAAGTTAATGGCGTTAAGTATTTTTTAACTGTGGCTCTTTAAAAAAAATATGTTTGAAAGTTGGAATCTCTAGCAAGAATTTTCTCAGTTAGGTTTTTTTCCGGCCAATTGGTGAAAGTTGAGATTTTTAAAATCCAATTTTCCTTTTAAAAATAAACACATGAAATGAAACAAATTAAAAAAAATATGAACAGTTC
Source organism: Tagetes erecta (assembly GCA_030867185.1). NCBI lineage: Eukaryota > Viridiplantae > Streptophyta > Magnoliopsida > Asterales > Asteraceae > Tagetes > Tagetes erecta. The sequence continues at coordinate 65,278,591 of CM061488.1, forward strand.
TAATAAAACAGAGTGAGTATTGTTTCTTTTATGTTTTTACTGAAATGTTTGATTTTTTACTTATTAATATTTAAAATTTATATTAAATAAAATAATAACTACAATTATGGAATGGTTTTTGGGGCTCTTTTCATTATAGCCTAAATCGGCAAAGTGTCACTTGATGACATTAAATTCACATGTCATAAAATGTTTCACATGGACTTTGTCCATTATATATGGTTTAAGTATTCCGGATGATTTTTTTGTTTTATGAAGTAGTTTATAGGCTGTTTTTTTGTTTACTACGCAATTTGATGATTGCCCATAATATCGCAAAGTTTTTGTATTGGCCCCTTTCTTACCGGTCCTAAAACCGCCCAAAAAACTATGTTTCGTCGAAAAAAGGTTAACTTTGTAGAAAATAACCAAGTTTTAATTTTATTTTAATTAAGTCACTCAAGTTAAAAACATTATTCCAATTAGGTCACTTATCATTATATTTTATTCAAATTATAGGTTTAACATGTTTCCGCGTGTTTTTTTATTGTAGTTATGAATTATTTTTTACATTTTTTAATGCTAATGTGAAGCTGTGATTTAGAATGCAAGTTTATTTTTATTAATACAATTAACATGTTTTTAAAAATTTTAATATAATTAGATATATTAAATATTCCAACCGTATATGTTCTCCTCAATTCCTTTCTTGACAACCAACAATTGCTCGATTTGAAGGTTTAGTCATCCAATTTATGTAAAAATTGTTTGAGTGACCTAATTAGAACGAAATTAAAACTTATTTATGTTTCTATAACGTTTAAAAAACTGATTTCCACCTTGTATCCGTATAATATTAGGCTTTTTTATCTTTTAAAAAATTTGTAAATTCTAATATTTGAAAAAACAATAAAACATGACGATGGTTCAAACATTTTTAACCTCCCTAACCGGTTTAATTTGTCATTTCAAAACCTGGTTTTGAAAACCAAATTTCTTAATTAATTTCTTGTTCACCTTGACTAAAAAAATGTAGTCCGGTAATAAAACTAAGTCTCAACTTTGAGATAACAACAAACAAGAAATATTAACGTAGATGAGGAACCGGAACCATGTTACAAACACCTATCTTACAAGGAAGTCTTACTTCAAAGACACCACTCAACTCGACTCAAGTCGGTTCAACATAAGCGTAAGTAAAGAACCACGTTACAAACACATTTATCTTACAAGAAAGTCTAACTTAACTAGACAACATTCCACTAGTGGAAACACACAAAAGCTCGGATGATTAGCAAATCTCAGAGCTCGTAAGGAGGACGAGGGCTTCTACTACCAATTCCACTCGCCTTCTCGAAAGCATCCGATGCGGACTTCCTGCGAAACCTGAATGATTCACCTGACTCACCATTCCCCTCAAGTTAGTTCAACTTCATTTCATGCTCATTTTAATTTTTGTCAACAAAAAAAAATCTCACTTCACCACCCAAGCATTTAACAATATTATTTCTACCTTGTCGCTAATTTTGTCCAAATAAACAACACATTGTAATTGTCAATTAATTTGTTAAACAACCCCTATAACTCATGTTGGTCTCTCGTCTCTAGAGAAGTAAACGAGTCGAGTTACTCGCGAGCTACTCGAGATCAGATCGATAAAAAACTCGAACTAGCCGAGCTTTATAGAGCTCAAGCACGAGCTCGAGCCTAAAAAACTTCACTAAGTTATTGGGCACGAGCTCAATCTTTACATATCGAGCTCGAGCCAGCTCACGAGCCTTAACGAGCTATATATATATACATATGTTTTTTACTTAATTTTATAAATATATATCATACTAATAGTTTAAAATATATATAAATTATGATAAAAAGATAAATAATATGTATTTGTTGTATACAAAATATATAGTTATAAATATAAACAATTAAAAATATAATAGATAATCACCAAAAAAACTCGAGCCTGAGATCGAGTTCGAAAAGTTTACAACGAGTCGGCTCGAGCTTTGAAAATAACACCTGAAATGAATCAAGCTTGAGTCTAGTTTAGTCAAAACGGGCCAAACTCAAAGTTTAAACGAACTCAAGTTCAGCTAGTCTCGTTTACAGAAATAATTATTACCTACTTGAATTTATTTAGAGTAAATTACGGTTTTCGTCCTTGTGGTTTGGGCTTTGTAACAGTTTTCATCCAAAACTTAAAAAATGCTCAATATAATCATTGTGGTTCTAAATTTGTCCAAATTAGATCCAAACCTCTAACACCGTCAAGTTTAACCGTTACTCAGCCCTCACTTGCATCTCACGTGAGGGGCATTTTTGTCATTTAACTCCACCATTTGCATATATCAACCAAGAAACCTATGCAAATAGTGGGGTTAAATGACAAAAATGCTCCTCACGTAAGGGGCAAGTGAGGGCTGACTAACGGTTAAACTTGACGGTGTTAAAGGTTTGGATCTAATTGGGACAAATCTGGAACTACAATGGTTATATTGAGCATTTTTTAAGTTTTGAATGAAAACGGTTACAAAGCCCAAACCACAGGGACGAAAACCGAAATTTACTCATTTATTTATTATAACAGTAATATAATATTATATTGTTCTCTTTGTCAAAAAAAAAAATAAATAATTGTCCCCCACTACCATCAGTATGGACCAAATTACCGTTACAATAATTATTGATTCTTCGAAATGCCAGGTCATCACCACCATCCTCAAGATTTAGCCATTTGTCATTCATCTTCTCCTATGAATAAAACAACCGCTGCAAAACTAAACAAAAACGTAACACTTACCGGCGAAAGGTGACACCGGAGTAGTAGGTCCGGCCGGCGATGCTGGTGGCGTTTCGCTTTGACTCCTCTCCGGCTTTACAATCGTTATACTTCGTGTCACTTTCATCGCCGCTGCTGTTTCTGATTCTAAATGCATATATAATTATTGTTTTAGAATCATCCGGCATGGTTAATTCATGACAGGCCTTGAGGTCGGACAGTCTAGACATGTTTGTTCAGGGTCCGATAATTCTAGGGGTTTGAAATTTTTAAAATTTTGTATACATGTTTTTGTTTTTTTGAAATAGTCATTTGGTTGTATATTGAAGTACTTTTGTTTAAATTTTGAAGTATATTAGTTTTAAACGGTTTTAATTATTAAATTTTGGTTTCTATTTCTAACTACTGAATTAACTAGTAATGGTTAAAATTTTTATTAATTGGCAACTAACAAGACTAGTGTTAATCTTTTTTGAATTCAAGAACGATTTTTTAGTTATTTTAATGAGAAGGAGAATACGAATCAATTAACGTAAAAGTTATCCTATAAGGCGTTTCGAATGACAAAATTTTTATATCTGATTAAATCCTCATTAGGTTTGAACTCCCAATTAACGATTGAAACACTGTTTCGTCGTTTGGAGTGCCGTTTTCGAGGTAACTTTAAAATCAATCGACTTATATTTTTCTTCCGATCAAAAGCCTTAGAAAGTTGGTTTAAAATTAGAAAAAAACTTAACGTCATTAAAAAGTTTTAACAAAACTTGTTGGTTGTCAAAGTAATAAAAGTTGGAAGCATTACAAATCAATTCGATAAGTAATAACCAAAATGTTATAATAATTAAAACGGTTAAAAACTAATATGCCCAACTTTCACCTAATAAAACATTTTGTAAAATATGTAACCAATAGTTAAAACAAGTAGCACAATACATACATTTTTAAAAGTCTTTAAAGACAAGATAAATAGGATAAATTTAGTAAAAATAAATAAACAAAGAAAAGATAATAGTTTTTTTTTTCAATCACAGCTTTAAGATCATCAGGACCGACCCTAGGTGATTTAATTTTAAAGATGAATTTGGTACCTTTTTCTGAACTCAATGATCGGAAACTAAGATTCGTTTGTTTTCGGAGCTTGCCAAGGCCTTTTTCCGGCGGTGGTCCGGCGATGGTATCATCCCAAAGCTTGTTGAGTAAGCTCATGGCTAAGTCAACAACATTCTAAAACTCACCATACAGTGGCAACACTTATATATTACTATTGAAATAATAAAGTTCGAACAAGTTGCTTGGTGTAGATAAATATATTGCCGTTGATTGTAGGTGTGATTAATCATTGAGTGAATGGACGGTGGATCTAAAAGCACGTAGATAAGACCAATAGTGACGCAGCAATATTTTAGATTAGGTTGTCACATGTGCCATGTACTAGCTAACTGGGTCCCCTCACGTGATGGCGCTGTTATCTAGAACTAGGTTTGAAGTGTGAGTGTCACCCATGCCTTAAAATTAAAGCATTATCCTATTGTTTTTGAGTTTTGACACATGAATGACGGTCAACCGAAACAACTCGTTTAATCTATTTATATTAAAGGGACATTTACATATATCCTCCTTATAAAATCATTTATTACGTATTTATCCAATCCTTAAATTCAATTACATATTTCCCCTTCCTAAACTACATATATTACATATTTACCAAATTTCTTTAAAATAACCTTTTGATTTACTATTTTACCCTTAATGATCTTCATAGATATATTTTTATATTTTCTTATGGTTTGTGTAAAAGAAGGGGTAAATGACTAATTTATTATGTCAAAGGAGATATATGTAATTAAACTTTAAGCTTGAATAAATATGTAATTGATGGGCTTAGGAAGGGGAAATATGTAAAAAAACCTTTATTAAAATGAATCAAATAAGTTTACGATAATAAACGGTTGTTTTTAAGTTGGTAACGGAAAAAAATGCTTAATTGTTACTTTGTCATTTGTATGTGACAATTAGGTATTTGTCTTTAAATACTATAATTAATAATAGAATTACTAATACTAAAATTATAAAATATATTATTTAGCTTTGAATATATTTATTCAGAGTAATAAAAATAATTTTAACATTTATTTTTATAAAAGACAAAAAAAGATATAATTTTAAAACATAAACCGGTTGGCGTCTTAACTTGTTTTTTAAAAGGTTCAACCTTAAAACTGTTAGAAAACAGATTTAACAAGAAACCAATTGATGGTTGAAACTGGATAATTTGATAGATCATATACGAATCACTTTCGTAAATTAACAATTCGATCCAACTATTTATGTCTGGGTTTTACGAACTTTAATCTGTGATAATCTATCAAACAACTTTGATTATGACAACAATAATCAAAATCTAGGAAGAGAAGAATATGTGAGATCTGGTTCGATAAATTCAAGAGTGTTAAATCTCATTATAGTATGTAGTTATAAATAAAAAACTTCTCAAAACTGTATTCAGTTTTCCAAAGATGATAAGATCAAAATAGGTTCTTCTTTTCCTTTCAGATTTTCAAGAAGTCGTACAACATATACATTGTTTATTTTTCCTATATTAAAATATAAATATAAATACACTCTTTAAAGTCAATTTTATCAAAATGTTTCAAGTGATATTTCAAACTATATTTAATATACAAAGATTAATATTAAACTTATAAAATCTTTATATAATATAGCAAAATGTAAAAAGCTTATGTGGCATAATTTTAAAGCTTCTGGCATATGTGGCATCATATGAGAGTTTATCTCATAATAATGTTTTTTTATTTAAAATATGTATATAAAATATATTATAATAAAACTAATTACATTTTTGGTCCCCTAATATTTTGGAGAATTCTGAAAAATTTCAGAGTATTTATATTTTTAACCCTCTACTACAAGGGGTGTATATGAGTCGGTTTATATTTGATAGGGTCTAAAAATAAAACTTATGGATAAAGTTAATAATATAACTTATGGATAAAGTTAATAATATCATACAATTAAAGACCTCGGTATTTTATAAATATACATAACATTTTTATACGATTTTTTTTAAATAAACTACACCATAAAGCTGAGCACTTTATGGTGTAGTAAATTTGAGTATAATATTACTATACTAAAAGTCTAATTTTAAAAGTATATCATGTGTTCCGGTTTATCATGGTTGTCTCAAACTGATTGAAACATTCATAAATATCCTTAAAAGCATTACTTGAATGTCATGAACCCGAGCGTAGCGCGGACACTAAACTAGTAAACTTATACACTTTAATATTTAACTGAACTAAACTAGTTTTACATATAAGTGTGCTCTCCGCATAGACCTGATAGTATCAAATGATAGTTTAAATTTTTATTAGCACTCATGTATATTCCAATTACATAAAATAGCCAGTGACACTAAAATCACCAACTATCCTCCTTCATTTTGGTATAAGCTATGAATTTACACAATCAAACTACCAAATAAAAATTTGCACTTAAATGAATATGTCGAATATATTGAATATCCATATTAGTATTTTACACATTTCAAATATTCGAGAATCAGAGTGTCCTATGGATTGAACAAATCAACTCATTTGAATGCCTGAAGATAAAATACATACAAATTTCAATACTTAACTAGAACATATAACTTTGTGACACCCCGACCTGAAATGAGAACAACTTATAAAAAAAATAAAATAAAAAAAGGAAGAAACTTTAATCTACGCGATACGCGCAAGAGAGGGCCTTGGCCTACGCGTATCGCCTAGGACAGGAAAACCCGGGTGCGAATGAACCACGTCAGCGCATGGTTTTACAAAACCACTCCACCTACGCGATACGCGCAGGTAGAGGGTATGACATGCGCGGTACGCGTAGCACGCGATTACGGGCTATAAATAGAAGAGCACCCATCCCTTCATTGTTGCTCATTTGTGCTTTCTCTCTCTAAACTTCTAGAGAGAGAGCCATAGTTTTATTCGTGATCGCGGGAAGTGCGGTACCCTACGTCGGAACGCTCCTTCGAGTGTCGGTCGCACGAAGATCGCTTAGCGGGCGTCGAGGTTCTGCCCGATTGAAGAACGCTGATCATCTAGGTTCTACGCGACTGAAGAACGTCAGTCAACGAGGTAAATAGTCTTTCCCCTCTCGTTAGCTTAGGATGGGTAAAGGCTTAAAACCCGAAGAGAATGCGGGTAAGGATACCCGCATAGCATGAAGAACGTGCTGGGGAATGAGTTGCGGGATTTAACACCCGCAACAAACGGGTAGAATACCCGAGGAGGGTACAAATAGAATTTCTGTACAAAAGAGATACGATATCCGTTAACGTTTAAAACGGCTAAACGTACGGAATACGCGACATAAACGCGTACCGGGCCAGTTTGCCCCCGGATGCGTAATATCTAACGAAATAATTATTTTGAGAATATTTATTAAATTTAGTGATATTATTTCCAGGAAATGATATCTAAAACGCAAAAAGAATGGAGTTCGTATGCGGTGTCGGATGACGCAGTGTGAGCAACCGGCTCACAACCCCCACTATTTATATATAAGTGTGCTTCATGCTCATTTTCTCTCCACTTCTCAAAATGAAACACACACATAAGTGTGTTTCTAGAGAGAGAGAGAGATCAGCTGAGGTGGAGGCGGGTGGTGGTCCGGCGTCGGCCGGTGGTGGTCCGGTGGCGGCCGACGGTGGTCCGCGGTGGTTCGTGACGGCCGGAAAAGTGGTTTTCACCCCGGAACCTATTCTCGACGTCTCGAACGCAATGGTAAGCTCCGTTTAGCCTCATTCTCTATGTAAAGTTGTGAAAATGTCCTAAAAAGTCTGAAACACGTTGCATGTGTTGTTCTTGAAAACCCAGCTGTGTTCTAGGAAGGATCCTGGAAGATCTAGCCGTTGGATACATATGAAATTTGGATATGTTGTTCCCATCACATAGATTCTCACATCTACCATTCAGTTTTAGAAGATCGTACCCAGAGGTATGATTTGTATGTCGAAAACCGAGACTGATCGGATTTCCGTCACTGGAAATGCAGTCTCAAAGATCGGCACTTTCCCGGAGATCCGGCCGTTGGTTGGTGACGACATTTGTACTGTAGGTTCCTGAGACATAGGTGAACATTTCCACCGAAGGAAATTACGATCAGAAGTCCGGAAGTATGAATTTACCTCTATTCAGTTTGTAACCGTTTTCTTGCTGAAAACAGGAAACTTGGTTGTGTTGCATGTTGGTTGAAATGGGGATGTATGGATAATCTGAAGGTGAATAAATATGCGTTTTGGAAAAATGAACACGATGGTATATTGGTTCTTGGTGTATGTTGGTTTTGAAAGGATTCGTGTATGCAAACAGACCGGAAGGTATAAACCGAACGGTTAACCTTCTATATGATTTTGGTCAAGTGAGATGAAATGGGACTTTCTGAGAAGCTGTAATGAAGTATGTGGGCTGTTATGGAATTGGTGTTAGAACTCGGGATTGCTATGGATTAGCATCTCGGAAGCTCTCAATTAGATGGTAGGACTCGTTTAATATTACTCGAGTTAATTACCATATGTGTATATTAATACATGTACACATGTATGTATGGGGATTAGGTTGAGGATGATGATGGTGATTAAATACGCTGCAATGTTGGTCATTGTGAATGGTGTTGGATTCCTCGAGATAGAGCTGGATCTATTGGCTGGCCAATTTGAAATGTTGCCGAGCTGCTTAAAGATAGATAGATCTGAGGCAGACAGAGCAGAGCGCTGCCAGATAGGTAACTATAGAAATCCCTTGTTTACTTAAGATTAGTATGACTTAAGTCCATGGCGAAAAGCCAGGGTTTTAAAGTAGAACATTCTTGGTTATATTATAATAATACACTAGGAATGAATCATGTTTTAATAAAACTAAATGTATGATAGAACCTTGTGAGAAACACAAGGATATGATGAAGTGGCTTTTAAAAGATTTGAAAATGAAACCATAGGAACCCTGACTCGAGTGCCTAGGCATTCTGAGTAAGATGTCTAAGATCAAGGACTAAAGTCATCACCTAAGTCACACAATATGACTAAGGTAATGCATCGGTGAGAAAACACCGACAGGATTATCCCTAGGGAATGAATCCTGATAGTATGAAATGTTTACAAGGTTGCCTTTATTAGCCACCAGGTCGGAATACTTAGATTGCACTGAGGTGAGTCTAACCGTCCCTCTTTTACATGTTTTATGATTTCGGGGCTGTATCCGAGCTTGTATGAAAAGTATGAAATGTTTTATTATAAATGTTTTGAATATATATATATATATATATGTACGCATATATATATATATATATATATATATATATATATATATATATATATATATATATATATATATATATATATATATATATATATATATATATATATATATATATATATATATATATATGTGTGTGTGTGGTTATGAGTAGATCGTACCTGGTGATTCAACGCACCTCAACTCAAGGTTCGTCCGGTTGTTGTGTTGTTGGTCCACGGTAATAAGCTTCGCGTTAAGAGTCGTCCGACGAAAAGGACGGCGGCTACATGCCACAGGGCAAGTCATTAGGGCAGGGCTTCGCGCTAAGAGGTAGTTGTTTAAGGAACTACTGGCTCCGCCTCGGGATGTATATGCGTCTAGTTGGATCCAATTAGGTAGACTGATTGCTTGTAACAGGAAAGGTACCACCAGCCTAGGCAATATGATGATGTGACCAAAAGGGGGTCATAAGGGTACCTTCTTTATCCCTGTATGCGGCATATACGTTAACAGAACTCTAACGAAAGTTGGCCACCATTAGATATGGCGTTAGAAGGATATTTGGCTTGCAGATAACTTATCACCACACATATATGAATGAATGAATGATGTCTAAATGTTTTATATGTTTTATATGTTTTATGTCACTGGTTACGACTCACCGACAACGTTGTTGTTGACGTCTTTTAGTTCGTGATGCAGGTACAAGAAACGCCCAAGGGCGTTAGCTAGGTTGAAGAGGCTTAGCTAGGATCAGACGGTTGCTTCTCTCATCATAGGAGCTAGTACCCGATTTGGACACCTGGGAGCAGTGTCCTTTGATAGTTGCTTTGTATAGGTAGTTTTACATAGTGACATTGTTAAAAGTTCAAATTGGGTTGACATTTAGTGGTCCTTATTATGAAAGACTTCCACTGTAATATGATTATTTATTTATTATTGGCTATTTATGATGCAACAGGTCGGACCCTGGAGCTCGGGGTCTGACAAACTTGACACGTATTAAAGTCTTGTGTCCATATTCTCTCATGATCACATAAAAGGCCAAGTCCTAAACCTTTTTAAGTACGACTACACTTCACAATCACATAGGAAATTCCTTTATATCATGTACTTGCAATTCATTTTTTCAAAGGACATATTAAGAAGTTAATCTTCATCCTTAACAACTACAAGGTGTCTGGCGAGATTTTTGTATAAAAAAGTCATTTTTAGGGTTTTGGAAGAATATCATTTATTTCATTAGACTTTGGAGGCTATGGGACGAACCAAGGGGGTTTTACTCCATTTTCCATCATTCCAAGCTTACAAATCATCAATCCATCATCCCCCATGTCGTTCAACATCAAATCTGAATTTCGATTCGTCAACATGAGTGATTATATCCATTGTGATTGTTTCTAGGTATAGGGTTCTTGCAAGAGACGCGTCGGTTTACATGTTAGGTTTGTTTTCTATTACATGTTTTAAGATACTCTATGATTTATTGATTGTCGTGATTATTATCTAACTTGATTGACTGGTTTTCGGTTTTCAATATTTTCATTATCTATTCATAAATATTGGTGTTTGGTAATTACTTTGATAATCAATATATCATTACATAGAAATCATATTTTTCATGATCAAAACCTAATTGTGTTAAAACGACATTATCTTTGAACCCGGAACTTAGGAAAAACTACTCTTTTTAAGTATAAGTTTAGTTCACCTCACAAGTTCTTTGTTTTCAATTTGCAAGTCAATTCAAATCAACTCCAACTCAAGTTTACATTTATGCAATTTTCATTTCTTTTTCTTTCAATTCAATAATCGATTAGTTAAATTAACCATTGACCAAAAATTCATCGTGGATTCGACACCCTACTTATCCTTACTAATAAGGGTAAATAGGAATATATTTACTTTATATTTTGACCAACCAAACGATCTCGATCACTCATCATAATAGAATTAAATGGACTTTAATCCCATCCCAATTACAGACTTGTGCACTAAGTCTCTTGCCAGACCTTTGGTCAAATGATCTGCCAAATTTTGATGTGTTCTACTAAATTCTACAGAAATTACACCATTCATGATTAGTTCTCTAATCATCCCATGTCCAAAATTTATATGTCTAGACTTTCCATTATAAACTTGACTATACACATTTGCTAAAGTAGCAGCACTATCACAATGTATAGAAATAGGTACAATCGGTTTAGACCACAATGGAATTTCGTAAACCAGTTTCCTTAACCATTCTGCTTCTTTGCCAGCAACCGCTAAAGTAATAAATTTGGATTCCATAGTTGAATTGGTAATACGAGTTTGCTTTTTAGATGCCCATGAAATAGCACCTCCTACAAGCAAGAGTACCCAACCAGTTGTGGATGAATGATCCTCAGCATAAGATATCCAACTCGCATCCGAATATCCTTCTATAACTGAAGGAAATCCCAAGTAGCTCGAACCATAGTTCATTTGAGATACTTGAATACTCTTTGAATTGCTTGCCAATGTTGAGTACTAGGATTACTGGCATATCTAGTCAGTTTTTCTACCGCATAAGCAATATCCGGTCTAGGACTTGTCATAACATACATTACACAAGCAATAGCTCTAGAGTATTCCAATTGGTAAACTGGTTTCCCCGTGTTTGAGATCAAAATTCAAACTTGGACCTGCAGGCATAATTACGAGAGAACAATCACTAAAATTAAATTTATTAAGAGTTTTCTCAATATAACTTGATTGTGTCTTCACAAATCCTTTGTTAACCCGTTTAATTCTTATTCCAAGAATTACATCCGCCTCCCACATATCCTTCATGGAGAACTTAGATGATAATAATTTCTTTGTTTCATATACATGATTTTGGTTAGTAATTAACATATCATCTATGTATAAACACACTTGTCACTTTGATTGAATGCAAACCCATTCGATAAAATAACTTTATCAAATTTTTTATGCCATTGAACTTGTTTTACCCATATAGTGATTTAACAAGTTTACATACTTTATTTTCATAACCAGACATAACGAACCCTTCAGGTTTTTTCATGTAAACTTCCTCGTCGAGATCACCATTTAAAAACGTCTTTTTAACATCCATTTGATGAATAATTAAATTTTGTATAGATGCCAAGGAAATTAATAATCTAATGGTTGGTATTCTAGATATAATGGGATATGTATCAAAATAATATATTCTTAGTTTTTGCCTAAATCCTTGTATAACCAAACGAGCTTTACGATTGTTCCATCAACCTTCATTTCTTTTTAAAAATCCATTTGTTACCAAGTGATTTACAACATTTAAGAAAATCTGTTAATACCCATGTATTATTTCAAAGAATTGATGACATTTCATCATCAATAGCTTCCTTCCAAAAAAACTACATTTCGAGACTCCATAGCCTCTCCATAAGTCTTTGATCACCTTCAAGACTATAACTATAATACTATTTAAGTCCAAGTTTTTCCCTTGAACCTTCCACCATATAAAGCTGATAGTCAGAACCAAAATGTTAAGCAATTCGACCTCTTTTGCCTTTTCATATTTGTTGTGTTTCGATTTTAGTTACATCATTCGATGTTCCTAAATCTTGTCTTTCATTATATTTAAGAATTAGAACCTTAGGCCTAATAATTGAAAAAAATGAAGATAACTTGTTATTCTAGTTTGGAACTCTATTTAGTACATAACAAGAAGTCAACAACACCTCTCCCCTAATACTGTAACAATTGCTCCGAACCAAACCAGATTCAATTTACGAACCCGAACCCTTTTGGGCATTCATAAAATTTCTTTAATTTATCATATAATATAAACAATCCTTTAATAATTATGTTTCATTTAAATTATGGTGTTTAATCATACCTATTTAACCATTAATTTCAAACTCGAAAGTTATAAAATAAAGTTATAAATCATGATTTTAATTTATAAAAAAGTTATAATGTTTCATAAAGTTAATTGTTAGTTGGTTAATTTATCATGTAATATAAACAATCCTTTAATAATTATGTTTCATTTAAATTATGGTGTTTAATCATACCCATTTAACCATTAGAGTCAAACTCGAAAGTTTTAAAATAAAGTTATAAAATCATGAGTTTAATTTATAAAAAGTTATAATATTTCATAAAGTTAATTGTTAGTTGGTTAACACTAAATTAACATAAAGACTAACATTAAGGGTTGTTGTGTAATAATAGAAACTTTCATTAAACAATTAAACACAAAATAACAAATATGTAAATGCTAAGGGACCAATATGTAAATCTGCAAATTAAAACCCAAACAATTATATGTCCCTGCTTATTCGCATGATTTCCCTATGCCAAAATCCGGTCACTCCGGCGAAGATCAAAGTGCGTTTTTAACCGTTTTTAACCGTTTCTAACTCGATTAAACCGGCCTAATATATTTCTCCATGAGATTCGAACCTCAGATCAAATCCAAATCATTATTCTCACGATTTTATCACCCATTACCATTGACCAAATCTAAACATGGTAACTTGAATCAAATCACCTCAAATGACGCCTATCAATCCCAATTAAGTTAACAAAAAATTGTTTCCACAACCGACTGAAAGATAAACATAGTGAAATTGACTGAAATCACAGAATTTACCAATGTGGGGCTAGCCCACTTGGTAAAGGCATTGCCTTTTAGATAGGAGGTCATGAGTTTTATCCCTGGCAAGGTGTTATTTGGTGTAATTTAGTTTGGAGTGGTGTAATATAATAGTAGATGTAGTTTGCCGTTAAAAAAAAAAGACTGAAATCACGGAATTTGACTAAACTTGGTTTTAAAATAACCTGTAATCAACTCTGTTCCGTTTACAGCCTTTGAAAACAAACTAATCATATACAAAGCAATCAAAACCCTTCTAAGCATTCACTGTAACACCGATTTCAGTTTATCCCCACACCCAATAACAAACGATCATCGTTGTCACACCCCCAAAATCCACTAACGGAGTTTTACCGTTAAGTGCGTGACAAACCGGAATCTCAGTCATTAGTTACACCAAACGACACTATATGAATTTAAAATATACCTGTCTCATTAAATGAGAAAATTTAATACAGAGTTAACGTTTAATAATTTGCGGAAGCGTAATCGAAATGTAATGTCAATAATATTAAATGGAACTAAATGCGCAAACACGCGCCCAACATAAGAAACATAGTTTAAATATTTGTTAAAACCAAACATAGTTTTTAAATGCAAGAAAGTGTTTAAATGCAAAGTTGTGACTCCATGCCATGTCCTAAGTGCGTTGAACCTCAGTGACCTGTAAAAGTGAAAGACTAACAAGTGTCAACACGACGGTTGGTGAGTTCACATAGTAAGTATGAAATCAAGTATGTTCAGTTGCAAGCAGAAATATAAATTAAGTATGTCATTGTAGGTAGCTAGTCTACAGCACATGTCCTTAGAGGCGTATGTATCTGACCGAAGCTGACGTATGTACACAATAAGTGCATTTTGCCTGTTCGTACATCCCAGCAGGATGCACTGTAAGTATGTTAGGTCATTCAACACCCGTTCGACAGGTCCTTCTGTCGTGCTAGCGCGACTAGCCCAGGTGGGGTTTGTCAAACCCAGTAGTACTACTCAAAATTTCCCCGCTATTTCACAAATACTAACGGTCAACTAGGTATCCATGAGGTCTTTCATGAACAAAATAAAAGTTGTTCTAATCCAGACATGCGACATACAAAATTTGTAAATCCGTAAAAGTAATCGTCCGTGTTCAGCCCATAAAAGGGTAGAATAGTAAAAGTACGGTTTAGTGAACTCACCTTAGATTGCACAGCAAATCAGTTTGAGAGTACACAATGTAATACAGCAACCTAAATAATAGTAGGTCTTTTAATGTGTGTTCATGTAGGGTCATAGAACCCTATGCATCCAAATAGTCATACGGTTTGTGCGAGATTAGAAAAGTTTGACTCTTTGACCAAGTTTGACCAAAGTTGACTTTTGTTGACCCGAGTTGACCCACGACCCGTTGGTGATTTATTAAGTGCAAGTATGTTTCTTTTGAAGTATTTGTTCATATTAAGTTCACAAATCACATCACAAGGCACGTATTCAAAGAATTCGATTTCTATTTTCATTAAAGTTTCCTTTATAGGAAAGTGGAATTTTTAGAACATGTTTTCACAATTCAACATCCAAAAGATTTCCAAACCTCATTATGCACATCAACTACTACACACTAGTCATACCATGATACACAACCCAATAGCACACGTCAAAACTTACAGTTTCCAATATAAGACAAAGTAGCATGTGTAATCATCTCAAGGCACATATCATTGTCCACATGTCTTTATGTTTCAACACTTTCATCATAGCATCCTAGTCAACTAGAACACCCATTCTAGATTCTCAACAATCAATTTCATACTATCGGGTTATTAACCAAACAACACTTTTACATACCGTTTCCATGTCAAGAGCTAGTTTACCATTTACAAAGTTGCCTACAATCTTCCCTATGCAATTCATTTATGTTTGTATGTCCAAAACCACTAATCATGCACCCTAGTGAATGTTCATGACAAAAAGTTTCTACAATTAGAAAGTCATTCCAAATCAAGTCGGATTTCCACGTTCAAATAACCAAAATTCGTTTAATTCATCATACGAACATGCTAGTATCATCACCACAACTATTAGATGTCCACAACATGCATTTTTCACATGAACCAAATGAAAAAGTTACCATTTTTAGTAATATGGCAAAACGAGCATGTAATTTCAAAACCAAATAATCATCCTTCATTCAAATCATCATCTAAACATATATTTCATCATGATCATGCATTTTAGTTCATGTTCAAAAGACTTCCTATTAACCCTAATTTCTCAAAAATAATAAAATGGATTCAATTCACTATTTGATCATTAAAACATCAAATAAACCTATAATCAATACCCAATTCCACAACAAAATCATCAATTGACAAATTTAGATGAACTAGGGTTTCATGTCTTACACTTTTTGAAACATATATGAAGTTTTTAGGAATGAAACTTACTTATAATGTATTTATAACTTAAATTAGCAAGCAACAACACCACCAAAGATCAAACACAACCGAACATCATCACTTGACGAACAAAGCAGCCGAAATATTCAACTGGCCATAACTTTTTCATCGCTACGAGTTAGAAGACGTATTTACTATCATTGGAACCGTCTCGTCGAGACGAAGATTTTGATATATAATAGGCCTCGTGAAGACGTCGGATCTGTCCGGAATCTGGCCGGAAAGGTGACGGCTGTTAGGAGGGATTTTTAGGGTTGGGTTTTAATTTTTGTTAAATGATTAAGTTAGGTTTAGGTTAAGTTGAGCCTTGGGCCATCCATGGATCACATGGATGATCCATGGGCTACGTTTTGTTACGGTTTGTAAACACAATGAAGCTCTTTCTTAAACGTACTTTTCCCGTCTCCTAAAATCTACTGAATTTCATAAAAGGTTAAAACCAGTAAACTACGTAATTACTCGAAAGTTTAACAATTAAGCACACATGTTACTTAGGATATATATATTTATTGTATTTGTATCAATTAAATTCACCAACGCCCGGTTATTAACTCGTGTGATCGTTTCGTGTGTACGTTTGTGTAACAGTTTGTACATTTAATTCACCAAATTAAATGAAAAGTATAATTGTGTTAACGTGATTAACATAGTTTGACTAACGAGGTTAACCTGAATTTTTCGGGTGTCACAATCGTCTTTTACATCATTATGCCTCGAACTCATTCCAGGCGTCTGGCTTCGAATCAAGCCTTCATACATTGTTTCATCTGCTCATACGAGTTTACTGAATATTTCCGAAAACTCCAATTGTACTTCAAACACGCACTGATACCAAATCGGATCGTCATCTTCGTCGAATGACTGCGTGTACTCGAACGACACCTCTGGATCATTATGATCATTAATTATTGTGGGGCTTTTAATCAATATTCATCGAGGAGTGATTCTGCAGCATTAATTTCATTACCATCAACGTTTTCATCAACAATTGATCTTGCGGCTATTTCAGTCTTTTCCTTCTTATTTTTCATAAATCGATCACCAAGTCAGGTAATTTAACAAATCATTATACTTCTGATCGTATGCTGATTGTCATGGATATGTTTGATTTCGATTCAGATTTCATTCAAGGTTCAATTTGTATGATTAGGTTTTTAGGGTTTATTTAAGAATTGGGTTTAAGAAAGAACCACTTTAAAACTGTTTTCGGTTCAAAAATTACAACATCCAAAGGTTCTGGTCTGATGGTTTCATATTGCATGCGTTAAACAGAAGGTCAAGGTCAAGTGTTCGACTCCTGGACGTGGCTATGTAGTTTTATTTTTAATTTTTGATATTCATTATTAAAACAAATCCAAATTATTAAGTAACATAAGATTATTTACTACTAGTAATTTTTTAATCAGCATTAAATCTTTTTTTTTTCATAGGTACATTATATTCTCTTAATTTCTAGTAGTATATGAAATATTTATGAGTTAATGTATGAAAAATATTAAACAAAACTATATAAATTTATACAACCAAAGAATGTTTTTTTATATAAAGTCTTGAGTTTTAAACGTTTAAATTCTAAAATACTTTTGGTATATAAAATTTAGAGTCTAGGTAGACTAATTTACTTATGGATTCTTGTATTTAATACTTTCGAGACTTAAAATTTAATCATGTTTAAACATTATTTCTTTACGACTATAATCACGGAATTATTTGAAGGATTAGTTTTTATAAAGTTAATTTATAAATATTTAAATTATCATATCGGTCATGTCATTTCATGAACCTTTGATTTTAATTAATTTTGTAGAGAGTTAAACTTTATATTACTTATTAAATCATTGTTAAAATAAAACTATTACTATTACATTATTATCTATTTTCGATTGTAACATTAAATTTCTTAAACCCAGATTCCAATTAGAACCCTAGATTGCTAGATCGTTTTCAGTTTTTTTTACAGCGAAACGAATAAAGCCCGGCTACTCGGGGTAACCCAATGGTGAAAGGCAACCCCAAACGCTCTGCGAACACAGACAGCGCTGGGTAGCCGAAACCCACCTATTAACCCGACTCCAATTCGGGGGAAACCCACTAACCCGTCCACCCGTAGGCACGACGACAAGCTAGTGGTAAAACCCGTTTGGCTCAGAGATCGAACTTGTGTTGCCACAAGTCTCCCTTCATTGCCCCTATTTGCCCCTTCCAAAGTGGTGGTAGAGGAACTAGAACTTGGGTCTCTTTTGGAGAATCCAAGTCTCTTACCACTACACCACATTGGAAGTTACTTTTCAGTTATCATTCTAATATTGGATAATATCCTTTAGGTGATCCTTAAGGAGTTTCCTGGTGCCTTTTCAAGTTACCTTTATTATATTTCGTCTAGCATTTGTCAAGTGGGTATTCATAGCCCTTTTTCTTATTTTAAATTTGGGGTGATATCATATGACATATTAAATCAGATTTCAGTTGTTCAGTTATTTCAGTTATCAGATTCAGTTGATCATTAAAACAAGGCAAATTGGCCTAAAATAATCCCAACTAACACCTATTGGCCGAAAATAATCCCAACTCAGTTTATTCCCTCCAGTGGTCCTAAATCCAACTTTTTTGGCCTACAGTGGTCCGCCGCCGTTAACTTTTTTTCTATTTTTTTCGAATTTCAAACCGATATTTTAGGGATTTTAATCGGGAGGATAATACGAGTCATTTGATGTAAACTTACTTCCAATTGTTGCTCCAAATGGTTTAATTTTGATATCCGGTTAAAGCATCGTTAGGTTTTAAACACCCGATTGAAGACCGTTTTGTTGTTTGGAACACCAGTTCGAAGTAAGGTTTACATCAATTGAAGCGTATACTCCTCCCGATCAATATCCATAAAACCTTGTTTTGAAATTCGAAAAAAATAAAAAAAAGTTAACGGCCGTTAAGTGCACTTAACGGCGGACCACTGGAGGCAAAAAAAGTTGGATTTGGGACCACTGGAGAATAAACTGAGTTGAGATTATTCTCGGCCAATAGGTGTTAGTTGGGATTATTTTTAGCCAATTTGCCTTAAAACAATTCATGTTATGTCTTTACTTGTAAATTATGTGTTCATAGTCTGATAGCAATTTTTGTGCAAGCGTAAACATTAATTTGTATAAACCGACAGTTACTAATGGTAGATCTATTGGTCAAAGGACCCACCCCCTGATTCTTGGGTGATTATAACTGAGTTATCATTATCATTTAGACCCCCTTTTATCATTTGTTCAAGGTTTGATTATGCGTTGTTATCTTGTATGTACATGTTTGCATTCATAAGTTTTGACATAACGACATGAATTGAATTTTTATCATTGTATATGTATTTCTGTCACACCCCGACCAAGGGGGTGGGCCGTGACGATTGAATATCCAACAATACACAGCGGAAACTATGTATGCATTAATAGTGGGCCATAGGTTTACACGTAATATTAGTGTATTCTACGTGTACATCAAAGGGTACAATAGTAAAGTCTAACAAAAGCAGTGAGGCTAGTTGATATACTATTCCCAAGTAGTCTTCTATAATCTTTTCGTGTTTCTTCTAATCGGCGTCTTCTAAAGCTATTAACCGTGTCTAAATGTACATCCAATGTTATAAAGTCTAGTTGCATACTTCCATCGATAAATCGTCTAAATACCTGAAATACATACCCAAAAATACGTCAATATAGAGTTGGTGAGCTCATGGTTTAACGAAAGCGACGATGTCATAAAATGTTTAATACACAAAATGCTGGACATTTAATAAGTACGTTTTTGGTGTACGGTCGACAAGATATGTAGCCAAACATGTTCGGATAATACCCAACCCGAATACAATAAATAATAGTCCCCTAACCCAAAATAGGCTAACGTGCTCTGCTAAGCACCGACATATCATTGAACATGTGGCGTAACGGTTTTCAACCTCAGTGGGGGGTATGCCATTGTACGCGGGGGATTCCCAAATAGTACTATTCACATTTCAAAGGGCTCCTGCAAGAAGTTAATGGCTACCGAAAGTTGTACCAACGTTCGGGGACAAGAGTAGTAGATGTATTACACCATGTAAATGAGTTTATATAAACAAGTTTAGTAAGTATGTATCAGCCCCAAAAGTATTACGTAAAAAGGGGGTTCATGAACTCACCTGGTGCCCGGCCTGCTCAAGTTTCTAAAGATATTGTACATTCAGCGTGAGAGTTCTACCTCCTAGCAGGCTTCCCGTGTTTAGTTTAGTCATGTTAGACCCCAAAATACTTAAGTCTATGTGTTTCGTTGTGTCGGTGTCGCGTGCGTACGGTTTTGGTTACGTTCGTGCAATATCATGGTTTTAGTCGTTTGCGTTGACCTATACGTCTAAGTATGTATATACTTATGTTATTCCAGGTTATATAGGTAGGTATTAAGTGTAATTTGATGTTAAATAAGTAAAATTTGGTACTTGTCACTTTTGGTCCCTAAACTTTGTAAATCGTCGAATTCATACTAAAGTTGGGCTTTTAATTAAGGGTTGATATTAATAAGTACTATACATTTTATTTATAGTATGTATAGCATTTTAGGTATGAATCTACCGATAAAAATATATCTAAGTATTAGATTCATGAAAGTTAGCTTTCACCGGTCTACCGAGTGTGGTGCGATACCGCACATTAAGTTACGTTTTAGGTTTAAGTCAAAATACTTCAATATAATTGTACCAATATGTTAAGTGGTCATATGCTACTGTAAAAATATACTTTTTATAATTTTTAGATATTTCTAAAAATTACTATATTTTATTTAAGAATGTAGCCGGTTAATGTAGTTTAAACATAAATAATTTATATAAAATAAACCGTGTCCCAATAAATAGTGAAACTTCGTTTTCAACCTATTTATACAGTAAATAAGTAGTTAAAAACTTAATAATCGAGTTTTATAGTCCTTCGGTCGTTTTCGTATTTAACGCGCGTGAAACCGATGAACAAACGATTTGCTTACAAAATACTCTTTTAATGCGTTTTATACTTTTAAACACTTCCTTGGGTCTTATGTTACTGTATAAAATATATTTTTCTTGACAAATAGGTCTTTCTCCAATTTTTATGCTTTTTGTGAAAATACTAGGTTCGTATATTCGAAAAATCATAATAAATAGATTAAACATATAAAAATTATGTAACTTGGTGAAATACTTTATTTAGAAGTATAAAAGCTCATGGACTTTAAAAATATCATGTTTTTCTTATGCTTCTCGGTTTCGTGTTTTTAACGCGTTCGGTTCAGTTAATGTTACGTTTTAAACATAGAGAGTCTTTGGTAGTTTTTAGTAGGGGTGAGCATAAAACCGAATTAACCGAACCATAACCGAATTAACCGACATAACCGAACCGAATTAACCGAACCGAACTATTAACCGATGGTTATGGTTAAGGTTCTTCGATTAACCGACACATTGGTTATGGTTATGGTTAAGGGTATCCCATAACCGAACATTAACCGAACCAAACCGATTGTTATTAATATGAAATAAATTTAATATACTACTCATTATTCTAGTAATAATCTAGATGAGATAATTCATATACTCAAAATAAGCTTATTCCTCTTTATATTGAAAGACAAGTGCATTTGAATAGTAATATAGTAAGTTTTGCAAGTTTTTATTTTGGCCACACTATTTTGTATAATTTCTAAACAAAGCTTCTTCCCAAAGATGTGGTTAGATTGTTTTTGTGTGTTGGGGGTTTAGTGATTTTTTTTATATATGTCGTTTGTTTAAAGATTGAGTAACATATGTGTGTTTGGTGTGCTGGTTTTAATATATGTTGTGTTAGTGGTGACATGTGTTTGAATCCATTCTGTTTTTTTAAACGTGGTATGTTTTTGTGATATGTGTTTTTTGACACGTACGATTCCTCTTTATATTGAAAGACAAGTGCATTTGAATAGTAATATAGTAAGTTTTGCAAGTTTTTATTTTGGCCACACTATTTTGTATAATTTCTAAACAAAGCTTCTTCCCAAAGATGTGGTTAGATTGTTTTTGTGTGTTGGGGGTTTAGTGATTTTTTTTATATATGTCGTTTGTTTAAAGATTGAGTAACATATGTGTGTTTGGTGTGCTGGTTTTAATATATGTTGTGTTAGTGGTGACATGTGTTTGAATCCATTCTGTTTTTTTAAACGTGGTATGTTTTTGTGATATGTGTTTTTTGACACGTACGAATTATTAGCGTATATGAAACAACATCTATTTTTACCTTCGAACATAAAGCTCACGCAACGCGTGAGCCAGAGGATCTATCTAGTTATTATTAATCCCACATTGCTTCTTTCATCAAAATGTCAAGTAAGAAGTATTTTTTTAAGTGAAATTGTTATCCCACATCGCTAGTCATATGAAACATTGAGTAAAACTAAGCTTATAAAAGGATATGCCTAGCTTCCAAACTTTTTTGTTTAAGAATTTGATCTTAGTAGTCTTTTTGTATTAATAGTCCATAAATTCTGAATATATTGGTTAATTAACCGAAATAACCAAAACCGACCCATAACCGATGGTTAACCGAAAAGCGGTTAACCGACCAAACGGTTATGGTTATGGTTATGGATTTGGCATAACCGACCAAGCGGTTATGGTTATGGTTTTAGTCCAAAACCGACCCAAACCGACCCATGCACACCCCTAGTTTTTAGGGTCCAAATTTACTTACCTTATGTCCATGTATGAGTTTGAGTTCTGTAAATTTGATTATAGGAGTCTCTAACTATTTTCTACAAATTTTCATATTTTAATCCCATTAAATATTAGAAAATTTATAGTAATTATTTTAATGTCCAGAAAAATATGAAATTTATTTTCTAACATGTTTATATCATATATAAGCACCAAGAATACAAAAAATTGGTATTTTTATATTTTTGGTATTTTCGTTGTTTCGTACGTTTAGTCTCGTTTATTCTTCGATTCTTAGGTTCACCCATCAACAATCAACTATTTTCAATCCTAAGTGTTCATATGCATATTTATAATAGTAGAATAGCTCATTTTTATATTTTTACACTTCCCATACGTTTTTAATAAATAAGTGTGAAAATATACATTTTTAATATTCAAAAATGCATATTAAATAATCTATAACTCCAAAAATTATGAAATTTAATTTATAACCACATTTTGGTTAAATGAAAGTGCAGAAAATATAAAGTCTCGTTTTCAAGATGGTTAGTCTAGTTTTGATGTTTTGTTCTAAATAAAGTGTTCGGTTTGACTAGTTTTAGTCAAACTTGTGTGTTTTCTTTAGAAAACGATTTCTATCATTTTTAACACTTTTGTTACTGAAAAATAAATGTTTTTGAATGTTCATAATGGATGGGGAGACATGGTATTCGTTGTGTGTAAAAATGTAAATGTAGTGCGTGTTTAACGTGTTTTCGGGTATTTTCTCGTTACCTTGTCAATAGGAGTGAGTGAGGGTGCACTTGGAATGTTGTGAGGATACGGAATGGGGCTGGAATAGTTCTGGACACGACTGGAAAAGGGCTGGACGTGTTGTGCTTGGTTGTTGACGGTTTGAAAGAATCGTGCTTCGGTTACTCGTTGGTTGGCTTCCTTGGACTCGTGTACTTCCTTGGCTCTATCTATTGGCTTGTCGGTTGATCCATATAGCTTCAAAGAGGCTGGATTCTCCACATAAATAAAAGTGTTTGAGAGTGTGTGAATTAAAGAGAGAATGAGGTTTGTGTTAAGTTTGCAAAAGGTAGTAAAATGAAAATGGTTAAGGTGGTGGGTGTGGTTTACGTAAATGGGAGAGAAAGAGGGAGAATGGGACCCACATCCTTGGTGTAAGAGAGATCATGGATGTAGAATCAAGCAAAGATAGATTGGTTAAGATTTGTACAATATCCATGTCATGCAAAGTTTTGTATTGGTAGAGATGGGAGGTGGTGTTAGGTAGGAGGGGACAAGGTATAGATGTAGGTGGAATCTAGTAGGTGGGGTTGAGTGTAAGAGTGTCATGTGTATGATGCATGCATGATATTTACATGTGTGTAGTGTAGTGTAGTGTGCATGTATATATACGTTTATATGTGTGTGTATGTGGATGTATGTATGGTCTTTACATGAATATTATATTATATATCTATAATACCTTAATATGCAAATTGAATGGGTAAATTTGTCTTTTAACATATTCTTTAAACTTTCAACACTATAAAAACTAAACCCTAACTAACCATTTCAACATCCAAGTTTCAAAAAGTTAAAAAGTACCGCCCCTCTCTCTCTCTCTGCTTCATAAACACAACGCCTCATCGACACCATCATCGGCACCATCATAACATCCGCCTCTCTCTGCTGCATACAACACACCGGCTCATTACCATCATCTCTGTGTTTTTCTGTCCATCATCGCCACCATCACAACATCCGGTTTTAAAATTCAAATAACCCTAACCCTAGATCTCAATCTCTAATTATCCTGATTCACATATTTCCCAGATCAAGTTGTCGACAGATATGGTGATTCCAGGAAACTTCTAACCTTTCGGTCATCATCTACACATCTAAAGCTTAGCCTCACCTGGTTTCTTTCGAGCTCTCCGCTTCACTCTCTCCGCGTTGTCTTGATAGGAGCAAGCTGAAGGTATATTTGGTAAGAAATTATGTTGGTAATATTAGGACTGGTGATTCTTGGGGATTTGCCTTTGTTCGAAATAACTATGCAGATGAGACTTCCACTTAGGTTTCAGGTTTTTTACATTTGGTTTTTTAAACATCTGTTTGTTTCGTATGCGTTTTTACATTATTGCTTTTTAGCTGTTAAATTTGAATGTTTTGAAGGATGTGAGTTATGTTTGTGAAGCTCCTGATCATCAGGTTTTTATCTCACTTCGAATTTTTGAAGCTGTTGTTTTAACTCCAGTTGCTCTCAAATTAACAAAGTATATTTGTAATTAGTTCTTGGTCATCTTTAGGTTCAATTGTGTTTTAAACTTCATTTTCTTTGTTTTGTGTACATGAGGTGTTTGTAGACCCTGAGTGCAACGATCTTTAAGAAAGGAAGCATGACTTAGCCAACAATGAAAGCAAGACCTTGCTATAGAACAAGGTGTTGATGGCAACATTTTATTTTTTGTTTCTTTTATTATCTTAAGAATTTGTAGATTTCATTGAAACCAGATAATTATCAAATCACTGATTCCATTATGGTAATAAAAAATGTGTTTTATTTAGGTGATTGAACAAAGAGCAGTATTTGAGGCTGAAGGACAAATTCGTTATGAATATGTTTTATTTGTAAGTTAATCATAAATTTCCAATTGGCTTCTAGCGTTGTAATGGTATAAATCTACATTTAGAACTACTTGTGTCACGTGAAATGAAACATGACAAGTTTGAGACCCATTATGGTTTTATTTTGGTTTGGGGTTATCGCACAAATGTAGCACTTGGCATGTTAGTCATGGTTATTTAGTAATCGTGTTTAGGCATTTTTTTCAATTGTTGGTGTAGAGTTGTTGCAAGGCTCACTGATGCAAATGTCATTGGTTAAGCTTTAAAATAGTGATACACACACGCCTTAATAATGTGAAAGACATGCTAAGTGACATGAAGGAGTTTCTTGATGTTATGAAATCTTTTTAAGCTTAAAGGTTTGTTTCATTCTTAGTGCATTACTTTACTTCTCATGTATCATCTTTAATCATATCTTCTTCTTTTTTTTTTTTCAGGTCTCAAATTGCAGAGATCTAAAAGGTGTTCTTGTTTATGATGACAATGGTGTTACATGGGATCCTAATGTGTAGAGATTAGAGAGTATATTTATCTTCAAGAAAACCATTGGTAAATGTTGCTACCCAAACTACCTAATCATACCATGAGTTTTGTTAATAGGCGAGCATCAAAGTAAATTTTCTACACGGATTTCATTTATATTACCATGCTTTGTTTTTCTTACTTTTGATATACCATTAATATGCAGACTATTGGTAGTACGATAGGCTGAATGAGTACTTTAGGTGTCGTTTAGGTGACTGAATTAAACGACTGAGACAATCAGGTTGGTTTTCTATTTGTCCCTTTGTAGACTGCATGTTTTGAGTATATGTGTGTTAGATGTCAGTGAACTATGCTATGGCTAGCCGTGTGTGTGAGATTTGTGTGTGTGTTGTGCAATTATTGGTCAACATAGTGAACTATGTACATGCATACACAAGTTATAGTTTTTCTATTCACTTCATGACGTAGACTACATAGTTTTTGTCCTAAATGTGGCGTGGGGGTGGGGGGTACATCTTAAAGTGGCGTGTATGAATGTGTCTTTGGAATTGATTAATGAAATCTGGTTCAAAGGTTTTAAGAAAGTGTGGAAATGATAAAAACAGCTGCACATCATAAAAACAACAACACTGTTGGAGCTGAAATTAAAACTGAAGCTTACCAAATTGAAGATCCAACAGTATTGACTTATCGGTGCTGAACACGATGCAAGACGTTGATAATAATAGACTTTGGGGGAGTATTGTTGGACCTGAGTTATAGTCTAATATTATCAACACAGTCAAAGTCAACAAAAGTCAACGTCAACGGTCAAAGTCACCGCAAAAGTCAAGACGACGCATTCGGGACGAAGATTAGAGACAAGACGTTGAAGGCGACGGAGTTTTATTGTTAATAAATATATTTTGTGTCAACAAAATATATTTAATCAGTTTCGTCATTTTAAGTATTTTATGTAATATATATATTTTGTTGTTATGACAAAGTATATATTAGACTAAACATTAGGGTTTTATTTGTATTATTTCTAATTGTCATGTTTTAGTCTAAGTTTAGGGTCCTAATTGTCATTAGTCCAAAGTGTCATTAGGCTATAAATAGTAAATGGCAATTAGGGTTTTGGGGGCTTGAATGAGCAAGATTGAGGGAATTTCCATGTAAAACAACATCTGATGCAATCAATATAGATCAAATTGGGTTTTATTAGAGTGTTCTTCATCTGGTTCATCATTATTTTACCATTTTGATCCAAAATCTTCACAAGTTACTGATTCAATAGTGTTATTGGGACCAACAATTGGTATCAGAGCCTAAGGGAGATCCAATTCAGTCATATTTTTTAAGATTTGTTACTGATTAGTGAAGATTGTTGAAGAATGTTAGTGAGAGAAAGTTGGGTTTTAAGAGAGAGAAAATAGATCTGAGTTTGAATCTTCATATTTTAATAAGATCTACTTCAACAATCATCAGATCTATTGTTTTTAGCAACATATTTGTGATCTACAAGTTGAGATCTACAAGAATAGAAGAAGAAAATCATCAGATCTAAGATTTCTCTCACACACAGTGTGTGTGTGTTCTTGGTGTTCTTCAAATCTTCAAATCTGCAAGATCAGCGAATCTAGTTAATATCTGAACGAAAGTTTAAAATTCTGAGCGAATCTATACCGAGCATTTGCATAGATTCGCCCGTTGTTCTTAGCGAACCTATAAGTTCGCCCGACACTTTGAAGCCAGCGAATCTACAAATTCTTGCATCATACCTTACAAAACCATCAGCGAACCTACCATTAGTTGTCACTTACCTGCACCAACAATCAACAAATTCTAACCATTTCTTTTCTTTCTTTAACCAAACCCAAACCCAACACTTAACCCAAACCGTTTAACCCTACTCACTACCAAATCATAACCAAAACCATATCCATTTTCAAACCAAACACATAACCATTTCACTAGACCAAAACAATTTAACCCAAACAGATCTGCCTCAAAAACAAAAAAATAAAAAATAAATAAATAACATACACATACCATGGATCCACAACCTTAACCACACCCATACCGTAACATCCTTACCTTGAACCAAATCCCACGACATCAACAGATCTAAACTTCAACCATCACCAACCTTATCCATTCGTCCGTAACAAAATATATATATATATATATATATATATATATATATATATATATATATGTATATATATATAGAAGAAGAAGAAGCTGTAGATCTTGCGTTTGAATGTGTGTTGTTGTTGGTTGTGGAGTATACAAGAACAAGAAGAGGCAGCAGCAGATTTTTATCACACAGAAAGAGAAGCAACAGCAGCAGACTCGTGTTCAGTTGTGTGTGTTCTTGAGTTCTTTGAGGTTAGCCGACGAGTAAAGAACAAGAAACAACAGAAGGTTCGAATCGAACCAGAAAAAGAAAGAAAGAAGCAGCCATAGATGTTTGTGTGTGTTGTTGTCTGGTACGAGTAAACAAGAACAAGATGTATGTGTGTCTTGTTGCGGTTGTTGTTGTTTGAACAAGAAGAAAGAAGCAGCAAATGTTTGTGTTTGTGTGGTGATGTTGTTGTTACTGTATGATAAAAAGAAGAAAGAAAGAACAAGCAGCGTTTTTGTGTTGATGTTGTTGTTGTGTTCTTGAAGCTTGTTGTGTTTGTGTTGGTTAACATCTGTTAGAGAGAGATCTGTGTGAGAGTTGTGTGTTGTTGAAGTATCGAGAGACAGAGAGATGAAAGTGTTTGTATGTTGCAGTATTGTTAGAGCATTCACATTTGTGTAATCAAATGTTTGTGAGTAGGGTTTTTATATTTTAGGGGGTTGTTATGAGTTGTTGTGAGTGAAGGAGAGAGAAAATTTGATGGTGGAGGAGAGAGAAACTCTATATTTGAAAAGCTACTGTTCATGCCCTATAATTTTTAATGATTTAAAAAAGTGGTTGTGAGTGAAGGAGAGAGAAACTGTAATGATAAAGGTAAAAAAAATTATTATTTAATTGAAATGAGAGAGAAAAGATAGTTGTTTTTAGTGTAATTATAGAGATGGAGATGATGCCTCCACTGTGAATGCTCTTAGGGGCTGTTTGGGATTTCTTATTAAAACTCCTTTTGACTTCTGCCAAAAGTTAATAAGTCAGTAGGTACTGACTTATTAACTTTTCCCCTCACAGCTTTCAGTTTGCCAAACACCTTTTAACCTTCTTTTAGCTTTTTCAAAAGTTAATAAGTTATAAGTTGGTTCAAATAAGCAATCCCAAACAACCACTTAATACGTTGTTGTTGTTGTTGTGATTTCAAAGAAAAAGGTGTGAGTGTTGCTGGTAGCTGTTAACGAAAGAGAGAGAGTTGGTGTGAGAGTTGATTGAATAGAGAGACATGAGAGAGAGATCTTGTTGAAGTGTAGATTAGGTTTAAAGATAAGGTAGAAAGAGAGAGAGTTGGAAGAGAGAGAGATTGGGTGATTTGTGTGTGTGTGTTTGTAACTGAGAAATAGATGATGCACATGTTAGTTGTGTTTGTATGTTTATTTGAGTTTTGAGAGAGAGAGAACGTTTTCTTTTTGTGTGTAAGTGTGTGTGGGGTTGTTTAAATCTTGTGTTCCAATGGCAAATTTTTTTTAAATGTGAGTTAGGGTTAAGAAAAATGAGCTAGGGTTAGGTTTAAAGTTATGATATGGGCTTTTGTTTAGTGGCTGCAAGGTTTGGGCTACGGGTTTGTGCTATGAATTTGGATCAGTCATGTTGGTTAAAAGGACTACATAACGGGTCGGAAACTAACGGGTTAAAAAAATTCATTTTGAGTTAAGCCAAGATCATTTAAAAAAAAAAAAAAAATTAGACGTCTTTTGGCTGGGTGTTTATTTTTGTCAATCTTTGGGCCAAAATTTTGTCAGTTAAGTTGAAATATTTTTTGTCAGTGGCCGGGTCTTTCTAAAATTCATTTTTAGGCCAAATTTTGAACGGGTTAAAAAAAATGGCTTATGCAGAACTTTTTCAATCCTTCGAATCTGATGATCTCACAATGGCACAAAGCCGGTTTGATAATTTTGCAGTTTTAAAGAATGAAAGGATGTCTGAGTTTCTCGATCGATTTGTGATGGTGGCAAATAACCTGAAGAAGCATGATCCAGAACTCGGAAATCATGAACGGGTTAAGAGATTACTTGATTCTCTCCCACCAAAGTGGAGTTCACATGGAAAATCGATTAGAAGAGAAAGAGGATTTACTGATTACAAACTGGCGGAGGTGATGGACATATTAAAATCTTTTGAGCTGGATATTAAAAGAAATGAGTTTTACAAAGCTTTTCTTCATCCTCAAACCAACACGATAAATACTGATCTCACCTCATCGGTCACAAGCATACTTGATTACAAAACCGAATTGACCGAAAGGCTGGAATCAATGAGATCTGATTCGAAATCGACTGCAGAGATAAGGGAGAATGCCTTAGAAAGTGGTGTTGCTTCGAAAGCTGATAGTGAGAATAAATCTGATTGTGAGTCAATTGTTGATGATAAAGATGAGAAAAATGATGAAGGAAAGAAGGAAGCTGAGGATGAAGAGATGCTGAAGGCAAAGGAAGAGGAACTGAAAAGAAATACAAGGGTCTGCAATTGTGACAAGGCACTGGCAGTTGAAAAAGCCATTATGGGACTTCCTTATGAGACAGTTCAAGACATGTGTTCATCTGCATGCAGAGTTCGTCTTTTTGGTATTTATGAAGCTAATAGACTTTTGTTAACAAATCAAGCTGAACTTAAGAAAAATGAAGTTTCTTATTCGATTAAACTCAAAGAAGCGTTGGCTGAAATTGAACTTTTGAAAAGAAATCTTTATGAACGAAATGTTGAAATAAATCTTTTAAGTGAAAGACTCATATTTGCACAGTATGAATCCACAAAACTTCAAACAAAACTTGATAAGTGGACTGTCTCTAGTATAAAAATGAATGAGCTTGCTTCAAAACAAAGGGGGGCTAGGTTAAAAGATGGGGTTGGATATGACACAGATGTTCAGACGGTTTTTCCGCCTCCATTCACTGTGTGTTATTCACCAACACCTAAACCTCATCCTAAAAATGATTTGTTTGAACAAGAATCTAACAGTTTGTATGCAGGTTTAGAGGGAGTTAATTTGAAGGAGGTGTGAGATGATTATGATTCTTCGACTGGTATAGGATATAGTAAAACGGGTACTGACAGTCAAGCTAATGATTGCTCAGTTCCTGTTGTTTCTAATCCTGTAACGGTTGTTACTTCTAATTTATTTGATAAGTTTAAAGCAGGTGAAATTCCTACGTTTGAGCCTGTCAGGAATGAGAAGGAAGAGTTAATTCAGGAATCACTTGATCATCAAGCTCCGATCACATCAACCATTCAATTCCTATCAATCAAGATCCGTTGGAAGCAGAGGTACTTATTGAAGACTGGACAAGTTCTGATGATGAATCAAAGACAAAGGAGAGTCATGGAGATTCAAAGATCAAGATGTCATCTACAACTGTCAAATCTGAAATGCTTCCAAAACCTGAATCAAGTCAAATCAGGATCTCATTTCCAGCTGCAAGACAAGTCAGTCGTCCATCAAAAGCTCAAAAGAAGAAGCCTTCACCTCTATCCATCATATCTCAAGTTTGTAAAAGACTTGAGAACAAGCAAGTGAAAATCTCATCTCCCATCCGACAAACCACCACTCAACAAAAGAAGCCTCAAGTTTGTTCCCCTTTCAGTGCTCAACATAAGAAGCCACAAGTCTTTCAACAAGTCGCATCATGTTCAAAGAAAGCTCCACCCCCAGCTACGCCACATGGGCCAGTCAAGCATCAAAAGCTATTCAAGGCTTGCTTCAAATGTGGAAAGGATGATCATGTGCTCAAGAAATGCCCAAAAGGACATGCTTCGGACGGTAAAGGCAGACAGGTTTGCTTCTCCGGATCAGTGTCTAGAAAGAATCCTCCACGTGGTAAAGGTAATCAGGTTTGTTTATTTGATTTCCAAGTTAATAATCATACATCTTTGAATAGTCGGATGACGAACATTCCATCCCCACCTTCTCATGTGTAGTCGGTTTCACATGATTCAAAGATGAATGTGACCACATCAACAAAACCAAAACCTTTTTCCTCGGGGCTTAAACAGAAAATGATTTCCAAATTTAACTCTTTCAAATCGAAAATGTTTGAATCTAAACAAATTTGACAAATTAAAAGAAAAGAGGAAATAGAAATAGATACAAGAACAGGTTGTATGCATAGACAGGTGTCTTACACTGATGAAAAAGGAACACCCAGGACTACGATGGCCTGGGTTCCCCTTTCTAACTAATCTGTTGATGAGTGTAGGAACATTTCAGGAGGACTGTTTGTAATCCGGTTTACTGACAGAGAATGTTCCTTATTTAAATTTGAGGCGGAACAAACAGGTTATGGTTCTGGTATCTTATCCACAGTCTGGATTTTTCTCTGTTCTTCACATATATATTTTCACAAGCACTGCATTTTTCTTGATAACTCATTTATAATATTTTGATAGAGTAATATGGAAGACGTTTCTTTGGTTATTCCTATTTTATATTTTGTAAATATTTAAAAATATATATATATATATATAAATATATATATATATATATTAAAAAAAGGGGGGGAGTCTAACATTTTTACGTGTATTTTTGATCAAGTTTTCACAACCCTTTGAGGTCGCTCTTGAGTCTTTTGAAAATTTCAATTTTGTGCTGAAATAGAAATTTTGGGGGAGTAATATCTCAAATGAATGCACTGAATATCCCAAATATCCCAAATCACCCTCACCCTAGCCCTAAATTGAGTTTCTAGTTAGCAAAACAAAATAAAAAGCTGCTAGTGTTGCTCTTCAGAAAAACCTCTGAGTGAGTTACTTGTTAATTCCTCAGAATGTATTGAGTCAAAGTGCTTAACTCCTCTGCTATACGGAAGTATTGACCTGGAGTTGGTGGATCTTCTCTGCTATACGAAAGTATTGACCTGAAGATTCGCCGAGCATGCTCAAATGATTATCTCCTCTGTTATACGTCAGTATAGACCTGGAGCTCTAATCAGTTGAGTTTCCCAAATAATAAGTCGCAATGTGTTCAAAAGAATCATTGTTGACAAGCTCCACTCCCAAAATGCAAAATGCAGAATGTCAAAAGAGGCTCATAAATTGATCAATATTCAAAATTTGATTCATGAAATTCAAGCAAAGTCAATCATATTGCTCCATAAACCCTGATGATAGGACAAGTTTCTTTACCAAGATGTCTGTGGAGACCGAGTTGCATGAGTTTCTTCAAATCGAACCAAAACATGATAAGATCGTCACAGGTTGCTTGTTGAAAGGAACAAGGCATGGGTTTAAATGGACAAACATATTGACAATCTAGCCAAGTCTTTGTTTCTCTGGATGGTTGCTCGAAACACATTATCTAATATCCTTTCATGAAGTTTTTATTTTATTTTTATTTTATGTTTGAATTCTTGAGTCTTGTTGGTCGTGTGTGCCTTATAGGTTGTGTTCTCTTTGTCAAAAATATTTGTGATCTTGTCGGACTCGTCCTCTCATTTCCAAATTTTTTATTTTTAATTAAAAAAAAATCCAAAAAGATTTTAAATTCAAATTATTTTCAAGTCTTCCATATTATGCTATTAAAATGTTATCATTTTCACATGCATTTCACGGGAAATTGCACACATAAACGAACACGGGTTCGCTTGTCTTCATAGACAAATAAACACGGGTTTAATTTGTTAAATGAAATGATCTAATGAGAAATCTCGAGATTTTGTTTGTGATTGTGTTACAGATATTTGCTGCAAATGATGGCCGATCATCAGTTGAGCAAAGCACCTGACTAGAGAACCTGTTCCTCAAAGTTTGTAGAAGATACCGAGCTAGGAATCCTCCTCCTACATCTTCTAAAGCACTCAAGAAAAGATAGTTTGAAAGCCGTTCCAGATTTTAAGAAATGATGCACGCAAAATGGGGGAGCATACAATATGGGAAAGCTTGTGAGATTAAGGATCTTCAGCAAAAAAAATTTGGCTAGCATCAGTTTTGGGGGAGTTTTGTTGGAGCTGAAATTAAAACTGAAGCTTACCAAATTGAAGATCCAACAGTATTGACTTATCGGTGCTGAACACGATGCAAGACGATGATAATAATAGACTTTGGGGGAGTATTGTTGGACCTGAGTTATAGTCTAATATTATCAACACAGTCAAATTCAACAAAAGTCAACGTCAACGCAAAAGTCAAGACGACGCATTCGGGACGAAGATTAGAGACAAGACGTTGAAGGCGACGGAGTTTTATTGTTAATAAATATATTTTGTGTCAACAAAATATATTTAATCAGTTTCGTCATTTTAAGTATTTTATGTAATATATATATTTTGTTGTTATGACAAAGTATATATTAGACTAAACATTAGGGTTTTATTTGTATTATTTCTAATTGTCATGTTTTAGTCTAAGTTTAGGGTCCTAATTGTCATTAGTCCAAAGTGTCATTAGGCTATAAATAGTAAATGGCAATTAGGGTTTTGGGGGCTTGAATGAGCAAGATTGAGGGAATTTCCATGTAAACAACATCTGATGCAATCAATATAGATCAAATTGGGTTTTATTAGAGTGTTCTTCATCTAGTTCATCATTATTTTACCATTTTGATCCAAAATCTTCACACGTTACTGATTCAATAGTGTTATTGGGACCAACAAACACTCTCTTAACAATAACAGCAGTGCCAACAGGTTTCATTATGTTTTGTGATTTTATTTGGGGAGGGGGGGGGGGTTAAATTCAATGAATTATGTACATGCATATGAATCTATTGTTTTTTATGTTTGTTGCTGCAGCGCCAACAAAATATTGTTTTGTCAATCTTGAAGATGATGGTTTGGATTATGTTTTTAGAATTTGAAATCTTGAGGCTTTAAGTTTCAAATTAGCTTATACATGCTGATTCTTTATATATAATTACTGGCACACTGTAAAAGTAAGGTTGTTTGAGTTATACTTAGTTATTTCACTTGTGTGCTGACCTTGCTTTAGAAGATGTAGGTGCTTTGGTTGTTGCGATTTCTGTGGTATACTCACAAGCTTCGTTACAACTGACCCAAGGCCATATATGGGTGTTTGGGACTGAACATCATATGGGTTCTTGATACCTCTATTACTGAAGCACCTATTGTCGCTGATGCTTGAACTATTGTATCTCGTTACGTGGATGATGTCTTTGTGATATGTGGTGTGATACAAAATACTTTGTAAGACATTTAGTTATGAATGATGTTTTGTGTAAATTATGGCTGGCATACATTTAGCTTCTTTTAGAATATGGCATACACTTGATTAATGATTAATTGACTGGATAAGTTCACGTTGTTCTGTTTGTTTTGCCATGCTTCTTCAAGTTCCTATGTTGTCTATCTTTAAGTAATAATCATAACTTGAACTATGTTGTCTATCTTTAAGTAATAATCATAACTTGAACCCATATGTTCATTTTAAATCTAGATTTAACATACGAAGGACTGAAGGAGGTAGTTCAAAAATTAAAAAAAGAACCAAACTAGGCTCTTATAATTTTGCTTTGTTTTAGACCCTGAAAAACGGTTGAGCCTCCCTTTATGTTTTTAACTATATAGTTTCTATAAGATAGTAGGAGTTTCTATGAAATTTCGTCATTGTTATGTTGTTTATACTATATGAATGTATGAATATGGGTCAAAATGGGTTAGATGTATGAATGTATGTATGAATTTTCTTATGGTTTTAATGAAAGCATATATGAATGTATGTTGTTGCTTATGAATGTATGTATGATGTTGTTTATGCTTATGAATGTGTGTGTGTGTGGGGGGGGGGGGGGGGGTAAACAGTTGTTGCTGTTGCTGTTGAGCCATTTTTGCATGTATAAAACAGCAAAATGTGGGGGGTAATCTATATGTGTTGTGTTGTGTTTTATGTTTGCTGCTGCTGTGTAAATATGTTGTGTTGATTGCCAAAACTTTTTGCTGCTGCTGTGTATATGTGTTGTGTTGAATTTGGTGTGTGTGTGTGTGTTGTATGTTTTGTTGTTGTTTATGCTGTTTATGCTATATGAATGTATGAATATAGGGGTGGGGGTAATCAAACATGTCATTTTTGTTCAATTTGACCCGTTTAATAGATAATAGCAGCTGTTTATATGCGTGGGGGGGGGAGTTTAATATGTGTGTGTATTTTGTGACTCATAAATGTGTGTGTTGTGTTGTGTTTGTGTGTGTATTTAATTTTAAACATAACAACAGCAGCAACACAGTTTTGGGCTGTGTTGCGCTGCGTTGTGTTGTGTGGTGTGGTTTTTTGGAACGTTTGTGTGGTGTGTTGTGTTGTTTTGTTTTTTTGTGTTGTGTTGTGTTGTTTTGTTGTGTGGTGTGTTGTGTTGTTTTGTTTTTTTGTGTTGTGTTGTTTTGTTGTGTGGTAGTGTTGTTTTGTTTTTTTGTGGTGTGTTGTGTTGTGTTGTGTTGTTTTATTGTGTGGTGTGTTGTGTTTTTTTGTTTTTTTGTGTTGTGTTGTTTTGTTGTGTGGTAGTGTTGTTTTGTTTTGTATTGTGTTGTTAATGAAACTTTTTTTGCATAAACAAGTTCATAAACACACATACACATTTAGTTGTGTGTGTATGAATGTGTTGACTTTTATGAATGTGTTGTGTTGTATGAATGTTTGTGTTGTATGTTGCTATTTTTATATTGCTGTGTTGTGTTGTATGTTGCTGTTTATATGTTGCTGTTTATATATTTTGACCCATAAAAGTAGAGCTGTTGATGTTGTTGCTGTTTATAAGAATAGAGATTGAAGTTGGATTGCATTAGGAGTTAGAAGCATGTATAAACTATGTGTGTATAAACAATGTGTGTGTATGAATATGTTGTGTGTGTATGTGTGTTGTATCTTGTATGCTTGTATGAATGTAAGAAAAAATAATCCATAATTGATAAAAACAACTTATGGTTCCAAACATGCTAGAATAAATGCTAAACTAATTATGGGTCAAAATGGGTTAGATGTATGAATGTATGTATGAATATGTGTGTTGAATTATGTTGAAACAGCATAAACAGTAATATAATGTATGAATATGTGTGTTGATTGTGTTGGCACTCCAACTAACTAAGATGTTATTCTTTGTCACATGCTATTTACATGATTTTGCCAGTTATGGTTTACATGTACTCATGATTGTTGTTAGTATTTCAATCTCATACTTTTATGACATGTACCAAATGAAATGTTGAATGACCAGAAGAATGACCATAAATGGTAAGACATTATCCTCTTTATCAAACACATCCTGTACAGGATACTAATTTGCAGTTTTCTCTTATATATTAGAAATTTCTCATGGAGGATACAAGAAAGAAGTTTGAAGTGTTAGGTATCAACTTTAATATTACAAATGTATAACTTTGTTGGTTTTGATAAAACATTTGTAAGAGATTCAACATTGTTTTTATAGTGTCCAAACCAGTTTTAATGAATGATGAAGAAATGAAAGAACCTCATCTTTAAGAACCCACAACAATAAAACATGAAGCTATTCAAGAAACGTGTGTTGGATCTGATTTTGACAGCGAATGGTGGGCTAAACATGCGGATGAGGTCAATGAATTTTGTAAGCCTTATGACAAAAAATGATCTTATCAAATTGCAATAGCTGACACATGGAACATGGACTTTTTTACATTACTACGTCTATGACATTTTTTTGATTCGTTTGTGTCGGACTAATATTTTTTTTATTCATGTGTTAAGACTCTTATTTATATTTCTATGTAACACTTTCTTTTTATTATGTTTATGACTTATATGTTATTATTCGTGTATTTGTTATTATATTTAATTCGAGACTTGTTTGGTTCATGACATATAGAAAGGAAGGAGTTTATTAATAGAGTATCTTGTTGTAAATTGTTGTCGCTAATGCATCGCCGCCGCCGCCGCATCGCGCGGGTATCTTATAGTATATATATATGTGAAGGTGTGTGTGTATAGGTTTGTATTATGGTCATGTGTGTGGGTGTGTATGTATACTTATACATGCATGTGTATGTGCATGCATGTGATTAATTTTTATATAATGTATGGATAGGTTTATATTTATTGTTTTAGTTAATTAGTTATTGTGTTCATGAATTCAATTAATCATGTTCAAGTATTATTGTAGTGCATTTATCTTTGCTTTTATTTAGTTGGTTGGTAATTATACATATGTATGTATGAATCCGCGGGTATGCACGTATTTATTTATATGATTTTTATTGTATTGTTATAAGGTGGTGTATTTTATTGGTTATAGCTCGTAAGTAATTATTGTTGGTTCTTCGTTTGTTGTCCTCCGTATTTGTAAGATTTGTTCTACTAGTTGGTTTGTTCTTAACTGCTTTAAAGTAATACCCCTAAGGCATAAAATAATTTCTACGCGTATCCGGGTATTTACTACGACGGATTTCGTCTCTTGCGCTTAACTTAAATAAATGGGCCAAGCCCATATACATCGTTGGGTCGGGTCCATTAAGGTGTTGGGCCAAGCCCAATGGGTTTCTAAAATAAGAAAAAAATTCCGGGCCCAAAAACCGGGGTTGTTACAATTTCAAACCTATGTTTACTCACCAGCTAATTCGTTAGCTGACCAGTTATTTTTCACATGATTTTAGGAAAAGCAAGTTAGGAGAGTACTTTGGATGCCTCACAATAGGGACTTGGACCTAGTTAATTCAATAAAATATCGTAGACTATTTTAGTTATTTTGTTTGGATTATTTGTTTTGTTTGGTTTTGTTGGAAAATTTTAACTGGATTTAATAACATTGCAACTATTTGTGTACCATGAGCTATGAACAATCATTCACTTTCGTCCGCCTCGATGATTCCGCCATCAGTCGGGATGTGACAAATACTTTACCTAAACCTGAATGAGATAGCATCGAATTTAACATCTCTTTCAAAACTCTATTTTTACGTTCGGCAATGCCGTTTCGTTGATGTATATATGAAGCCGTTGTTTCATGAATAATACCAACATATTGAAAATATTCACGATCCATATACTCATCTCCTCGATAAGTTCTTAGGCACTTTAATGATATACTCAATTGTAATTCAACCTTAGTTTTATAAGTTTTAAATTTATCTAAGGCTACATCTTTTGAATGTAAAAGATATACATAACAAAATCTAGTAGCATCATCAATAAAAGTAATAAAATATTTTTTATTACCCAAAGAAGGTGTGGAATGATGTCACACAAATCACTCTGTATAAGTTCCAATATCTCATATTTTCTATTGATGCTACGAAATGGGTTTGTTTTAATTTTTGAAAGCATACAATTTTCCCTTTCTCAGATTTTTATTTGGTTTATTTGGTTGAGAAAACTTACGTTTCTTCTCCTTTCCTTTGTTGGTGACGTTTGTCTTTTTATCTTCAACCATATGAACATAAGGTTGTCGAGATTCAATCTTCCTTTTACCCTTGTCATTTTCTTGTTCTTTAAGAGATTCTTCAATACGTAAATGACTTCCTAATTGAACCAAAGACAATTCCTCTTTCTGATGTTTTAAAGTGTGTTTGTAATCTTTCCATGATGGTAGTTTATCAATCACACTTGACACAGCAATGGTCTCGTCCATATTCATTTTGTGTAGAGTAAATTGACCAAGAATAGTAACAAGTTCATTATATTGTTCCATTACAGATCGTGAATCTACCATTTTATAATTATTAAAATCACTTACCAAGAACCTTTTAGAAGAAGCATCTTTTGAAATATACTTGTATTCAAGAGCATCCCATAATTCTTTAGCACTTTCCACATTTTGATAAATATCAAAGAGTGAATCAGACATACCGTTTAGAATGTGACCATGACAAATATAATCATCGTTTTCCCACTTGTTTCGTTTTCTAATCTGTTCCTGTTATAAAACAGTGATACAATCTAAGCAATTTGATAATGAACGCAACACATAATCAAGACAATTCTCTCCAGATCATCTTTACATTCACTTATTAGTGAATATAATTACTTTCAAGAGAGAAATCTAACAAACTAGAAAATGAATTCAAACCGAATACGAAGAAGATGATCTATCTGTATAGGTGTAGTTAACAACCGTTAACTCTAACTAACTTAATTAACCACTAACAATCTCATTAATGATTGTTTACAATATCAGTCCCTACAAGTTTAACAAAGTTACAGAATGATACCTGCACTATTATATTTCTTCCTTTTAATCTCCACTTTAGTGCATATCATTCTTTGTGCACACATTAAACAGCTTCAAGCATAGTGCAAACTTTGACCATGTAACCACTTTAGTAAAAAAATTAGCTGCATTATCATCTGTAAGAACCTTTTAAATAACAAGCTTCTTATCATGAATCACATCTATGATGAAATGGAAATTTACATCTATGTGCTTGGTATGTTCATGAAATTTGTTAT
This sequence comes from Tagetes erecta, assembly GCA_030867185.1. Classification (NCBI taxonomy): domain Eukaryota; kingdom Viridiplantae; phylum Streptophyta; class Magnoliopsida; order Asterales; family Asteraceae; genus Tagetes; species Tagetes erecta. The sequence continues at coordinate 65,319,027 of CM061488.1, forward strand.
CCTTAGATAAACATACAACCCCCTGATTGTCACACAAGACCATGGTTTTCACCAGCTTAATCCCTAATTCAGAAACAAATCCCTTTAACCATAAAGCTTCTTTCACTACTTCAGTTGTACTCAAAGCAACAACCTTTTTGCAAAGTTGCTTTCCAGCTAACCAATCCTCCCAACACTTTAAAACCATAACCAGTGATTGACCTTCCTCTATCACTATCTTTAGCAAAATCTGCATCTACATATCCCACTATAATCTCATCAGAATACATCCATTTCCAAAAACGAATCTTATACATTTTGACCCATTTACCTCAAAATCCATTTGACAACTTCCCAATGTAACTTTCTAGGATTTGAAATAAACCTGCTCACTCCACTCACTGCATAACTAATATCTATTCTAGTACAAACCATTAAATACATGAGGCCTCCAACTTCATTTGCATATGGAACAGATTTCGTATACTACACTTCTTCATTTGACTTAGGTGAATCTTTATTGGACAATTTAAAATGTTGGGCTATAGGTGTTTTCACAGTTTTACTATGCTACATAGGGATGTTTGAAAGTACCTTATCAATTTACTTTCTTTGAGTCAGATACAATCTGTCTTTGTCTCTTTCCCTGGTAATATCCATCCTCAAAATCTGCTTTGCAGCACCCAAATCCTTCATATCAAACTCCCCTTTAAGAAATTGTTTGGTCAACTCAATTTCTTGTTTATCTTAACAACAAATAAGCATGTCATCAACATATAGTAGCAAGTAGATGTAGTTCCCTGTTTTGTACTCTCTCATATAGACACAACTATCATAACTACTTTTAAAATAATTCTTTAACATCACTTCATCAAATCTTTGATACTAACATTTTGGTGACTGCTTTAATCCATACAATGACCTTTGAAGTAAACAAACTTTATCTTCTTTACCCACTTCTTCAAAACCTATTGGATGCTTCATGTATATAATGTCTTCAAGACTTCCATGTAAGAAAGTAGTCTTGATATCCAATTGTTCCAACTCCATATTCTTTGAAGCAACTATAGAAAGTATCACTCTTATCGATGAATGTTTGACAACAGGTGAAAATATATCATTGTAATCTACACCAGCTAGTTGAGTAAATCCCCTAGCCACTAATCTGGCCTTGAATCTTGGGGATCAGTTTCTGTCAATCCATCCTTTAATTTAAATAACTATTTACAATCCACCACTCTTTTACCTGTTGGTTTATCAACTTATCTCCATGTTTTGTTTTAATGAAGTGGTTTCATTTCTTTTGTCATGGCTTGTAACCACTTGGCCTTTTCAATAGAGTTGAGGGCATCTTTGTAACTCAACGGCTTTATCATACTTTCCATTACAACTGCTGTAAAGACAAAAGCTGAAATATCACCTTCACTTCTAAATCTAATAGGCACAATTATCTGTCTTTTAGATCTTCATGTTGCAATGTTATAGTCTATATCTTGATTAGACTGCTGTTCAAATTCACTAAATGATGAGTCTTTTTTATTTGCATAACCTGACTCATCTACCTCTACTTCAATTTGAACATTCTTATCAATTGAAACATCAACTGATTTCCCTTTACCAGTTACATCTTTGTACATCAAATCTTCCCTGAATATCACATTTCTACTTACAATAACTTTAGGAGTACCCTCTTCTAGCCTATACAATCTATATGCTTTAACTCCTTCTGGATTACCAAGCATAATACACTTTTCTAGCTTGAGTTCAAGTTTTCTTTGTTTCACATGAGAGTAAACCAATGATTGAAACACCTTTAGATAACTTAAATTTGGCTTGACTCCATACCATATTGGCTTTAGATAACTTAAATTTGGCTTGGTCCCATTGCCTTGAATCAAATGTGGATAACGAGCGCTACTGGCGATTCTTAGAAAAGGTGAAAACCTTTTAAACCTTAGAAAGTATTAGATACCTTAAAGTTAGGAAAGAGGTGGCCAACCCCTATAGTCTCCACATGAGCTTTCTGCAAACCTTTGAAATCTAATGAAATTGGATGTAAAAACATATTAACATCCTTGTTTATGTAAAAGGTTCAATAAGGCAAAAATATGATTTGAAAGGGTAATATGATACCGAACTTAGGATCCTTAATCCATGGAGGATCCTATATCCTTATTACATGAAGTACTTTTTCAGATGTATTCCAGACTCTTGGTAGTGAAATTCCTTCCATTGTTAGTAGTCTATATGTTCCTTTTCCAGCTTCAGCTTCAATAAGATATGGACCTTCCCACTTCGGTGCCAATTTGCCATCGGCTGGTTGTTAGTATTCTGGAAAGCTTTCCTGAGTACCATATCGCCTTCTTGGAATATTCTTATCCTTATATTTTTGTTGTATGCTCCAGCTATCCTTTGTTGATAAGCAGCCATTCTGATTTTTGCCAAGTCTCTGAGTTCATCAATGGTTTCTAGATCTTAGATAAAGGATTCTTTGTTTTGTTGAGAATCACGGATGCTAGTTCTAGCTGTAGGGATCACCATTTCTGTTGGGATAATAGCTTCTGCTCTAAAGACCAGTGAGAATTGTGTTTGACCTGTGGCATTCTTTGGAGTTGTTCTATAAGGCCATAAGACATATGGCAATTCTTCAGCCCATTTCCCTTTCTTGGATCCTAACTTTTTTAGATTGTTGACGATAATCTTGTTGCTGGACTCTGCTTGACCATTGGCTTGAGGATGAACCGGAGTGGATGTAATCATTTTAATGCCCCAACTGTTACCAAAGTTAGTGGTTCTTTTCTCGATAAACTGGGAACCATTGTCACAGACTGTTTCTGAAGGGATACCAAATCTAGTAATAATGTTTTTTTAATGAAGGATATTACCTTCCTTTCATTGACTTGAGCAAAGGATTCTGCTTCTATCCATTTAGAGAAACAATCAGTCATTGCAAGCATGAATACTTTTCCTCCTGGTGCCTTTGGTAGCTTGCATACTATGTCCATGCCCCATTTCATGAATGGCCATGAGGATACAATAGGATACAGAGGTTTTGCAGGTTGATGAAGGATGTTATTGTGCCTTTGACAAGCATCACACTTCCTTGAGTAATCCATGGCATCTCTTTTCATTGTGGGCCAGAAGTATCATGTTCTAAGGATCCTTGAGAATAGCGATCTGCCACCAGTGTGGTTCCCACAATCTCCTTTATGGAAATCCTTTAGGACTTCTTGGACTTCAGGCTCCTCGATGCATCTTAGATATGGTCCTGCAAGAGATTTCCGGTATAATATGTTATTTGATATAATAAACGGAGACACCTTGATTCTGAAGGATTTAGGATTTTCTCCAACTGGAATTTCTCCTTCTTCAATGTATTTCCTAATGGGTTGGATCCAGGATCCTTGTTGTGCTTGAGAGGATGAAGGATCCATAAGTTGGTTTCCTGAATCAATCTCCATTATCCTTCTTTCGTCAATAGCTGGATAAAGGATATGAATAATAGGAATCTTCAGATCTTTCGGAATCTTTAATTATGATGCTAAATTTGCTAGAGAATCTGCCCCTGCGTTTTCTTCTCTTGGTACCTGTGTTATACTAAAGACATCAAAATAGTCTGCAAGGATTTTAACTATTTCGAGATAATTAACTAATTTTCCACCTTTAACTAGATAAGAGCCATTAAAGTGATTAGTTATTAATAAAGAATCGACATATAGTTGAAGATACCGGATTTTCATATGTTGTGCTAGTTGTAATCCTGCTATCAAGTCTTCGTATTCAGCTTCATTATTGGTGGCTTGAAATTCACAAGAAATAGATTATGGTATAATGTCCCCTTGTGGCGATTTTAGTAGTATGCCAAGACCTGTTCCTCTAACATTTGATGCTCCATCAATGTAGAGTATCCAAGGATCCTTGGTCTCTTCTAACTGTTGTACTTCCAAGTCTGCTTGTACTTGTAAGTCACTAGTAAAATCCGCCACAAAATCTGCTAGAGCCTGCGACTTAATTGCATTTCTTGGCTCATACTTTATGTCATAAGTGCTTAGCGTCACTGCCCATTTTGCCATCCTACCTGATAATTCTGGCTTTTTAAGAACATTCTTGATAGGATAGTTAGTTTTAACAATAATGGTATGAGTTTCAAAATAATGCCTTAATTTTGTAGAAGCCATGATTAAAGCAAGAATTAGTTTTTCGAGGTGAGAATACCTGGCTTCAGCATCAAGAATGCTTTTACTTACATAATAGACTAGATGTTGCTGACCTTCGTGATCCTTAACCAGTACTGCACTTACTGCATTACCTGAAACGACTAGATAGAGGTTCAAGGGTTCTCCCTTGACTGGCTTCATTAATGCTGGAGCTGAGGATATATAATCCATAAGATCCTTGAGCGTAGCTTCATGCTTTTCTGTCCATTCGAACTTTTTATTCTTTCTGAGAATGTCATTAAATTCCTTACATTTCTCTGAGGATTTGGATATGAATCTATTCTGAGATGCAACTCTTCCGGTTAATCTCTGGACATCTTTCACATTTCTTGGTGATTTTAGATTGATAATAGCCTTTATCTGCTCAGGGCTGGCTTCTATCCCTCTCTTTGTCACCACATAACCTAGAAATTTCCCATCTTTTACACCAAAGTGGCATTTGGAAGGGTTGAGCTTCATGTTGTATCTGTCCAAGATGTTGAATGCTACTTCTAGATCCTGAAGATGGTCTTCCTTTCTTTCAGACTTGACCACCATATCATCTATGTAGACTTCTATTGTATCACCTAGCTGATCTTTAAGCATCATATTGACCAGTCTTTGATAGGTTGCACCTGCATTTTTTAGTCCAAAAGGCATAGCAATATAACAATATATACCGGTAGGAATCATGAATGTTGTATCCTCTTGATCAGATGGTTCCATCTGAATTTGTTGAAATCCAGACGAGGCATCCATAAAGGTTCACAGCTCATGTCCTGCCGCAGCATCCACCATGGAGTCAATGTGTGGTAAGGGGAAAGGATCCTTAGGACATGCCTTGTTTAATTCAGTAAAATCGACACATACCCTCCACTTTTCATTTTTCTTTTGAACAACGACCACATTGGCTAACTGATGCGTGCAAATATATATATAAAATAAACAGCTAAAAACACCTAGTTTTAAATTTATAAAAACCAAGACGAACCAACTAACTTACACACAATCGGCAGTGGACCGGTCGAATGCAATATTGCTAAAGTAAGTCCGGGTGTCGACCCACAGACTCTATATAACTACATTTAACTAACTCGATCTAACTTAATTAATTACACTATTTATTTTATTTGCTTGAATGGGGGTTTACTAATAAACTAATTAGAATAAATAAAACTAAATAGAAGACGGATTAAGAATTCAGATGACGAAATGTAAACTACCTAGGCAAGAATCTCAGTTGACTAAATTATCACTCGATTGGTAATGCTAGTTATCGAACTGGGATATTAGTTTGCTCGCCTAAAAGAACCCTAAAATAGGACCCTCGATCCTTTTCGAGAAGACACCTACGGGTTGCTAATAAGTTAATATAAAATCCAGTTTTAATGGTTAAGACTTCCTCACAGTTGTCTAACCTGATTATGACCAAGTATCTTTAAACGAATTCCTACCTCACATCACAGAAATCAAAGACAGTTCAAAACATTCATTTGACTCGATAAACAAGTTTAATAGATAGCACTTAGACGGACTTCTCACGAAGAACTAAATCTAGCAAACCAACCAAACAAGACTTATCAATAACCTATCACCTCACGGATATCTAGATTAGCTGCACATTTTCATGTATTTAACTAATATTAATGTTCCTATGGTTTTATTGCAAATCAACCATAAAAGTCAAGAACACATGGTAATCGACCTAACGAAATCCTATGCTACGAAAGACATTCAACAAGGATAACATGAAACAATAATAGTAACCAAACCAAGTCCAACATACAATACGCATCAAATAATTGAAATCGAACATTTACTTAATTCATAAAATCCATAACAAAAAGCAAAACCAAACAAGTTCAAACAAAAATCAACGATTCATCAAATAGCCTAGGCAGTTTATAAAGTTTAGCCAATAACCATGTTCAAAATAGAAACAAAAACCAAAACACAAATAAAGTTACCGTTCATCAAAAATAATAAATATAATTCAGCAGCCTGCTAGCTTAAATTAATTCAAACCGATAACTTGACTTTTTGAAGTGTGTGCCTGCTTGGTTTTTTTTTTCTTCTGTTTCGAACGAACAAGCTTCTTTTTTCTTTCTTTTTCCACAGTAACCTTGTCTTCTTTTCTTTTCTTTCCTACAGCCACTTCTTCTTTTACAGCAACTCTCTTTTCGTTTATAAAACCCCTTTTTGTTTATTCTAACCATTGGGCTTTAACTGGGCTTTAGCACTATCACTTGCAAATAATGATTTGTCATTCATAATTATTGTGGCTTTGGATGTCTCCATGTGATCTCCTCATTGTCAATCAAACACAATACTTGTAATATGTCTAATATAAACAATTAAATTGACGACATATTTTAGTTATAATTTACTTTTAACTCGTGGTCTCTTAAAATTGACAAAATATAAATAAGAATCAATTTCGAGTAGAACTCCACCAAAAATAACCAAAAAGTGTAAGAAATATTTTTATAAAGTTATATATAATTTGGACCACATCACCAACCATTTTGGATACTTTACCTCTCTAATCATGCCTGCTCTCAAGAGTCTGTCCACTTCTTTCTAGATGATCACATTCCTCTCGGGTGCGAACTTTCTTCTTTTTTGGTGTATGGGCCTGAAAGAAGGATCAACACCCAATTTGTGAGTAATAATATCTTTGGATATACCTGTCATATCTTCGTATTTCCAGGCAAATGTGAATTTTCTCCGCTTGATGAGGATATAAGATCTTGTTCGATATCTGCTTGGATCCCTGATCCTATAAGTATTTTGGATTTTGGATCCTCAAGTTCAAGCAACACTTCTTTTACGTCTTGCTCATCAGATCTTTCAACTTCCTTAGGCAGCTTCTGTAATTGCTATAATGCCGTTGGCTTGTATGCTGGTTTCATTGAGGATGTGTAGCAATTTTTTGCCTCTTGTTGGTCGCTGTTTATTTTCACTACTCCCCAAGGAGATGGAAATTTCACACATTGGTGATACGTTGAGGGTACTGCCTTCATCTCGTGTATCCATGGCCTGTCAAGAATAATATTGCAACAAGACTGACAATCAATAACACAAAATTTTTGAATTGTATTACTTCCCTCTATGTATATCGGCAGCTTGATGTCCCCCAAGGTGTTCTTGGTTTCGCCACTGAATCCTACTAGAACAGAGGATCTTGGTACTATCTCCGATTTTTGAATGTTCATCTTTTTTAGGACATCATATTGTATGATATTGACAGAGCTTCCTCCATCAATAAGGATCCTGCGAACATAGTGGTTAGCAATAAATAGTGTAATAACTAGATTGTCATGATGATGATCATGGATATGAGCTCGGTCTTCTTCATCGAAAGAGATGAACTTTTGGCTGGTTGTGGTGGACGTTGCAACTGGTCTTTCACCATACTTCAGTTTGCATTCTTTTGCGTTCCTTTTTGCAGCTTAGTATGATGTACCACAGATGTCGGATCCTCTAGAGATGAAATTGATTATTCTAGCAACGGAGGAAGCTGTGTAGTTTTTTCTGGAATTTTTTCATGATCCTAGATCCTCTGCTTCTTTCTGCCAAATAGGTCTTTGAAGTGCCCTTTGCTGAGAAGATAACCTGTTACTATTCTCAATGCAATGCATTCGTCAGTGATATGGCCGAAATCACGTGGTAAGAACACCATTTGGATTTGTCTTTGTATCCAACTGCTTTGTCAGTTTTTCTTGGCCATCTTGCTTTTTCACCTAGATCCTACATAGCAAGTAACACATCACCAACATCAACAGAAAAGCAATATTCAGATTTTTTAGGATACTCTTTTTCATCCTCGTCATATTTCACTGCTTGAACATTTTGATTGGCATGCTTGAAATATGGCTTAGTCTTGTTGTTCTTGAATAAGGATCCTTGCTTTTTGTCCTGATGTTCCTGCTTTATAGTTTTATAGTTGAGCCTGTCCTGGATCTTCTTATCATCTTCCAGCCTTATGAATATTAAGGCTCTGGTTCTTACTTCATCTAGATTCCTGCACGAGGTCATTACAAGATCACCGTAGAAGGGGGAGTCTTTTTTCAACCCCATTTTAAATGCTTGAACAGCCGTAGCCATATCAAGGTTAGGGATTTCCAAGACCTCCATTCCAAACTTAGATACATAATCTCTTAATGATTCAGAATTAGATTGAGTTATACTGTATAAGTCACTAGTTAGTCTTTCAAAGGATCTGCTACAAGAGAACTGATTATTAAATTGATAAACCAAATGAGCAAATGAAGTTATAGAGTAAGGGGGAAGACTTAGGCCCCGTTTGTTTTCTGTAAGAGAATTGCGTCTGAATCTGAATACCACATCTGAATATTAAGAGATGGTTCAAATGTCTGAAATCTGAATCATAAATGTTGTTTGTTTTTTTCTAAAACATCAGATTATCCCCAATTTCCTCATGAACCCTAGCTTCTTAATCCACCAAATTGAACAATCAAACCTGTGTAGTAATCTAATTAGTGTTTGGGCTATTGTTTAGCATCTAAAACGAATCGAAAGCATGTTTAAAATTACCCGAACGATGGTGGTTGAAGGGTGGTCAGTCGAACCGGCGTCAGCCTCGTCGGAGATGGTGGGTTACGGCGGCTGAGTAGACGAGAAGGTGGATGGCGGCGGCTGATGGTGGTGCGGTGGTGGTTGGTTACGGCTGTGAGGGGAGAGGGGAAGGGATGGGGAAGAAGGGGATGGGGAAGAAGGGTTAAGAGGTTGGTTAGAGGTTGGAAAACCTCTATTTGGTTAAGAGGGTGATAAGATGTTTTACCTTTTAATAACAAAGAAAAAACAAACAGCCTTATATCTTAATTCATCTGACCGAATCAGACATAAGAGGATATTCAGATGTTTTTGTAAAAAACAAACAGGGCCTTAGCAACCACTTTAAAGCTGATCTAGTGAGAATGGATCCAAAACCTTTGTATAAACATGCTTCCTTTAACTTTTCTGGGATAGGATTTATCTCCATCCTCTCCCTGTATTGGGCTACATGCTCTTCAGGGTCAGAGGATCCATTATAAAGCTTCATATTTGGAGTCTGGAAGCGCTTTGGGAACTCAGCATCACAAATTGGTGGAGCGAATCTTGAAATCTTATGGCTTCCCACAGGAATTTTAGGAATCGGCCTAACTACCCCTGGAACACTAGAGATCATATCCTTTAGTTTTTGCAGTTCCCTAGCCATAGCTGTATTGATGCATGTATCCTGCATTGAGCCAAAGTTAGTATGTAAAGTCTGACTATTGAAATTGTTACCTACCGGTTGGGAATATCCTGTTCCGTTGTAGTATTCTGAACGATGTATCTCAGTTGAGATAGATGGCGCAATGATAGAGTTGGTCTGCATGGGAATGATATAGCTGTCATGGATTTCAATAATTCGACCACTGCATGCTTGAGGATCCTGGATACTGAAGAAAGGATCCTCGATTGTGGATGAGGGGAGGACCTGGCAAAGATTGCAAATAGGATCCTGCTTGATGAAAGGATCCCTGAAGTATGGAGGATCTTGGAAAATTTGAACTTCCTGGTCGGTTGAAGGACCCTTATTGATTCTACATGGAGGATCCTTGCTGGAATGTTGTAGTAGATGCATGAAACACGGATCCCATGTTTTGTTGTGCTAAGGATCCTGGAGTGTTGAAATCAAGCGCCTTTGGCATATAAGGATTGGCTTCCTCCATGTGTTTTTTGCTCTTCTTGATATCCTCGATCTCCCGAAGGATCCTTTGATTAGCCATGTTCTGTTGCTCCATGAAGGCTTTCATCTGCATAAACATCACAGAAATATCATGGTTAGCATTTACCGTAGAGGTTGCAACAGGAGGTTTAGATCCTTGATAGACTGCAGATGGCTTCTTGTTGGTAACATCCTTGATCTTGACCGGCCCCAAAGATGAACTAGACATTAGAATTGAAGACGATGAAGATGGCAAGCTTGATGAAACAGCTTTTGATTGAGAAGCCATTGTAAAACAGGAAACGAATAAGGATGAACTGAATGAAAGAAATGATAAGAATGAGGATTAAAACAGCACTTGCCCCACGGTGGACGCCAAATTGTTTTGGTCAAAAATCGACAAACCAAATTAGTAAAGTGAGGTTTTGCATTTTAATGAATATTAAGCAGAAATGTAAACTCAACACAATGATTTATACGAGGAAAAGCCCTTGATCTTTAAGGATCGCCGGCATAAAAACCTCGGGTGATGACAATTGTCTACCAGCGATTGTATTAAAGATAAAAAGATGATTATAACTCCAGAACTATGGCTGTGATTACAAAAGAATGTGTAGAGAAAAAATGCAGCAGAGAATGGAAAGATCGAGAGGAGAATTTAGATAGAGTTATGCTTCAGCCATAGCCTCATTTTTATAGTCAACTAAATAACAAACTAAGTCCTAAAATTGTGCCACTAGCCGTTGAGGGTGTTGACCACGTTCTCAGCTTGTTCCACAACTTCTTTGACCGACTTTTCAGGTAGACCAAGTCCTCCAGCCGTTATATGCGTCTAAACAGAAAACACACGCGGAAAACAGTCAGCATTGAGGATCCTCAATCCTTCGAACTCTAAGGATACTTAACTGTAACACCTTAGGCAAATCCCACATCGGTCGTGGGCAGCAGAGATCTGGGATTTATAAGGGATGTCCGACCTCAAATACCAACAACGCGTTTTGGGGCTTAATGTTAGTGGATGAGTAGAGAACTCCACAGTTAAGCGTGCTCGGATGACATCAATCTTAGGATGGGTGACCATCCTGGGAAGGTTTCACCCGGGCAACCAAAAGCAAATCCGTGAGCTCTGATGTAGCAAAGCGGACAATATTGGTGGTGTGAGGGGCCGGATGTTACAAGTGGTATCAGAGCGTATGATAGGCAGTAGCGTGTATGTATATATGCTTGGGTTTGATCCGGACGCAGTGTTTATGTAAACATGGGCGACAAGGCATGATTAAATACAAGGCATATATATGGTGATTTTGTGTGAGCTGCTTGTTGTAAGGAATTATATAACTTCATGTATGTGTAAGTGTGGCTGAGTATAAGCGTAAACAGTATTGTGAGTCATGAAATGATAATGGGAGTCGAGTCGGGTTTTGTGATAGGGTGCATGAATTATGTTGACTCGATATGTGTATGTGTATATATGCGATTATATAAAAGTAGCTAATAGTTAGCATCTAATTATTTAGCAGGTCGTTGAGTGATATATGCTTATAGCTTTAGATTGCTGATAGTTTTGCTGCGCATCTAAAGGTGAGTTCTTTGCCCGCTTTTAATATTAACGAATAATTAAATGTACAATCTAAAGGTGCGCATCTAATTATGTTCTCCTGCCCACGGCCGATGTGGGATTTGCCTAGGATGTTACAAACACCCCCCCTTTTGGTCTCATCGTCCTCGATGAGGTTTGCCCCACCATCCCATTCTTGGATGTGGGATTTGCCTAAGGTGCCCCTTTGAACACCCCCGGGGACTCACCATCCTCGATGAGGTTTGCCCCACCATCCCGAACGGCACAGGAGTTGCTCTGATACCACTTGTAACATCCGAGCGTATGATAGGCAGTAGCGTGTATGTATCAGAGCATATATACATTTCTCCCACTGTAAGTGGAAATTCTCATAAGCCCTTTAGCGAGTGGCTGGTGTCACAAAACCTGCTCGTTAATTGTTAGACACTATTATAAGGTTGGAGAGGTTTAAAGACATCAAAATTATCATCAATATTATCTCCGTTGATCTGAACCGCTCTTAGGAACACTATATTAACGAATAATTAAATGTACAATTTATTACGAACGGAGTAACTCGAAGAATTGTTGTAACACCTAAATGATGTTTAAGCAATAATAATTTAGGGGAAACCGCTATACACCTAGACACTTACGACTTTCAGATACCCATTATTTGCAGCGATAGCAGAAACTGAGTGATTTTTTATAATTGACCCCCCCCCCCCAATGACAATAACACTCAAATTACATCCACAAGAAAACTTACTCCACTCCAAAGAATTGGGAGCAAGTCATATAACACTGACTCTTTTATTTTCAAGAGTACTTAAGTTAGTAAACTTTAATAACATATCATCTTATGTCATGCAACCACTTATTCTCTTGACCACAACAAAATCTCATATTCATAAAAAAAAAAAAGGAAAAAAAAATTTCATCATTCTCCATCGATTCTTAAAAAAAAAATAATAAAAAAATCCTTTAACATCCATGGCGTTCACGTGTTGACAATACACTATTTAATAAAGTACAGGACCTACACATAGTTGAGTCAATTTAAACATCTATAAGAATACATGATTCTTTCCTTAGATATCCGAATATCAACTTCAAGCTCATTGATATAAGTATTTTGAAACATTCTAAACATAAGACGTCCTTTATAAATGGAGAATTCCCCACACATCGGAAGTTCACCGCCCCCTCCTCTCATCGTCGGGTTGAATTTAAAAATAGAATTGGTGCCATGTGTATCTTCTATAGCTCGAGCACCGTATCAACTCGCTCCAGTGAAACTACAGGCGTTATACAAACGACTTTCTTGACCAGCTTCAAGGGTCAGATGTTTATTCTAAATCGTTGCAAGCAACCAATGACACCATTTAATTTTCGGGACGAAAATCCTTTTAACAAGGGGATGATGTGACAACATGAAAATTTTTCTTCCTTTGTCCAATTTCGTTGCAGACAACCAGTGACGCAGTGTAATTTTCGGGACGAAAATTCATTTAACAAGGGGATGATGTGACACCCGGTAATTTCAGGTTAACACCGTTACCTACTTTTTTTTCTATTCCATTACATTTTATATAAGTTAAGGGTTCAGTTTGTAATTAACTAAACTAATTATTAGCTTTATAACCTAAACTAAATTACCTTGTAAAGTAGAAGGACCTAAGTGTAAATTAGAAACTAAATAACCCAACCCTAACCGATCGACCCACCCATGCATTATATATACATTATTGTTTTTCTTCTCCTCCTTGGACATCGAGCATCAGCAGCAGCCGCAAACACGAGAAACTCCCCACCCCAAATACATATATATCATCACTTCATCAACACTAGCTCGTTCGTCTAACCGTTCACAGCAACAAGCAAACACCCCCCCCCCCCCCCCTTTATATCGTCATCATCATCATCACGAGTTTTCTCGGTGATATTACGAAAACGCAGCAGCAACAAAACTCGATCGGAAGCTCCCGTCAATCTTTCCGGCAGCCGCAACTAGCATCACGATACGCATCGAACCCATCTCCCTCGCTTTCGTGTCCCTTTTCTTGCTCCGAATCTTTGTTCGCGGTGTTTCGGTTTGGATCAGCGGGTAACCGGCGACTGGCTCGGAACAACAACTGCAACGCCTTGCTCCGAATCTTCTGTTTGCAGTGTTCCGGTGAGTTTTCGCGAACCGTAAAGATGTCTATGTAAATTAGTCGACTGTATGTGTTGGTGTAATTGTATGCGCATGTGTTTTTCTTTTTCTCATATGCATCTGTGCAATTCTATATGTATGTGTTTTATAGAGTATGTATAATGGGATATATATAAGGGTGTATTATGGGTTCGAATATGTTTTAGTTCCATCTGGTGATGTTTTTGTATGTGCTGTGTATACGTGTTGTTTGCATCTATGCGTAGCTATGTCGATACATATGTATAAAATCACGATGTGAAGACAGGAACATGAATACGGATCATAAATGTATGTGTGTTGTGTACAAGTGGTATCAGAGCAACTCCTGTGCCGTTCGGGATGGTGGGGCAAACCTCATTGAGGATGGTGAGTCCCTGGGGGTGTTCAGAGGGACACCTTAGGCAAATCCCACATCCAAGAATTGGATGGTGGGGCAAACCTCATCGAGGACGATGAGTCCAAAAGGGGGGGGGGGGTGTTTGTAACACCTTAGGCAAATCCCACATCGGTCGTGGGCAGGAGAGATCTGGGATTTATAAGGGATGTCCAACCTCAAATACCAACAACGCGTTTTGGGGCTTAAAGTTAGTGGATGAGTAGAGAACTCCACAGTTAAGCGTGCTCGGATGACAGCAATCTTAGGATGGGTGACCATCCTAGGAAGGTTTCACCCGGGCAACCAAAAGCAAATCCGTGAGCTCTGATGTAGCAAAGCGGACAATATTGGTGGTATGAAGGGTCGGATGTTACATTAACCCAACATCTTCCGGATACTATATCCACGATGACTAAAATCTGAGCCCTAACAGAAACATCTCCAAAGCATCCCTTTAGATCTGGATCAATTTTAGGGTTTTTGGGTTTTTAGAAAAAATGAGCAAAATCATAAAAAGATCACGTTTTTATGTTTTGAATGGTACAAGAATGATAGATTTAGTGTTCTGGATGATAAACCAATGATTTGGATGTTAAAAGGTTGGATTTTGGGTGAAAAATAAAGATTTTGGGCAAAAACCGAGCTGAAACCCCGTTTTGCGAAACTAGTGTTCTTTTTTAGAAACTAGGTTTCTCATTTTGCGAAACTGGGTGTCTTATATTTGCGAAACTGTAGTGTCTCATGTGTCTAAGATCTGTAGTTGTGTGTCAGAGTGTGCATAAGTCCCAACGAAAATTGGACATGAGCCATGCGAAACTTCATGAGTCACTAGCTGCGAAACTGTATGCGAAAATAGCTGAGAAACTGTCTGCGAAACTAGCAAAAAAATGACCAAATTGTACGTTGACCCTTATGCAGGCAGTATAGTGTGATTGCTTAGACTTGAAGTTAATTTTCATACCAGGTGAGTTCTAAATCCCCTCTTTTTACTGTTTTTAACTGTTTTGGGGCTATATGCATACTAATGACGAGATTTCAAATAAAGATTTTATGACGGACTTTTATAAAGATAAAGATTACCTAATGAACTTTCCTTTAAAGACTTATATATGGACCTAAGACATGTTTTCCTTTTTGAAATGTTTGGACTAATTATGTGCGATTCATGTGTTGACGTATGATATAGTTACATTGTGTTGCATTATATTATGTAAAACTAAAAGACGAAAGTGAAAGAAAGAAATGATCATTAGGCCCAAAGAGGAGTTACATCTAAAATAAAGTCTTGCAAGCAAATGGGAGAATTGCATTTGTTGCATTCTCGGTGAGCTACGTCTAAAATAGTGGTGCTACATCTAAAAACAGAGGGACCCTATACTAAAGCATGGCGAAAGGGCCATTGGGCATTAGTGGGTCAAATTGTTAGGGGCTTAGCTAGCCATGAATTTATTCACATGATGGGGTCTTAAGGCCACAGATCGGGTTCGGCCTGTTGGCGAATCCGATACGAGATAAAGGAGTCTGGTCCTTCGGCAGACTGTGAATTGACGGAAAGATAATTGACGGATAAAGAAGATAAAAGTATAATCCAAAAAATAAACAAATTAATGATGAAGTATCGCCAATGTGCTAGACTGTCTATGTGATAAAGCTAATGTATTTTGACAAAGATTAGAAAACATTATTTGATAAAGTAAAACATTAATGATGAAGTATCGCAAAGCTGACTTTTGTATGCATATTAGTTTGACAGGTGAAATGGTGAATCAAATGGATGGCATGGATAGCAGGCTACTCGCCAAGTGAAGACTGGCATCCGTTTTAAGAAGACTTTTTATGTTTATTTTTAAAGACAGATATTTAACTTGTATGGTTTGTAATGGCGTATTACGTTTTAAGACTTCCGCTGTGGTTATTTTGAATTAAGTGATGGTTTTATGAAATGTTTTATGCTGTGTATGACCAACTGTGAGGTCCCCTGTAAAGAGGGCCTTAGAGAATGCGAATACTGAATACCATATTCGTATTCGATCCACATTCGTCAAAATTATTCAGATCGAATGCGAATCGAATTCGAATGACTAAAAGTCGATTTCGAATGGACTTAGTCAAATTTAATTCGAATTGAATTTCGAGTAATTCAAATAATGAACACCCCTAGACGGAAAAGACTTACGGATGTAAATCGCTCAATCTTATTTTAATCACTGACGAATGGCGGAGCAAAGTGTGAAAACAATCTCTCTATAATTTACATTTACATATTCTAATAATTAAGTAACTAATCCACGTGTCATAATTTTAATTACTCCACATATGATTTTGCTTAGGTGTCGTGCTTTAATTTAATTTTGATCGACAATTTTAAGGCAGGTCATAATATGCTTCATATTCGAAATAACCCGATATTTAAAAATAAAACTCCGTGTATTACACAGGTACTAATCTAGTAAATGATTTTCTATGACAAAATATTTATAAATATCCAAACCGATTTAATTTGAGATGTGTTAAAAATAAATTAGATACCTAAATTTAGTTAAAAATAACCCTAAAATTAAAACTCTGTGTATTACACAGGTACTAATCTAGTAAATAACTATGATGATTAATGAAGAAAAAAACTGTAATGATCAACGAAGAACAGGAATAACACAAATTAAACTCAACTGAATATATATTTGTGGAAAATTGGATTTTGAAAAGTACCAATTTTCACCTGCTGTCCGTAAAATTCCAAACAGAGAAACTCATTGCTAGAGAGTCCAACTTTCAAACATACTTTTTTAAGAGTTTACATTAAAAAACAATTAATGTCGTTAAGTTTGTTTAGTTTGAAACTAATGTTTTAAAGCTTTTAGTCGAAGGAGGATACGAATGGAATAATGTAAAATTTACTCAAACCGGCGCTCCATACGGTGAAACCGTTTTACGATACGTTAAATCTTACATCATTTGAAGCAATGTTTCATCATTTGGGGCACCGGTTCGAGATAACTTTCAAATAAATCGATTTGTATCATCCTTCATATCAAAACCCTAAAACATTAGTTACAAATTCGAAAAACGTTTAACGGTGTTAGATGTTTTTTAACGGAGGGTCTTTAGAAGAATATGTTTGAAAGTTGGGATATCTAGCAAGATTTTTCTCAGTTGATATTTTTCGACCAACACGTAAAAATTAAAAATTTTAAAATCCAATTTTCCTATATTTATTGAATCAAGTTATCAAAAGTTTCAAGGAGAATAGAAAACAAACCTACTAACAAGTACACGAGTCAGGTCATGGATCGACACATGGGTCGGGTCATGGTTCGAGTCACGGTTCGAGGAATGAGTTAGGACATTAGTCGGTTCATGGGTCGGGTCATGAGTCAGTTCACGGATCTGATCATAAGTCGGTTAGGACACTGGTCGTTTCATGGGTCGGGTAATGATATGATACATGGGTCAAGTCATGAGCCGAATCATTGTTTGGGTCATTGTTCACGGCGTGGATCGACATGGGTCGAGTCACGAGTCGGTAGATGGCTCGGGTCGTGAGTCGGTTCATGGGTTTGGGTCATGGTTCGAACCATGAGTCAGGACATGAACGGTTCATGGGGTCTTGGGTCGGGTCAAGGTTTAGGGCATGAGTCGATTCATGGTTCTTTTTATGACTTAAAAAAATATTTTATTCCTTGAAGGAATGAAAAAAACATGGGTAATGGATGGAATGAAAATATGGCATTTTTCATTCTTTGGTAATGGTCCATTCCATTCCATTGACTAACCAAACATACTTACTTTCATTCACCCGTAATGGTTCATTTCATTCCACCTCTCATTCCCACATACCAGACACTACCTTTGAGTTGTACTCACATGAATTCAATCTTATATAGCCATCGAATTCATTTTGACTCTTAACCGACACAAACAAGCAATGCCTAAGCACGAACACATGCACTTAAAAATGTGAAAATGGACGTTAAATGTTTATTAATAATAAAAAATGCGAAACATTTGATTTTGAAGTGTGAGTAAGGTTTAGATACAAAATATGATTTTGGTATAAAGTGTAAGTAGGATTTATTGTAATTAGATGTACTTTTAATGGTTAAGATCAAGATAAATCAATTAGTGGATGGTTATTTTTGCCATATCCACTTTTGTTGACTTTTTCTCTCTCCACATGCAAGGCATATGTCAATTCTACCACTTTTTTTAAACGTTAATAACTTTTACACACGACATTATTTTTTAATAAAAATTACACCAAAAAAACAAGCGTTTTTTTATCATCGAAACGCGTATAGTATTGATATATAAAAAACAAAAAAAAAATCATGTGTTTTTAGCTCTTGTGTAATATCATGTCATTGTGTCATATTTTAGCTTGTGTAATATCATGTTTTTTTCAGCTCATTGTGTACTATTATAGCTTATGTCATTGTATAATACCACATAATATAATACAATGATCTAGTAACATACATTAATAGTTTGCGTTTCCAACAAACATTCAAACACATAATACAACTTAGACAAAATTATTCTTAGTAAAATACACAATATAACATAATGATCTCTTGAAATTCATATTCAAACATACAACCTTATTTGACAAAAGGGTGAAGATATTATACAAAGTGTGAGAAAGACACAATGATTAAAAAAACATAATAGAGGATTAAAAATTCATTACTAGCGTTTTCATTGTGTCTTTTATAAATTTTTGACACAATGAAAGTAAAAAAAACACAATGAAAACGTTGATTATTTTAATTTTTCGTTTATTCTTTTTATGAAGGAGGACGACGTGGGAAACAAGCTATCCTCTTTTTTGAAATTCGATTTATATTGTGAGTGATAATATTTTTTTAGTGTGTCATTGTATCTTTTTTTATCACTGTGTCTTTCTCACACTTTGTACCAAAAAAATGATTTTTTTATATGAACATTTCTCTTAACACAATGATACTTTATTAACACACAATATACCACTACGATCTACTAAAATATATACATTAACAATTTGCAGTTACGTGTAGTATTCATAACTCACAAAAAAGACACAACCATTCAATAAAGACACAATGATTCAAAAAAGACACAATGGAGGATTAAAAAACTCATAACTCACAAAAAAGTGCTTCGGAGACCTTGTTCCCCATGTCATCCTCCTTCATAAAAAAAATTAACGAAAAATAAAAAAATAACGTTTTCATCGTGTCTTTTATAAATTTTTGACACAACAAAAGACACAATGAAAGTAAAAAAAACACACAATGAAAGCGTTAATTTTTTTAATTTTTAATTTTTTCGTTTATTCTTTTTATGAAGGAGGACGACGTGGGAAACAAGGTATTCGAAATACTTTTTTAAATTCGATTTATATTGTGAGTTATAATATTTTTTTAGTGTGACATTGTGTTTTTTTTTACCATTGTATCGTTCTCACACTATGTACCAAAAAAATTATTTTTTATATGAACATTTTTGTTGACACAATAATAATTTATTAATACACGATATAACACTACGATATACTAAAATATATACATTAACAAGTTGTAGTTACGTGTAGTATTCAAACAAACAATCAAAGTGATAAAATGATAATTTTTAACACACAATATGATACAATGATCTACTCAATGATATAATACCACACAATGACCTGACAGTGAGCTAAAAAACATGGTATTACACAAGTTATACTATAACAAAATGCCATGATATTACACAATGAGCTGAAAAAACATGGTTTTACACAACTTATAATATAACTAAAAGACATGATATTACATAATGAGCTGAAAAATGTGAAAAAAATTTCTTTTTTTATAATAATATTATACGTGTTTCGAAGATAAAAAACACTTGATTTTTTTGTGTAATTTTTATCAAAAACTAGCGTCGTTTGTAAAAATTATTAA
The DNA here is from genome assembly GCA_030867185.1 of Tagetes erecta. NCBI lineage: Eukaryota > Viridiplantae > Streptophyta > Magnoliopsida > Asterales > Asteraceae > Tagetes > Tagetes erecta. The sequence goes on from CM061488.1 coordinate 65,338,970, forward strand.
CGTTTCAAAAAAGTGAGGGAATTGACATGTATGTCTTGCATGTGGAGAGAAAAAGTCAATGAAAGTGGCTATGACAAAAATACATATCCACCAACATGTATTACTACAACTTAATCTCAACTATTAAAAATTAATTTAATTGTTGAAAATCCTTCTTACACTTTGTACCATTTTTATCCTTTGTAGGATAACCTAACTCTTTGAAATATTGAATTACTCGAGTAATTCTATATTTAGTCGATTTTAATGTATAAATTACTCGCGTTATACTATATTTAAGTCAATTTTGAAGGTTCAAATTAGATTAAACAACACTTAATTAGTCGAATGTGTATTGTGACATTCAAGTGAGAAAAGTTATATTTCACTTTGTCCTGTTTGGCAAAATCTGAATCATTAAGCATAATCTAAATCATTAAGTGCTAAATGGTTAAGTGGTCTGAACAATTAAAAGGCTCAATGAATGAGGAATGTTGAGGTAGAAATGCAGATGAGAGTAAAGTCGGTATATGCTCCATTTAGTTCCATTCAGCATCTTTCTGTCTCTTAACCATTCAACATTTAACTGAACCATTCAGATGCTTTTTTTATGAAACAAACGCTTTGACTGCTGAATCTGAATGATTAAACACTGAACCGAACCATTAAGAGGTGAAACAAACAACCCCTAAGTGCTGGATGGTTAAGAGGTCTGAACCATTAAGAGTCTCTATTTAATAAGAGAGATGTTGAGGTAGAAATGCAGATAGGGATAAAGTTGATATATGCTTCATTCAGTTTCATTCAGCATCTCTCTGTCTCTTAAGCATTCAGCACTTAACTAAATCATTCAGAGACTGTTTTTTATATGAAAAAAACACTCTGAATGTTGAATCTGAATGATTAAGCACTAAACTGAACCATTAGGATGTGAAACAATCAGTCCCTTAGTAGACTTAAAGACATTCGATTGAGTTCAAGTGGTATTCGATTGAACGAAACAGTGCACATTTAACTAAAGATTTCTTTTTGTTGACTTGAACAGGTGACCATTTCATAGCTACTTTCACTTGTAACTTGTTTTGATTTCAGATTAATGAAAATTTACAACATTGATGAAACTTGTTTGTTTGTTAGCTTCGGATCGTTCATACCTATTGTTGTATTAATTGTGTTGATTTCCACATAATTCATACTCACTCCGTCCCATTAGAAATATCTTTGTTTAAAAAACATAAAGTTTTAGGTATATTAAATTATTGTTTTTTTGGGTTGCCATTTGACAATAAATATTATATGGATCCATCATATTCTTTAATTATGCTAGTTTTGTGTTTTAAAGATAAATTTGGAAAATTAACAATAAAGTTTAAAAATGACCATTTAAAATGAGAAAAAGAATGAAATATGAACATTTTTAATAAGACAAAGGAAGTACTATTTTAAATAAAATATGTAGAAAAACACAACTAAATTATACATGGTGCTCCCTCTACTTAGCTTAGCTCACTTGCTCTAACTTTAAAAACAATATGGACATGTATCGTTAAAAATAAAATGGGTTTTATATAATGGGTTACTTAAAAAAGAAAAGAAAAGAAGGATTTAGAATTAGCGATTCATTAATTATGGTAAAATTGGTAAATATTGGAGCCCATCATGAATTTGAAATAACTAAAGATTAAGACATTAATCATTCTCAGTTTTTCATATTCTTATTTTATTACCTGTTTTTTCTTTTACAATATATGCATCATATACATATGTAGAGTAATATCCAGGTTGTGCGTAGCTTATGTAAGTTAATGCATAACTCTTCGACTATTTTGAATTTGTTAGAACACAATGTACAAGTACTTATTATTTCAAATTGGTTATTATAGAAATTGTTCATACATTATTACTAGGCCTCAAATCAGAGTTACATGTAATATGCTTATGTACAGGTTATGCGTAGCTTATGTAAGTTAATCTATTACTCTTCGACTATTTTGAATTTGTTAGAACACAATGTACAAGTACTTATTATTTCGAATTGGTTATTATAAAAATTGTTTATACATTATTACTAGGCCTCAAATTAGAGTTACATGTAATATGCTTAACGAATCAACCTTCTGCAGGTATCGATATGATGCTCCAATGAAATCAAGCATTTCCTAATGCTTCTACTTGTGTAATTTTGTTTTGCAGGTATAGCCGATGACCGAGGAGGGGGCTCTGAGTACGTAAAATTTGTACCCCACATGTGTGTTGCGATTAATGATTTGAAGTAGATAGGAATAAGTACAACAACTTATTGTCACGACCCGCTCAAACTTCACGAAATCTGTTGAAAAATCAGCCAAGTGTTGATGCGCTTCCGGAACGTTCTAGGCTGTCCTAGACAAGCTTAGACAACCATGAAAATGGCTAGAAATCTTTAGATCAAAGACCTAGAATAATCCATCAAAAGATCAGCTTGGAATGCTCTAGATTTATCATGAAAGTCATGTAAATATCTAGTGTATCTAGATAGGAAGATTCTAGATTAGCTAGGCTAGATGTTTAGCAAGTAGTATAAATAGGATGGTTTGCCATTTGAGCAAACCACCTCCAAATTCTGATCTTGTACACTTTGCAAGACTTCTAAGCTCATTTGTAAAGCTTCTTTGTACTTTAATACAAGTTTTACTTGTTTACAAAGCTTGCATCCTGATTCAATTGCTTTCGAATCACTGTATCGTCGGGACTAAAGGCTGATCTTAGAACACATCTAAAAGCCACACGTGAGTCAAGTAACTAACTCCGTGGCATTATGCTCCATCTAGGGACTGCTTTGATGCCTTTTAAATTGAGGTAAAATGGCATTCTGATTTATTGGTATCTAATAAAATGACGTATTATTTGTTTGAACAACAATTGGCATAATGGATTGGTTAAGTAGGTGTTCTGATTGTAGACAGTATCTATTTTTATTGCTCTTAATATATTCAAAGATGGTTGAATACGATTAAGGAAGGGAATTTTTGTCAAATATAACGTTTACGTTCATGCTTTTATCTAAAAATTTGATTTTGATGTTGTAACTAATTTTGCTAGTTAGAGAAAAATGGTCTCCATATATAAGTCAGATGGTTGGTTAATACGAAGATGACTTTCATCAAAATGTCAAAACTGTATCTAGTTGTGTTATATGGGTTGAAAGGTAACGTTTTTGGTATGGGTGCAAACAAATTGTATCACAAAAGCATTAAAAATAATGTTAAATGTATGAAAACACAACATTCTTATTTTACATTTAGAATAGCATGGAGGAGGTTAATTAGGTACAAGTTTATGGCAAAGTATTGTGAGTGTTTTTTTAATTTAACAGCTATAAATTTGTGATTTTAGTTACGTGTCCCACTTTTTCACAATCAGTTTGTTCTGTTTTTTTTTCTATACAGATCTTGATTAGGTACCTCATACCTCTTTCATGTTCAAATCACCATTCATAAGATTGTATTATTTTTTAGTCAAGTTATCCTACAAAGTCAATTTTTGATACAAAGTGTGAGAAGTATTTAGAACCATTAGATCAACTAATTTATTAAATCTAGGGCTTAAAAACGCATGGTGGAAAAATTGTAATTAAGTGTACAACTTAAAAAACATGGAGGGGTATTATTGTAATCGTGTCATCCTTCTTCACACCCATCAAACTTTCAAAAACCTCGCCAATGCACATGCATCGTCACACAGAAACTTCAACAGTCTCCATCATCAACTTCACTGTCACAACAATGAGCTTAGATCAACAATCATCTCCATCCTCAACATCATCGCTGGAAGAACAACATCGGCAACCAAATCCAATTTCATCAACATCGGCAAAAAAAATCTAAAACCCTGTGTGTATCGCAAATGGAAGAACAACAAACAAATGTTGAAGAAAATATACTCAATTCTCGGAGGAAAAAAACATCAAAGTTAACATCTGGTAACAATAACTGATTCTATCATTATAAATTTGTATTTATTGATTTCATTGTGTCTTTTGTATGATCGTTGTGTCATATTAGTTAAAAGGATATCGTTTGTTGTGTCATATTGTGTCTTAGTAAGTTGTTTGGCTATATTGTGTCATATCCCTAAATAGTAAACCCTAAACCCAGCAGGCTGCTGCGTATTATGCTTGTGTAATATTTGTGCAGTGTTTTTGGTTTATTGGACTGCTCTGATTGTGTCATATGATGAATAGTATAAGTAGGGTGTTGTTTCATATGATTGTGTCAAAATGATAATATGACAAAAATGATTGTAAGTCAGATATTAAAAAAAGCATACTACCACAATGATAATATGACACAATGGTATTATAACTCAATGACACAATTCTAATGGATCCAAATGCATGTGTAGAGTCAAGCAGACTGATGTGTCTTATGATTGTGTTATATTTGTGTTGTGTTTTTTCTCTTATTAGACTATTGTGTTATATGATTGTGTAATATTTGTGCTATGCATTTGGTTTATTTATGCAAATGAATAGAGTTGGTGTGTAATCTAAGGAGGTTGTTGCTGTGTAAGTCATTTATTGTGTCAAATTGAATAAGTTGTTTGACTATGTTGTTGTGTCATATTAAATTGAAATGCACAGTGTGTATTTGTTGTGTGATATGATGAATAGTATAGTAGGGTGTTGTTTCATATGATTGTGTCAAAAATTGACTGTCACTAATGGATCCAAATGCATGTGTAGAGTTAAGCAGGTTGTTGTGTCTTATGATTGTGTTATATTTGTGTTGTGTTTTTGTCTTATTGGAGTACATTGGGTTTAATTATGCACTAATGTATAATAGTTGATGTAAAATGATAGTGACAAGAGAATGAAAGAATAACAAACAAGTACTTTACCAAATGAAAAAATGACGAGTCGACGCCAATAATAATTGATAACGAAGAGGAGGATTCTGGAGGTTTGTTTACACAAAGCTATCATTTATTTACTCAGATACAATTTTTAATACTTTTTTTTATATATTGTGTATTTCTTTACTTTGCAGATGAAAATAAAGACATTTTATTACAAAAAAAACAATATGTTTATAAAAGAGAGAAAAACACAGTAGATGGTAAAGAAATTCAGTTAATTACATACAAAAGAAGAAAACACAATAAATAAAAAGCTCAAAAAATTGTGTCTCAAGATATATCATACCCGTATTTTCCATATACGGGTAACAAACAAAATTTGAGATGTTCACCTTTAAACCTCATCACTGTGTTGGAGAGCTTGACGAAAGAACAAAAAAGGCTGTCAGTTATGCATTTTTCAAGCATAATGCATCTAAAGCTACACTGTCTACCAACATCTTTTGGTTATTGGCTGCTTAAAAATTTGATGCTGAAACCAGTATTTTTAACAATGGCGTCTTTTTTTAGAGTTTCTCCCATACTGATCAATAAAGTATTTAGCATACCACTCGGTGACAAGCACGTGGAAGAAACTAATAAGCCCAATATCAATGACCCAGTGGTAAATGAATGGAGATCTTAGTTTGGAGAAATACCACCCAAGAAGATTTACATAAAGAAATTTATGGAGCACCTGCTAACTAGAACTGACTCTGGGAAGAATTTTCAGGCTGAATTTTCTTGTCATGGTTTTCACAGTCCTAGGTGAAGCAATGAAGAGCAACACAGTGAATCAACGATTTAGAAATTGAATAACAAGAAACCAAGAAATTCACAAGCTGAACTGGTGTGAGTATATCCTAAACTGCTTGAAAAAGACAAAATAAGGTATGTGAGAAAGATAAAGAACTATTCGGTGGCCCTCTTGTAATTCTTGCAGTAAGAAAAAATGTTAGGGCTATACTACACGGCAATACAAGAGGGCCACCGAATAGGGCTATACTATATGGCACAATATGGGTACCAGAAACGAGCCCTAACATTACTCCCCCTAAGATTTAACTTTGGACTTTAATCAAAAACTCTTCAGCTTTCAACACTTTAGCTTTTCGGCTTCAATCTCTCAAAAATCTTCAGGTTCATCTTTGACCTGCAGCAATGGCTTTCCTTTATGTTCTTCTTGTTCTTTCAAAGCTTCTTCAATGCACGACTTGAACTTCTCAGCGATCACAGCTTGTCTCGGTTTAGACTCGTTTGTGATGATGTCACAAGTCGCCATTCTTTTCAGAGTATCCAAAGTAATACCTGCAAAATCAATATTAGCATAAAACTCGTAAGGTCTTTTCTTTCCTTTGACCTTGACTTCTAAGGTACCCTTCGAAGTGACTCTCATATATTCAATCTCCGGCATGTCGATCTTCACAAGGTCAGCATTAAGTAATGCTTTCCTTAGTCGGATCTTTTCTGTTGAAGCGCCTATCACTTCAATCATGATCTCAAATAACCTTCTGTCAGCTTCAGCAACTGGATCTTTCATCTTTTCCATCTTGTGGTTGCGCAAGTGATTAATGTACGATGGATGCAGCAGTTTGAGCTCGAACGTGCTAAACAACGTGATCATATCTTGACTCCAATCATCCAAGTTTCGTACCAACTTCAGCTCATAAGTCTCTTCATGATAGAAGAACTTCAGAATGGGCTTAGTTGCTTGCGAACCATCAATAACCTTCAAACCAAGATTCGTCACCTTATCAAAATACTCATCCGAAAATTCTTCTAAGTACATATCACGAAGAATTAACTTCTTGTGTTTCTTCTTCTTCGAATCCAAGTATAGTTTGTCTTCTTGTTGTCCTCGAAATTCTAAAAACTTTGGCATGCGGCTGATCCCAGCATCCAATAACATTGCACACTTATCTCCACGTTCTGCTCGAGTGTGATTGTTCAACCTTAGCTTATGCAGCTCTTTCACAGGCAGTTTGAAAATACTCGAGTAATAGTGATAAACATCACATAAACCATTCACTCGCTTGATAAAAAACACATCGAAAATCTCATCGTACTTCCATGCAATAATCTTCACATCCTTGGATTTTTCCGGTACGATCATCGAGTCCAATAAGTCAGCAACGGACTGACCTTTTCTGAGCAGTGATCTGACAATATCACCTGTTGTGGCAGATTTGTGCCATGACTCGCGTACGTCCATAGGAATGTGATAGGACTTCATCTCGCTAGGAAACATATCAATCAACTCTTTTCTTTTCTTGTGAGCATCTTCGGGCAGCGCCATCAAAGGTATCTCCTTGGGCTCAAGAACTTTGAACCGTTTGGTTAGTTCAAAGTATTGTGGATTATTATAATCTAAAAAGAGCATACGGTTATGCATCTTTTCAGATTTCTGAAAGCTCACCACAATCTTTTTCAACGATTCCTTCTTTAATCTCTTCAATGTCTTGTAAGGATAATTCCTTGATTGTAACCACTGGCGCATGTCCGTGGATGTCCTCTCTTCAGGATTTTGATGATATAATTCTTCTGGAGGAAAATCATCAATGTTCAGACTTTCCTGAAGAGGCGTCCACTCACCAGGTTCAACCACAAACTCCTTCATATCACCTTCCACTCGATCCTGAGCATTCACACACTTTTCATATTCCTCATTTATTTGACTGACGGTTAGTCCATTTAAATAAACAGGATTATATTCCATATTCTCTAAGTATGCAAACCTTTCATCCAGATCATAAGGTATATCTTCATCAACATTTGCTTCAGGTTCAGATTCAGTAAAGTCAACTTCATCCAAGTCATCCAACGCTTCAATTGTAGGTGTAGTTTCAGTTTGAATCGGCTCAGACTGAAATGCTTCTTCTATACTCGCTTTCTTCACATTCTCAACTTCTTGAACAATCTCATGTACTTCAGTTGCTTGTACAGTTTCAGTTTGAATCGGCTCAGACTGATCTGTTTCTTCAATTCTAGCTTTCTTTACATTCTCAACTTCTTTAACTATCTCCGGCACTTCATCCAGTTTACGTTTTCCCTCCGCTTTGTCATGAATGACAATATTAGCAGCATCATCGGGAATGTGAATTGGTACTTCAACCTTTTCACCCACAGCCTTACATCCTCGTGCTCTAGTGTAGTAAACCTTTATCTCTTTTGAAGGCCCAGTTACTTCCATCACTTCATCCGAAAAGTCTTTGTCAGATGTAGATCCTGATTTCTTCGGTTTAGTTTCTTCTAACCATTTTTCCAGCATCTCTTTTTTAGCATTCAGAGTATTACATTCAGCATAAAGCTCTTTGTAATCTTCTTTCAGCTTCTCATACTCAGAATCAAGTTCTTCGAAGACCTTCATATTCTTCACATTGGTTTCTCTGAACTCATTCAGTCTAACCTTCTTTCGCTCATTTGAAGCCTTTAATAATTCATTCTCCTTCATTAGATCCTCTACAAGTTTATTCGGACGTTCAATCTCTTTGTCTTTTTCAATCAAAATGTCAACTGAAACAACTTTTGGTGAAGACTCCATAGGTTGTTCAATTGGTGTAGTTGCAGGAGATGATGTTGTGGGAACATCTACTGGTTCAGAATGAATAAAACCAGCATCAGCATCATCAACTGCCTGTGCCACAGTTTCAACCTCTGCCATCACTTCTTGTGCAATTTGAACAATGTCAATCGGTTCTGGCACACTCGCTTCTTCAAAAACATTCGGCTCCTCTACCAACATAGGCTCAGCCACAGTCTTAGATCGTCGTGATCTAGAATAATGGACTGTGATATTCCTAGGAGCTTCAGCCATAATCACTTCTTCTTCCTTTTCAACTTCAACAGATTCTTTGTCAGATTCAGAATCTCTATCACTAGCAACAACACCTTCATTGCCATCATCATCATAAGAGACTTCATCTTCTTCTGATTCAGTACTACTATCTTCTTCATCATCTTCATCTTCTGGATGACGAGCAAGGTACTCATCATCATCAAGCAGATTGTCAGGCATTTCATCCACAAGATCTAATGGATCTACTACTTCCCCTTGAGATATGTGATGATACACTTCTCCAATGTCTTCTTCATTGTTTGCTATATCTCGCATATAGTCAAACATTTCAACATTCTCTACATTCCCAATACTCATCTTTCGGTAATATAGAGCATTCATATCTTCAGTATATAATATTCCACCTTCAAAACCTTCTTCTCTTATCATAGGATAAGCAATGTTAATCAACAGTTGCAAAAACCTTGGATACATCAGAAACTTGAATCTTTTACCCTTCACCAGATTGAATATGAAACCCTTCATAATCCACTTTGACATATTAAATGGTCTATTCATCGCTATTGCAACTATTGGGGATGCAATATCCGATGGAAAGTTGTCAAAACCAGCACTTCTTCTAGACATACACTGTTGTATGACATAACACAACAACTTCCACTTCTTTCCCAATCTGGCTCTAACAAACTGCTGCTTAGGAAATATAGGAGGATGTCCCATATTAATAAAGCACGTCTGGCATTCAGCAGTTGTCAGTTCATCTGGAGCACCAACTTCTTCTTCATCAATCCTCAATGCAGTCCGGATGGACTCTTCAGACACAGTTAATTGTAACTGTCTGGTAATGTCTCCTCTAATCACAGATACACCAGCTTCATCAGTGATTACTTCAGCAGTCCTCCAGAAACTTTTAATAAGTCTTGCATACACAATGGGTTTGGCACACATTGCATACACATACTTTGTTCTTCTCAAGAATCTGATCATATCTCTATACCCTTCAGCTTCTGGTATAGATTCATCCAACATAGCAACAAGATTGTGCTTGGGCTCAAACTTAAGATCATTCATCTTATTCAATCACTAAAACTTGTTATAGAATCAATCGATTGAATATGATATGGACGATTTGAGGTACATGGGATTTGCTTGAGATTGTTTGTGAAAAATGATAAGTGTTTGAGAAAAGGCGGGTATATATATGTTGTTCAGCCGGCTCAAGAATTAGGTCAAACTTAGGGGACGGGTATACAATTTTAGCCCAATAAGCCTGGACGGGTCATGTACTGTTGAGACGCGTTTGTACTGTTAGGACGGGTCACAGTTTTTTTTTTTTTTTTTTTTTTTTTTGGGACTGGTCACAACCTTGGGACGGGTCAACATTTAACATGTGAAACACTTAGACGGGTCAAGCACTGTAGAGACGAGTCAAGTACTGTAGGGACGGGTCAGAGTTAGGAACAACTACACCTTTGTTTTGGTTTTACCCATCACCCGGCTGAATAGTAGACTCCTTATCATCACCCGGCTGCACAATATCTTCATGTTCATTACCCGGCTGCACAGTGATAGTGTCTTTCATCACCCGGCTGTACAGTTGCCATATTTACCCGGCTGCACAGTGTTCTTCACTTACACGGCTATATAGAGCCTTCATTCTATTACTCGGCTGCACAGTGTCAAACACTTCATCACCCGGCTGCATAGTAACTCACTACTTTGTCACCCGGCATCATTTCTTCTTTCACCCGGCTACTTGGTTTTACCCATCACCCGGCTGAACATTGATGCCTTCACCCGGCCACTTTTCATTCAGTCACCCGGCTGAACAGTGATGCCTTCACCCGGTTTCAACACTTAACAGATTTTTCACTTTTCTTTGTCTGTTGACTTTTCAACTGCATTTATTGCACCTGCAAACATTCTCGACATATTAATTAGACAAGACATCCTTATTAAGGTTTGTCATATTAAATAATCAAAAATAGAAATTAGGGCAACAAATTATTTCACATTAAATTCCTTTATCATTTTCTTTGATTTTTCACACAAAAATGTTTTTGCACAACCAATAATTCTATATCCCGAAACAATTTTCTAAAAACACATCACAAGACCTTAGGTTTGTTTTTAACACATCCAATACATTTGCTTTCATTAACCACATGATCCTTACATTCAACATACTTATTTCAAATATTTTTGGCTTTTTGTAAATATTTTTCTTCTTCAATTATTCTCCCCCTAAACTTGAAATTTCTTGAAATTTTAAAGTTTAAAAAGGATGTCGATGTGTCAATAAAGACTCCATATGCCTGCACACACAAAGCACACACATTAAAATAAATACATATGCAACGCAATGAATCAATATATCGCAGTGAGATCATACCACACATTATCTGAACATGTTTTGCAAGTTTTGAATAGACATTTGACTTACGTTTGATTGAGTGATGAGATGAAAACATACCAATTAGCTCGAATTGACACACTTACTTTTTCAGTATCATGATGAGATTAAGGTTCGATTAAAATGTCTTATGTGAACCACATGTATACATATGTCAACATATTTCCTCATCAACCACCACTTGAATGCATATTGCACAAAAACCTGGTCACTTACAATCATAAACAGTGTGGAATCGGGTTCTATTTGAATTTGGTCCACTTTGGGACTTCTTTTGAATTCCTTTTTGGAATTTTTCATTTCCTATCGCTCCCCTTGGGAATCTTCTGAATTCCTTTTTGGATTTTTGTTTGGTGATGGTCCACATTTGGGACTCTTTTTGATCCAACTTTGGGAATCTTTTGCTGCACCTTGAAGCTCAAAAGAGACTTCATGTGAGACTTCAGGTCTGTGGATACCACAACAAAGAAGCTCATGATGCGGTTCATCACACTGAATAGATTGCATCGTTACCCGATTATGAACAACTATCATCACAAGCAATGCATCCAAAGATATATATTTAGACATGTATAGCAAAGGAACTTAACACAAAATCATTAAGTTTTAGATTTGTCAACAATGAACCTACTTTTTTAGTCTAATTACCTGAGCTGTCTCGCACATCAATTAACATTCATCAGTCTTTATTATAAAAATGAAGAAAAAAATAATGTCTAGTGTAACTATCATTTCTCACTTATGCAATATAGATTCTTATGACATGAACTTCTTTTTCTTTTGCTTTTCTTTTTCCATCTTTTTGTGTTCTTTTTCTTTTTCATGCACACTCTCAATGCAACAAATAAAAAGACAAAGGAATCAATACTTGACATCGACTTATTATATTTTTGGCTTTTATATTTTCTGATTTTGTATTGATTTTTGTAAAAATAGAATTAATCATGGTTGATTAACCCTATGGATTGAATTAAGAATTCAAACCGTCCTGACAAAAATGGTTTTGTGAAAAGATCTGCCAGTTGTTTGTCGGTATGAACTTTAATCAAAATTATTAAACCTTTTTCAGAGTTGTCTCTGAGAAAGTGATATCGAATTTCGATATGTTTGGTTTTTGAGTGTTGAACAGGATTAGCAGTAATGAACATAACAGCAGTATTGTCTATGTAAATAGGAGTTTTGAGAAAGTTAAACCCATAGTCGAGCAATTGGTTTTGTAGCCACAAAACTTGAGAACATCCTGCAGATGCAGCGATATACTCTGCTTCAGCTGTGGATACAGAAACGTTGGTCTGCTTTTTGCATTGCCAAGAAACAAGTCTAGGACCCAGAAATTGACATCCTCCCGTAGTCGATTTCCTGTCAAGAGCACACCCACCAAAGTCACTATCAGAATAACTATATAATTCAAAATTGCCTTCATAAGGATACCATAACCCGAGATTCGGCTTCCCTTTAAGGTATCTGAAAATATGTTTATCAGCAACCAGGTGCGACTCTTTTGGATCAGACTGATATCTGGCACACACACATACAACATACATAATGTCTGGTCTTGATGCAGTAAGATACATCAGTGAACCAATCATCGATCTGTACAGTGTTTGATCAACGGATTTGCCTTTTGGATCCGGCTGTATCTTGCAATTCACATCAGATGGCGTTCGAATATTCTGACAATCCTGCATCTTGAACTTTTTCAGCAACTTTTCAACAAACTTTGATTGGTTGATAAAAATTCCTGCTGACTGTTTGACTTGCAATCCGAGAAAGAATTTGATCTCTCCCATCGAACTCATCTGAAATCTTGATTTCATAATCTCCTCAAACTCTTTGCACATGGACGGACTTGTTGATCCAAAGATGATATCATCCAAAAACACTTGAACACATAAAAGATCTTCATTTTCCCGCTTCATGAATAAAGTAGGATCAATCTGACCTCTTGTAAAACCATGTTCCAGCAAATGTTTAGATAACGTCTCGTACCAAATCCTTGGGGCTTGATGTAGACCATATAAAGCTTTGATCAATTTGTTTACACGATGTGGATACTCAGGATCCTCAAAACCTGGAGGTTGTCTGACGTACACATCATCGGTAATTGGTCCATACAGAAAAGCGCCTTTTACATCCATTTGAAACACTTTGAACTTCATGAAAGAGGCATAAGCTAGAAAAACGCGAATAGCTTCAATTCGAGCGACCAGAGCAACAACTTCTTCATAGTCGATACCTTCTTCTTGAGTGTAACCTTGTGCAATAAGTCTTGCTTTGTTTCGTACAACAATGCCACGTTCATCCGGCTTGTTCTTGTACAACCATCTTGTACCAATCGCATTTTCTCCTTCAGGTAATCCACTAATTTCCAAACCTCTTGTTTGCGAAATTGAAGTAACTCCTCTTGCATGGCTTCAATCCAACTATTATCTTGTAACGCTTCTGAAATGTTCTTCGGTACCACTTGAGAAAGAAAACATGAATAAAGACAAAAGTTTGCGTGCTTAGTTTGACTTCTCATAGTTCGCTGATTCAAAGGACCTATAATCTGAGAGAGAGGATGATTCCTATGAACTCAGTGAGTTGGTATAACATCACTTTGTACTTGACTCTCAGATTAGACTGATTCAGATTCGGTAAATCTTGTAGAATTGTAGAAGCATGCGGAGTGAAATTAGGAACTTGTTCTGGTGAATTGATGAAGTAGTCAAATGTTTCTAGAACAACTTCAACATTCGGATCTGATGATGGTAGATTTTGAGCAGATCCACCATCATTAGGAGCATTTTGCGAATTCTCATCATCATCAAAATTGTTTGATTCTTGATTTTCTTGAGAACCAGATGGACCTGTAGCTTGATTGATACCACATGATCAGGATTATGAAATGACATGAACGGATACTTAGAATTGAGATTACTGTCATCGTCATTATCAGAATCATCACTGAAACATCCCAAGTGTCCTGATGCTTTACTCGATTTTCCTGAAAAGTCAAACAAGTTAGAATTGAAAGATTTTGATAACGAATCTAAATCAAACAACCATTCGGGACCATGAGCAACTGACGGAAACGAATTTTCTAAAAACTTTACGTTAATAGTTTCAATAACAACGTTTGTTTTGCTATTAAAAACCCGATAAGCTTTTGAAACCAAAGAGTAACCAAGAAAAAATCCATCGTCAGATTTTGACTCAAATTTACCGAGATGATCACTTAAATTTAGAATCGTTACAGGACAACCAAATGCTTTCAAATATGAAATATTCTGTTTTCTTCCAAACAGTAACTCATATGATGTTTTATGTTTATCCTGAACCAATAATGTCCTTTTCTGTCCAAAGCAAGCAGTAGCAATAGCTTCGTCCCAGAATGTGATAGGGATTTTGGCATCTGCGAGCATGGATCTTGCTGCTTCAATTAGCGTTCGATTTTTCGTTCTGCCACACCGTTTTGTTGAGGCGTTCTTGGAGTACTAAATTGACGCGCAATTCCTTTTTCTGCACAAAACAAATCGACATTAGAGTTTTTAAACTCGGTTCCATTATCACTTCTCAAGATTTTTACTTTACAATCCAACTGATTTTCAACTTTGATAATGAATTCTTTTAACAACTCAGCAGTTTCAGATTTAACATGCAAGAAATAAACCCAAGAAAATCTAGTAAAATCATCAATGATGACAAAACAATAAGACTTCTTTCCGATGATTTGAACGTTTGTTGGTCCGAATAGATACATGTGTAGCATCTGTAAGGGATTTGTGATGGAGTTTTCTGGCTTGGACTTAAAAGACATTCGGTGCTGCTTTCCTTTCAAACATGCTGGACAGAGATCAGTTGTTGAGAATTTCTTTGGCGGTATTCCCACAACATGATTTCCAGTCACCAGTCGGTTCATGTTTCTGAAGTTTGAATGACTCAACCGTTTATGCCAAAGCTGACTCTCATCATTCGATGCATGCGCAATGAGACAAGTAGTTTCGGTTTCAGCATCAATCTGAGACATATCAAGCTTGTACACATCTCGATCTCTTGGAGCTTTAACCACCACCCATTCATTGTCAATCTTGAAACCTGGTTTGAGTATGTAACAAAACGAATCATCAAACAATGTTGAATACGATTTGTCACAAATTTGAGATACACTTAGCAAACTAAAGTTCAACTGGGCATAGTAGTTGACTTCATCAAAGCTAATGACCCCATTTGATATGGTTCCTTCTCCAGTAATTTTTCCACCGGCATCTCCTCCAAATGCAACATGTGTACCATTCTTTAGCTTAAAATCCTTAAGAAGGCACGATTGCCTGTCATATGCCGGCTACACCCACTATCAACAAACCATGAGTTGATAGGTCTTCGAGGGCGTACCTGCATTTCAACATTTACCTAGTTAGTTTGGTCAACCCAGGCCCACATGGTCTTGGGTTTTCCGAATCTATATGTAACAGTAACTTCAATCTCTCAAAAATCTTCAGGTTCATCTTTGACCTGCAGCAATGGCTTTCCTTTATGTTCTTCTTGTTCTTTTAAAGCTTCTTCAATGCACGACTTGAACTTCTCAGCGATCACAGCTTGTCTCGGTTTAGACTCGTTTGTGATGATGTCACAAGTCGCCATTCTTTTCAGAGTATCCAAAGTAATACCTGCAAAATCAATATTAGCATAAAACTCGTAAGGTCTTTTCTTTCCTTTGACCTTGACTTCTAAGGTACCCTTCGAAGTGACTCTCATATATTTAATCTCCGGCATGTCGATCTTCACAAGGTCAGCATTAAGTAATGCTTTCCTTAGTCGGATCTTTTCTGTTGCAGCGCCTATCACTTCAATCATGATCTCAAATAACCTTCTGTCAGCTTCAGCAACTGGATCTTTCATCTTTTCCATCTTGGTAAATGTTACTGTTACATTATCAACAACTTAGTGTTACAGATAGATTCGGAAAACCCAAGACCATGTGGGCCTGGGTTGACCAAACTAACTAGGTAAATGTTGAAATGCAGGTACGCCCTCGAAGACCTATCAACTCATGGTTTGGTGATAGTGGGTGTAGCCGGCATATGACAGGCAACCATGCCTTGCTTCAAGATTTTAATCTAAAGAATGGTACACATGTTGCATTTGGAGGAGATGCCGGTGGAAAAATTACTGGAGAAGGAACCGTATCAAATGGGGTCATTAGCTTTGATAAAGTCAACTACTGTGCCCAGTTGAACTTTAATTTGCTAAGTGTATCTCAAATTTGTGACAAATCGTATTCAACATTGTTTGATGATTTATTTTGTTACATACTCAAACCAGGTTTCAAGATTGACAATGAATGGGTGGTGGTTAAAGGTCCAAGAGATCGAGATGTGTACAAGCTTGATATGTCTCAGATTGATGCTGAAACCGAAACTACTTGTCTCATTGCGCATGCATCGAATGATGAGAGTCAGCTTTGGCATAGACGGCTGGGTCATTCAAACTTCAGAAACATGAACCGACTGGTGACTGGAAATCATGCTGTGGGAATACCGCCAAAGAAATTCTCAACAACTAATCTCTGTCCAGCATGTTTGAAAGGAAAACAGCACCGAATGTCTTTTAAGTCCAAGCTAGAAAACTCCATCACAAAGCCCTTACAGATGCTACACATGGATCTATTCGGACCAACAAACGTTCAAAGCATCGGAAAGAAGTCTTATTGTTTTGTCATCATTGATGATTTTACTAGATTTTCTTGGGTTTATTTCTTGCATGTTAAATCTGAAACTACTGAGTTGTTAAAAGAATTCATTATCAAAGTTGAAAATCAGTTGGATTGTAAAGTAAAAATCTTGAGAAGTGATAATGGAACCGAGTTTAAAAACTCTAATGTCGATTTGTTTTGTGCAGAAAAAGGAATTGCGCGTCAATTTAGTGCTCCAAGAACGCCTCAACAAAACGGTGTGGCAGAACGGAAAAATCGAACGCTAATTGAAGCAGCAAGATCCATGCTCGCAGATGCCAAAATCCCTATCACATTCTGGGACGAAGCTATTGCTACTACTTGCTTTGGACAGAACAGGACATTATTGGTTCAGGATAAACATAAAATGTCATATGAGTTACTGTTTGGAAGAAAACCGAATATTTCATATTTGAAAACATTTGGTTGTCCTATATCGATTCTAAATTTAAGTGATCATCTCGGTAAATTTGAGTCAAAATCTGACGATGGATTTTTTCTTGGTTACTCTTCGGTTTCAAAAGCTTATCGGGTTTTTAATAGCAAAACAAACGTTGTTATTGAAACTATTAACGTAAAGTTTTTAGAAAATTCGTTTCCGTCAGTGGCTCATGGTCCCGAATGGTTGTTTGATTTAGATTCGTTATCAAAATCTTTCAATTCTAACTTGTTTGACTTTTCAGGAAAATCGAGTAAAGAATCAGGAGACTTGGGATGTTTCAGTGATGATTCTGATAATGACGATGACAGTAATCTCAATTCTGAGTATCCGTTCATGTCATTTCATAATCCTGATCATGTGGTATCCAATCAAGCTACGGGTCCATCTGGTTCTCAAGAAAATCAAGAATCAAACAATTTTGATGATGATGAGAATTCGCAAAATGCTCCTAATGATGGTGGATCTGCTCAAAATCTACCATCATCAGATCCGAATGTTGAAGTTGTTCCAGAAACATTTGACTACTTCATCAATTCACCAGAACAAGTTCCTAATTTCACTCCGCATGCTTCTACAATTCTACAAGATTTACCGAATCTGAATCAGTCTAATCTGAGAGTCAAGTACAAAGTGACGTTATACCAACTCACTGAGTTCATAGGAATCATCCTCTCTCTCAGATTATAGGTCCTTTGAATCAGCGAACTATGAGAAGTCAAGCTGAGCACGCAAACTTTTGTCTTTATTCATGTTTTCTTTCTCAAGTGGTACCGAAGAACATTTCAGAAGCGTTACAAGATAATAGTTGGATTGAAGCCATGCAAGAGGAGTTACTTCAATTTCGCAAACAAGAGGTTTGGAAATTAGTGGATTACCTGAAGGAGAAAATGCGATTGGTACAAGATGGTTGTACAAGAACAAGCCAGATGAACGTGGCATTGTTGTACGAAACAAAGCAAGACTTATTGCACAAGGTTACACTCAAGAAGAAGGTATCGACTATGAAGAAGTTGTTGCTCCGGTCGCTCGACTTGAAGCTATTCGCGTTTTTCTAGCTTATGCCTCTTTCATGAAGTTCAAAGTGTTTCAAATGGATGTAAAAGGCGCTTTTCTGTATGGACCAATTACCGATGATGTGTACGTCAGACAACCTCCAGGTTTTGAGGATCCTGAGTATCCACATCGTGTAAACAAATTGAGCAAAGCTTTATATGGTCTACATCAAGCCCCAAGGATTTGGTACGAGACGTTATCTAAACATTTGCTGGAACATGGTTTTACAAGAGGTCAGATTGATCCTACTTTATTCATGAAGCGGGAAAATGAAGATCTTTTATGTGTTCAAGTGTTTTTGGATGATATCATCTTTGGATCAACAAGTCCGTCCATGTGCAAAGAGTTTGAGGAGATTATGAAATCAAGATTTCAGATGAGTTCGATGGGAGAGATCAAATTCTTTCTCGGATTGCAAGTCAAACAGTCAGCAGGAATTTTTATCAACCAATCACAGTTTGTTGAAAAGTTGCTGAAAAAGTTCAAGATGCAGGATTGTCAGAATATTCGAACGCCATCTGATGTGAATTGCAAGATACAGCCGGATCCAAAAGGCAAATCCGTTGATCAAACACTGTACAGATCGATGATTGGTTCACTGATGTATCTTACTGCATCAAGACCAGACATTATGTATGTTGTATGTGTGTGTGCCAGATATCAGTCTGATCCAAAAGAGTCGCACCTGGTTGCTGATAAACGTATTTTCAGATACCTTAAAGGGAAGCCGAATCTCGGGTTATGGTATCCTTATGAAGGCAATTTTGAATTATATAGTTATTCTGATAGTGACTTTGGTGGGTGTGCTCTTGACAGGAAATCGACTACGGGAGGATGTCAATTTCTGGGTCCTAGACTTGTTTCTTGGCAATGCAAAAAGCAGACCAACGTTTCTGTATCCACAGCTGAAGCAGAGTATATCGCTGCATCTGCAGGATGTTCTCAAGTTTTGTGGCTACAAAACCAATGGCTCGACTATGGGTTTAACTTTCTCAAAACTCCTATTTACATAGACAATACTGCTGTTATGTTCATTACTGCTAATCCTGTTCAACACTCAAAAACCAAACATATCGAAATTCGATATCACTTTCTCAGAGACAACTCTGAAAAAGGTTTAATAATTTTGATTAAAGTTCATACCGACAAACAACTGGCAGATCTTTTCACAAAACCATTTTTGTCAGGACGATTTGAATTCTTAATTCAATCCATAGGGTTAATCAACCATGATTAATTCTATTTTTACAAAAATCAATACAAAATCAGAAAATATAAAAGCCAAAAATATAATAAGTCGATGTCAAGTATTGATTCCTTTGTCTTTTTATTTATTGCATTGAGAGTGTGCATGAAAAAGAAAAAGAACACAAAAAGATGGAAAAAGAAAAGCAAAAGAAAAAGAAGTTCATGTCATAAGAATCTATATTGCATAAGTGAGAAATGATAGTTACGCTAGACATTATTTTTTTCTTCATTTTTATAATAAAGACTGATGAATGTTAATTGATGTGCGAGACAGCTCAGGTAATTAGACTAAAAAAGTAGGTTCATTGTTGACAAATCTAAAACTTAATGATTTTGTGTTAAGTTCCTTTGCTATACATGTCTAAATATATATCTTTGGATGCATTGCTTGTGATGATAGTTGTTCATAATCGGGTAACGATGCAATCTATTCAGTGTGATGAACCGCATCATGAGCTTCTTTGTTGTGGTATCCACAGACCTGAAGTCTCACATGAAGTCTCTTTTGAGCTTCAAGGTGCAGCAAAAGATTCCCAAAGTTGGATCAAAAAGAGTCCCAAATGTGGACCATCACCAAACAAAAATCCAAAAAGGAATTCAGAAGATTCCCAAGGGGAGCGATAGGAAATGAAAAATTCCAAAAAGGAATTCAAAAGAAGTCCCAAAGTGGACCAAATTCAAATAGAACCCGATTCCACACTGTTTATGATTGTAAGTGACCAGGTTTTTGTGCAATATGCATTCAAGTGGTGGTTGATGAGGAAATATGTTGACATATGTATACATGTGGTTCACATAAGACATTTTAATCGAACCTTAATCTCATCATGATACTGAAAAAGTAAGTGTGTCAATTCGAGCTAATTGGTATGTTTTCATCTCATCACTCAATCAAACATAAGTCAAATGTCTATTCAAAACTTTCAAAACATGTTCAGATAATGTGTGGTATGATCTCATTGCGATATATTGATTCATTGCATTGCATATGTATTTATTTTAATGTGTGTGCTTTGTGTGTGCAGGCATATGGAGTCTTTATTGACACATCGACATCCTTTTTAAACTTTAAAATTTCAAGAAATTTCAAGTTTAGGGGGAGAATAATTGAAGAAGAAAAATATTTACAAAAAGCAAAAAATATTTGAAATAAGTATGCTGAATGTAAGGATCATGTGGTTAATGAAAGCAAATGTATTGGATGTGTTAAAAACAAACCTAAGGTCTTGTGATGTGTTTTTAGAAAATTGTTTCGGGATATAGAAATATTGGTTGTGCAAAAACATTTTTGTGTGAAAAATCAAAGAAAATGAAAAAGGAATTTAATGTGAATTAATTTGTTGCCCTAATTTCTATTTTTGATTATTTAATATGACAAACCTTAATAAGGATGTCTTGTCTAATTAATATGTCGAGAATGTTTGCAGGTGCAATAAATGCAGTTGAAAAGTCAACAGACAAAGAAAAGTGAAAAATTTGTCAAGTGTTGAAGCCGGGTGAAGGCATCACTGTTCAGCCGGGTGACTGAATGAAAAGTGGCCGGGTGAAGACATCACTGTTCAGCCGGGTGATGGGTAAAACCAAGTAGCCGGGTGAAAGAAGAAATGATGTCGGGTGATAAAGTTGTGAGTTACTATGTAGCCGGGTGATGAAGTGTTTGACACTGTGCAGCCGAGTAATAGAATGAAGGCTCTGTATAGTCGTGTAAGTGAAGAACACTGTGCAGCTGGGTAAATATGGCAACTGTACAGCCGGGTGATGAAAGACACTATCACTGTGCAGCCGGGTAATGAACATGAAGATATTGTGCAGCCGGGTGATGATAAGGAGTCTACTATTCAGCCGGGTGATGAATAAAACCAAAACAAAGGTGTAGTTGTTCCTAACTCTGACCCGTCCCTACAGTACTTGACCCGTCCCTACAGTGCTTGACCCGTCTAAGTGTTTCACATGTGAAATGTTGACCCGTCCCAAGGTTGTGACCAGTCCCAAAAAAAAAAAAAAAACTGTGACCTGTCCTAACAGTACTTGACGCGTCTCAACAGTACATGACCCGTCCAGGCTTATTGAGCTAAAATTGTTTACCCGTCCAATATGTTGACCCGTCCCCTTAAGTTTGACCTAATTCTTGAGCCGGCTGAACAACATATATATACCCGCCTTTTTTCAAACACTTATCATTTTTCACAAACAATCTCAAGCAAATCCCCTGTACCTCAAATCGTCCATATCATATTCAATCGATTGATTCTATAACAAGTTTTAGTGATTGAATAAGATGAATGATCTTAAGTTTGAGCCCAAGCACAATCTTGTTGCTATGTTGGATGAATCTATACCAGAAGCTGAAGGGTATAGAGATATGATCAGATTCTTGAGAAGAACAAAGTATGTGTATGCAATGTGTGCCAAACCCATTGTGTATGCAAGACTTATTAAAAGTTTCTGGAGGACTGCTGAAGTAATCACTGATGAAGCTGGTGTATCTGTGATTATAGGAGACATTACCAGACAGTTACAGTTAACTGTGTCTGAAGAGTCCATCCGGACTACATTGAGGATTGATGAGAAGAAGTTGGTGCTCCAGATGAACTGACAACTGCTGAATGCCAGACGTGCTTTATTAATATGGGACATCCTTCTATATTTCCTAAGCAGCAGTTTGTTAGAGCCAGGTTGGGAAAGAAGTGGAAGTTGTTGTGTTATGTCATACAACAATGTATGTCTAGAAGAAATGCTGGTTTTGACAACTTTCCATCGGATATTGCATCCCCAATAGTTGCAATAGCGATGAATAGACCATTTAATATGTCAAAGTGGATTATGAAGGGTTTCATATTCAATCTGGTGAAGGGTAAAAGATTCAAGTTTCTGATGTATTCGAGGTTTTTGCAACTGTTGATTAACATTGCTCATCCTATGATAAGAGAAGAAGGTTTTGAAGGTGGAATATTATATACTGAAGATATGAATGCTCTATCTTATCGAAAGATGAGTATTGGGAATGTAGAGTATGTTGAAATGTTTGACTATATGCGAGATATAGCAAACAATGAAGAAGACATTGGAGAAGTGTATCATCACATATCTCAAGGGGAAGTAGTAGATCCATTAGATCTTGTGGATGAAATGCCTGACAATCTGCATGATGATGATGAGTACCTTGCTCGTCATCCAGAAGATGAAGATGATGAAGAAGATAGTAGTACTGAATCAGAAGAAGATGAAGTCTCTGATGATGATGATGGCAATGAAGGTGTTGTTGCTAGTGATAGAGATTCTGAATCTGACAAAGAATCTGTTGAAGTTGAAAAGGAAGAAGAAGTGATTATGGCTGAAGCTCCTAGGAATATCACAATCCATTATTCTAGATCACGACGATCTAAGACTGTGGCTGAGCCTATGTTGGTAGAGGAGCCGATTGTTTTTGAAGAAGCCAGTGTGCCAGAACCGATTGACATTGTTCAAATTGCACAAGAAGTGATGCAGAGGTTGAAACTGTGGCACAGGCAGTTGATGATGCTGATGCTGGTTTTATTCATTCTGAACCAGTAGATGTTCCCACAACATCATCTCCTGCAACTACACCAATTGAACAACCTATGGAGTCTTCACCAAAAGTTATTTCAGTTTACATTTTGATTGAAAAAGACAAAGAGATTGAACGTATGAATAAGCTTGTAGAGGATCTAATGAAGGAGAATGAATTATTAAAGGCTTCAAATGAGCGAAAGAAGGTTAGACTGAATGAGTTCAGAGAAACCAATGTGAAGAATATGAAGGTCTTCGAAGAACTTGATTCTGAGTATGAGAAGCTGAAAGAAGATTACAAAGAGCTTTATGCTGAATGTAATACTCTGAATGCTAAAAAAGAGATGCTGGAAAAATGGTTAGAAGAAACTAAACCGAAGAAATCAGGATCTACATCTGACAAAGACTTTTCGGATGAAGTGATGGAAGTAACTGGGCCTTCAAAAGAGATAAAGGTTTACTACACTAGAGCACGAGGATGTAAGGCTGTGGGTGAAAAGGTTGAAGTACCAATTCACATTCCCGATGATGCTGCTAATATTGTCATTCATGACAAAGCGGAGGGAAAACGTAAACTGGATGAAGTGCCGGAGATAGTTAAAGAAGTTGAGAATGTAAAGAAAGCTAGAATTGAAGAAACAGATCAGTCTGAGCCGATTCAAACTGAAACTGTACAAGCAACTGAAGTACCTGAGATTGTTCAACAAGTTGAGAATGTGAAGAAAGCGAGTATAGAAGAAGCATTTCAGTCTGAGCCGATTCAAACTGAAACTGCACCTACAATTGAAGCGTTGGATGACTTGGATGAAGTTGACTTTACTGAATCTGAACCTGAAGCAAATGTTGATGAAGATATACCTTATGATCCGGATGAAAGGTTTGCATACTTAGAGAAGATGAAATATAATCCTGTTTATTTGAATGGACTAACCGTCAGTCAAATAAATGAGGAATATGAAAAGTGTGTGAATGCTCAAGATCAAGTGGAAGGTGATATGAAGGAGTTTGTGGTTGAACCTGGTGAGTGGACGCCTCTTCAGGAAAGTCTGAACATTGATATGTTTCCTAGCGAGATGAAGTCCTATCACATTCCTATGGACGTACGCGAGTCATGGCACAAATCTGCCACAGCAGGTGATATTGTCAGATCACTGCTTAGAAAAGGTCAGTCCGTTGCTGACTTATTAGACTCGATGATCGTACCGGAAAAATCCAAGGATGTGAAGATTATTGCATAGAAGTACGATGAGATTTTCGATGTGTTTTTTATCAAGCGAGTGAATGGTTTATGTGATGTTTATCACTATTACTCGAGTATTTTCAAACTGCCTGTTCAAGACTTGAAAGAGCTGCATAAGCTAAGGTTGAACAATCACACTCGAGCAGAACGTGGAGATAAGTGTGCAATGTTATTGGATGCTGGGATCAGCCGCATGCCAAAGTTTTTAGAATTTCGAGGACAACAAGAAGACAAACTATACTTGGATTCGAAGAAGAAGAAGCAGAAGAAGTTAATTCTTCGTGATATGTACTTAGAAGAATTTTCGGATGAGTATTTTGATAAGGTGACGAATCCTGGTTTGAAGGTTATTGATGGTTCGCAAGCAACTAAGCCCATTCTGAAGTTTTTCTATCATGAAGAGACTTATGAGCTGAAGTTGGTACGGAACTTGGATGATTGGAGTCAAGATATGATCACGTTGTTTAGCACGTTCAAGCTCAAACTGCTGCATCCATCGTACATTGATCACTTGCGCAACCACAAGATGGAAAAGATGAAAGATCCAGTTGCTGAAGCTGACAGAAGGTTATTTGAGATCATGATTAAAGTGATAGGCGCTGCAACAGAAAGGATCCGACTAAGGAAAGCATTACTTAATGCTGACCTTGTGAAGATCGACATGCCGGAGATTGAATATATGAGAGTCACTTCGAAGGGTACCTTAGAAGTCAAGGTCAAAGGAAAGAAAAGACCTTATGAGTTTTATGCTAATATTGATTTTGCAGGTATTACTTTGGATACTCTGAAAAGAATGGCGACTTGTGACATCATCACAAACGAGTCTAAACCGAGACAAGCTGTGATCGCGGAGAAGTTCAAGTCGTGCATTGAAGAAGCTTTGAAAGAACAAGAAGAACATAAAGGAAAGCCATTGCTGCAGGGCAAAGATGAACCTGAAGAGTTTTGTGAGATTGAAGCCGAAAAGCTAAAGTGTTGAAAGCTGAAGCATTTTTTATTAAAGTCCAAAGTTAAATCTTAGGGGGAGTACTGTTAGGGCTCGTTTCTGTTAAAAGATTTACTTTGTACTTTGTTTATACAAGTTTGTATAGTTTAGGGTTAATTTTGTATTTTCCCTAATGTGTTGATGCAAAAAGCATGTTGCTAGAGAATGTTAGCGAGAGTCGAGATCACAATTTACATGCTAGAGAGAAAATTGTGTGTGTGATTGTATTCTCCTGCACATTGTACTACAACGAATTTGCTTTGATTATCAATACAAGAGAATTATTTAGTAATGAATTGTGTTGTTGATTGAATTGTGTGTTTGTACTTAGATCATTCTGATTTGCAGCAATATCGATCCAATTGAACCTATCAAAAAAATAACTATAATTATTATTACACAATATGTTATCTAATATTTTTTTCGTTTATTGTTGATACATATTTTATATGCCAATGAATGTAACAAACAAAAAAGAACAACACAATTGGAAGAGGATGAGAACGTTGAGCTTAAAAAATTTACTTATAAAAGGTTTTTGAAAATGGAAGAAGAAATTGTGTTGGGACTGTTTGAAGAGAAACAAAAAGGAAGGGAAAAAGATGGCAAAAAAAAAAAGAAAAGACACAACTCAAAATGCCACTACTGGAAAAGACACAACTTGGAAAGACACAACTGTGAAAAAAATTAAAAATACTTAAAGTAAAAATTAAAAGACACAAGAAGAAAGACCATGAAAGCAATATAGAAGCTGATGAAGTTGTAGAGAATACATGTATGATTTAAATATATTTTTCTTGACATTGTGTTATGTTATCATATGATCCTATCGTGTCATTTTATATTGTGTTATGTTATAATATTGTGTCTTATGTTATGTTATTATATTGTGTTATATTGTCATATAATATTGTGTTATTTTTCTTGACATTGTGTTATGTTTTCATATTTTGTCATGTTATAGAGTCTTCAATAAATAGACATAAGGGAAAAGACCATGAAAGCAACATAGAAGCTGATGAAGTTTTAAAAAACATGTATGCTTTAAATATATTTTTCTTGGCATTGTATTATGTTATCATATGATCATATTGTGTCATATAATATTGTGTTTTTCATGACATTGTGTTATGTTCTTATATTGTGTTATGTTATAATATTGTGTCTTATGTTATGTTATCATATTGTGTGATATTGTCATATAATATTGTAGATGTTATTAGGGATGAGTTTTAGGAAAAGTGGGTACCGGTACCGATACCGAATTTAGCGGGACAGTAACAGGACGATACCGGTATCGGTACCGGTTTTTCAGTAATGGTACCACATTGGTACCGGTTTCATGTATTATCATATTTTAATAAAATTTGTTCGCTTATTTCGGTTTAATTTTGTACTTTTTAATATAAATATAATATAATATACTAGAATATAAGAAAAAGAAACGAAATATGGTATAAATTAATTAAAATCCATATCAACTTCATTAAATTTAAAAGTTGATAATCAAAAAAACATTACAAAATGCCTTAAAGGTGTAGAGAAAACATTTTATAGCATTAAGCATGTAATACACAACATTCATAACATCCCAAATTATTTAAAATATACTAAAAAACTCTTTTTTGCTTAACCGATACCAACATGGTACTAACTGGTAAAGTAACGATATCGAATTTCAGGAAAAGTGGGTGCCGGTACCGATATTGTTAAGTCGGTACGGTACCGGTACCGGTACTCGTTACCAAAAGTTCTTCCCTAGATGTTATTATATTGTCTTATTCTTATCGTATTGTGGTACGTTGTAGTATTGTGCCATATAGTATTGCGTCTTATTGTTTTCATATTGTGATATTTTTCTTGACTGTGTGTTATATTATCATATTGTGTTATGTTTTAGAGTTATGTTATAATATTGAGTTATTGTGTTATGTTTTAATATTGTGTCATGTAATATTGTGTCATATTGTGCTATATGTCATGTAATAATGTGTCATATTGTGTTGTGTTATCATATTGTGTCATATATTATTATGTTATTTTCATAACATTGTGTTTTGTAATTAAGAAGCAATTGTTGATTTGGAATAATTTAATTCTACAAATTTTGAGACAATGCATGATATATTCAACTTAGAAAGATTTGATGACACAATGGGAATGGAAGAGGTATTAGATTAATCTTAATAATACTTTTTGCGTTATAATTGTTATAATTAATAAACCAATTATCTTTATACAAGAGGTTATGGCAGAGATAATAGAAAGAGTTGAAAGCTTTTGATGAACATTCAAAAAGAATACGAATCTTGTTAGAAAAAGCAATAAAATACTTCCTAGAAAGTACAATTCTTAAAGAGAAACAAAGAAAATAAGAGTCAATGGTGAATAGAGACTGCAAAAAAAATATGACACAATAGTTTGATCTATAACTGATACAAAAATAATGATTTTCATGGATCAACCAGACAAAGAAAGAGAAAAAACACAACAAAATGTAAAGTTAGTGGAAAGAGGTTGAAGGGCATAAGGAAGCTTTGAATGAAGAGCATGGCACACAACATAAGGATGGGGAAAACAAACTCATTTGTTCAATAACTAAATCAAAACTTGAGCTTTTCATTCAAGAATTTATAAGTGTTGGTGAAAGAAGTTAACTTGGGTGAAAAAGAGGTTCATTTGGGTAAAGTAAAGATAAATACTACAATGGATGAAAAAGAGGTTGACTTGGGTGAAAAGGAGGTTGAGTTGTATTAAAAGGAGGTTGACTTGGGTGAAAAAGATGTTGAATTGGATGAACAACCAACATTTGATTTGGGAATTGATGATTTGACACAAACACAAGAAGAACAATCTTGAAACAATAAAGTTGACGAAGTTGACAATGTCATAATAGATTTACCAATGTTACAAATAGCTGAAGACAAAACACCTTGTTGGTCCATCTAGATCGAGATTTCAGTGCTATAACGATTTGTAAGACAACAAACACACAAGATTCAAAGATTAATAGTCCAAACACTCTAAACAAACAATAACAAGATCAAATGATGACAATCAGAGGTAATCAAGCTACAAAGATGATGAAAATATGCTCCTAGCACCTCCAGCCGTCACACACACACAATTAGGGTTTGATGAAATATGCAAAAGTTACATTGCAATGAGAAAACATTACAATATATAGTTCAGCCATAGATTCACTGATAGATTCGCTGGCAGCGAATCTATCAAGCGAAGCATATAGCTTCGCCATGCACAATTAGGTTCGCCCGGTCGACAAAACTGAATAAACAAAACAAACTATACTATGCTACGGGCGAATCTATAGATTCGCCCGTAGGTTCGCTAGATATAAACTACGAAGTTATTAACAAAAACATATAACACCGACATGCCGGTTAGTCCAACCTATACATGACTATCAATACTCCCCCTAGGTTGGACCTCACCTGGGGAAGTCTTCTATTTAAGCTCCGTCTTTTTCGGCTTCAGATATGCTCAATGAACGTTCCAACCCTTGATTTAATCCCGGCCAATGGATTTGTCACATCTTCAGATCCGGCCTCATCATCTTCACTGAATACCAAAATTGACTCAACAAACTCAGCTTCGGCGACATCAGTATCGGGCACATCAAGATCAATAGTTTCTGCCCGAACCTCTTCAGTATGCTCCTCACCAAACACATCCAATTCAATAACCTCAACAGGTTTTTCAAATCTCTTCACGATAGATTCATCAAGCTGTTTGGCCAAGTCATCAATATCCATTCTCTGTTCGTCAGTCATCCTCAACCTTTCGTTTACCTTCATCAATTCAGCACGTACACCCCGGGCTTTGTTAGCAACTTTCACGAACAAGTTCGCTTCAGCCCTCGTATCGTCTCCAGCCCCGTGCTTTATACGGTTCTCACACAAAACCTTCAAGTCTTCGTCACAAAATGAGAAGACCTCCATAGGATCAAACAAACGTATTTCTGGACGATCTTCTCCTTCAAGTCTAATAATCGCCTCACCCGTACTGTTATCATAGAACCATTTAAGAAAATCTTGTAGATGTGGAGGCTGAGTATCAGGAACCCTAACCCTTGTCATAATCTTTGGAGCCTCAATCTTCAACACAACTTTTCCTTTCCAAGAAACCCAATGTTTATCCTTCTTTTGCCTCATTCTCTTTGGTTTCTGGTACCCGAAATCAACAAAGTCATTTTCTGCAGCCCTCCTGATAGACACTTCAAACGCACACGCTCTCCCACTATCTTCCTTTCCCAGCAAAGGGAGTTCAGCTAACCTACGCAAATCCCACCTCGGCAATGTGGCGAAATGCTTCCTGTTCTTGATATAACAGATATCCGCACCCCTTCTTTTAATCATATATGCATCAACAAGACTGTTATATTTCCATGCGATCACTTGCCTATCCAGTTGTGAAGTATTTGGCTCGTCAAGATGTTGAAAGATAGGCACTTTTGGAATGACCTCTTCATCCTTTCTAAACCACTCCGATTTATCTAAGTCAATGTGCTCAAACTGATAAGCCACACTTTTCTCTCCAACATTGTACTTTTCCGGCTCATCTTCTAAATCCTCCTCACTATCAATATTCACATCAACTTCCGGTTCGTCGATCAAACTAAAATTCACACTAGAACCTCCAGCAACCTCATCCCCAGTAAAAGCATCCAAATTAATACCCATGTCTTCATCAAACACGTCTTCATCACCTTTCATTTCAGCCTCTGTCCCAAACCCGGATTGCATTAACGGATACTTTGCAGCATCCGTTAAGCTTTTCAGTTCCATTTCAGACATTGCCGGATCAGATCCATCCTTCTCCTTCAGACTGTTCAACTCCTTGAATATTCTAACCATCAAGCATTGTTGATCCCTTATCATCCGACCCATCTCAGTGATAACAGTTAATTTTTCGGCATCCTTTGTTTCCAAATCAGCATACTTCCCTTTCAGATCTTCTAACTCAGTCTTCAACTCGCTGACAGATTCAGATGCAACCGGAATATCGTGTTTCTGCTTTGTCATCCTCTCTGTTTGACCAGAACTATCAGTCTTCCTCTTCTTCCTTTTCTCCCTACCCGCATCTAATTCAGCTTGAATCTCATCAATATCTTGATCTAAAGTATAATCCTTGTCTTTCGCATATGGTTTTCGCTTCCTTAGCTTCTTCTCAATAACCTCAATATTCTCACCACTCCTTTTTCTATCAATCTCCATCAGCCTTTGTATATGTACCCATCTATCAGCAGGGAACATATTTTCCCATAAATATGATGTCCTACCAACACAATCAGAACGTGCCGATCTGCAATCTCCAAAAATTCTCGAATGCATATCCCAGATCTTCAGCACATCACCAATAACGGGCAGATTAGGCAGCTTGTCATTCAGAAACATCTACAAGAATCTAGGATACATCAGCCACTTGTTCCCCTTAGTAGCATGAATATTCTCTAGCATGTAATTGTAGATCAGCTTTGCTAGATTTGCCTTCTGCCCTCGACAAAACAAAACCATCGCTCTTGCCCAATCCAGATTCAGTCCGTCAGTACCACCTTTCCTATGATCAAGGCACATAATGAACACGTGTGCTATGTACCTCCATTCATTGATCAAATAGGATTTGACAAACTCCATCTTCTTCTCCCCCGGCATAGGGCCCTCATAACCTGCAGTTCTAAAAGCCCCATAAACCTCTTCAGCAGTCATATTAACCTCCTCACCGACATCGTCCTCTAATCTTAAAACCCTTGCAACATCAACTTCAGTAAACTCAAAATCAAAATCATTAACCTTGGCACAAATGCGTGATGGCTGTACAGACACGTTCATAACCGCAGTTCTCCAAAAATCTCTAATGTGTAGCTCATAGATGGTTGGAGAATGAGAAATAGCGTGATGAATATGTGAGGACTTCAACCATCTAATACAATCTTTATACCCAACAGCCTTCTCGTGATTCTCATCCAACAAAGCACACATATTGTGCTTCCTTTCGAAGAATAAGGTGGACATCGTGCCTGAAACACAAACGAAATTGATCAGACACAAAAATTTTGAAACAATATATAGGTTCGATGGAATGAATAGATTCGCTGCAAGGGCGAACCTAAGATTTGGCATCAGAACCTATAAATTCGCTGACATGAAAAATCAGTCATTTGGTCGAGCGAATGCATAGGTTCGCTAGAAACACTCAGGCGAATCTATGCTGATGCATGGGCGGCATAACAGCATAGGTTCGCTCGAAGTTTTGAACTTTCGTTCAGGTTCGCCAGACGAACACATAGGTTCGCTGAAACCCTAGTTTTTGAAAAATGCCCAAATCCCAGTCGAAAAACCATAAGCATATAATCAAGGCAACAATTAGGCAATTGTAAACATGAAACGAGGATATTACAATGTAAATATCTAACCAATAACACAAACCAATCATTAATCGCAGATTATATATAACGGGTCGATTGATTTAAGATGATTAAAAGCAAAGTTACGAAGATGAAACATTGATTAAGTTGAAGACGATGACATACCAGATAACACAAGGACGATTTAGTATGATAAAGTCGGTAGAAAGTGAGAATCAAACGTCCGACCTTTTTGAAAAATGACTCGGTAACAGTAATCGTGACAGCGAACTTGTGAAAAGGATTCGCCGACAACACAAATATATACAGTCACAGGTTCGCTGACAAGAACACCAGCGAACCTCAAATTCGCCCGGGACCAAAGGTCAAGAGAAGACACGACGACATGAAAAAGTTTCAGGCGAACCTGTCTAGATTCGCTTGTAGGTTCGCTGGGACTCAAAAACAAGAAAAATTAAAATATTTTTGGTTTTTCTCAAATTTTAAATCCTTTGCAAATCCATGAAAACGCCCCACGATTTCAACGCTCCGAAAAATAAAAACATTAAATGAAATATAAAGACATAAAAAGAAAAAATAAAATAAAGTGAAAGAAAAAACTAGAAATTAAAACTAAAGAAGGATATATATATATATTTTTCGTGAGGTTTTACGAGCAGAATCCGGAGAATCATAGATTGGCCGAGATTACGGATATGTTTGTCCATTTAAACCCATGCCTTAGTCCTTTCAACAAGAGATCAGTAGCTTCTTTTATCATGTTTTGGTTTGATCGAAGAAGCTCAAACAACTCGGTCCCCACAGACATCTAGGTAAAAAGAACAAGTTCTGTCATCAGGATATATTTGAGCAATATGATTAACTTTGCTTGAATTTCTTGGATCAAATCTTGAATATTGATCGATGCATGAACTTCTTTTGACATTTGTGCAATTTTTGCATCTTTTTGTGAGTGGAGCTTGTCAACAATGATTCTTTTGAACACATTGCGACTTATTATTTGGGAAACTCAAATAGTTTAGAGCTCTAGGTCTATACCGACGTATAACAGAGGAGATAAACATTTGAGCATGCTCGGTGAATCTGATAGTCACTATGTATAGGTTGGACTCACCGGCTTGTCGGTGTTACTTTTGTTTGTAATTGTTTAACTTGTATTTGTATTAGTTCTAGCGAACCTACGGGCGAATCTATAGATTCGCCCGCAGGTCATCATGTCTTTTGTGTTAAGGTATCGACTGGGCGAACCTATGTGCCCAGCGAACCTGTGTTGGTTCGCTAGATAGATTCGCTAGAGCGAATCTATCAGCGAACCTAACACTGCTATATATTGTAACCTTATCTTCACTTTATACAACTTTTGCACATCTTTTATCCAAGTCATTTCTCACTGATTGTGTTGTGTAATCGTTCTATTTGAGGTGCTAGGAGCTTATTCTACTTATCATTGTAGCTTATTTACCTCATTTGTGTGTTAGATCTTGTTATTGGGTTGTTTGGACAATATACACTTTATTCTTCAAGTCTTGGTTATTTTTGTGTTAAACAAGTCAACATAGCACTGAAATCACGATCATTATGGACCAACAATATGGTATCAGAGCCTTAGTGCTCTTGATTGTTTGATTCAAGTGATTTTTGTGTTGTTTTTGAAGTTTTTGGGTCGAAACACTTTTGATTCTGTTCTCAGCTTGTTTCTTGTGTTTTGGAGTTGTATTTTGCTCAAAGATTGTAGTATTTGGTCATAGGAAGCTTTTAAAACAAACCTGTGTGCAAATGGTCAAGTTTTGAGGGTTTTCGAACTGTTTCCGTACTGTTTCAGGGTGGTTGAGCTACCAGCGAATCTATTTGTTCAACCAGCGAAACTGACTGTTCTTCCAGCGAACCTAATTGAAATCTTTGTCCTGATTGGTTTGTGTTGTGGCCAGCGAATCTGACATATCACCGAACGAAAGTTCACTTGTTTGGCTGACTTTGCAAGCGAAACTGCTGCCAAAATTAGGCCAGCGAAACTGTTTGCTTGTCGAGCGAAACTGTTTGCTTGTCCAGCGAATCTGTCACCAGCGAATCTACCAGCGAATCTGTTGTGTTCTTTGAGCGAATCTTGCCAGCGAATCTGTTTATCTTCAGCGAATCTATAGTCTGTTCAAATTTATGACTTCATCAACATTTAATATGAATGATCTGGATAGCGTTCAACCTAATAGGCCACCGAGGCTTGTTAGTGGTGAAAACTTTGAAGACTAGAAAAGATGTTTGAAAGCTTTCTTCTATTACACAGATTACAATCAATGGGAATCTATAGTAAATGGTCCGCATGTGCCTACAACTGTTGAAGGAACCGTCACTTCAGTAAACACAGATCCAACTACTTTTACTGAAACTGACATCAAGCTACTTGATCGTGACAAGAAGGCACTAGGGGCTTTAATACTTTGCTTGCATCAGGACATCTTCAACCGGTTTGCAGAACACACAACTGCAAAAAGCCTGTATGATGCATTGTGTGAATTTTATGATGGCAATGAGGATCTGAAACTGGATAGAAAAGCTCAGGCTGAAAAGGAATTCAACTCTTTCGTGGGGTATTCACAAGAGAACTTGACTGATATTACAAATCGATTCCTATCTGTGTCAAGTAATCTGAAGAAATATGATGAAAAGCTGGGCAATCACGAACAAGTAGCAAAACTGTTAGATTCTCTTCCTCCTCAATGGAGCCTTCAAATCAAGCTGTTGAAACAAGAGAGAAACTTTCCTGACTACAAATTGATGGACGTCATCAACAAACTGAAGTCTTTCGACCTTGACGTGAAAAGAAGAGAATATAATCAGTCAATGATGGTTCCAAACATTCCTTCTCAAAATGCTGCACTTATCTCATCCGCTGCAAACTCTTATGCCTATAGTGATGCATCTAGAGGACCATCAAGTCATGTATCTGCTAAATCTGCTGGTGTACCTTCAAATGTTGGTTCAAGCTCGAATGCGTCTGTCACCACTCAGATTCCGTCAGATACTATGGCTTTGTTTGGGATGTTTGTCCATAGTTATGAAGCTCTTGTTGCAGGTGAGTTAAAAGGGAAGGGTATGACTGTAGAAGACATGTATCAGGTGGATCCTGATGATCTGGAGGAAACAGATATTCAATGGCAGATGGCTATGCTCACTCTTCGCGCCAGACGATTCATGGAAAGAACTGGCAGAAGAAACTTCGGAAATCAGGGACAGAATAGTAAGCTGGGGTATGACAAGGGAAAGTTAAGATGCTATAACTGCAAACAACTGGGCCACTTCAAGAGAGAATGCCCATTACCAATCGTTACTGAGCCAGTTAACTCTGCAAATCCCAGATCTGCTCCAATTCAAGAAAAGGTTGAGGAAGCAAAGTCAAAGAATGAAACTGCACTGCTCACCAACTTTGATTGGAGTGCAGAAATTGAAGAAACCAAGGAGGAGATTAACCATGCCCTTGTTGCCGAAATTGCTGAGTTTGATGACAATGATATAAATCTCTTTGATCCGTTCAAAGAATTTTATGGAAAAGATGAGGAAGAGAAGATGGAGAATGTTGACAAAGTTCAATCAGATGTTATTGCTCAAGGGCATCTGAATCATTCTGGGTTGGTTTGTGAAGCAGCTGTTAATGAAGTTAAGCATGAGGAAGAGTCAAAGGTTAGCCTGGAAGAAGTGATTGAGAAGGCAAGGCTAGATGCAGTTGATGAATTCAAAAGAAGCACTCCCTACTGTCAATGTGATCGTGCACTGGCCGCCGAAAAACTGGTAATTGGTCTTCCTTACGATGTTATTGAAGATATGTGTTCATCTGCTTGCAAAATTCGTTTAATTGGCATATACAAAGCAAATAAATTGTTAATGTCAAACGAAAACGAATTAAAAAGAACCATCAAAGAGCTTAAATTAAGTGAATCAAAATATTTTGTTAAGTTAAGAGAAGCTTTAAAGGAAAATGAACACTTAAAAAGAACTCTTTTAGAAAAGAACTGTGAAATTAACTACTTGACTGAGCAAGTTACACTTGCTGAGTTTGAAGCAAGAAAGCTTAAAAACAAATTGCAGCAGTGGACCATATCTGGTATGAAAAGGGAAGAACTGTGCAAGAAACAAAGGGGGGCCAGAGTTAAGACAGGGTTGGGTCTTAGTAACAATGAAACATATGCCTATCCTCCACCGAGTACTTTCTGTTATTCTCCTACACCTATTCTTCATCCCTCAAATGAGTTAATTCAAGAGATTATGCAGAACGATACTGACAGTTCCATTGCAGGTTTAAGTGAAGTAAATCTTAAGGAAGTTAGAGAGGAGTACGCATATGGTGGGAGTGTTGGGCTCGGTTGTTCTAGCAGTAGTGATTGCAGTAGTTCTGATTCCAAGAAGTCTTTTGAAGACACTAGTTTAATTAATTCTGTTTGTAGTAACGTGTCATATTCAGACAATTCCATGTTTAATAGTAATCTAGGGTGCTCTACTTCAAACCCTAATGTGTTGAATGATGTTGAATTGATTGAAAATGCGTGTGTGAATGACAAAGACAAACTTTCAGGTCATGTCTCTGAAAGTCAAACCAAAACAAACTGTTTTCAAAAGTTCTTCACTCACCAAATCCCATCTTTCACACCCGTGAGAATTTCAAAACCAAAAGAGAAGGAATCATCTTTTTCATACATTCTTAAACCAAAACCTGAATCTGATACAGTTAAGGTCACAACAGGTAAGTTAAAAGAACTCTATGAAACTTACAGTGACTACAACTCACAACTGTCTGAATGTGATGAGGAAATTGAAATGGATAAGATTCCTGTTAACAGAGTTCCCAGAACTGGATTGAAGTCTCACTGTTTTAAATGTGGAAATACTGGTCACACTGTCAAGCAATGCCCTAAGATAATCCAAAATAGCTCAAAGCAAAAATCTTTCGGAAAAAGATTAAACACTTTTGTAAATAATTTCTTTTGTAATACTTCATCTGCTTCACCACCCAAGTTCACAAAGACTTGGTGCCAATTTCAAAGGTCTAATTTTTCTTTTGTTTCAATAAATGTCAGGAACATTCAAATGCCGTTGTAAATAGTCATTGGCATATTGACAGCGGATGTTCCAGACATATGACTGGATTAAAGGATCTTCTGACTAACTATAGGATCATAAATGGCGGTTATGTTGCTTTTGCGGGAGACAAGAAAGGTGGGAAGATGATTGGTCAAGGAGAAGTCTCAAATGGCTCACTTACTTTGGAAGACGTCAACTATGTTCCAGAACTGGCATTCAATCTACTGAGTGTATCACAAATCTGTGATAAAAATATTCCTGTGATGTTTCTTCCAAATGAATGCCTGTTCTTGAAGCCAGAGTTTACTATTCCCGAAGATATGGTGATCATGCGAGCTCCGAGACGAAATGACACCTATATGTTGAATATGGGATCACAAGAATCAAATTCCACCGTGACCTGTCTCCTGTCTAAAGCTTCATCTTTTGAATCGTTTTTGTGGCATAAACGTTTAGGACACATCAATTTTAAAATTCTGAATAAATTGGTTAAGAACAATTTGGTTAGGGGTTTACCACTCAAAGACTTTTCAGTGGTTGAGAAGTGCATGGCTTGTGCTAAAGGAAAACAGCACAAAAAGCCACATAAACTTAAAATTACAAATACCATCTCAGAACCCCTCGAATTGTTACATACTGATTTATTTGGTCCAATAAGTGTCAAATCTATTGCTAAAAAGTCTTATTGCTTGGTTGTCACAGATGATTACTCTAGGTACACCTGGGTGAGATTCATGGCAAACAAGAGTGAGACTGCCGAAGAATTGATGAAGCTGATACCTCTAATCGAGGTTCTTGGAAAGAAGAAGGTTCAAGCCATCAGAAGCGATAACGGAACTGAATTCAGAAACCACATCTTCAACTCCTTCTGTGAACAACGGGGTATTCTCAGACAGTTTAGCGCTGCCCGAACACCACAACAAAATGGTGTTGCTGAAAGAAAGAATCGAACCCTTGTGGAGGCCGCTAGAACTATGCTGATCGAGTCAAAACTTCCAATTATTTTCTGGGCTGAAGCAGTTAATTGTGCAGCTTATGTTCTTAACAGGGTACTGATTGTCAAGGAAAAGATGAAGACTTCATACCAACTGTTTCGAGGAATTAAGCCGCTGATTGATTTTCTGCGCCCCTTTGGATGTTCTTGCACTCTTTTGAATACTCAAGATCAGAAGACGAAGTTTGGTGCTGTCTCTGATGAATGCTTCTTTGTGGGATACTCGAACACACAAAAGGCGTATCGCGTTTACAACAAGCGTACGCGGATTGTGCAAGAGTCCTACTATGTTGACTGGCAAGAATCAAACACTACCAGCATTGGTAGTGAACCGGCATGGTTTTATGATTCCACCACCATTTTCAAATCATTTAATCTTCCTGACTCTGACGATGACGACATCATTCCACACACATCAGTTTCTATTTTCAATCATTCTCCTACTCCATCACAACCACAACCTTCCACATCTGCTACACAACTACCTCCCACTTCATTTGACATTCCATCACCTCCACCATCTCAAACTGGTCAAACTTCTTCATCAGATATTCCATCCACATCCACTACCATCCCATCACCTACACCTCCACAACCATCTAATCAACCACCCTCAACCGAACCAAATCCTCTATTCCTCAACACTGACTTCAAAACCCTGAAAAACCATCCTCACGATTATATCATTGGATCTATTACTGATGGTGTGCGAACTCGGAGTCAGAGTGGTTTGATTAATGAATGTCTTTATGCTGCCTTTCTGTCTCAAGTTGTTCCAAAGAATTATAAACAGGCACTTGAAGATCCGAGTTGGGTGGATGCCATGCAAATGGAACTGCAGCAATTCAGGAAGCTCAAAGTTTGGGAACTGATTGATCTTCCTCCTAACAAGTGTCCAATCGGCACTAAATGGGTTTTCCGTAACAAGCCAGATGATCGTGGTGTTGTAATCAGAAACAAAGCGAGACTGGTTGTTCAAGGTTTTGCTCAAGAGGAGGGAATTGACTATACCGAAGTTTTTGCTCCAGTCGCTCGCCTGGAAGCCATCAGAATCTTTCTTGCTCATGCCGCAAACAAAAACTTTAAAGTTTATCAGATGGATGTGAAATGTGCATTTCTATATGGAGATATTGATGAGGAGATCT
Organism: Tagetes erecta; assembly: GCA_030867185.1. Classification (NCBI taxonomy): domain Eukaryota; kingdom Viridiplantae; phylum Streptophyta; class Magnoliopsida; order Asterales; family Asteraceae; genus Tagetes; species Tagetes erecta. Next base: position 65,377,839 of record CM061488.1, read on the forward strand.
ACGTATGTCAGCCACCGGGTTTCGAGGATCCGGATTTCCCGTCAAAGGTTTACAAGCTTGATAAATCACTGTATGGGTTGCATCAAGCTCCGCGGATCTGGTATGAAACTCTGACACAGTATCTTCTTAGCAAAGGTTTCTCACGTGGGGCTATAGATATGACATTATTCAAGAAGGAGGTGGATGGCGAGCTGCTGATCGTTCAAGTGTATGTTGATGATATCATTTTTGGTTCGACAAATGAAGGGTTGTGTAGAGAATTTGAGAAGGTGATGATGGATCGTTTTGAGATGACAATAATGGGGGAGATGTGTTTCTTCTTGGGGCTGCAAGTGGAGCAAAAGCCTGATGGAATTCTAATCCACCAAGAGAAATATATCAAAGAAATCCTCACGAAGTTTGGCATGGATGACTCTTCTCCTGAATTGACTCCTTTTACAGCTCAAACATGCCTTACTTCCGATGATAATGGGAATCCTGTGGATGCTCATCGGTACCGCTCGATGATCGGATCTCTCATGTATCTGACTGCAAGCCGTCCAGATATTACATTTGCCGTGTGTTACTGTGCTCGTTTCCAAGCTAATCCAAAAGAATCACATGAGAAAGCTGTTAAACGCATTTTTCGCTACCTTAAGGGTTCCTCTCGTTTGGGGCTTTGGTACCCAAAAGGTGGGAACTTTGATTTACATGCTTTTTCTGATAGTGATCATGCTGGTTGCAGGATTAACAGGAAATCAGTCACTGGCGGATGTCAATACCTTGGAGAATGTCTTGTTTCCTGGCAAAGCAAGAAGCAAACAACCGTCTCTCTGTCCACAGGAGAAGCAGAATACATTGCTGCTTCAAGTTGCTGTTGCCAAGTGCTGTGGATTCAACATCAGATGATGGATTATGGCATCAACTTTCTTCATACGCCACTATTCTGTGATAATGAAGCTGCTGTTGGAATCGCCAAGAATCCTATTCATCACACTCGAACCAAGCACATTGAAACAAGAATTCATGCAATCAGGGATGCACAGGAAAAGGGGTTTATTGATATCATTCCTATCGAAACTCGAAAGCAAAAAGCTGATCTTTTCACAAAAACTTTTGACAAACCACGTTTTTATGAACTGATCTCCATGCTGGGTCTTATATCTTTTTGAAAACCTTTTTCTGTGAGAATCCAATTTGTAAATATGTATATAATCTTTTCTTTTTCTTCTTTGAAAACTCCGTGGGTCACTCGATTCAATGCTCCGTTACTTTATTTTATTTTATCTTCTTTTATTTTTCTTTTAATTCTATATATATATATTAAGAAAATCTGAAAAACAAAAATTTCTAATTAGATAGCTATAATATAGAAATTTTGGGGGAGATATAAAAGATTAACTATTCATAGTTTTTCAAATTTTGCTATTTCAGGATCTCCGTTTTGATTGATGTTGAAGAGTCGTTGAAGGAGGTCAGAAGCATTGCGTTTGGGATATGTCAGATAGGCTCAGCCCGAAAACAAAGTAAACAGTGATTGTGCAGCCAAACATAACGCTCAAGATCTCGACAACAAGGATTATCTCCTTGACATGATTGGATTGCACAAAGATAATGGTTCTGTCAAAAATGGGTTGAGAGCGTCAAATCTTTGTCTTGATTTCCCTAAAAATCCCAAATCACCCTCGCCCTATCCCCGAATCGAGTTTCTAGTATGCAAAACAAATAAAATAAAAAGCTGCTAGTGATGCTCTTCGGAAATGCCTCTGAGTGAGTTACTTGTTAACTCCTCAGAACGTTTTGAGTCAAGTGCTTAACTCCTCTGCTATACGGAAGTATTGACCTGGAGTTGGTGGATCTTCTCTGCTATACGAAAGTATTGACCTGAAGATTCACCGAGCATGCTCAAATGTTTATCTCCTCTGTTATACGTCGGTATAGACCTGGAGCTCTAGACTATTTGAGTTACCCAAATAATAAGTCGCATTGTATTCAAAAGAATCAATTGCTGACAAGCTCCACTCACAAAGAAAAGATGCATATTGCACAAGTGTCAAAAGAAACAAACGCATCGGTCAACATTCAAAAGTTGATCATTGAAATTCAAGCAAAGTCAATCGTATTGCTCAGATATACCCTGATGACAGAATTTGTTCTTTTTACCTAGATGTCTGTGGGGACCGAGTTGTCTGAGTTTCTTCAATCAAACCGAAAACATGATAAAAGAAGCTGCTGATCTCTTGTTGAAAGGACTAAGGCATGGGTTTAAATGGACAAACATATCTGCAATCCCGCCAATCGATGATTCTCCGGATTCTACTCAAAAACATCATGAAGAATATATATCCTTTCTAGCGCTTAAAACCGTCTCTTGTTATTCTATTTTTATTTTATCTTATTTCATTTTACTTTATTTTATTTTTAAATTTTAGGATTATATGTGTATATGTTTATTTTTTTGGAGCGTTGATATCGAGGGACGTTTTCACGGTTTTACAAAGATTTTAAAATTTTAGAAAAACCAAAAATATTTTTTTGTGTGTGTGCTAGCGAACCTAAGGCGAACCTACAGGTTCGCTCGGACCCCAAAGTTCGCCCGGAATCTCTTTGATTCGCTGACATGAAACATCCTTGTTTATGTGTCAGCGAACTTGCTAGCGAACCAGTCGGCTGCACTGTCTTTTGGTCTTCCGGCGAACCTAAGGTTCGCTGGTCTGTCTGCCAGCGAACTTATGAATGTATATATATACAGTGACAGCGAATTATCTCAGATATTCGCTGTCCAACTGTACTGTAGCACGATTTTTTTTTCAAAATTCTCACCGCCGAACGTTCGATTCTCACCTTTTCACCGATTTTTCACACTTAAACTTCACAAACATTGTCCGGTATGTAATCGTTCTCATCTTAATCAGTGTTTTGAACCCTTAATCGCATCTTAAGTCTGTTAAATCTATCGATCTTTGATTATATGGTGTTTAAATGACTGATTGTGTGTTAGATGTTAGGGTTTTACTTCATAATAGCCTCGATTAGTGATTATACTACCTGTTTGTTGCTTTGAATGCCTGTTAATGATGAACTGTATGTGATTTTGTCCGTTTTTCAAAAACTAGGGTTTCCAGCGAACCTATGTGTTCGTCTGGCGAATCTGAACGAAAGTTCAAAACTTCGAGCGAACCTATGTCGTTATGCTGCCCGCGCAACAACATAGATTCGCCCGACTGTTTCTAGCGAACCTATACATTCGCTCGACCACAATGACTGACTTTTCATGTCAGCGAATCTATAGGTTCTGGTGCCAAAATCTCAGGTTCGCTATACCAGCGAACCTAATTTCCAGCGAATCTATTAACTGATTTTCAAATCTTCGTTTCTGATCAATCTCCGTTTATTTTTCAGGCACAATGTCGACATTATTCTTCGAGAAAAAGCACAACATGTGTGCTTTACTTGACGAAAACCATGAAAAGGCGGGAAGCTATAGAGATGCAATCAAATGGCTGAAATCGTCTCATATACATTATGCCATTTCTCACTCTCCTACTATATATGAGACGCATGTCCGGGATTTTTGGCGAACCGCGGTCATTAATGTGTCGGTGCAGCCGTCACGAATCTGTGCCAAAGTCTGTGGTTACGACTTGGAGTTTACGGAAGCCGATTTGGCTAGGATTCTAAGATTAGAAGAAGATGTTGGTGAGGAGGTAAATATGTCTGCTGAGGATGTGTATGGGGCACTCCGGACTGCTGGGTATGAGGGTCCGATGCCCGGCGAAAAGAAAATGGAGTTTGTTAAATCCTACTTGATCCAGGAGTGGAGGTACATCGCTCACGTGTTTATCATGTGCCTGGATCATAGGAAAGGGGGCACGGACGGGTTAAACTTGGACTGGGCTCGTGCCATGGTGCTGTTCTGCCGAGGGCAGAAAGCAAATCTTGCGAAGCTGATCTTCAACTACATTCTTGAGAACATTCACGCTACAAAAGGCATCAAGTGGTTAATGTATCCCAGGTTCATTCAGATGGTACTGAATGACAAATTGCCGAATTTGCCGGTTGTTGGCGCTGAGCTGAAGGTTTGGGACATGCATTCAAGAATTTTCGAAGACTGCAAATCTGTGAGATCGGACTGTGTTGGTAGAATGTCGTTTTTATGGGAGAACATGTACCCGGCTGAAAGATGGGTACAAATTCAGAGGTTGATTGAGTCGGAGAGGAAACGGGGCGGAGAAAATATAGAGGTGGTTGAGAAGAAGATCAGAAAAAGGAAAGCATATGCTAAAGAGAAAGATTATTCGTTTGACCGAGAGGTGGATGAGATACAAGAAGAAATAGATGCTGGAAGGGAACTGAGGACGAAAAGAAAGTCTGATACACACGCTGAAGCATCAAAGAAAGCTAGGCATGATACCGGGGGTACATCGGGGGAATCAGCTGGTGAATTAAAGGGTGTTGTTGAAAGACTGGAAGCAGAATTGGTTGAGCTGAGAAGTAAACATGAAGAACTGGAGAAACAGGATGCAGAGAAATCGACTGTGATATATGAGATGGGACGGATGATGAAGGACCAGCAATGTCTGTTGGTTAGGATCTTCAAAGAATTAAATAGTTTGAAGGAGAATGTTGGAACTGAACCGGCAATGACAGAGGCGGAACTGAACTCCTTAACGGATATTGCAAAGTATCCGTTAATGGATGTTGATTTTGGTGATAAAGGAAAGGGAAAGGCCGTTGAGGAAGAGTTTGATGAAGAGATGGGGATTAATTTGGATATTTTTGAAGGAGATGAAGTGGTTGGTGGATCTAGTGTGGACTATACTTTGATTGATGAAACCGAAACTGATGTCGATGCTGATAGTGAAGAAGATTTAGATGATGAGCCGGAGAATTATAAGGTTGAAGAAAAGGGGGTTAGCTACCAGTTCGAGCATGCTGAATTAGACAAATCTGAATGGTTCAAAAAGGAAGAAGAAGTGATTCCTGAGGTACCAATATTCCAGCACTTAGATGAACCCAACACCAAACAGCTTGATAGGCAAATCATAGCGTGGAAATATAACTGTTTGGTGGATGCTTACATGATTAAACGAAGGGGTGGGGACATCACGTACATCAAGAACCGGAAGCACTTCGCAACCTTGCCTCGATGGGATTTGAGGAGGTTGGCTGAGCTACCACTGTTGGGGAAGGAAGAAAGCGGGAGGGCTTGTGCGTTCGAAGCTACGATTCAGGAGGCCGCAAAGACTAATTTCGTTGAATTTGGATATCAGAAGCCGAAGAGGATGAGGCAGAAAAAGGACAAACATTGGGTGTCGTGGAAGGGCAAGATTGTGTTAAAGATAGCTGCACCAAAGGTGATGACAAGGGTCAGGGTCCCAGACACTCAGCCGCCCAGATTGCAGGATTTCTTCAAGTGGTTCTATGATAATAGCACTGGGGAGGCAATTATTAGATTGCAAGGGGAAGACCGTCCTGAAATACGTTTGTTTGATCCTATGGAGGTCTTCTCCTTCTGTGACGAAGATTTGAAGGTGTTGTGCGAGCACAGAATTAAGCACGGGGCTGGAGATGACACTGCTGTTGAAGCGAACCTGTTTGTAAAGGTCGCAAACAAAGCCCGGGGGATTCGTGCTGAACTTAAAGCTGTGAATGAAAGGTTGAGGAGGTCGGATGATCGGCGCTTGGAAATGGATGACCTGACAAGACAACTTGATCGAACTATCGAACAGAGGTTTGAGAAACCGGTGGAGGTGATTGATCTGGAAATGATAAGCGAGGAGCAAACTGCAGAAATACAGGCGGAGACGACAGTTCAACTTGAGCCTGATACTGAGGTCGCAGATACTGAGTTCGTAGACTCAATGCTGAATCTGAGTGAAGATGAGGCCGGAACTGAAGACATTACAAATCCAATGGCCGGAATTAAAGGAAGGGCAGGAGCATATATCGAACATCTTTGAAGCCATAAAGACGGAGCTAAACCAGAAGACTTCCCCAGGTGAGGTCCAACCTAGGGGGAGTATTGATAGTCACTATGTATAGGTTGGACTCACCGGCTTGTCGGTGTTACTTTTGTTTGTAATTGTTTAACTTGTATTTGTATTATTTCTAGCGAACCTACGGGCGAATCTATAGATTCGCCCGCAGGTCATCATGTCTTTTGTGTTAAGGTATCGACTGGGCGAACCTATGTGCCCAGCGAACCTGTGTTGGTTCGCTAGATAGATTCGCTAGAGCGAATCTATCAGCGAACCTAACACTGCTATATATTGTAACCTTATCTTCACTTTATACAACTTTTGCACATCTTTTATCCAAGCCATTTCTCACTGATTGTGTTGTGTAATCGTTCTATTTGAGGTGCTAGGAGCTTATTCTACTTATCATTGTAGCTTATTTACCTCATTTGTGTGTTAGATCTTGTTATTGGGTTGTTTGGACAATATACACTTTATTCTTCAAGTCTTGGTTATTTTTGTGTTAAACAAGTCAACATAGCACTGAAATCACGATCATTATGGACCAACAGAATCTTCAGGTCAATACTTCCGTATAGCAGAGAAGATCCACCAACTCCAGGTCAATACTTCCGTATAGCAGAGGAGTTAAGCACTTTTGACTCAATACGTTCTGAGGAGTTAACAAGTAACTCACTCAGAGGTTTTTCTGAAGAGTAACACTAGCAGCTTTTTATTTGTTTTGCTAACTAGAAACTTGATTCAGGGCTAGGGTGAGGGTGATTTGGGATGTTTAGGGAAATCAAAGCAAAGATTTGACGCTCTCAACCCATTTTTGACAGAACCCGTAACTTTGTGCAATCCAATCATGTCAAGGGGATAATCCTTATTGCCGAGTTCTTGAATCTAACCTAGAAAAGAAAAAGAGAACTAAAACAAAAAAGAATAAACAAAAATTTAAAGGGTGGTTAGACCCCCGACTCGGATCGTTCTCGAAGTCGCCAAAATAAAGTCCCCGGCAACGGCGCCAAAAACTTGATGTGTGATTATATATTTAAATTAATGTCGTTCACAAAACTCAGGTTTTAATTAAAATGGAAAACCCAACAAAACTCACACAAGCGGCAAGTGTACCGGTCGTGTGTAGTCAAGCTAAGTAAGTCCGAGTATCGTACCCAAGAGACTTGTTTGGCGGCCCTCAATAATAAATCTTTATCGACTCCTAACCGATGAAACTTTGTTTATTTTTAATCATTTAAACTAAGAAAATAAAGATAAACTAATATTAAAACTTATCTAAAAAATAATTAAAAAAACTAATAAATGAGAAATACTAAAAATGACAAAAAAAACTTGAGACTAGCAAATATGGAGAAAGCAAACCACCTAGGTAAGAATCCTATTGACGAATTTCATTATCCTTGGGATTAAAAAAACTGTATGACTCGGATCTCAAAAAATATGACAAATAGACAAACTAAACTATGCTAAGCCTTCTATAGGTCTTATAAACATAATATAGAGTTTCTAAAGGTCTTATGAAGCTCACGGGATGACGGAATGAATCAACTTTAGGTATCTCCAAACCGGGAATATTAAGGTACCCTAATGATGTATCTCCTCTCGGTCTCAACAATCACAATACACGTAAGACTGTCCCCGACAACCCTAGATGTAAAGAGGTAAATTTATCTAACCCAATTTATGACTCGGAATTACAAGAACCAAAACCGATAAGGTAAAGCTTACTCTCGTATAACTCTAAGGTAAATTTATCTATCCCGACAACCCTATCAAGTTAAGATAAAAGATAAAACCAATAGTCTATCACCTCTCGGTCTCTAGACTAGTAGAACACTAAGTTAAACCAACATCCAAAACTTATTCCTATGATTAACTATCTCTAGCTTAACCACAACTAGATCTCAAACACCAAGTTTTCAACCTAAACATGCAATTCTAATAAATAAAACACAAAGTTAAATAATTAGAATCATAAGAGGAACGTAAAATTGAATATCAATCACAACCTAGCACGCATACACATCATAAACCGGAAAAAGATAAATACTTTCAATAATATTCAAGTCATACAATTTATTAAACCCAAAAGATAACAAAACTAATCAATAATCATCAAACCTAGGTAGTTTAATAGTTTAGCTACTCATAACGGTTAAGAACGAATCGAAACTAATCAAAGTAACAAAATATATCATGTACAATCGTGGAAAAATAAATAAGAAACAAGATAAAAAAAAAACAAAAACCGAATGATTTAAACCAACCGATTATGCTTTCCAATCTCCCACTTTCTTTTTCTTCTATCTTTTGTTCGACCAAAACAAAATATATATATATCTCCAAGTTGCCGTCACCAACATCCAACAATCTCCTTTTTTTCTGCTTTTCTTCTTTTTGTTCGCTCCAAATTTGAACCCAAAAGCTGCCGTCCCAATTCTTCTTTTGCTTTCTTAAAAAATTGCCGTCAAAAGTATGCGAAGAAAAAAATTGTGTCCCTTTTCTCGTTCGACACCTTATTCTTTTTATAATAAAGAATTTAGGTGTTGTATCCTAGCCCAGCTCACAAACCTTTTGCCATATATATTTTTTTTATTGTAGGCCTGTTATGGATTTTAATAAAGTGAATGATCAATTAAATTAAAAGGGCCATAACATTCAATCAACTATTTAACTTTTTGTTGGTTTTGACAGTTAAAAAATATATTATTAAAAATATCATTTGAGCTCATTATCTATTGAAATCTTAAAATTGTAAATATGAATCAATTATGAGTAGATTTCAACAAAAGTAACACAAAAGTGTAAGGAATATTTATATAAAATATGTATAGTTTAGACCACATCAAATATCCCCACACTTAAACCTTTTTCGTCCCTGAAAAAGCATAAACAATCTCAGGGATTCAAGACTCGAAAACTATAAAACCAAAAACAAAAACTATACAATTACAACTCAAACCTTTAATCCTTACTCAAACAAGCACCCATGACTAAAACTTTAGCGATTTTTAATTAGAGTGAAACTCATAGTTATTATAAGCTTTCCATGGTTTTATTGGGTTGAGTCACCCCAACTTGACTTAAACCTTATAACTAAATGATTAAAAACATTTTAAAGCACAAACAACAATCAAGCAATTTCAACAACATTGCTTATTATTATTCATTTCACAAGTGGCATTAAATAAATTCAATTTCCAATTTACTCATAGCTAATGTTCCCCATTACGTGACATACCCCCGTTATCAAGCAATATCCCGAAATTCATCACCATACGTGATTATGCACGACTTCATCTGTGGGCTTACATATGGCGTGTCCCTTGTGGTCCGTTTCTTATTGGTATTAGGACGCGAGCAATGGAACCCCATATGACTAACAGGTGGTTTGATCAAGTCAGTAGTGAATTTGTACTTTTAAGCACATTGTGATCAAATTTATTGACTTATAACGGCAGCTTAACTGCGGGTTTTGCTCTTTGAGCTTTTATTTGAATATTCATACCTCTTTTTTTTAGAAGTAAAAATACCAGATGATAGACCGCATAAAGACCCATGGTCTCCGAATCCCGAAACATCCCATCAATACAAGATTTAAGATTATAAAATCATATGCCATGAAATGTTAACCACTAAAACTCGAAGTGTGAAAATTAAAGTTTACTATAAACCACCTTTTTGAAATCAACTTCATTTTGTATCATACTAGCTAAAAGGCTTGAGTATGACTCAACTTTTTATTCCACTTCAAAAATAGTATGTTTCCCACTAAAAATCACTTAAATTAGGTTTTATAATGCCACAATGTTACTGCTTTTTCATTCATAAAGGTTGAGCGACACAAAACAAAAGAAAATATATATTTTTTTAATTTTTTAAATTTTTATTTTTTATTTTTTAGACTCTATATTGACTCAAAACAGACAACTAAAACTTAGAAATGACCATTTCCCATCCCCACACTTAAGTTCTACATTGTCACTAATGTAGAAATGGAAAAACACTTAAAAACAAAGCTAAGAATGCAAAAATAAAAGATAAGAGAGGTGAATTGGAAAAGACTTAGCTGGTATTGCGAAACGCGTAAGCTCCAAGTCTTCGTTCCAATATTCAAGTGTTGACCGTATAGCATTTCGGTCGCGGTCAACCTTGCCACCGACACTCCCGAGCTCCTCCTTCATCTTCACAAATGCATACTCACCCGAATGGAGATTGAGTACGGGTGAGAATAATTTAAACCTGCAAAAACAAAAACAAGATACCCGAGCATAAAACTGACTCGACACAACTAAAATAAAATAAAAAATAAAGTAAAATAAAATCAAACATAAGATAAAGTCTAAACTTACAAACTCTACATACTACGGGTTGCCTCCCGAGAGCGCTTGGTTTTTCTCGAGTCCTCAGCCTGACTCATCTCAGATCTCACTAGCCTGGCAAACCGAGGTACACGACCTCCTTAATCTTCTCTACTGGCGCTCCACTCACATAATGTTTCAACCTATGCCCATTAACCTTAAACCGCTCTCCATCACTACCCTCAATCTCGATGGTACCATATGGAAAAACCTCGCTAACAGTGAACGGTCCTGACCATCTAGACTTCAACTTACCCGGAAACAACTTCAACCGGGAGTTGAATAACAATACCTGATCCCCACACTTGAAGGTTTTATTACCCTTCAAGTGTCGATCATGCAACTCCTTAGTCCTAAGCTTATAATTAAACGACTGTGCATAAGCGTGATCTCTCAACTCCTCTAACTCATGAATCTGGTGAAACCGGTGATCTCTAGCGTTAGGCATGTCCAGATTAACCGTCTGTAATGCCCATGAAGCACGGTGCTCAAGCTCAACCGGTAGATGACATGCTTTCCCGTAAATCATCCGAAATGGCGTGGAACCAGTCGGAGTCTTATAGGCTGTACGGAAAGCCCATAATGCGTCATCTAACTTGTCAGGCCAATCCTTGCGATTGGATCCAACAGTCTTCTCCAAAATCCGTTTGATGCCCCGGTTACTCACTTCCACCTGCCCACTTGTCTATGGGTGGTAAGCCGTTGCAAGCCGATGGGTGACCCCATAGCGTTGCAAAGCTTTATCCATCTGCGCGTTGTAGAAGTGAGTTCCCCTATCACTAATAATCGCCTTAGGAACACCAAACCTAGCAAACAACCTCCTAAGAAATCTCACCACCACCCTAGCATCATTTGTGGGCAAGGCTTGAGCCTCAACCCATTTAGAGACATAATCAACGGATACTAGGATGTATTTGTTCCCACGTGAAGCTGGGAATGGGCCCATGAAATCAATGCCCCAAATATCAAACACCTCAACTACCTGACTAACTGTTTGGGGCATCTCATTTCGAGATGAGATGTTTCCTACTCTCTGAAACGCAGCGCACCCTCTCACAAACTCCTGAGCATCTCTATAAATCGTTGGCCAGTAGAAACCAGAGTCGAATACCTTCCTCGCTGTCAAACTCGCACCGTGATGGCCACCTGTCGGTCCCTCGTGACAATGCCTCAAAACCTCTCTCGCCTCATCACCAAACACACACCTACGAACTACCTGATCGGCACCTATCCTAAAAAGATAAGGATCATCCCAAATATAGTGCTTAACATCAGCGAAGAATTTCTTCTTTTGCTGATGTGTCATGCCCTGCATAAGGTATCCATCTGCTAAGTAATTCGCCAAGTCAGCGAACCAAGGCAACCCCTGCTCCTGTGCTTTCACAAACAATAACATCTCGTGCGGGAACTGATCATCTATCGTATCTAACTTAATCTCCTCACGCTCGGGATCCTCTAATCGTGATAAATGATCAGCTGCAACATTCTCCGCACCCTCCTTATCCCTAATCTCTATATCAAACTCCTGAAGCAGTAAAATCCAACGTATCAATCTAGGCTTCGCATTCTGCTTATTGAACAAAAATCTAAGGGCTGCATGATCAGTGTAAACAATAGTCTTAGAAGGAACTAGGTAAGATCTAAACTTATCAAATGCAAAGACTACTGCTAGCAACTCCTTCTCTGTCGTGGTGTAGTTCTCCTGTGCGTCATTCAGAGTCTTACTCGCGTAATAAATAGGGTGGAAGTGCTTATCCCTACACTGACCTAAGACTGCTCCTATCGCGTAATCACTCGCATCGCACATCAACTCAAACGGAAGACTCCAATCTGGGGCGACCATAATCGGAGCATTCACGAGCTTCTCCTTCAACAGCTTGAACGCTTTCACACACTCGTCGTTAAACTCAAATGGCGCATCCTTCTCTAGAAGTTTCGTCATCGGTCTCGCAATCTTAGAGAAATCTCTAATGAAACGACGATAAAAACCCGCGTGGCCCAAGAAACTCCTAATCGATTTAACAGATGTGGGTGGCGGGAGCTTACTGATTGTTTCAATCTTCGCTCTATCAACTTCAAGCCCCGCTCGTGAAACCTTATGCCCTAGAACGATGCCCTCCTTCACCATAAAGTGGCACTTCTCCCAATTTAGCATCAAGTTGGTCTCCTCACATCGAGCCAACATCCTCTCCAGACTCGCTAAACATGTATCGAAGGAACTCCCGAAAACAGAAAAATCATCCATGAACACCTCCATGGAGTCCTCGATCATGTCATGAAAAATCGCGACCATACACCGCTGAAATGTAGCCGGAGCGTTACATAATCCAAATGGCATGCGGCGATACGCAAAGGTGCCATAAGGACATGTAAATGTGGTTTTCTCCTGATCCTCAGGAGCGATAGGGATCTGGAAATAACCTGAAAATCCATCAAGGAAACAGTAATACTGTTTTCCTGACAGACGCTCTAACATCTGATCGATAAAAGGAAGCGGAAAGTGGTCCTTCCTCGTGGCATCATTGAGTTTACGATAATCAATACAAACTCGCCACCATGTGACCGTCCTAGTTGGAATCAACTCATTCCTCTCATTCCTCTCATTCCTCACTACTGTCATGCCTCCCTTCTTAGGGACAACTTGCACTGGACTCACCCACTTGGAGTCTGAGATGGGATAGATCAACCCTGCATCTAACAACTTAATGACCTCTTTCTTCACCACCTCCTGCATGTTCGGGTTTAACCTTCGTTGCCCCTGTCTCATAGGCTTATACTCATCCTCCATCAGTATACTGTGCGTGCAAAAAGAAGGGTTAATGCCCTTAATATCCATCAACTTCCACGCGATAGCCTGCTTGTGCGCCTTCAGCACATCGATCAACTTACTCTTCTCCTCCTCTGTCAACTCAGCAGAAATTATGACAGGTAAATCAGAACCCTCACCTAAAAATGCATACTCGAGATGAGATGGAAATTCCTTAAGCTCTAATGACGGGGGCGTCTCAACCGATGGCTTTTCCACCGGTTCCTCTCTATCTATCACCTCACACACAACAGCCTCTTGGGAAGGCTTACTAGCTAGATCTATCGATTCCTGCTCAAAGGCGAAAGCAGTCATCTCTATCTCCTGATTCTTCCTAACTAGGATCTGCGTATCTAGATGATCTCTCTCCACAAACTTAGAAAAGCAACGACTAACCTGTGAAACAATAGTATCAATAAAATACAAGGTGTCATCCTGATCCTGTGTATGCCTCATGGCTCTATTCACATCAAACGTGACCATCTCATCAGCAACTCTCAAAGACAACCCACCCTCAAAGACATCTATTAACGCTCTCGCGGTAGCTAGGAATGGTCGTCCCAAAATCAAAGGGACCCTCTCATCCTCATCCATATTTAAGATCACAAAATCAACTAGGAACACAAACCTATCTACCTTCACTAGCATATTCTCCACGATCCCCCTCGGATACTTCACTGACCTATCCGCTAACTAAATACTCATACGCGTCGGTACCGGTTCTCCTAGATCTAGCTTAGCAAAAACAGAATAGAGCATCAAATTAATACTAGCACCTAGGTCAGCCAACGCGTTACTCACCGACAAGTTACCTATGAAACAAGGAATTGTGAAACTACCCGGATCAGCCCTCTTAGGAGGTAGCTTATTCTGCACTACAGCCGAGCACTCCTCACTAAATATCACAGTTGAGATCTGCTCCAACTTCTTCTTATTTGTGAGCAGATCTTTCAGGAACTTAGCGTACTTAGGCATGTGCTGTAACGCCTCTACGAATGGTAAGTTCACTTTAAGTTATTTGAACATCTCAAGGAACTTTCCATATTGCTCTTCATTCCTGTGCTGGGCCACTCTACCTGGGTATGGAAGTCTATCTAAGCGAATTTGTGGCTCCTTCTGTGAACTCTCGGCTGCTTTCTTCTCGGACTCTGCTGGCTGTGCTGTACTCGATGGGCGTAGCCTCTGTTGCACCTCGCCAGCAGGAGCCTCCATCTCTATCTCCTCATCTACATCATCATCAGTGTAAGGGACAGGTTTCTCAACCTCACCTGTCGTCCTACCACTCCTAGTAGTCACTGCCTTCACCTGGGCATTCGGGTTCTTCACAACATTACTCGGTAGCACACCCTGTTGCCTCTCCTGCATCATACTCGCCAACTCCCCCACATTTCTCTCTAAGTTCTGCAACAACGCCCCTTGGTTCTTCAACATCGCCTCGTTCTCCTGGAACCTCATTTGATACATCCGATCTCTCTCTTGCGCCTCTTTATACCTCGTATCGTCTCTCGCTAGGAGTTGGGCCATCATATCCTCCATGGAAGGCTTCCTCTCGTCCTGACCCATGCCACTACTCTGCCCACTAGTCTGGGTGCGTGGTTGGAACCCCGGTGAGTTTCCACTCCTCCAACTCTGCTGATTCTTCCAACCCGGATTATAAGAATTACCGAAGGTATTGCCCTGCATCCGGTTGGGATTACTAACAAAATCAACCTGTTCCTGGAGACTGTCAACAGAGATGGGGCAATCAACAGTGTCATGACCACCCCGACAAATCTCACAGGCCTGCTCCTTCTTCTGCAGGTCTTTCACCATTTTAGTTAATGCCTCAACTTGGGCCGTTAAGACAGTATTATTATCGACTTGGTGTACCCCTCACTGGGCGGAAACTGTAACTCGAGCTTCAGGATACTCAAAGCTACTCATGGCTAAGTCCTCGAACAGGTTATTACACTCATCAACAGTTTTAGTGGTCAAAAGATTACCACCAGCAGTAGTGTCTAAGATATTACGTGTTTCATGGGTGACTCCATTATAAAACTTCTCAACTAGCGCCCAATCTTGCAACCCGTGATGTGGACATTTGTGTAACAACTCTTTGAAACGTTCCCAGGTGTCATAGAACGTCTCATCGGGTTTCTGCTGGTACGAATGAATTAGGCTCCTCAGACGAGCGGTTTTCGACGGTGGAAAGTATTTCAAAAGGAATTTATCCTGCAAATCGGCCCATGTAGTGATGGAACCGGCAGGAAGAGACTCTAGCCAACTGTGGGCTCGATCAGAGAGAGAAAACGGAAAAAGACGCAGCTTGAGTGCGTCCTCAGTAACACCGTTAAGATGGAAGGTGTCACAAATTCTGGCGAAGCGATTAAGATGAGAATTCGGGTCCTCAGACTGCAACCCGTGAAACTGACAAGTGTTGGTCATCATCGAAATGACCTGAGGAGGAATTTGCCAATTGTTGGCAGCGATTTGCGGTCGGGTGATACTAGACCTAGCGCCATCGGCTGTCGGCTTTGCGTAGTCGGCAACAACTCTCCTAACTGGTGGATCTGCGTCGCCCATCGTAGACTCGGTGTCGTGAACGGAATCGGTGTCGGTGTCGCGAACTGAACTTTCCTCCGTTACTGACTCGGTGTCGTAGTCGGGTTCGTCCGTCTGCTGATCGAATATACGCTCGGGATCGTCTAATGGCTCAAATTCAGGTGGTCCGGCAGAACGAGTGTGACGCATAAACTAGAACGAAAAGAAAATAATAATAAAAAAATATAACTAAACAACTTAAATAAAAGTGAACTAATCTAACAAGCAAACAAATAGCACGTAAAAGGCAAACTATATCTAAGGTAACAACTAGCAAATAGAGGAAACTAACCTAGAAAAGAAAAAGAGAACTAAAACAAAAAAGAATAAACAAAAATTTAAAGGGTGGTTAGACCCCCGACTCGGATCGTTCTCGAAGTCGCCAAAATAAAGTCCCCGGCAACGGCGCCAAAAACTTGATGTGTGATTATATATTTAAATTAATGTCGTTCACAAAACTCAGGTTTTAATTAAAATGGAAAACCCAACAAAACTCACACAAGCGGCAAGTGTACCGGTCGTGTGTAGTCAAGCTAAGTAAGTCCGAGTATCGTACCCAAGAGACTTGTTTGGCGGCCCTCAATAATAAATCTTTATCGACTCCTAACCGATGAAACTTTGTTTATTTTTAATCATTTAAACTAAGAAATAAAGACAAACTAATATTAAAACTTATCTAAAAAATAATTAAAAAAACTAATAAATGAGAAATACTAAAAATGACAAAAAAAACTTGAGACTAGCAAATATGGAGAAAGCAAACCACCTAGGTAAGAATCCTATTGACGAATTTCATTATCCTTGGGATTAAAAAAACTGTATGACTCCGGATCTAAAAAAATATGACAAATAGACAAACTAAATTATGCTAAGCCTTCTATAGGTCTTATAAACATAATATAGAGTTTCTAAAGGTCTTATGAAGCTCACGAGATGACGGAATGAATCAACTTTAGGTATCTCCAAACCGGGAATATTAAGGTACCCTAATGATGTATCTCCTCTCGGTCTCAACAATCACAATACACGTAAGACTGTCCCCGACAACCCTAGATGTAAAGAGGTAAATTTATCTAACCCAATTTATGACTCGGAATTACAAGAATCAAAACCGATAAGGTAAAGCTTACTCTCGTATAACTCTAATCCTATCAAGTTAAGATAAAAGATAAAACCAATAGTCTATCACCTCTCGGTCTCTAGACTAGTAGAACACTAAGTTAAACCAACATCCAAAACTTATTCCTATGATTAACTATCTCTAGCTTAACCACAACTAGATCTCAAACACCAAGTTTTCAACCTAAACATGCAATTCTAATAAATAAAACACAAAGTTAAATAATTAGAATCATAAGAGGAACGTAAAATTGAATATCAATCACAACCTAGCACGCATACACATCATAAACCGGAAAAAGATAAATACTTTCAATAATATTCAAGTCATACAATTTATTAAACCCAAAAGATAACAAAACTAATCAATAATCATCAAACCTAGGTAGTTTAATAGTTTAGCTACTCATAACGGTTAAGAACGAATCGAAACTAATCAAAGTAACAAAATATATCATGTTCAATCGTGGAAAAATAAATAAGAAACAAGATAAAAAAAACAAAAACCGAATGATTCAAACCAACCGATTATGCTTTCCAATCTCCCACTTTCTTTTTCTTCTATCTTTTGTTCGACCAAAACAAAATATATATATCTCCAAGTCGCCGTCACCAACATCCAACAATCTCCTTATTTTCTGCTTTTCTTCTTTTTGTTCGCTCCAAATTTGAACCCAAAAGCTGCCGTCCCAATTCTTCTTTTGCTTTCTTAAAAAATTGCCGTCAAAAGTATGCAAAGAAAAAAATTGTGTCCCTTTTCTCGTTCGACACCTTATTCTTTTTATAATAAAGAATTTAGGTGTTGTATCCTAGCCCAGCTCACAAACCTTTTGCCATATATATTTATTTTATTGTAGGCCTGTTATGGATTTTAATAAAGTGAATGATCAATTAAATTAAAAGGGCCATAACATTCAATCAACTATTTAACTTTTTGTTGGTTTTGGCAGTTAAAAAATATATTATTAAAAATATCATTTGAGCTCATTATCTATTATAATCTTAAAATTGTAAATATGAATCGATTATGAGTAGATTTCAACAAAAGTAACACAAAAGTGTAAGGAATATTTATATAAAATATGTATAGTTTAGACCACATCAATACAGAACAAAGAAGAGAAGAAATAAAATAAAACAAAGTGAAATAAAAGGAGCGAAGAAATATGTGACACACGAATTCTCAAAGAAGAAAAAGAAAAAGATATTTACATATTTACATAGAAAGGCAAATTAGACTTTTGAAATCGGGACCCAAGCCTTAGTGTACTTGGGTCTTTGAACAGTCGAGGATTTACTGAAAAAAATTATTTACAAAAGTATTCAATCTCTTTCCAAAAGATCTATGCTTTGAACTATTTTCAACAATCACAGGGCAGTGTTTGACAGTATGATCAATATTTCCACATTGAAAGCAATGAGCTTTTAACTTCTTTTAGAACATTTAGCAGTCTCTTCATTACTATCAGATGTTTGTGAGTTACAATCACTGCAAGAGTCGTAAGACTCTTTTGACTTACCTGTTGTAACTTTTACCTTGGAGGGTGCAGATTTAGGTTTAACAATGGATGAAAAAGATGATTCCTTGTCTTTCGGTTTTGAAATTCTTATTGGTGTGAAAGATGGAATTTGATGAGACAAGAATTTTTGAAAACAATTTGTTTTGGTTTGACTTTCAGAGACTTGACCTGAAAGTTTTTCTTTGTCGTTCACACAAACATTTCCAATAACATCATCATTCAAATTGCTTAAGTTTGAAATTGAGCATCCAGAATTAATATCACACATAATATCCTTTGAAGTTAAAACTTGACTAGAAATAAAGACATTCAAACTACTGTCTTCAACAGTCTTCTTTGAATCAAAGCTAGGGTTACTAGAACTTCCAAGACCACTGCTTTCACCATAAGCATAATCCTCTCTCACCTCCTTAAGATTCACTTCACTTAAACCTGCAATAGAGCTGTTGGTATCATTCTTTATAATCTCTTGAATCAACTCATTTGAAGGATGAGGAATGGGTGTAGGAGAATAACAGAAGGTACTAGGTGGAGGATATACTTGTGCATCATCTTTATGACCCAACCCGGTCTTAAATCACCCCCTTTTGTTTCTTCCATAACTCCTCCCTTTTCATACTAGCAATAGTCCATTGTTCCAGTTTATTTTTGAGTTTTCTTGTTTCAAATTCAGCAAGAGTGACTTGCTCAGTCAAATAGTTTACCTCACAGTTCCTTTCTAAAATAGATCTTTTAAAATTTTCGTTTTCTTTTAAAGCCTCTCTCAATTTAACAAAAAATTTTGATTCGTTCTGTTTAAGCTCTTTGTTAATTGTCTTCAATTCGTTTTCATTTGTCATTAACAGTTTATTTGCCTTATAAATACCGATCAAGCGAATTTTGCATGCGGATGAACACATATCCTCAATGACATCATAAGGAAGACCCACTATCAGTTTTTCGGCCGCAAGAGCACGATCACACTGGCAGTAAGGAGTGTTCCTCTTGTATTCATTCACAGCTTCAAGCTTTGCCTGTTCAATCATGGCTTCCATGTCAAGATTTGATTCCATAACATTATCAGCATCGGTACCATCATTTTCTGTCCCATTACCAACGTTGACAGTGACCTTCTCTTTCTTTCTAGTAACTTCATCACACACTAATCCAGAACGAACAGCTTCTTCCTGATTCTTTCCCTCTTCCGTCAAACCATAATCCGCAACCTCTTCAATCAAACTATCCTCAGCAACCTTTCCAGTATTTGTTTCCTCTTCAACCTCATCAATCACTCTAACATTCTCAACCTCTACACCATAAAACTCTTTAAAAGGATCAAAACAATCAACGTAATTGTCATTGAGAACAGATTCTTCAACAACTTCACCAATTAAAGCTTCGTGATTTTGAACAAGCATCCCAGATAAGGTCGTAGTGTCAGATAAAATCCGAGTGGTGATGGTTGCATTTAAGTCAGCACCTACACTTGTGGAACCACCACCGGATTTGACAGATTCATAACTTGATAATCCTCCAGAGACTGCACCAGGTGAGTTTGCAGCGGATGTAATCAGTGCAGAATTCTGAGGAGAGACAGTTGGAAACATCATGGATTGATTGTATTCTTTTCTCTTTACATCCAGATCAAATGACTTTAACTTGTTTATCACTTCCATTAGTTTAAGATCAAAGAAATTTCTTTCTTGTTTCAGCACTTTGATCTGAAGACTCCATTTGGAAGGAAGAGAATCCAAAAGCTTTGTCACTTGCTCATGATTTCCCAATTTTTCATCATAAGTTTTAAGATTGCTTGACACAGCTAAAAATCGATTCGTTATTTCAGTCAGATTTTCATGCTTCAATCCAACGAATGAATTGAATTCATTTTCAACCTGAGTTTTTCTATCCAATTCAAGCATGTTCATTGTTGACGTAGACACAATTTCAAAACAGATTCAAGTTTCGCTCAAAACAGACAGATTCGCTGACTTAGATTTGCCCAAAGAACATACAGATTCGCTCGGTAGTTTCGCTCAGCAGACAAGCAGATTCGCTCGACAGCAGACACAGTTTCGCCCAACAGATTCGCTGTCAGAACAAAGATTTGTGCCCAAATGATTTTGGCAGCAAATTCGCTTGCACAATGAGCCAAACAAGTGAACTTTCGTTCAATAAAATGTCAGATTCGCTAAACAGAAACACTAAATCCAGAACACAAAATTGTCTTAGGTTCGCTGGATGAACAAATAGTTTCGCTGACTTACGGGCAAAACAGTTTCAGTCCAAAATCAATCAGAACAGCTTCAAAACACAACCAATTGAAGATCCGTTTGTTTCTATAGCTTCCTATAACCAAATATGACAATCCCCAAGCAAATTCCAACTCGGAAACACAATAAACAATCCAGAAATGAATCAAACAGTGTTTTGACACAAAAAAAACCCCAAAAACTTCACAAAAATCTCTAAGATCAATCAACCAAGAGCACTAAGGCTCTGATACCATATTGTTGGTCCATCTAGATCGAGATTTCAGTGCTATAATGATTTGTAAAACAACAAACACACAAGATTCAAAGATTAATAGTCCAAACACTCTAAACAAACAATAACAAGATCAAATGATGACAATCAGAGGTAATCAAGCTACAAAGATGATGAAAATATGCTCCTAGCACCTCCAGCCGTCACACACACACAATTAGGGTTTGATGAAATATGAAAAAGTTACAATGCAATGAGAAAACATTACAATATATAGTTCAACCATAGATTCGCTGGCAGCGAATCTATCAAGCGAACCATATAGCTTCGCCGGGCACAATTAGGTTCGCCCGGTCGACAAAGCTGAATAAACAAAACAAACTATACTATGCTACGGGCGAATCTATAGATTCGCCCGTAGGTTCGCTAGATATAAACTACGAAGTTATTAACAAAAACATATAACACCGACATGCCGGTGAGTCCAACCTATACATGACTATCACACCTGATCTAATTGCTGGGGATGAAGAAGGAACAAACGTTGGGGAAGAGATGGTTAGGGAAACACAATGACGGGGGAATTAGGCAAATTAAACACAATAATAACGAATGTTGAACACATTGTAAAGGATCTATCAATGTTACAACCAAATGATGACAACTACGAAACTCCTGATTCAAAACTTGTGTTTAATGTTGAACCACTTTCTTATGCACAACCAATTTCAAAACAACAAGATGAATTAAACATAAAAAAAAAGACCAGAGAGAAAGAAGGTTTTGGCAGATGCTTTATGTTCACCATACATACAACGCCAAATTAACATGGCTGAAAAAAGAACAGTTTCGGAGCATAACACATCAAGTTTACAGCAAATGGAAAACCATGGTAAGATAAGACGTTCCGCAACGCATCATCCATAGAGCCATTTGTGGGTGAAGGGCAACGCCCTTAGGACCAATGGCGTTAAGGGGGTTGGATTTATGGAGGTGAGTTTGTGGTGAAGGGCAGCATTTGTGGAGGGAGAGGTGGGCCCCTTTGTGTTTATGTTTTGTTTTTTAATAGGTGATTTGTGGAAGGATGGTGTTAGGGGTAAAAGTTGATTTGTGGAAGGATGGGTGAGAGTTAGTGGAAAACTGATGAGGGATGAGATCGGGACCATACCGGTACTGCTAGGTACCGGTACCACCTAGTACCGGTACTGAGTTTTAGGAAAAGTGTGTACTGGTACCGGTACCGAATTTAGTGGGACGGTACCGGTATCGGTATCGGTTTTTCAGTAATGGTACCACGTTGGTACCGGTTTCATGTTTTGCCTTTTTTTAATAAAATTTATTCGCTTATTTTAGTTTAATTTTATACTTTTTAATGTAAATATAATATAATATACTTGAATATAAGAAAAAGAAATGAAATATGGTATAAATTAATTAAAAATCATATCAACTTCATTAAATTTAAAAGTTGATAATCAAAAAAACATTACAAAATGACTCAAAGTTATAGAGAAAACATTTTATAACATTAAGCATGTAATACACAACATTCAAAACATCCCAAATTATTTAAAATATACTAAAAAACTATTTTTGCATAACCGGTACAAACATGGTACTAACCGGTAAAGTACCGGCACCGGTACCGCCTAGTACCGGTACCGAATTTCAGGAAAAGTTGGTACCGGTACCAATATTGTTAAGTCGGTACGATATCAGTACTGGTACCGGTACTCGGTACCAAAAGCTCATCCCTAGATGATATTATATTGTCTTATTCTTATCGTATTGTGGTACGTTGTAGTATTGTGCCATATAATATTGTGTCTTATTGCTATCATAATGTGATATTTTTCTTGACCGTGTGTTATGTTATCATATTGTGTTATGTTTTAGAGTTATATTATAATACTAGATATGAGACCCGTGTTACACACGGGTTTTCCTTAAGTGATTACGTATAACCATCAATAATATAATTTTTTCATAAAGTATTAAAATATTCATAAATCTTCATAAATTTTGCAAAACTTCCTCATACACCACATTAGTTGTTTTGTTAGCTATATTTCCTTCGTTTTCACAAATAAAAATCTTCAATCCTTGTTTACTTTTTACTCTCCATACTGCCACATACAGTTGTCCATGGCTAAATACTGGTCTTGGCAGATATAATCCTACACGGTCTAGTGATTGTCCTTGGCTTTTATTTATGGTCATTACAAAACATAATGCTATCGGAAATTGTTTCCTACAAAACTTGACTGGAATCCTTTTATCTGACGGTGTCATTTTCAGTCTTGAAATCAAGTATGATGGCCAATGTTATTCCACGTTATAACTTTTGCTTCAATAGCATGTTTCCCTAGTCTTGTAACCTGCAATCTTGTACCATTGCACCAACACCAACACTTTTTCCATCCAAACTCCATTACTGAGTCCATCTCGTGTCTATAGGATGGGAAATGAATATAACAGTAGTTGATTAGCCCAATCTACTTAAAGAAAGAAACTGACCCATTTACATTAGACATCAAGGTATTAATTCATACTGTTCCCACTAAAAGCAGTTCAAGGTATGAAGGTTTGAAATTTTTAACAGCAAATATGCGGGATGCGTTTATTAAGCTGAAACTGGGCAACTAACCCGTTAGTCCATTAGATTTTTTTTAACAGTTGTGCAAGTTGCAATTTTAAGACATAGTTTGACCCATTTGGTCTAATATGTCATATGTATTAATCAAACAAATTCAATAAAATAGTTTTCATGAATCAAAACCATGACCTTTCAATCATGAAGCAGTTGAAACAATTCCACTACATCTAAATATTTAAGTTTTGAATACGAAGCTCACTATAAGAGCTTGTAGTTAAAACTATTTAAGATGAAAAATGCAGCCAACTTATACTACAACCACTAATACAAAACTGCACAAGCTTACCAAACATGTCTAGTCCAGATCCATTGTAACCTCGTCCAACAATACACTATCAAACAATTAGGGTATTAGTTCACCAATGAATTAAAAAAACCTTTTTCCTGGACCTGCAATAATATACCTATTATATTGCAGACCTGACACATAATCAGCAACTTCCCCAATTTATACTAAAACAACAATTACGTTATTATTAAAGGACAACTTTCTACTTCATGTTATTTTAAAATAGTTCTACCAAAAAGAAAATACTTCTTCCTATAACCCACTTGCATTACAATTTTTTTTGTGTTTGAAGACTGGGTTAAAATCAAGTTGTTATGCTAAGAAACAACTTTAAGTTAAATTACTTCAAAAATTATTTATGTAGCAGACTTAGAAAATGAACACATAAGAGACGTGGCTAACACGGGTCCAGATTAGTACCTCAATAGCATAAATAGAAGCACATTCTTTTCTAACAAAGCACGCTTCTCTACAGTAGATTTGCAAGCACGCATTGCCCTAATAATGTCTCTACAATTGATCAAGAATCTCTTTAAGATCTAAATAAATAATTACATGCTATTGATAACCTTAAACATAATAAAACTTAAACTACAACAATACAACACGACCCATGAACTGTACATGAACTTCAAAAAAAAATTAGTTTTTAAAACAATTAGTGGTGTAATTGTGGTGATATTTAAAAAAGAATAAGCAATGGATGGTGATCAAACCTTCTTTGCTAACATATCCCATACAAATCATACCTTCTTTGCAAGAAAGTGTCGGATTAAATGCGGATTCAAACATTTGTAAAGTCACTAAACAATTCTTATTATCATTTATAAATAAAGAATCAAACACATTAATCACAAAGATCAAGAATAAAACAAAGCATCATTTGAAAAATTCAAGAAATGTAGGAAACTTGAAGAAAACTCACCATTAAAACTAAAAACCCCATGAGCACAATTCATGATATCTTACCTTTTATAGCTCAAAACACTTCACGAAGTAAAACTATGATCACTGCAATAAAGAAAATATAAGAGATTAAAAGAAAACCTAGAATCAATAAATACAATAAGAAATCTTTACCTGGGTTGAAATGCTCAAATCGTCATGCCAAAAGTGCGATTAAGTTCACCTAATCATCCCTTTATTCAATTGTCAGCTCCAGGTCCTGAATTTAAAACCATGCTTGAAAAGACAAACGATAAAGAGGAACCTAATGAGAGATGAAACAGGTAAAGAAAAGTAATTGCAAACAAAGTAAAGACAGGTAAGGAAAAGTAAGAAATAGATAAATTAAGAGTAGCAACTAATTATAAACAATGAAGCACAAAAGTAGAAGTTGATAATAGAAGTCATTGAAAGTGCAAACAAAGTAAACAATCAGTTAGAGTTGTATACACATCATACATTGTTATTATGCCTGCACTAAATGATCATCGAGGATCATATAAAAATCTAGCAATTAAAGTCTGATGATTTTAGAGTATAATTATAGTTTATAGAAAACTTCTACGTTTGGTTATTAAGAAAAACATGATCTAAAACAAAGTAAACAATCAGTTATAGAATAATTTCTACATTATACATCATGTATTAACAAAAAAATGGACAAAAAGACAAAGACTACACTAAAAGGGAAACAGAAACAAAAATTTCCAGCATTTTTAGATGTTGTTTAAATCAGTAAACAAACAAAAACAAATGTAAAAGCTTTGTGAAATATGCAATTGTAAGTGAAAACAAAGTAAATCAGAAATTAGGTGTAAAATGACCGCACTCATACAAGGTACTAAGGGATTAAGACAAAAAAGATTAAAAAAAATAGTAGAAAATACCTGGTGTGAAGAAGATAATGGTCGATTGATGTCAGAAAGCAAAAAACAACAAATTAGGGTTACATGAAAACAGTAACATACAAAAAATTTACAGAAAGCACATGGTTTTAGGGGTATATGAAACCGCAATCATACAGGGAAGCAAGAAAATAACAGAAAGAACATAATATTGGTAGAAATTAACCTGGCTTGAAGAGGAAAATGGCAGCTCGATGTCAGGAAACAAAAATCAACAAATTAGGTTTAATTGAAAGCAATCGAATACAAAACAACATTAGTAGAATACAAAAAAACTGCAATCGTTTAAATTTACCGTATATGGAAGAAGATGATGGTGGATTGTTCGGACGAAATGAGAAGTCGAAGAGGTAGGGGAAAGAGAAAGGGGAAGAGAAATGAATTGATGGGAGATTTAAATGGATTTGAATTTCAAATCAAAGGAAATTGAATAGAAGTATAGAACCGATGGGAAGAGAAAGGATGATGACGTCATGTAATGTTGGATTTGATAGACGTGGATGTCTTAGCAAGTTGACACGTCAGCTTGCTGACATCATTTGTAACCCTCCTTTAGTAGTATAGTTAGATTGAGTTATTGTGTTATGTTTTAATATTGTGTCATGTAATATTGTGTCATATTGTGTCATGTGTCATGTAATATTGTGTCATATTGTGTTGTGTTATCATATTGTGTCATATATTATTATGCTATTTTCATGACATTGTGTTTTGTAATTAAGAAAAAATTGCTGATTTGGAATAATTTACCTCTATAAATTTTGAGACAATGCATGATATATTCAACTTCGAAAGATTTGATGACACAATGGGAATGGAAGAGGTATTATATTAATCTTAATAATACTTTTTGCGTTATAATTATTATAAATAATAAACCAATTATCTTTATACAAGAGGTTAGGGCAGAGATAATAGAGAGAGTTGAAAGCTTTTGATGAACATTCAAAAAGAATACAAAGCTTGTTAGAAAAAGCAATAAAATACTTCCTAGAAAGTACAATTCTTAAAGAGAAACAAAGAAAATAGGAGTCAATGGTGAGTATAGACTGCAGCAAAAAATAGGACACAATAGTTGGATCTATAACTAATACATAAATAATGATTTTTATGGATCAACTAGACAAAGAAAGAGAAAACACACAACAAATGTAAAGTTAGTGGAAAATTGGTTGAAGGGCATAAGGAAGCTTTGAATGAAGAGCATGACACACAACATAAGGATGGGGAAAACAAACTCATTTGTTCAATAACTAAATCAGAACTTGAGCTATTCATTCAAGAATTTGTAAGTGTTTGTGAAAAGAAGTTGACTTAGGTGAAAAAGAGGTTCATTTGGGTAAAGGAAAGATAAATACTACAATTGGTGAAAAAGAGGTTGACTTGGGTGAAAAGGAGGTTGAGTTGTGTGAAAAGGAGGTTGAGTTGTGTGAAAAGGAGGTTGACTTGGGTGAAAAAGAGGTTGAATTGGATGAACAGCCAACATTTGATTTGGGAATTGATGATTTGACACAAACACAAGAACAATTTGGAAACAATAAAGTTGATGAAGTTGACAATGTCATAAGAGATTTACCAATGTTACAAATAGCTGAAGACAAAACACCTGATCTAATTGCTGGCGATGAAGAAGGAACAAATGTTGGGGAAGAGATGGTTAAGGAAACACAATGACGGGGGAATTAGGCAAATTAAACACAATAATAACAGATGTTGAACACATTTTAAAGTATCTATCAATGTTGCAACCAAATGATGACAACTACAAAACTCTCGATTCAAAACTTGTGTTTAATATTGAACCACTTTCTTATGCACAACCAATTTCAAAACAACAAGATGAATTAAACATAAAAAAAGACCAGAGAGAAAGAAGGTTTTGACAGATGCTTTATGTTCACCATACATACAACGCCAAATTAACATGGCTGAAAAAAGAACAGTTTAGGAGCATAACACATCAAGTTTACAGCAAATGGAAAACCATGGTAAGATAAGACCTTCCACAACGCATCATCCATAGAGCCATTTATGGGTGAAGGGCAACGCCCTTGGGACAAATGGCGTTGAGGGGGTTGGATTTGTGGAGGTGAATTTGTGGTGAAGGGCAGCATTTGTGGAAGGAAAGGTGGGCCCCTTTGTGTTTTTGTTTTGTTTTTTAATAGGTGATTTATGGAAGGATGGTGTTGGGTGTAAAAGTTGATTTGTGGACGGATGGGTGAGAGTTAGTGGAAAACGTATGAGGCATGCTGACTGGGCTAATTCTTGGAAGGATGGGTTCCTAGCGTTGCAGATAGTCTAAGTTCTATATTACACAATCATATGACATAACATTGATTTGATTTTTTATAAGGATTTTTTTTGTACTTACATATTACTTGACAATAATAAGGGTGGAGTTGGAGACTCTAAGACCAATAATTGATTTTCATGTTGATGTCATTTTTATATGGGCTCATATACTTAATGTTGAAGAAAAAAACAAGGTAAGAAAGTCTATGTACAATATGTTTTGCATTGCTAAATGATTGTAAGTCAACTATTAAAAAAACACAATAACACAATGATAATATGCCACAATGACACAATAGTATTATAACCAATGACACAATTCTAATGGATTCAAATGCATTTGTAACAGTCAAGCAAGCTGTTATGTTTTATGACCGTGTAATATTTATACTGTGTTTTTGTCTAATTATAATTTTGTGTCATATGATTTCGTAATATTTGTGATGTGCATTTGGTTTATTTATGCAAGTGAAGAGTTGGTTTATTTATGCAACATAGTAGTTATTGCTGTGTAAGTCATCTATTGTGATAAATCAAATATGTTGTTGTGTCGTATTAAATTGAAATGCACTGATGTGTATTTGTTATGTCATATGATGGATAGTATAGTAGGGTGTTATTTCATATGATTGTGTCAAAATGGACTTTCACTAATGAATCCAAATGCATGTGTAGAGTCAAGTAGGCTCTTGTGTCATATGATTGAGTAATATTTGTGCTGTGTTTTTGTCTTATTGGATTGTTGTGTCATATGATTGTGTAATATTTTTAGTGTGTATTTTGTTTATTTATGCAAGTGAATAGAGTTGATGTGTAATCTAGGGAGGGTGTTTCTGTGCAAGTCATCTATTGTGTCAAATCAAATAAGTTGTTTGGCTATGATGCTTGATAAACTATATGTAAATTAACTATTTATTTAGACACCTAAGTGTGAATATTTATAAACTTAGACTTGATTAACTATCCTAAACACACAACCGGCAGCGTACCGATCGAATGTAATCTAGCTAAAGTAAGTCCGAGTATCGAACCCACATACTCTATATACTACGTTTAATTATCTAATTAAGACTCAAGTAAACGACACTATTATTTAAATTATTATTGTGTTGGAAGGGGGGGGGGTTTGCTAAAAACTAAAATTAAACTAACTAAAATAAACAAAGTTAACTAAACAGAAGACGAGAGTTTAAATCAGGAAATGAAAGTAAACCACCTAAGCACGAATCCCTATCGCTTAAGTTATCAGTTTAATGGACATGTTTTAGTCAGTGTTGTAAAAATCGGTCTAGGCGGTCGATTAATCGGCGATTAATCGGTAATCGGTGAATTACCTTGTCGATTTTCTAAAATCGGTCCATTAATCGGTAGGCGGTCTAGGCGGTCCTAGGCGGGGCTAGGCGGTCCTAATCGTAGTAATCGGTCAGGGAAAATCAAAGCATTTTAATGGGTTTTAAACCTTCAGTTTATCGACCCGATCTATAACCCATGGGCTATGGTCCTTAAATACATAACCTTAGGTGTTAATTTCACTTTTCACGATCAAAACTTAGAATTTTGATGTATTTTAAAGTATTACGTTCGTATCAGTGTGTATGTGCGTGTATAAAACTGAAATTTACATATAAAAATTCAAAATCTATGAATGTGGAAGTATTATATTCATATCAATGTGTGTGTATATATGTATAAAAATAAAATTTACATATAAAAACACCAACCGATTAATTACGATTAATCCCGATTAATCCCGATTCCTAGGTCCAAGGTAACTCACCGCCCGACTACCGCCTAGCGAGTTCTACAACACTGGTTTTAGTATGGAACTAGGATCTTTAAAATGATCACTAAATAAAAACTTCAATAAGATCCTTAACCCTTTTCAAGAAGACACATATGGGTTTCTATCAAGTTATTACGCAAATCAGCTTATAAGATTAGACTCCTTGACAGTTGTCTAATTGATTATGACACCGTACCTGTTGTTGTAATCCTACCTCACAGGACGGACAACAAAGGTAATTCAATTAATTCAACTGACATTAATTAAAACTGCAAGTATCATG
The DNA here is from genome assembly GCA_030867185.1 of Tagetes erecta. NCBI lineage: Eukaryota > Viridiplantae > Streptophyta > Magnoliopsida > Asterales > Asteraceae > Tagetes > Tagetes erecta. The sequence goes on from CM061488.1 coordinate 65,407,801, forward strand.
TCCTTATTTAATTAAAACTGCAAGTATCATGTCGTTAATTAATTTCAAATAATTTTAACGCCAATCTTAGTTGTCATCTTCCTACACTCATGACAAACACAAACACCTTTATTTAATCAGATTAATACTGATGTCGCGTGTTGCACGACATTTTTTGCTAGATGTTTGCCTGTCTTAGAAAGGCGTTGTTATATTGGCTTGCTTTACAATATATATGGTGGCTTGCTACTTACAAAGTTTTTATTGCTGATTACCTACCTACAAAGACCTTGTTATGTTGGTCTATCTACAAAAGATTATAGTAGTTAATACAAAAGAGTTACTAATAAGCCTTGCTGCTTTGATGGTAATTCTTTTGCAATTCAGAATGGATTGATAGGTTTTACTTGCTGGAGACTAATGAATCTTTAACCTGGTTTGCATTGCTAATTGCAGCAACTTGATGTTGTTTGTTGTTGTTGCTGGCTTGCACATTTTCTTGTATGTTTGAGTCCATTGCAGCTGTGTTTTAAATTTATGATATTTTTATTAGTGTAAGTTAGAATTGTATATTAATATTGAAATGTTGTTGCTACCTTCTTTGTTTACCTTCTCTGTTGTTTTTGGAGTCTCAATGCTTAACTTGGGGATTTTTCTTGATGATTCGCCTTCAGTGTCTACACCGGCAAAGAGTAATTGTCGTTTTAATGTTGATAATGCATTTTATACTGGAAGAGCATGAAGCTGACTACAAGAAAATAAGGCTATTGCAACTTTTTTTGGTAAAAAAGGTTTCATTAGGTGAAGTTGCATTAGATCTATTGCAACTTTTTTATTACATAATGCAACTGTTTTTTACATAATGCAACTTTTTTTCAAATGCAACTTTTTTTTAAATGCAACTCTTTAAAAAAGAGTTGCAATAGGCAACAAAAAAGTTGCATTAGATCTAATGCAACTTCTTCTAATGCAACTGTTTTGAAAAAAAAAGTTGCATAAAAGTTAGAAAAAAGTTGCAATAGGTTCATTTTTTAGTAGTTGTGGAGTAGATAGTGCTGTGAGACCTGGGATTTGCAATTTTGATCTGATGTTGTCAGTGCATTTTGTGATTCTTATTTTTTGTGCGTGAAGAAAAAACTTAATTTACACTTTTTTCCAACTGCGTTCAAGATGATTGTTGGTAGTGTTGGGCTGTCGCTTTCTAGATTTTATTGTACTTAAGTATCACATGATACGTCTAGCAATTTGGTGACAACATCGTTGAAAATAGTAGCATTAATACTACCGAATTCATCAGTTATTATAGCTGAAAGCCGATAGCTGTAGATTTGATTGCATTTTCTGTTTTATATCAGTTTTGTATAACAGAAACTAAAATAATGAAATGTTGTTGTTAACATAAGAGCAAAAAGTTTCACTTTCATGGATGTCATTGCAATGATTATCGAACGTATAGCTCTATCGATTGCTGGTCTATTATAACGTTGAAGCGAACATCCAACTTCTTCCCATAAAGTGGCATACATTACAATATTGTTGTAGTTTACACAATATTAAATAACTATACCTATGATAAAACAATAATTAAATTGCATGCTTGCCTGTAGTCTCTTAGTGTTAATAGCAAATTAATATGGTCTTCCATCAATTGTCAATTTGTCTTTTGTATCTTCAAGTATGGCAAATCTACATATAATAGTAAATATATGAAATGTTCTTACATATGGCAAAGTAATATGCATTTAATTGTAAACTAACAGGAGGTTGTTGAATAAAAAGTGAATTGAAATTTTCTTACCAATTATTTCCTCTTTGTTGCAAAGGCTTTCCATCTTTTCTCTTGAGGCAAAATTAAAATAGTCTCTCGGTATTTTTGCAACATCTGCAACTGGGGTGAAACGTGTTGCTCCCCCAAAAAGTAAGTGTCTTCTTTTGCACGAGATTCATAGTTTTGAATTAGGTAACAACTATTCAATCTAATTATGCATTCAACAGTTTCTTTGGCGGTTCCTTGAATAGTTGTTTCCTATAATCCTATTGTAAATAAAACATATTATTATTTAATTAATATTGAAGGAGAAAGTCATTGTTATATATATATATATATATGAATACATTTTATAAACTGAATTCTTAAATTACGTATCACCTCACTATCAACCATCAGAAAATAGGTTTATGTTTTACGAAACCCTAGGTTCCAACTTCGCAACATTCGGACTTTAAGTGCTTGCGCTTTTCCTTTTGGTATTAAGAAGGCTAGATTACCAATTTCCATTTCTAGAAAACTATCACTGTATTAATAAACTCAATAACCACTAGTAAGAATCATAAGTATATCTAAGTAACATTAAAACATCTACATAGAAAAAATTATGTTATCATTAGAAAAAGAAACACACAATAAGTAGTAAACCTGTTGAGATTCTATAGACCTCAACAGATCAAAATATACAATATTTGAGGTAGAGTTAACATGCAAGTTATCTTCAGGATTTATGAGTATTTTTAAAGACTTAGGAGAAGTGGCTCTGGGAATAGCAACGTAGAGCTGACCACGACCAAAAATTGGTTCTGATAAATATAGACCAATTCTTTTTAATGATTGCCATTGACTTTAATTAATACTCATAGCATAACAAACTTTGACAGGAAATTGACGACATGTCAAAACAAAAGGCAATTCTATGTCATTATGAACACAATTTATCCTAGGTATAAAGACTTTTTGCCCCACACAACTTCCTGTAATAATGTTAGCCTCTATGACTCGTGGTAATAGTTATGAAACAAGTAATCAAGTCCCATTACATAAGCCTGATTTTTTTATCAAGGTTACGCATAAACATTATTGGAGTGTTTTTTTAGTGTTAGACTATGTTTAGGTATGCCAGAACTATTCAACATGTTTAAATACTCAACCGGATACATAGCCTCTACATCACCTCTATTATGTGAATGAGGAACTATTGTATCAATACTATAGTACGTAAATGGCTCCCCAACAAAAAGACTAAGAATTGAATCATTAATTTCATCTACTTTTTCATTCTTTGGGCATATTACTGCTCTATCAGCAAAAGATGAAACATCAAGACAGTCTAGTGTTTGCTTATCATAAATAAAGTCAATAAGTTCACGAACTTCGCCATACAATCTTGGACCATATCGACGCTATAATGAAATATTTCCCCACCACCCCCCATATCGGCTTGATCGGACTCGGGGGCATTTTTCAACACCGGAAAAAACTTCTTTGTAAAATGCTTGTACAAAATCGAGTTTGAAGCCGCTCCCAACAAAGCTCCACAATACTTGCAACGAGCTTTGTGTGACCCGTCACTCATCTCAACTAAATCCCAATGTTGCCAAAATCTTTGGCTTCGGTTATGTTGAAGAACCTGAACAACATTTGGGGCTTGAGAATAACCGGTTGCGGATTATGATGCCATTTCAATATTAATGAAAATGAAAGAGATGAAAAGAGAGTTTTTTTTTGCGTTTTTTGAGTTTTCGAGTGTTGTAATCAACCCAAACATCAAAAATATATTTATAGTAGCTATTGAGGGGCATTATGGTGATTAAAGGGTGAAAAAAACGGTCCAAAAATGGCTCCAACGACTATAATGCTGTTTTCTAAAGGCTAGATTCGAACCCAAAAAAACGGTAGGAACTGGTTCCTACCCGGTTCCAATCGGGTCCGGGTACAGGCGGGTAGGAACCGGGTCCGGGTCGGGTCCGGGTACAATTTTTAAAAGTGGAACTGGTGGGTATGAAACTGGGTCCATCGGGTACGGGGCCCACCGTGTACGAACCGGAATCAGTTTCGGGTTCAAACCTGCGGGTCGGGTTGGGAACCGGTTTTTTGTTCATGGCTACCATCACCAACGGCTAATAATCAATTGGAAAACCACTAAGCATCATGATGAGCATCTTCATCTAGCTCTGACGTAAATAAACGCATATTCATTTTAAGCTTGAACACCCTAAATGAGACCATAAATAAGAATGAGGCAAACATGAGGCAACAATTTCAGCCTTTGAAGCTTTTTTTAACTGGTAGTGTTGCCTAAAGTCTCCACCAAGCAGAATTGTTTTCCCACCAAATAACTAAGGGGGTGTTTGTTTATGTCTGAATCACCTCTGGATCTGACCGATTCGAAGGTAAAGTTGTATTCAGAGTGTTTGGGTGGAGACGTGGTAGGAACGAATCAGAGGTATGTGTCTGAATGTGCGTCTGACTGAATCAGACATGAAGTGGAGTCTGAATGAGCATCTGAACGGAAGGGAAGAAGAAGGCGATGAGGAAGCGATCATTGTGTAGCAAATAAGAAAATGATGAAACAGCAATTAAGTTCTTTTAGTTGACAAGAAGAAATGAAGAAATCACAGTGGGATGCGGCTGATGAAGAAGAAGGGTTATATGGTTTTATTCAAATTTGGATTTGACCATATTTAGCCCCTCAAGTTCAACTTATTGTATTTAAACCCTAAACCTTTAACAAGGGTTTATTTCATTTTCATTCTTGACACTTGTAGCCCCTATATTTTCATTATAAATTATTCAATTCAAAACATTTTTGTAATGAACTTTAATGTACTTTCATTTATAAATTATTCAGTTCCAAACAATTTTTAGATTTGTTCATTAATTTTAAAATCTCATTCAGATGTTCAACCAAACAGTCATCTTAATCATTCAGCACTTAACCATTCAGACCTTTTAACCATTCAGCACTTAATCATTCAACACTTGTCAAACAGCCCCTAAGAGTTATTATCAGTCAAATCCCTTAATGTTCTATCCAATGATTCAAAACTTCTACGATCACTCATTGGAGCCTCATCCCAAATAATCAAACTTGTTTCTAAAAGCAAATGTGATAACGTAGTATTTTTCTACGCAAAGCAAACTGATTCTTCTGAAAGATCTAATGAAATTTTAAAACGTGAATGTGATGTTCTTCCATATAGTAAAAATAGAGATGCTACACCAGAAGCGGCAACTGCAAGAACAATCAGTCCCTTACTAGGAAGAGCTAGTGTTTGCTTATCATAAATAAAGTCAATAAGTTCAGATAAACCATCTTGATTATAATATAAGAGAAATTGATCTGGTATGGTGATTCTTTTAATATCAGGTGCTCCACAAGACATGGATTTCCCTGTGGCACCATCACCTAGACGTGCACAAACCGAGTTTTTTTGGACCCGGAACCAGGTACAAACCGGGTACGGGGGCAAAAAAACCCAATCGGGTCCGGGTACACCCTGGAACCAGGTACGAACCGGGTACGAGTAAGGTGGGGGTAAAACCCTACCCTGTGGAACCGGGTAGGGTCGGGTTCGGGACCGGTTCCTATCCGGGTCGGGTCCAAACCGGGTCTGTAGTGCTTTTTTTTTTTCTTTTTTTTGTTTTGTGTACAATATAAAGTTACTAAATAAATACGATTTATTTCAACTTCAAAGAGTTAACCAAATACAAGATATTGATGTTACGATGCAAAAAAACTACTATTTTTAAACAAAGTCGATATATATTTTTTTGAAATCTAAGCTTCTTCATTTTTTTCTTCTTCTTTTTTCGTTTTCTTTGAGTTCTACATCGGATATTCCGGTTGATAGTCCCTCCTCAACCACTTCATCATGTATTTTTTACTCTAGTTCGATGTTGTCTTCTAAGCTCGTTAGGTGTTGTATGCGATCAATCGCGTCCAAGTGATCTTTGAGACAAATGCACATCTCCATAGTCTCTGGAGAAAGTCGGGTCCTCCTTAAAGATATTACCCTGCCACAAGTAGAAAAAGCCGATTCAAAAGCTACCGTAGAAGCTTGGGAGCTTAGTAAATCACAGGCCATGGCGGAAAGAACCGGAAATTCCGCTTCCCTTCCTTTCCACCAAGCCAATATATCAAAACTATCAATGTCATCGGCCGACATAGTGGAAGTATAATCCGTTCCACTATATCTACCGAGCTCGCTACTCGGAGCGGCACCCTTTTGTTTTTTTGCCACGGATTCCCGAACGACATTCAAAAAGTTTTTCTTCGGGTCCTTCATCGGCTTACTTGAGCTAGCCTCCGATTGTGAAAATGGTGTAACCGTTGTTGGCCCGAATCTTAAGTGATAAACATCAAAAAGTCTTTGAAAATCGTGATTAAATTTTGCTTTTGCTTCCGTTGCGTGATTTGGGTTATCCATATGGATATCCAAATTGTCAAAATTTCTTGAATTAAACATTTGACTCCCGTAATATTATAAAACGGGTTTAAAACGGCGGCACAAGTAAAAACCGAAGAGAGCTCTAAAAAATATTTTTAAAATTTTTCTTTCATCGCCGGTATCATTTCTTTAAAAAAAATTATTTTCAAAAGTTTTAATATTAAGAGCCATTAAATATAATTCGTAAAGCACCAAACTACTAGTTGAGTAATAAACCCCCGATAAGTTTTTAGTTGAATTTTTAAAAACGCCAAGAAATTCAACAATTTCTTTTATAAATTTCCAACACCCATCCTCAAACACGTCGGATAACCCGGCCGACACAAGACTACTATGAAAAACTCTCATGCCATCTCGTTGTTTCAAGGCACTCTCAAACATGTCGCATGTCGAGTTCCAACGGTGAGGTGTATCCCAATTCGCACCTAAATATATCGAATCCGTATCTCTACAAAATTCTTTATAATCTTGACAAATTTGTCTTTTAGCTTTAAAAATCGAATAAAGCATACATTTAAACTTATATATATATTGGGAACATAAATCTGACCTTAGCCCGTCTTTTATTACCAAATTAATAATATGTGCGACACATCGACTATGAAAAAAATCACCGTTGCAAACCGGTTTATATTTTACCATAAGTTTATCAACCGCATTAGTATTATTTGAAGCGTTGTCAAAAGTCATTGAAAATATTTTGTTTTGTAAACCATAAGTTTGTATTACGTTATCTATAAGCTCAAACATATCATCTCCGCTATGTGGAATCGGAAAAAGATCAAAAGCAATGGTACGTTTCATCATTTGCCACGAATCGGGATCCACCCAATGAACGGTTACGCAAAGATAAGATTCAATGCAACCATGTGGAGCCGACCCAACGTCGCCAGTTAAATTAACACCGGTTTGTAAGTTTTGAAAAAATACAATTAAATCTTTTTTACAAACTTTCCACAATTTCAAACAATATCGTCTAAGGGTTATACGACTTACATGGGTGTAACGAGGTTGAAGTGTTTCCTGAATCAAAGCCGTCAATTGCAGGTTGTCGAAGTGGTTGAATGACAAACAATTTTGAATCACGAACTTCGCCATACAATCTTGGACCATATCGACGCTATAATGAAATATTTTCCCACCACCCCCATATCAGCTTGATCGGACTCGGGGGCATTTTTCAACACCGGACAAAACTTCTTTGTAAAATGCTTGTACAAAGTCGAGTTTGAAGCCGCTCCCAACAAAGCTCCACAATACTTGCAACGAGCGGCAACGAGCTTTGTGTGACCCGTCACTCATCTCAACTAAATCCCAATGTTGCCAAAATCTTTGGCTTCGGTTATGTTGAAGAACCTGAACAACATTTGGGGCTTGAGAAGAACCGGTTGCGGATTATGATGCCATTTCAAGATTAATGAAAATGAAAGAGATGAAAAGAGAGTTTTTTTGCGTTTTTTGAGTTTTCGAGTGTTGTAATCAACCCAAGCATCAAACATATATTTATAGTAGCTATTGCAGACGCCCAATCAGAAGCCTCTTCCATAGTCGTCGACCATTCAAAATTATCAACTATCAATCCCAACTTTTCACATGTAGCCCAATATGTTGGTAACATCACCCCATAAACTATGCGAATGTCCTCATATGTACGACACCCAACTTGATGATTTAAGAGCAACCTTAAATAAAAAACCTCACCACACGATGGATGTATGTAGGCAAGCCTGCCAACACGTGGAGTCCTACGTGTCTTTCTACATACCCACTACCTTCCTCACACATACGTTTACCTTTTCGCTGGCAACAAACACGGTGTACACCATTACTCAACAAACACATTACAGCAAAAAATCCAACAAAAAGAAAAACAGTACATACGACATTTAGAGGCAAACAAAAAGTATTGTAAACAAAACACATAAAAAAACAACACAACCACAATAAGACAATATCTAAGCATGGAAGCAAAATAATTAAGCACATGAAAAAACACATATAAAAAAAATACATGCAACCACAAACACGACAACAGATCTTAAAAACTGAAAACACCAAATGCAAAGACAAGAGCACATATAATTACCTTTTAAACAAAGAAAACCTGAAGAAGAAAAGATCCATAGAAGAAAGAAGAAAAGATTAGAAAAAACCCACAGCAACAACTTAGAGGAGGAGGAGAAAGAAGGAGAAGAAGAAGAAGGAGAAGGAGAAGAAGGAGGAGGAGGAGGAGAAGAAGAAGAAGAAGGTATATAAAAACCCTAATTAACACACAAAACACACACACATGTCCTCATAAAATACACGGGTCACTTAAAACAAAAAAACTTTAAGACGGAAAAAAACACAAAAAGAAGAGTCGAACCCAAGACCACACAAAACTAAATTAACACTAGAACCATCACGCCACCACCAACAATAACTCTTCAGGAGTAATAAAATTTGTTCATACGATATCACACAATCTTTTTTTTGAAATCTGTTGTGTTACACAAAACAGATCCTACCTACATAAATATGACATAAAGGAATATTATACATGATACAAAAAAATGGTTATAGATATAAAAGTGTATAAAGACACAATAAGAAAAAAGACACAATAATCAAAAAAGAAACAATACATAAAAACTTACACAAATAAATATCACATAAAGAAATATTAGACACAAATACATGAAAACTGTTACAAAAATATAGAGTATAAAGTTACAAAAAGAAAAAAGAGACAACACACAGAAGTTGTCACACACATATAATATCATAAAAAGAAATATTAGACACAATACATAATATTGTTATAGATATAAAAGAATATATAGAAACAATAAGAAAAAAGACTCACTAAGCAAAAAGGCACAATACATATACGTCACAATAAGCAAAAGGTAAAAAAACACAATTGACTAAACTTTCTGTAACTTTGCAGTTTGTCCCATATATGCGAAATACATAATCTGTCACACCCTTAATTTTCCACAAATAGGGTATCCATTAAGCGTGTGACAAAGCAAGGATCCAAGTCATTAGTTACACCAAACGACACTATATGAATTTAAAATATATGTGTCTCATTGAATGAGAGAGTCTAATACAAAGTAATTGTTTAAATGTTGCAGAAGCATAACGACAAATAATTTTCAAGACCTTTGTAAGTAAAGTAAATGCATTTAAAAAGGTTTGATACAAAGATATGCAATAAACAATAACATTCTAGAAACCATGCAGACCCAATGATGCATGCATGCCCTAATCGTGCTCAAGCTCCTTAATTACCTGAGAAAATATACTAAAAAGTATCAAAACAAACGTTGGTGAGTTTAATGAGTTATTTATCAAAACCATAAAGCGCAGCTCGAAAGCCAATAGAATCTTGCCCGAAGGCCCTACCCGAATGTATAAAATGTAGCCTGCCCGAAGGCGCTGTAAAATGCAACCCACCCGAAGGCGCTGTGAAATTGATAGTCATGTATAGGTTGGACTCACCGGCATGTCGGTGTTACATATTTTGTATGTATTTTTGTATGATTTAGTTCTAGCGAACCTACGGGCGAATCTATAGATTCGCCCGTAGCACAGTTTAGCTTTTGATTTGGTGTCGACCGGGCGAACCTAATTGTGCCCGGCGAACCTATATGGTTCACTAGATAGATTCGCTGCAGCGAATCTATTAGTGAACCTATGTCTGATATATATTGTAACCTTATCTTCAAGAAATACAACTTTTGCAACTTTGACAAAACCTGATCCAAATCTTTGTGTGTTGTGTGTGTGTTTACTGGAGGTGCTAGGAGCATATATTATTCATCTTTGTAGCTTATTTACCTCCGGTTGTGTGGTTTAATCTCGTTATTGGTTGTTGGGTTATAATACACTTTGTTTGTTTGAGTCAAGTGTGTTTCGTTGTTAAACAAGTCATTATAGCACTGAAATCACGATCATTATGGACCAACAATATGGTATCAGAGCCTTAGTGCTCTTGATTGTTTGATTCTAGTGTTTTTTGTGTTGATTTTTGGTATTTTTGTGTCAAAACACTATTTGATTCTTTTCTGGACGAGTTTGGGTGTTTTGGTGTTGTATTTTGCTTAAGTATTGTCATATTTGGTCATTGGAAGCTTCTGAAACAAACGGGTCTACAAATGGTCAAGTTTTGAAGCTGTTCTGGTTGTTTTCGTACTGTAACAGGTTTGTTCGTAACCCAGCGAACCTATCTGTTCTTCCAGCTAATCTAGTGTTCATCCAGCGAATCTAGTCAAATCTTGTATTCTGTTATTTTGTGTTTGTGGCTAGCAAATCTGACAATTCATCGAACGAAAGTTCACTTGTTTGGCTCATTTGTGCAAGCAAAACTGCTGCCAAAACATCTGTCGAGCGAAACTGTGCTTGCTGGTCAGCGAATCTGTTTGTTTGACTAGCGAATCTGCGAGCGAATCTGCCAGTGAATCTGTTTGTTCATTGTGCGAATCTATTTCAGCGAATCTGTTTTACTTTAGCGAATCTACAAACTGTTTGAAATTATGACTACATCAACCCTTAATATGAATGATCTGGATAGTGTTCAACCTAACAGGCCACCAAGGCTTGTTAGTGGTGAAAATTTTGAAGACTGGAAGAGATGTTTGAAAGCTTTCTTCTACTATACTGATTACAATCAATGGGAGTCAATTGTAAATGGTCCGCACGTGCCAAAGACTATTGAAGGAACTGTCACTTCAATAAACACTGATCCAAATACTTTTACTGAAGCAGACACCAAGTTGCTTGATCGTGATAAAAAGGCACTCGGGGCATTGATACTTTGTCTGCATCAGGATATTTTCAACAGGTTTGCTGAACATACAACTGCAAAAAGCTTGTATGATGCGTTGTGCGAGTTCTATGATGGGAATGAAGATTTGAAGTTGGATAGAAAAGCTCAAGCTGAGAAAGAGTTTAACTCTTTTGTGGGGTATTCACAAGAAAATCTGACTGATATTACCAATCGATTCCTGTCTGTATCAAGTAACCTGAAAAAGTATGACGATAAGCTGGGAAATCATGAACAAGTCACAAAGCTGGTAGATTCACTCCCTCCTCAGTGGAGTCTTCAGATCAAACTGTTGAAACAAGAAAGAAACTTTCATGACTATAAGCTGATGGATGTTATAAACAAGCTGAAGTCCTTTGATCTTGATGTGAAGAGAAGAGAATACAATTAGTCTATGATGGTTCCAAATATTCATTCTCAGAATGCTGCACTTATTTCATCCGCTGCAAACTCTCACATTTACAGTGCTGCACCTGGAGGATCATCAAGTCATGGGTCTGTGAAATCTGTTGGTGCATCTACAAATGCTGGTTCAAGCTCAAATGTATCTGTCACCAATCAGATTCCATCTGACACTATGGCTTTTTTTGGAATGTTTGTTCATAGTTATGAAGCTCTTGTTGCTGGTGAGTTAAAGGGAAAGGGGATGACTGTAGAAGATATGTATCAGGTGGATCCTGATGATCTGGATGAAACCGACATCCAATGGCAAATGGCCATGCTTACTCTTCGTGCTAGACGATTTATGGAAAGAACAGGTAGAAGAAACTTTGGGAATCAGGGACAGAATAGCAAGCTGGGGTATGACAAAGGAAAGCTGAGATGTTATAACTGCAAACAATTGGGTCACTTCAAAAGGGAGTGTCCTTTACCAATTGTTACTGAACCAGTAAATTCTGGAAATCCAAGATCTGTTCCAAATCAAGAAAGGCTTGAGGAAGCGAAGTCAAAGAATGAAACTGCACTGCTCACCAACTTTGATTGGAGTGCAGAAATTGAAGAAACCAAGGAGGAAATTAATCATGCCCTTGTTGCTGAGATTGTTGAGATTGATGACAACTATATAAATTGCTTTGATCCTTTCAAAGAATTTTATGGTAAAGATGAGGAAGAGAAACTGGAGAAAGTTGACAAAGATCAATCAGATGCTATTGTTCAAGGGCATCTGAATCACTCGGGATTGGTTTGTGAAGCTGCAGTTAATGAAGTAAAGAATGATGAAGAATCAAAGCTTAACTTGGAAGCCGTGATTGAGAAGGCAAGGATTGATGCGGTGGATGAATTCAAAAGGAACACTCCCTACTGCCAGTGCGATCGTGCCCTTGCTGCCGAAAAACTGGTAATTGGTCTTCCCTATGATGTTATTGAAGATATGTGTTCATCTGCTTGCAAAATTCGTTTAATTGGCATATACAAAGCTAATAAATTGTTAATGTCAAACGAAAACGAATTAAAGAGAACTAACAAAGAGCTTAAATTGAGTGTGTCAAAATATTTTGTCAAATTAAGAGAAGCCCTGAAAGAAAATGAACATTTAAAAAGAACTCTTTTGGAAAAGAACTGTGAAATAAACTACTTAACTGAGCAAGTCACTCTTGCTGAATTTGAAACAAGAAAACTCAAAAATAAATTGCAGCAGTGGACAATATCTAGTATGAAAAGGGAGGAACTCTGCAATAAACAACGGGGGGCCAGAGTTAAGACAGGTTTAGGTCTTAATAATGAAACATATGCCTATCCCCCACCTAGTACTTTCTGTTACTCTCCAACACCTATTCCTCATCCCTCAAATGAGCTGATACAAGAGATTATGCAGAATGATACTAACAGCTCTATTGCAGGTTTAAGTGGAGTAAATCTTAAAGAGGTTAGAGAGGATTACGCTTATGGTGGGAGTACTGGGCTTGGTTGTTCTAGCAGTAGTGAATGTTCTAATTCTGATTCCAAGAAGTCTATTGAAGACATTAGTTTAATTAATTCTGTTTCTAGTAATGTGTTATATTCAGACAATACCATGTTTAATAGTAATTTAGGGTGCACTACTTCAAACTCTAATGTGTTGAATGATGATTTGATTGAAAATGCGTGTGTGAATGACAAAGACAAACTTTCAGGTCATGTCTCTGAAAGTCAAACCAAAACAAACTGTTTTCAAAAGTTCTTCACTCATCAACTTCCGTCTTTCACACCAGTGAGAATTTCTAAACCAAAATCTGAATCTGAAAAGGTAAAAGTCACAACAGGTAAATCAAAGGAACCTTATGACTCCTACAGTGATTGCAATTCTCAACTGTCTGAATGTGATGAGGAAATTGAAATAGATAAAATTCCTGTTAATAAAGTTTCCAAAGTAAGTTTGAAATCTCATTGCTTTAAATGTGGAAATCTTGATCATACTGTTAAGCAATGCCCCAAGTTAGTCAAAAATAGTTCAAAGCAAAAATCTTTTGGAAAAAGATTAAACACATTTGTAAATAATTTCTTTTGTAATTCTTCATCTGCTCCACCACCCAAGTACACAAAGGCTTGGGTGCCAATTTCGAAGGTCTAACTTTTTAATTTTTTTTAATAAATGTCAGGAACATTCAAATGCCGTTGTAAATAGTCATTGGCATATTGACAGCGGATGTTCCAGACATATGACAGGGTTGAAGGACCTACTGACTAACTATCGGATCATCAATGGCGGATATGTTGCTTTTGCGGGAGACAAGAAAGGTGGCAAAATGATTGGTCAAGGAGAAGTCTCAAATGGTTCACTAACTTTGGAAGACGTCAACTATGTTCCTGAACTGGCATTCAATCTTCTCAGTGTATCACAAATCTGTGATAAGAATATCCCAGTGATGTTTCTTCCAAATGAATGTCTGTTCTTGAAGCTAGAGTTTTCTATTCCTGAAGATTTGGTGATCATGCGAGCTCCAAGACGAAATGATACATATATGCTAAATATGGGATCAAAAGAATCAACTTCCACCATGACCTGTCTCCTGTCTAAAGCTTCATCTTTTGAATCTTTTCAGTGGCATAGACGTTTAGGGCACATTAATTTTAAAATTCTAAATAAATTGGTTAAGAACAATTTGGTCAGGGGTTTGCCACTTAAAGATTTTTCAGTGGTTGAGAAATGCACGGCTTGTGCTAAAGGAAAACAGCACAAAAAGCCACATAAACTTAAAATTACAAATACAATCTCAGAACCCCTTGAATTGTTACATACTGATTTATTTGGTCCAATAAGTGTCAAATCTATTGCTAAGAAATCTTATTGCTTGGTTGTCACAGATGATTACTCCAGGTACACCTGGGTGAGATTCATGGCATACAAGAGTGAGACTGCTGAAGAGTTGATGAAGCTGATTCCTCAAATCGAGGTTCTTGGAAAGCGAAAGGTTCAAGCCATCATAAGCGATAACGGAACGGAATTCAGAAACCATATCTTCAACTCTTTCTGTGAACAACGGGGTATTCTCAGACAGTTTAGCGCCCCACGAACACCACAACAAAATGGTGTTGCTGAAAGGAAGAATCGAACTCTTGTGGAGGCAGCTAGAACTATGCTGATCGAGTCAAAGCTTCCAATTATTTTCTGGGCGGAGGCAGTTAATTGTGCAGCTTATGTTCTGAACAGGGTACTGATTGTCAAAGAAAAGATGAAGACATCATACCAGCTGTTTCGAGGGATTAAGCAGTTGATTGATTTTCTGCGCCCCTTTGGATGTTCTTGTACTCTGTTAAATACTCAAGATCAGAAAACGAAGTTTGGTGCTGTCTCGGATGAGTGCTTCTTTGTAGGATACTCGAACACACAAAAGGCGTATCGTGTTTACAACAAGCGAACGCGGATTGTGCAAGAGTCCTATTATGTTGACTGGCAAGAGTCAAACACAACAAGCGTTGGCAGTGAACCTGCATGGTTTTATGATTCCGCCACTATTTTCAAATCATTCAATCTTCCTGACTCTGACGATGATGACATCATTCCTCACACATCAGTTTCTATCTTTAACCATCCACCTACACAATCACAACCACAACCTTCAACTACACAATTACCTCCCACTTCATTTGACATTCCACCACCTCCACCACCTCAAACTGTTCCAACTTCTCCATCAGTTATTCCATCCTCATCCACTACCATTCAATCATCTACCACTAATACAATTCCTCCAACATCACATACACCTTCACAACCATCTAATCAAACACCCTTAACCGAAACCAATCCTTTGCTTCTCAACACAGACTTCAAAACCTTAAAAAATCATCCTCATGATTACATTATCGGATCAATTACTGATGGTGTGCGAACTCGGAGTCAGAGTGGTTTAATTAATGAATGTCTCTATGCTGCCTTTTTATCTCAAGTTGTTCCGAAGAATTATAAACAAGCACTCGAAGATCCAAGTTGGGTGGATGCCATGCAAATGGAACTGCAGCAATTTAGGAAGCTTAAAGTTTGGGAACTGGTTGATCTTCCTCCTAATAAGTGTCCTATCGGCACTAAATGGGTTTTCCGAAACAAGCCAGATGATCGCGTTGTTGTCATCAGAAACAAGGCGAGGTTGGTTGTTCAAGGATTTGCTCAAGAGGAGGGGATTGACTACACTGAAGTTTTTGCTCCAGTCGCTCGCCTTGAAGCCATTAGAATCTTTCTTGCTCATGCTGCGAACAAAAACTTTAAAGTTTATCAGATGGATGTGAAATGTGCATTTCTATATGGAGATATCGATGAGGAGATCTACGTATGTCAACCACCGGGTTTCGAGGATCCAGATTTCCCTTCAAAGGTTTACAGGCTTGATAAATCCTTGTATGGGTTGCACCAAGCTCCACGTATCTGGTATGAAACTCTGACACAATATCTTCTCAGCAAAGGTTTCTCTCGTGGGACTATAGATATGACATTCTTCAAGAAGGAGGTGAATGGTGAGCTGCCGATCGTTCAAGTGTATGTTGATGATATAATCTTCGGTTCGACTAATGAGGGGCTGTGTAGAGAGTTTGAAAAAGTGATGATGTATCGCTTTGAAATGACAATAATGGGGGAGATGTGTTTCTTCTTGGGGCTGCAAGTGGAACAAAAGCCTGATGGAATTCTTATCCACCAAGAGAAATATATCAAGGAGATCCTCACGAAGTTTGGCATGGATGACTCTTCTCCTGAATTGATTCCTTTCACCGCTCAAACATGCCTTACTCCTGATGATAATGGGAATCCTGTGGATGCTCATCGGTATCGCTCGATGATCGGATCTCTCATGTATATGACTGCAAGCCGACCGGATATTACATTCGCTGTGTGCTACTGTGCTCGTTTCCAGGCCAATCCAAAAGAATCACATGAGAAAGCTGTTAAACGAATTTTTCGTTACCTTAAGGGTTCCTCTCGTTTGGGACTTTGGTACCCAAAAGGTGGGAACTTTGATTTACATGCTTTTTCTGATAGTGATCATGCTGGTTGCAGGATTAACCGAAAATCAGTCACTGGCGGATGTCAATACCTTGGCGAATGTCTTGTTTCCTGGCAAAGCAAGAAGCAAACAACCGTCTCTCTGTCCACAGGAGAAGCAGAATACATTGCTGCGTCAAGTTGCTGTTGCCAAGTGCTCTGGATTCAGCATCAGATGATGGATTATGGCATCAACTTTCTTCATACGCCACTCTTTTGTGATAATGAAGCTGCTGTTGGAATTGCCAAGAATCCTATTCATCACACTCGCACCAAGCACATTGAAACAAGAATTCATGCCATCATAGATGCACAGGAAAAGGGGTTCATTGATATTATTCCTATTGAAACTCGAAAGCAAAAAGCTGATCTTTTCACAAAAACTTTTGACAAACCACGTTTTTATGAACTGATCTCTATGCTGGGACTTATATCTTTTTGAAAACCTTTTTCTATGTGAATCAATTTGTAAATATGTAAATAACTTTTTCATTTTCCTCTTTGAAAATCCCGTGGGTCACTCTATTCTTCGCTCCTTTATTTTATTTTATTTCCTTTTAATTCCTTTTATTTTTTCTTTTATTCTGTACATATATATAAAGAAAAACTGAAAAACAAAAATTTCTTATTAGATAACTATAATATAAAAATTTTGGGGGAGATATTAAAGATTAACTATTTATAGTTTTTCAATTTTTGCTATTTCAGGATCTCCGTTTTGATTGATGTTGAAGAGACGTTGAAGGAGGTCAGAAGCATTGTGTTTGGGATATGTCAGATAGGCTCAGCCCGAAAACAAAGTAAACAGTGATTGTGCAGCCAAACATAACGTTCAAGATCTCGGCAACAAGGATTATCCCCTTGACATGATTGGATTGCACAAAGATAAGGGTTCTGTCAAAAATGGGTTGAGAGCGTCAAATCTTTGTCTTGATTTCCCTAAACATCCCAAATCACCCTCGCCCTATCCCCGAATCGAGTTTCTAGTGTGCAAAACAAATAAAATAAAAAGCTGCTAGTGATGCTCTTCGGAAAAACCTCTAAGTGAGTTACTTGTTAACTCCTCAGAAAGTATTGAGTCAAAGTGCTTAACTCCTCTGCAATACGGAAGTATTGACCTGGAGTTGGTGGATCTTCTCTGCTATAAGGAAGTATTGACCTGAAGATTCACCGAGCATGCTCAAATGTTTATCTCCTCTGTTATACGTCGGTATAGACCTGGAGCTCTGAACTATTTGAGTTTCCCAAATAATAAGTCGCATTGTATTCAAAAGAATCAATTGCTGACAAGCTCCACTCACAAAAAGATGCAAAATTTGCACAGTGTCAAAAGAAGCTAATGCATCGATCAATATTCAAGATTTGATCCAAGAAATTCAAGCAAAGTCAATCGTATTGCTCAGATATATCCTGATGACAGAACTTGTTCTTTTTACCTAGATGTCTGTGGGGACCGAGTTGTCTGAGCTTCTTCAATCAAACCAAAAAAAAACATGATAAAAGAAGCTGCTGATCTCTTGTTGAAAGGACTAAGGCATGGGTTTAAATGGACAAACATATCTGCAATCCCGCCAATCAATGATTCTCCGTATTCTGCTCAAAACATCATAAAAAATATATATATCCTTCTTTAGCTTTTAAAATTCTCGCGTTTTTCTTTCATTTTATTTTTCTTATTTTTCCCTTGTTATTATTATTATCTAGGTTTATGTGTTTATTTTTGGAGCGTTGAAATCGTGTGACGTGTTTGTGGATTTTCAAAGAATTTAAAATTTGAGAAAAACCAAAAATATTTTATTTTTTATGTGCCAGCGAATCTACTAGCGAACCAACAGGTTCGCCCGGAACCTCTTTGCATCGCCGCCATGGTTTACTTGACTTTTGGTCTTCTGGCGAATCTAAAGTTCGCTAGTGTGTCTGCCAGCGAACCTGTGTTAGTATATATATGTAGTGACAGCGAAATATTTCACAATTTCGCTGTCACTATTACTGTAGCTGGTCTTTCATTTTCTAACCAACGAACGTTCGATTCTCACTCTTCAACCGATTTTTCACAACTAAATCGACTTTACTTTGGTCTGGTATGTCTCGTCTTCATCTGAATCTATTTTTCAAGCCATCAATCGCACTTTTACCCCCCTTAAATCCGTCGATCTGTGATATTGTGTAAATCAAACGACTGTTTTTGTGTTATTAGTTAGGAATTTACTTCACAATATCCTCGTATGATGTTTATATTACCTGATTGTTGCTTTGATTGCTTGATTATGGTGTATTGACTGTGATTTCGGCCGTTTTTCAAAAACTAGGGTTTCCAGCGAACCTAGGTGTTCGTCTGGCGAATCTGAACGAAAGTTCAAAACTTCGAGCGAACCTATGTCGTTATGCCGCCCGTGCATCAACATAGATTCGCCCGAATGTTTCTAGCGAACCTATACATTCGCTCGACCAAATGACTAATTCTTCATGTAAGCGAATCTATAGGTTCTGGTGCCAAATCTCAGGTTCGCTCTTTCAGCGAACCTATTTATCCAGCGAATCTATTAACTGTATTCAAAATCTTCGTTTCTGATCAATCTCCGTTTATTTTTCAGGCACGATGTCTACATTATTCTTCGAAAGAAAGCACAATATGTGTGCTTTGCTTGACAAGAATCACGAAAAGGCCGGTGGGTATAGAGATTGTATCAAATGGTTGAAGTCGTCTCACATACATCACGCCATTTCTCATTCACCGACTATATACGAGCTGCATGTTCGAGATTTCTGGAGAACAGCAGTGATGAACGTATCCGTGCAACCATCAAGGATTTGTGCCAAAGTTAGTGGTTTTGATCTGGAGTTTACTGAGGCTGATCTAGCCAGGATTTTGAGATTAGAGGATGATGTCGGGGATGAAGTCAATATGACCGCTGAGGAGGTATACAGGGCATTCAAGACTGCGGGCTATGAAGGTCCTCTGCCAGGTGAAAAGAAGATGGAGTTCGTGAAGTCCTATCTGATCCAAGAATGGAGATATATTGCACACGTCTTCATCATGTGCTTGGATCATAGGAAAGGGGGCACAGATGGGTTGAATTTGGACTGGGCTCGTGCTATGGTTCTATTTTGTAGAGGGCAGAAGGCGAATCTAGCAAAGCTCATTTACAACTACATGCTAGAGAACATTCATGCTACAGAGGCGGGAAAATGGTTGATGTATCCTAGATTTATTCAGATGGTTTTGAATGATAAATTGCCAAATCTGCCGGTTGTTGGCGATGTCCTGAAGATATGGGAGATGCATTCAAGGATATTCAGAGACTGATTGTGTCGGTAGGACCTCATTTTTATGGGAAAACATGTATCCTGCCGATAGATGGGTACAAATTCAAAGATTAATGGAGACTGAGAGAAAACGGAGTGGAGAGAACATAGAGGTTGTTGAGAAGAAGATAAAGAAAAGGAAGGCGTACGCCAAAGAAAAGGACTATTCATTTGATCGGGAAGTTGATGAAATACAGGCAGAGATCGATGCAGGTAGGGAAAAACGGACAAAGAGGAAATTTGATACACAGACTGAAGCATCAAAGAAGGCAAAGCATGATACTGTGGGTACATCTACTGAATCCGTTAGTGTGTTGAAGGGTGAAATAGACAGTTTGAAGGCAGAGTTGGGGGAACTGAAAAGTAAATATGAGGAATTGGAGACCCAGGATGCTGAAAAATCAACGGTTATATATGAAATGGGGAGGATGATGGAGGATCAACAGTGCCTGATGGTTAGGATATTCAAGGAGCTAAATAGCCTGAAAGAAAAAGATGGGACAGAACCTGCAATGTCTGAAGCTAAATTGAAATCCTTAACGGATGCTGCAAAGTATCCGTTAATGGACGTTGTGTTTGGGGATCAGAACAAAGGCAAAGGTAAAGCTGCTGAGGAGCCGTTCGACGAGGATATGGGTATAGATTTGGATGTGTTTGAGGGGGCAGAGGTGGTTGGAGGATCAAGCGTGAACTTTAGTCTGATAGATGAACCAGAGGTTGACATAAATGCTGACAGTGAAGATGATCTAGAGGATGAGCCAGAGAAGTATAAGGTTGAAGAAAAGGGGTTAGTTATCAGTTTGAGCATATTGAATTAGATAAATCGGAGTGGTTCAGAAAAGAAGAAGAGGTTGTTCCAGAGGTACCTATCTTTCAGAACATTGATGACCCAAACACCTCTCAGTTAGATAGGCAAGTGATAGCGTGGAAGTACAACTGTCTGGTGGACGCATATATGATTAAACGAAGGGGTGGGGATATCAGCTATATCAGAAACAGGAAGCATTTCGCCACCTTGCCGAGGTGGGACTTGCGAAGGTTAGCGGAACTTCCTCTGATAGGAAAGGAGGACAGTGGAAGGGCATGTGCATTTGAGGTGACAATCAGAGAAGCTGCGAAGAATAATTTTGTTGATTTTGGGTACCAAAAACCAAGGCGGATGAGACAGAAGAAAGACAGGCATTGGGTTTCGTGGAAGGGAAAGGTTGTTTTGAAAATCGAAGCCCCAAAGATTATGACAAGGGTGAGGGTTCCGGACACACAGCCACCCAGACTGCAAGATTTCCTCAAATGGTTTTATGACAACAGCACGGGTGAGGCGGTTATCCGACTGAAAGGGGAAGATCGTCCAGAAATTCGACTGTTTGATCCTATGGAGGTCCTCTCATTTTGTGATGAGGATTTGAAAGTTTTGTGTGAGAATAGGATTAAGCACGAGGCTGGAGATGACACTAGGACTGAAGCGAACTTGTTCGTGAAAGTCGCTAACAAAGTCCGGGGTATTCGTGCTGAACTGAGGAGTGTGAACAAAAGACTGAGGAAGACAGATGATCAGAACTTGGAAATGGATGACTTGTCAAAGCAGCTTGATAAAACGATTGAGAAGAGGTTCGAGAAACAAGTAGAGGTTGTTGATTTGGATGTGACTGGCGAGGAGCATACAGAAGAAATTCAGGCGGAAACAATTGTTCTGGATGTGCCTGATACTGAGGTCGCCGAAGCAGAGTTTGTGGAATCGATGCTGGTGTTCAGTGAAGACGAAGAGGCCGGATCTGAAGACGTTACTAATCCAATGGCCGGAATTAAACAAAGGGCAGGAGCATTCATTGAACATCTTTGAAGCCAAAAGAAGACGGAGCTTAACTGAAGACTTCCCCAGGTGAGGTCCAACCTAGGGGGAGTATTAATAGTCATGTATAGGTTGGACTCATCGGCATGTCGGTGTTACATATTTTGTATGTATTTTTGTATGATTTAGTTCTAGCGAACCTACGGGCGAATCTATAGATTCGCCCGTAGCACAGTTTAGCTTTTGATTTGGTGTCGACCGGGCGAACCTAATTGTGCCCGGCGAACCTATATGGTTCGCTAGATAGATTCGCTGCAGCGAATCTATTAGCGAACCTATGTCTGATATATATTGTAACCTTATCTTCAAGAAATACAACTTTTGCAACTTTGACAAAACCTGATCCAAATCTTTGTGTGTTGTGTGTGTGTTTACTGGAGGTGCTAGGAGCATATATTATTCATCTTTGTAGTTTATTTACCTCCGGTTGTGTGGTTTAATCTCGTTATTGGTTGTTGGGTTATAATACACTTTGTTTGTTTGAGTCAAGTGTGTTTCGTTGTTAAACAAGTCATTATAGCACTGAAATCACGATCATTATGGACCAACAGAAATGCAGCCCACCTGAAGGTGTTGTAAAGTGCAGTGATGTGTGCAAACATAAATATAAAATAATTAATAAAAACACCTAGTTTTAATATTTATAAAAACCTAGACAAACCTACTAGACTACACACAACCGGCAGTGGACCGGTCGGATGTAATATAGTGAAATGTAAGTCCGGGTGTCGACCCATAGACTCTATATACTACGATAATTAACTAAATTAAGACTCACTAACTAGACACGAACTTTAAATGAAAGAGTATTTGAAAAGGGGTATCTTATGAAGTGTAGCTAAATACGGGGTTGGGTTGAGTACCGGGGGGTAAGGTGTTGTTGTTTGGTTGAGGTGTAGATGATGGAGGTGTGGATGGTGTTGTTTGGCCAAGGGTGGGTGGTGGTGGTGGCATACTAGGATTCATTGTGCTGATTGGTGAACTGATAACTTTATTTTCTCGGTGTAAAATTCTGTTCCTTCTTGCAGCTCTTTTAGTTTCTGGATCGAAAGCTAATGGTGATGACGATTGAGAGTTTCTAGTACGCATGCACCTGTATCAACCTGCACCTGCACACTAACAAACCCAACGTAAATCCCGAAAAATAACGAATAACAATTAAGATAACACACGTTGCGCACTACTCCCCGGCAACGGCGCCAATTTGACGTGAGGTCATAGTCTCACTCAAATACAAACCAAATACTACTAAATAGTTAGCGGTAAGTGGGTATCGAACACAGGGAGTTGGTGGAAAATGTGTATATCAGGTAGTTGCAAGTAACTATTATGAGCTAGAATAAAACAAAAGTAAATTCAGAGATTTTTGGATTGATTGATTGAACTAGGAAATTAACGGAAAGTAACAGATTAACTTAAAAACTAAGTATTCAGTAATGAGAAGAATGTTCCCCCTTGGTCTCTGGATTTCAACAAGTGATGATGTCAATGTTCAATTGGGAAGAACTACATAGACATAATTCGTGAGTGTGTGTTAATGTGTGATAAAAGGGGACTAAGTACTTGAATTAAAACAATGCAAGGTTATCACCCGATGATCAGTATCGACTAAATTATCCACCCCAATCCCAACCACTAGATCAAGATTGCCTATGGCACCAAGAACATATGATTGAAATTACAAAGATAAGCAAAACGACCCGTTACACATAACACATAATCACCATAACAATTAATCAAAAGATCAAATCATTATCCCACAAATACATAAACATTAACAATATCGCAGTTGATAATCCATATATCCAAGGGAAAACATAAATAGACTAGCCACACATTGTTTCACAAACCAAATCACAAATAACTATAAAATCCATGAGAATCAAGAATCAATTACAATAGATCCGAGTAGCCAAAAGTTGTTGTTTTCACCTAAAAAGCTTATCACAATCGCCCAAAATCGCCCTCCAGTCGTTTCCCAATGATTAGATACTGAAAAGACCCAAAAAAATCCCGTTTTGTAACAGCAGTTACGAGTTTCAAGTCTGGGTTCACCGTAGCCTACGGTGCCACCGTAAGCTACGGTGGGTGACATTTTGCTACGCCAACAGAGTTCTGTGATACGGTGATGATTTTCAACTTCTATCCACCGTAGCTTACGGTGGTGCCGTAGGCTACGGTGGTTTATGGGCAACTTCATGTTCTTCTTTCACGTACTCCCGTTCAGTGTCACCATCATGCTTCATTTTAGATCCGAGCGTACCTGAGATAAAAGCAACCGTAGTTATCTAATTCAAGACAATTACGCGATTAAAAAGGGGAATTAAGTATACATTTAAAGCATTTAAGGGTCGTCCAAAGGACTACCCGTCACATCCCCACACTTAACCGTTGCTTGCCCTCAGGCAACACACCCATTTGCATTTGCAATTCACTGAAAATTTCATGTTAATAATCAGCACGTTCAACCATCTCTCGTTTACCCAAGACATATCCACCAATGACTCACACTATCACCCCTCACAAAAATCACTCTTCTCAGCTCATTTCTGGATTGGTGAAAAATGCACCAATAGCACTCAAAGCACATGTGTGATCAAGCAACCATAAGCTCAAACAATCATCGAACCTCCACCAATTAGTCACATGAACATAGAGACAATCAAGAGGATTTACGGTTATAATGGGGTTAGGCTTATGGTGCGGAATGGGAAATATTTTTAGTGACGAAATGATTCAACCCGATCTCTTTCCTACATCCATTACCACTTTTCATTTTATTCCTTTCGATTCTCTCAAATAGTTCTTTTCTTTCAAGCAGAGACATCTTCAACCATTTCACTTATTACTTATATTCAACCCTTTTTTTTCGTATGCTTCTCTCTCTTTTTTTTTTTCTTTTTCATCGTCTCTTGTTTTTTTTTTCAATAAACAACCATTCCGATCTTCAACACTTCACAAACCTTCCTTCTTTTTGTTAGACCGGGTTGAATCACAAGGGTTAATATTTTTGGGAACGTAGGCTAAGGGTTTCAATTAATAGGCAATAGGCTCAAAATGGCTACTACGGACCAAACCCCCGCCCCTCTCATGCCCAGACTCATATATGTAATGTATGAGGCCCCAACCCACCATATCCTACACTCGCACACATCCAGACGAGGCTGTCCTAATTACCTCTGTCGTCCCCACATACATGCTCATTATGGTCTTGGGACGCATGTTTTATGCGAGTTCTAGTGCTTCACCACACATTGCTACTCTCAATCAAAGCACAATTTTTTAAACTGAAATGTGTGTGGCTCAATCACTCACCATGTAGGGATATATGGGTTGCCGATGAATCGTGTGAGTCAACCCTAAAATGCCCTCGGGTAAACAACTTCCTCCAACCCCGTGCTTATCAACATGATTTCTCCATAAAAGCAACAAAAAAATTTTTTTTTTTTTTAAACTTAATATTCCCTCATCCCCACACTTGGGATACATTGCCCCCAATGTATGGTTTTGAAAAGAACAAAAACGACCAAGGACTAAAAACATTAACACCGCCACAAACACCAACCCAAAATACTAGCACATGACTCTAAAAACACAACCCAACCATCCACCCAAACAGAAACCTAAAAACAAATATTGATACAAAATGTACAAGATGAAACCGGGCACACCTGATCCGAATCACAATCCAAAGAGGGATCGCACGACTGATCATAATGCCCCATTCCAAATGCTCCGCTATCCTCGTCTTCACCACCTGCTCCTTCATCTTGTTGACTCTGTGTAGAACTCCCCTCACCACCGGTCTGATAATTCATCCATTGGCCCATACGTGGGTCTACCCATTGAGAATGATGTAGTGGTGGAACAGGGTAATATCCACTACCATCATAAGGAGGTAATGTGGTGTAATCCACAATCGGTGGGTCGGGTATGATTGGGCGACCTCCAAGATAGTCGTCATGCATCCGTCTATTTCTATCATCATTATAACAATTGTTCATTTCCATCTTATGAGCATAAACTTGAGCCCTATCACGATCCAACTGACTGTCGTTGTTTCGCTTTAGTGCCCTCTCCACACTTGCCCCCATGAACGTTTGATGATCAAATAGCATTTGGTTACAATCAGACCACTCAGAGAATGCCAGAGGCCTTCGGCGTTCTATCACTTGCTCCATGGTTCCAAAATGTGCCCAATTCTGATCATAGGGTTGTTGTGCATAATCAAATGCACTCCCTATGTAACCCGACTGTGCCCCAAACCCGAATCCTCCACTCCTAGGTCCAGATCCTCCTGCAGTTATGTTTGCATCATCCTGATAATCATCATCTCCACTTCGAGCTTCCTCACTATCTACATTTTCTTCCTCACCCGGCCCTAGTGGTGGGGCATCATCCTTCAGTTCCCTCCATCTTTGACCCTCACTCTTTAATCTATGGTCCCTCTCAGTCTCTTTATACTCCCAACCAGGCCCCAAATTCCTCAAATCCAGTGGTTTAGATTTCTTGTAGGACCCTTTGTCCCCAGCTTCAATTGCCCCATACTTCTTCAACAATGCTGTTATTAACCGACAATGGGGAATTATTTTCCTTTCTGAACTGTTTCTGCTGATCCAAATGTTATTCATTGCCAAAAAACGAAAAGGCACAAGTGGTGTGCCTTTCATCAACATATAGAGTCTCGGTATGACATTCAGCTGGCATATGACTAAAAACAACTTTGCTTCAATTTTCAAATTCTTTCTATAAAACTTCCCATGAGTGGTACCGGGCAAAAACAAGGCGTCTAGCATGGCATTCCATCTTGGATGCTTGTCGGGATGGTAGTACAAATCATCTAAATTTGGGTACATGTAATGGTTCGAAGGCTTGCTATCAAATTTCGCGACCCTTCGCAATGTATCAAAAGACATCTCCACTTCAATTCCATTAACAGTACCAATCAACCTCATCTTTGACGGGTGGTTAAACGGGGGACATTTCAAAGTGGCAACCCACTCTTGTATTTCAGTGTCGAATAGAGTCTTGACTTCCCCATCATAGCATTTTAGAGCAGCTTCCCAACCCAACGCTTCAAATTTTTCAATGACCCCAAACAGTTCAAATAACTCACCTTTTACTTCCTTCTCACAAATAATTGCTTTTTTGCGTTGGGTCAATGCATTCATTTGGTCATGAAACAGTTCAGCTTGCCACCCTTCATGTTGACTTGTCAATAACCCAGATGTCTATTCCGGCTTCGGACCTCTTTCTAGTGCTTCCTCCTCTAGGTCTTGATCAACCGCCCTTCTTTTATTTTGATGAGCCGTTGCTTGTCTTGACGATTCTGCAACTTCCTTACCTTTTTTTCCTCGAGGCATCTGCAACATCAAACACCATACATCAAATTAGCTTCCATTTGTTACTCCTATCCCCACACTTGCTTGTTACTATGGTTGTGGATATAAGCCAAATAAGATAAAACATGATAACTAAATTTTTTAAGATTTAACCCCACATTGCATAAGATTTACTTTCACACTCAATATCCACAACCATAACCATTACAAAGTTCACTATACTCATAACAACTAACAACTACAAGCAAGTGTGTACAAATAAGAACATGAACTTACTACAATCCTACATTGTAGCAAAATTAAAAGAGAATCGTCACATACCTTTGCTGTGTAGAATAAGAGTACACCAACAACTTGAAGACAACCCAAAACCCACTTAACACCACAAATTTTCGGAACACTACACCAATAAAACTCAACCCTAGCAACCTAGCCTTCCAAAACCGAGCACAAATCCTTAATCCTTATGCAATTTTGATCAAGATTGACCCAAAATTCATGAAATATGATGAAGAATTGAAAGATTTTGAAGGTTGGGAGTAATAGAAGTTAGGGTTTGTGTTTGTGGAGGAGAGTAGTGAAAATGTTGTTTAGATGGGTGAAAAGGGGGTGAAATCCCGTGTATAGGTTTGTGTGGTGAATAATTCTCCGATTTTTGAATAAAAAAATTTTTTTTTTTTACCAGCCGCCGCCGTAAGCTACGCCGGACCGTAAGCTACGGTGGGTACTGAAAACAAAAACACTCACCGTATCACAGAGTTGTTTCACCGTAGTGAAAAGTACTACCGCCGTAAGCTACGGCCCAAATTGCAATTTTCATTTTTCAATTTTTTTTTAAATAGATAAGAAAACAACACTAAACTATAAAAGAAAACGACACAAACTATAAATTAGCCTACCCCCCATTGAAAGGAATGGTGTCCCCAACATTAACCTAAATCACGATGACGAAATAAACAAAAACAAATATACAAACATAATTACAATCCGCAAACCTGGCCCTTTCAATCATTACCGTCCTCAAGCGGGTGAAGAAGGTAGCTCATCGTATCAACTTCAAGCATGTTGATATCATTTCCCTCCAAGTATGGTTTGAGCCGATGTCCATTCACCACTTGCCTCACTTGGTCTTTTGTATCTTCGATTTCCACTTCACCAAATTGACCCACTCGAACAATCACATATGGTCCCATCCATTTGCTCTTTAACTTTCCAGGAAAGAACTTAAGTCTTGAATTATACAACCACACTTTTTGGCCTTCCTCAAAGACTCTCTTCCGCAATTTCGCATCATGAACTCGTTTTAACTTTTCTTTGTAAGCAGATGCACACTCATACGCTTCATCCCGAATCTCTTCCAACTCACATAACCTCAACTTCCTTAACCCACCGGCTTCATTATACTCCATGTTAACACTTTTGATCGCCCACAAAGCTCGATGTGCTAACTCCATTGGTAAGTGACAACCTTTCCCATAAACTAACCGATAAGGGGTGGTGCCAATTGGGGTCTTGTATGCTGTCCGATAAGCCCATAATGCATCATCCAACTTCACCGACCAATCCTTCCTATCAACCCGAACAGTTTTCATTAAAATCTCTTTGATTTGTCGATTTGAGACCTCAACTTGACCACTTGTTTGCGGGTGATATGGGGTTGCAAATCTATGATTTACATTGTACCGCTTCAACAACTTGCCAAAATTGAAATTCTTGAAGTGTGACCCACCATCACTAATGATCACCCGCGGTATCCCAAAACGTGCAAAGATGTTAGATTGAACAAACTTACATACCACAGCGTGATCGTTTGTCCTTGTTGCAATTGCTTCAACCCACTTTGACACATAATCTACCGCCACAAGGATATATAAATAACCACATGAATTTGAAAAAGGGCCCATAAAGTCAATGCCCCATACATCAAAAATATCAACCACCAAAATAGGTTGTAGTGGCATTTCATCTCGTTTTGATATACTCCCCATCTTTTGACAATTCACACAATTTTTCACGTACTCACTTGCATCTTTGAAAATTGTGGGCCAATAAAAACCACAAGTGAGTACCTTATACCCTGTTTTCTGTCCACTAAAGTGGCCTCCACACGCGGACGAATGAGCATGAGTCAAAATCTCCTTAACCTCATCTTCGGGAACACATCTCCTTAAAATTTGATCCGCACCGATCTTGAACAAATCGGGTTCATCCCAAATGTATTGTTTCACTTGTGCTAGAAACTGTTGTCTTCTTTTCTTCACCCAATGTTGTGGCATCACACCATTTGCCAAGTAGTTTACAAAATGAGCATACCAAGGTGCAAGGGAGACTGTCAACAAGTATTCATCCGGGAATTGTTCATTAATCTCACTCGTATCGTCCACTCCTTCTAAAGGAATCCGGGACAAATGATCCGCAACCACATTTTCACAACCCTTCTTGTCCCGAATTTCTAAATCAAATTCTTGCAACAATAAGACCCATCTGATTAATCTCGGTTTTGCATCCTTCTTTGCCATCAAATGTCGAACTGCACTGTGATCAGAATAGACCACTACCTTGCTTCCCCAAATGTATGACCGAAATTTCTCTAAAGCATACACCACCGCAACACCGCAAGTAATTCCTTTTCGGTTGTGGTGTAATTTAGCTGTGTTTCAGATAATGTCTTGCTTGCATAATAGATCACAACAGGCTTCTTGTCAATCCTTTGCCCCAACACAACTCCAATTGTGTTGTCACTTGCATCACACATTATCTCAAATGGCTTTGTCCAATCCGGAGGTTGTAAAATGGGAGCCTGTACTAACTGTTCCTTCAAAACACAAAAAGCTTGCAAACATTCATTAGTAAATTCAAAGGGAACATCTTTCAATAAGAGATTACACAAAGGTTTCGTTATAACACTAAAGCCTTTAATGAATCTCCTATAAAATCCCGCATGTCCCAAAAATGATCTCACCCCTTTGATATTTGTAGGAGGTGGTAAAGACGAAATAACTTGTATTTTTGCCATGTCCACAACATGGCCCAACACAATACCCTCTTGCACCATAAAATGACTTTTCTCCCAACTTAAAACCAAATTTGTTTCAACACATCTTTTTAACACTTTTTCTAATTCATTAAGACATGTTTCAAACGTTTGACCAAAAACTGAAAAGTCATCCATGAATACCTCAAGTGTGTCCCCAACCATATCCGAAAAAATGCTCATCATACAACGTTGGAACGTGGCTGGGGCATTACATAGCCCAAACGGCATCCTTCGAAAAGCAAAAGTACCGTATGGACATGTAAAAGTGGTCTTGTGTTGGCCCTCCGGATGAATGGCCACTTGATTGTATCCCGAATACCTGTCCAAAAAACAATAAAAGTTTTGACCCGAAAGTTTCTCAATTATTTGGTCAATAAAGGGTAGTGGGAAATGATCTTTTGAAGTGGCCGAATTCAATTTCCGATAATCAATACACACCCCCCACCCGGTTACCGGTCGGGTGGCGATGTCCACAACATGGCCCAACACAATACCCTCTTGCACCATAAAATGACTTTTCTCCCAACTTAAAACCAAATTTGTTTCAACACATCTTTTTAACACTTTTTCTAATTCATTAAGACATGTTTCAAACGTTTGACCAAAAACTGAAAAGTCATCCATGAATACCTCAAGTGTGTCCCCAACCATATCCGAAAAAATGCTCATCATACAACGTTGGAACGTGGCTGGGGCATTACATAGCCCAAACGGCATCCTTCGAAAAGCAAAAGTACTGTATGGACATGTAAAAGTGGTCTTGTGTTGGCCCTCCGGATGAATGGCCACTTGATTGTATCCCGAATACCTGTCCAAAAAACAATAAAAGTTTTGACCCGAAAGTTTCTCAATTATTTGGTCAATAAAGGGTAGTGGGAAATGATCTTTTGAAGTGGCCGAATTCAATTTCCGATAATCAATACACACCCCCCACCCGGTTACCGGTCGGGTGGCGATTTGCTCACCATTCTCATCTTTGATTACCTGGATGCCGGCTTTCTTGGGTACTACCTGTGTAGGACTTACCCATGCGCTATCCGAAATAGGATAGATGATCCCCGCATCCAACCATTTGATAACTTCCTTCTTCACCACTTCCTTCAAGTTAGGATTCAACCTCCTTTGAGCTTCACGTGTCGGCTTTGCATCCTCATTGGTAATGATCTTGTGCATCACTATGGAAGGACTAATACCTTTCAAATCTGCTATCGTCCACCCAATTGCTGCTTTGTTAGCTTCCAACACTTGCATGAGCCTATACTCTTGTTCTTCCTCTAGATTAGATGCTATAATTACCGGCAAGGTTTCATCTTCTCCCAAAAATACATACTTCAAATGATCCGGTAACAGCTTCAAATCCACCTTGGGTGGGCATTCCAAAGACGGTCTTGTGTCAGAATTAATCTCTGCTGGTAAGTTCTCAAATTGATGAGACCAAGGTGGTCTCCCTTCTTGTGTGGCCAATACTTCTTGCTTTTGTTCCTCCATCCGCAATGCACACACCTGTACCTGTTCAGAAAAATCACACACACAAGCTTCCACCGAATCTTCCTCATATGCATGAGGGTCACACCTGTCAATCAAGTCTACCATATAACACTCATCACTTTCATTAAAGTGAGAATTGTTAGTAAACACATTTAAAACCATTTGGCGATTTCCAAATGCCATTTTTACCGTACCAAACCTGCAATCAATTCGGGCATGAGCTGTACTCAAGAATGGCAGACCTAAAATAACAGTTGGGCTTTGGTTCGGATCAACCGAAGCATAATCCAACACCAAAAAGTCGACAGGATAATAAAACTCCTTTACCTTCACAATCACGTCCCGCACAATTCCTCGCGGAACTTTATGAGACGAATCGGCTAACACAACCGTTGTGTCAACCCGCTTCAATGGACCAAAATCGTATTGGTCATATAAACTTCCCGGTAGAATACTCACCCCAGCTCCAAGATCTAATAATGCTTTAGACATTTTAAAATTACCAACTTGTATGTCTATCAATGGTGTTCCCGGATCTTGGAGCTTGGGTGGGAGGTCTCCCATTAACACAGCACTCACTCTTTCAGTTAAATTAACCCGCGTAGGCACCTTCCCTTTTCGTTTTAAGGTACACAATTCCTTTAAAAATTTTGCATACGCGGGAATTTTCTTAATTGCCTCAAGTAACGGAATGTTAACCTTGACTTGTTTAAAAACATCCAACAACTCATCTTTTTCCAAGGATGTGTGGGAAATCACATTCTTTTTGCCCGGGTCAACCAAAGCCGAAGGAAATGGTACTTGGCTTTGGTCCACCTCTTTGTCATTTTGATTCACATTTTCCTTGGAAACTGGTTTTGCAAAAGGTTTTTCATTAGTGTTTTCTTTCAAAACATTGTTTTGGAACATTGGTTCCTCCTCATCACTTTCCATCCCGGTAATATCCTCAACCACCCCTTCAATTAAATCCGATGTAACTGGTTTTTTATATTCTTTACCACTTCTCAAAACATTCACATGATTAATAGAAACATTATGAGTAGTAGAGTGGGAGGGATTTACCTTAGTGTCACTTGGAAGTTGACCTTTGTTCTTCTTGAGATTTGCCACATCCGTTGCAAGTTGACCCATTTGATTGGTTAAGGATTGTATGGCCTTGTCTCGAATGTCATCCTTTTGGGCTCGGGCTTCATCAAATTGATTCCTTCTTTGCATCTCTTGTTGCATTGACTTGAGCATATCCATTACTTCATTACCACTTGATGAAGCTTGACCCGAGGCATTCCCTTGATCATTGCCTGTTGGCTGAAATGGCCTTTGCCACCCTTGGTTATTCCCTCCTCTATAATTTCCTTGCGGACTTTGATATTTTTGGCGAGGGACATAATTACCTTGGGGCTTTCCTTGAAAGTTCGGGTTAGATTGATTTGTCGGGTTCCCGTAACTAAAGTTTGGATGGTTCCTCAAACCCGGATGATAGGTGTTTGAATTCATGTTGTAATTTCTACCACCGCCCCCTTGCCCTTGAATAGCATTCACTTCCTCCATTTGTTCAAGTGTCATTGTGCAATCATCCACGGTGTGTCCCAACTCATTACAATTGGTACAAACATTATAAACCTGATTTGTTGTTTGTACATTACCATCATCCACTGCATGAACCGGAGCTCGTGTAATAACCGGTCGTGCTCTCCTTGAAGATTGAGCCTTCCTCTTTGATGTGACAGCCATTTGTTCCAAAAATGCCCAATCATCTTGCTCATAATTAGTACCAAATGTACCATTCGTGATAGACATCAAATCACGAGCATCCTCAGAATGAAGCCCCTCATGAAATGCATTCAACAATTCCCACAAGTCAATTCCATGATGCGGGCAATTCTTAATCATCAAATTGAATCGTTCAAATGCTTCATGAAACATCTCACCAGATTGTTGTTGGAAGCTTCTTAGACTACGTCGTGCATCATTAGTCTTTTGAGCAGTGAAAAATTCTTCCAAAAACCTTTGTTGCATTTCAGCCCATGTGTAAATCGAAGCAGATGGCAAAGTATAAAACCACCTCTTTGCTCTATCCTCCAATGAAAACTGAAATAACACCTAACATCGTCCGAAGAGAAACCTTGACCACCGATAGTATTACAAATTGAATCATATGCCTCCAAGTGAAAGTAAGGTTCTTCCGTTGCTAATCCTTTGTACTTTGGCAAACTTTGAAGAGAATTCGTTCTAACTTCAAAAGTTCTCCCTTGATGATTTTGAGGAATCACCACCGGTGAGGGGTTGTTTGTGATAACTGGACGAAAATGTGCTTCAATGCCCCGAGCAGCTTCCCAATTATGTCCTCTTGGGACACCTAACCGAACTCTTGGTCGCGGTTGGTCTTTGAACTGGTTGGTGAGGCACAAATTGTGGAGGTTGCTGTTGGAACCCGAACCCCGCTTGTTGCTGAAGATTTGGTCTTTGAAATTGCGGTCTTGGTGGCCCTTGTGGTGGTAACTGATGTGGTACCACTTGTAATTGGGGTCTAACGAATCCTTGCCCTTGCCCATAATTGTACTCACCCGCATTTCCCTCACCCATATACGAATAACCATCATCATCATACCTCACATACTCCTCAGTGAACCCATCATTGTAAACATCTACTCCTGCTCCTGGATCTTGCCAGGCTGAATAAGGTGAAGATTGTACCTCGGGTTGTCCGGGTTGTTGGAAAGAAGGAGTGGTATGGACTATATATGATGATTGGGGGTTCGGTTGTTGTGTTGAAGATGATTGTCCTGATGATGGATAGAAAGCTGAAAATGGTGGGATAGTATCTGATGAAGTGTAGCTAAATACGGGGTTGGGTTGAGTACCGGGGGGTAAGGTGTTGTTGTTTGGTTGAGGTGTAGATGATGGAGGTGTGGATGGTGTTGTTTGGCCAAGGGTGGGTGGTGGTGGTGGCATACTAGGATTCAATGTGCTGATTGGTGAACTGATAACTTTATTTTCTCGGTGTAATATTCTGTTCCTTCTTGCAGCTCTTTCAATTTCTGGATCGAAAGCTAATGGTGATGACGATTGAGAGTTTCTAGTACGCATGCACCTGTATCAACCTGCACCTGCACACTAACACACCCAACGTAAATCCCGAAAAATAACGAATAACAATTAAGATAACACATGTTGCGCACTACTCCCCGGCAATGGCGCCAATTTGACGTGAGGTCGTAGTCTCACTCAAATACAAACCAAATACTACTAAATAGTTAGCGGTAAGTGGGTATCGAACACAGGGGGTTGGTGGAAAATGTGTATATCAGGTAGTTGCAAGTAACTATTATGAGCTAGAATAAAACAAAAGTAAATTCCGAGATTTTTGGATTGATTGATTGAACTAGGAAATTAACGGAAAGTAACAGATTAACTTAAAAACTAAGTATTCAGTAATGAGAAGAATGTTCCCCCTTGGTCTCTGGATTTCAACAAGTGATGATGTCAATGTTCAATTGGGAAGAACTACATAGACATAATTCGTGAGTGTGTGTTAATGTGTGATAAAAGGGGACTAAGTACTTGAATTAAAACAATGCAAGGTTATCACCCGATGATCAGTATCGACTAAATTATCCACCCCAATCCCAACCACTAGATCAAGATTGCCTATGGCACCAAGAACATATGATTGAAATTACAAAGATAAGCAAAACGACCCGTTACACATAACACATAATCACCATAACAATTAATCAAAAGATCAAATCATTATCCCACAAATACATAAACATTAACAATATCGCAGTTGATAATCCATATATCCAAGGGAAAACATAAATAGACTAGCCACACATTGTTTCACAAACCAAATCACAAATAACTATAAAATCCATGAGAATCAAGAATCAATTACAATAGATCCGAGTAGCCAAAAGTTGTTGTTTTCACCTAAAAAGCTTATCACAATCGCCCAAAATCGCCCTCCAGTCGTTTCCCAATGATTAGATACTGAAAAGACCCAAAAAAATCCCGTTTTGTAACAGCAGTTACGAGTTTCAAGTCTGGGTTCACCGTAGCCTACGGTGCCACCGTAAGCTACGGTGGGTGACATTTTGCTACGCCAACAGAGTTCTGTGATACGGTGATGATTTTCAACTTCTATCCACCGTAGCTTACGGTGGTGCCGTAGGCTACGGTGGTTTATGGGCAACTTCATGTTCTTCTTTCACGTACTCCCGTTCAGTGTCACCATCATGCTTCATTTTAGATCCGAGCGTACCTGAGATAAAAGCAACCGTAGTTATCTAATTCAAGACAATTACGCGATTAAAAAGGGGAATTAAGTATATATTTAAAGCATTTAAGGGTCGTCCAAAGGACTACCCGTCAACCACCTACGCTAAAATCTACGTTGATATCATAATTTTACTCATGTTTGGTTTAATTGTTATGGAACTGGAATCTTAATTTTTTCACTCAATCGACACCACTAAAAAGGACCCTCGGCCCTTTTCGAGAAAACAACTACGGGTTTCTATCAAGTTATTACGCAAACCAGTTGTGACATTAGGTTTCCTCACAGTTACCTAATTTAAGTATGTTTAAGTGACCTTACTAGAAATCTACCTCACAGTATGGTGTTCTAAGTCATTTTAATCCATCCACACAATTCAACAAGCAAATATGCTAATTAACACTAAGACCGACTTCTCACGAAGAACTAGACCTAGCACATTAACAGACAAGACTTGCTAATTACTTATCACCTCACGGTTGTCTAAGTTAGCTACACGTTTTCATCAATTTAACTAATATAATTATTCCTATGGTTATATTGCAGTACTATAGTATGTAAATGGCTCCCCAACAAAAAGACTAAGAATTGAATCATTAATTTCATCTACTTTTTCATTCTTTGGGCATATTACTGCTCTATCAGCAAAAGATGAAACATCAAGACAGTCTAGTGTTTGCTTATCATAAATAAAGTCAATAAGTTCAGATAAACCATCTTGATTATAATATAAGAGAAATTGATCTGGTATGGTGATTCTTTTTATATCAGGTGCTCCACAAGACACGGATTTCCCTGTGGCACCATCACCTAGACGTGCACAAACCGGGTTTTTTTTGGACCCGGAACCAGGTACAAACCGGGTACGGGGGCAAAAAACCCGATCGGGTCCGGGTACACCCTGGAACCAGGTACGAGTAA
Organism: Tagetes erecta; assembly: GCA_030867185.1. Classification (NCBI taxonomy): domain Eukaryota; kingdom Viridiplantae; phylum Streptophyta; class Magnoliopsida; order Asterales; family Asteraceae; genus Tagetes; species Tagetes erecta. The sequence continues at coordinate 65,444,486 of CM061488.1, forward strand.
GGTGGGGGTAAAACCCTACCCTGTGGAACCGGGTAGGGTCGGGTTCGGGTCCGGTTCCTACCCGGGTCGGGTCCAAACCGGGTCTGTAGTGCTTTTTTTTTTCTTTTTTTTGTATTGTGTACAATATAAAGTTACTAAATAAATACGATTTATTTCAACTTAAAAGAGTTAACCAAATACAAGATATTGATGTTACGATGCAAAAAAACTACTATTTTTAAACAAAGTCGATATATATTTTTTTGAAATCTAAGCTTCTTCATTTTTTTCCTCTTTTTTTTCGTCTTCTTTGAGTTCTACATCGGATATTCCGGTTGATAGTCCCTCCTCAACCTCTTCATCATGTATTTTTTACTCTGGTTCGATGTTGTCTTCTAAGCTCGTTAGGTGTTGTATGCGATCAATCGCGTCCAAGTGATCTTTGAGACAAATGCACATCTCCACAGCCTCTGGAGAAAGTCGGGTCCTCCTTAAAGATATTACCCTGCCACAAGTAGAAAAAGCCGATTCCAAAGCTACCGTAGAAGCTTGGGAGCTTAGTAAATCACAGGCCATGGCGGAAAGAACCGGAAATTCCGCTTCCCTTCCTTTCCACCAAGCCAATATATCAAAACTATCAATGTCATCGGCCGACATAGTGGAAGTATAATCCGTTCCACTATATCTACCGAGCTCGCTACTCGGAGCGGCACCCTTTTGTTTTTTTGCCACGGATTCCCGAACGACATTCAAAAAGTTTTTCTTCGGGTCCTTCATCGGCTTACTTGAGCTAGCCTCCGATTGTGAAAATGGTGTAACCGTTGTTGGCCCGAATCTTAAGTGATAAACATCAAAAAGTCTTTGAAAATCGTGATTATATTTTGCTTTTGCTTCCGTTGCGTGATTTGGGTTATCCATATGGATATCCAAATTGTCAAAAATTTCTTGAATTAAACATTCGACTCCCGTAATATTATAAAACGGGTTTAAAACGGCGGCACAAGTAAAAACCAAAGGGAGCTCTAAAAAATATTTTTTAAATTTTTCTTTCATCGCCGGTATCATTTCTTTAAAAAAAAATTATTTTCAAAAGTTTTAATATTAAGAGCCATTAAATATAATTCGTAAAGCACCAAACTACTAGTTGAGTAATAAACCCCCGATAAGTTTTTAGTTGAATTTTTAAAAACGCCAAGAAATTCAACAATTTCTTTTATAAATTTCCAACACCCATCCTCAACACACGTCGGATAACCCGGCCGACACAAGACTACTATGAAAAACTCTCATGCCATCTCGTTGTTTCAAGGCACTCTCAAACATGTCGCATGTCGAGTTCCAACGGTGAGGTGTATCCCAATTCGCACCTAAATATATCGAATCCGTATCTCTACAAACCGGTTTATATTTTACCATAAGTTTATCAACCGCATTAGTATTATTTGAAGCGTTGTCAAAAGCCATTGAAAATATTTTGTTTTGTAAACCATAAGTTTGTATTACGTTATCTATAAGCTCAAACATATCATCTCCGCTATGTGGAATCGGAAAAAGATCAAAAGCAATGGTACGTTTCATCATTTGCCACGAATCGGGATCCACCCAATGAGCGATTACGCAAAGATAAGATTCAATGCAACCATGTGGAGCCGACCAAACGTCGCTAGTTAAATTAACACCGGTTTGTAAGTTTTGAAGAAATACAATTAAATCTTTTTTACAAACTTTCCACAATTTCAAAGAATATCGTCTAAGGGTCATACGACTTACATGGGTGTAACGAGGTTGAAGTGTTTCCTGAATCAAAGCCGTCAATTGCAGGTTATCGAAGTGGTTGAATGACAAACAATTTTGAATCACGAACTTCGCCATACAATCTTGGACCATATCGACACTATAATGAAATATTTCCCCACCACCCCCCATATCGGCTTGATCGGACTCGGGGGCATTTTTCAACACCGGACAAAACTTCTTTGTAAAATGCTTGAACAAAGTCGAGTTTGAAGCCGCTCCCAACAAAGCTCCACAATACTTGCAACGAGCTTTGTGTGACCCGTCACTCATCTCAACTAAATCCCAATGTTGCCAAAATCTTTGGCTTCGGTTATGTTGAAGAACCTGAACAACATTTGGGGCTTGAGAAGAACCGGTTGCGGATTATGATGCCATTTCGAGATTAATGAAAATGAAAGAGATGAAAAGAGAGAGTTTTTTTTGCGTTTTTTGCTTGCATTTTTTGAGTTTTCGAGTGTTGTAATCAACCCAAACATCAAACATATATTTATAGTAGCTATTGAGGGGTATTATGGTGATTAAAGGGTGAAAAAAACGGTCCAAAAATGGCTCCAACGACTATAATGCTGTTTTCTAAAGGCTAGATTCGAACCCAAAAAAAAAGGTAGAAACCGGTTCCCCCGGTTCCAATCGGGTCCGGTACAGGCGGGTAGGAACCGGGTCCGGGTCGGGTCCGGGTATAATTTTTAAAAGTGGAACCGGTGAGGAACCGGTGGGTATGAAACTGGGTCCATCGGGTACGGGGCCCACCGGGTACGAACCGGAACCAGTTTCGGGTTCAAACCTGCGGGTCGGGTTGGGAACCGGTTTTTTGTTCATGGCTACCATCACCAACGGCTAATAATCAATTGGAAAACCACTAAGCATCATGATGAGCATCTTCATCTAGCCCTGACGTAAATAAACGCATATTCATTTTAAGCTTGAACACCCTAAAGTGAGACCATAAATAAGAATGAGGCAAACATGAGGCAACAATTTCAGCCTTTGAAGCTTTTTTTAACTGGTAGTGTTGCCTAAAGTCTCCACCAAGCAGAATTGTTTTCCCACCAAATAACTAAGGGGGTGTTTGTTTATGTCTGAATCACCTCTGGATCTGACCGATTCGGAGGTAAAGTTGTATTTAGAGCGTTTGGGTGGAGGCGAGGTAGGAACGAATCAGAGGTATGCGTCTGAATGTGTGTCTGACTGAATCAGACATGAAGTGGAGTCTGAATGAGCATCTGAACGGAAGGGAAGAAGAAGGCGACGAGGAAGCGATCATTGTGTAGCAAATAAGAAAATGATGAAACAGCAATTAAGTTCTTTTAGTTGACAAGAAGAAATGAAGAAATCACAGTGGGATGCGGCTGATGAAAAAGAAAGGTCATAGGGTTTTATTCAAATTTGGATTTGACCATATTTAGCCCCTCAAGTTCAATTTATTGTATTTAAACCCTAAACCTTTAACAAGGGTTTATTTCATTTTCATTCTTGACACTTGTAGCCCCTATATTTTCATTATAAATTATTCAGTTCAAAACATTTTTGTAACGAACTTTAATGTACTTTCATTTATAAATTATTCAGTTCCAAACAATTTTTAGATTTGTTCATTAATTTTAAAATCTCATTCAGATGTTCAACCAAACAGTCATCTTAATCATTCAGCACTTAACCATTCAGACCTCTTAACCATTCAGCACTTAATCAATCAGCACTTGCCAAACAGCCCCTAAGAGTTATTATCAGTCAAATCCCTTAATGTTCTATCCAATGATTCAAAACTTCTACGATCACTCATTGGAGCCTCATCCCAAATAATCAAACTTGTTTCTAAAAGCAAATGTGACAACGTAGTATTTTTCTGCGCAAAGCAAACTGATTCTTCTGAAAGATCTAATGAAATTTTAAAACATGAATGTGATGTTCTTCCATATAGTAACAATAGAGATGCTACACCAGAAGCGGCAACTGCAAGAACAATCAGTCCCTTACCAGGAAGAGCTGTATTAATGGTCTTCCAAAGGAAAGTTTTGCCCGTTCCACCATGACCATATACAAACATAAGTAACTGTCGACCAATATTATTTGCCTCCATTACTTCATCATAAATAAACGTTTGCTCATGATTCAAGGCGTTACTCAGCGTAATACTCTCTCTAGATAACTATTGAACATCATAAGACCTTTCTTCAAGAATTAGTCTGTTAGTAATTGTTGCCACTACTGACATGCCGGGTAAAGGTAGATTAAAATCAGTCAATGACTTTGATGTAGAACATGATTTCAACAAATTCTCAAGCTCAATAAGACATGTTGTTGCAAATTATAATCAGAAATAGACACCTCATGATCAGTTTGAAAAGACTAAAAGCGATAAGAAACATCATCACTCATAATACACCAATAATCATGCCATAGTTTTAAAGGATCAGCAACATCACAAAATAAAAGCATATGAGCAAATAACACCCGAAGTTCCTTTGCAGACGCCCAATCAGAAGCCTCTTCCATAGTCGTCGACCATTCAAAATTATCAATTGTCAATCCCAACTTTTCACATGTAGCCCAATATGTTGGTAACATCACACCATCAACTATGCGAATGTCCTCATATGTACGACACCCAACTTGATGATTTAAGAGCAACCTTAAATAAAAAACCTCACCACACGATGGATGTATGTAGGCAAGCCTGCCAACACGTGGAGTCCTACGTGTCTTTCTACATACCCACTACCTTCCTCACACATACGTTTACCTTTACGCTGGCAACAAACACGGTGTACACCATTACTCAACAAACACATTACAGCAAAAAATCCAACAAAAAGAAAAACAGTACATACGGCATTTAGAGGCAAACAAAAAGTACTGTAAACAAAACACATAAAAAAACAACACAACCACAATAAGACAATATCTAAGCACGGAAGCAAAATAATTAAGCACGTGAAAAAACACATATAAAAAAATACATGCAACCACAAACACGACAACAGATCTTAAAAACTGAAAACACCAAATGAAAAGACAAGAGCACATATAATTACCTTTTAAACAAAGAAAACCTGAAGAAGAAAAGATCCATAGAAGAAAGAAGAAAAGATTAGAAAAAACCCGCAGCAACAACTTAGAGGAGGAGGAGGAGAAAGAAGGAGAAGAAGAAGAAGGAGAAGAAGAAGAAGGAGAAGGAGAAGAAGGAGAAGTAGAAGAAGGAGGAGGAGGAGAAGAAGAATGTATATAAAAACCCTAATTAACACACAAAACACACACACATGTCCTCATAAAATACACGGGTCACTTAAAACAAAAAACTTTAAGACGGAAAAAAACACAAAAAGAAGAGTCGAACCCAAGACCACACAAAACTAAATTAACACTAGAACCATCACGCCACCACCAATAATAACTCTTCAGGAGTAATAAAATTTGTTCATACGATATCACACAATCTTTTTTTTGAAATCTGTTGTGTTACACAAAACAGATCCTACCTACATAAATATGACATAAAGGAATATTATACATGATACAAAAAAATGGTTATAGATATAAAAGTGTATAAAGACACAATAAGAAAAAAGACACAATAAACAAAAAAGAAATAATACATAAAAACTTACACAAATAAATATCACATAAAGAAATATTAGACACAAATACATGAAAACTGTTACAAAAATATAGAGTATAAAGTTACAAAAAGAAAAAAGAGACAACACACAGAAGTTGTCACACACATATAATATCATAAAAAGAAATATTAGACACAATACATAATATTGTTATAGATATAAAAGCATATATAGAAACAATAAGAAAAAAGACTCACTAAGCAAAAAGGCACAATACATATACGTCACAATAAGCAAAAGGTAAAAAAACACAATTGACTAAACTTTCTGTAACTTTGCAGTTTGTCCCATATATGCGAAATACATAATCTGTCACACCCTCAATTTTCCACAAATAGGGTATCCATTAAGCGTGTGACAAAACAAGGATCCAAGTCATTAGTTACACCAAACGACACTATATGAATTTAAAATATATGTGTCTCATTGAATGAGAGAGTTTAATACAAAGTAATTGTTTAAATGTTGCAGAAGCATAACGACAAATAATTTTCAAGACCTTTGTAAGTAAAGTAAATGCATTTAAAAAGGTTTGATACAAAGATATGCAATAAACAATAACATTCTAGAAACCATGCAGACACAATGATGCATGCATGCCTTAATCGTGCTCAAGCTCCTTAATTACCTAAGAAAATATACTAAAAAGTATCAAAACAAACGTTGGTGAGTTTAATGAGTTATTTATCAAAACCATAAACCGCAGCTAGAAAGGCAATAGAATCTTGCCCAAATGCCCTACCCGAATGTATAAAATGTAGCCTGCCCGAAGGCGCTGTAAAATGCAACTCACCCGAAGGCGCTGTGAAATGCAGCCCACCTGAAGGTGTTGTAAAGAGCAGTGATGTGTGCAAACATATATATAAAATAATTAATAAAAATACCTAGTTTTAATATTTATAAAAACCTAGACAAACCTACTAGATTACACACAACCGGCAGTGGACCGGTCGGATGTAATATAGTGAAATGTAAGTCCGGGTGTCGACCCACAGACTCTATATACTACGATAATTAACTAAATTAAGACTCACTAACTAGACACGAACTTTAAATGAAAGAGTATTTGAAAAGGGGGTTTTGATAAAAATAGTAACTTAATAAAAATAGAAACTTACTAAAAATAAAAACTAGCACGAAAGATAAGAAATGAAAACAGATGAATCAAAGCAAACCACCTAGGCTAAAATCTACGTTGATTTCATAATTTTACTCATGTTTGGTTTAATTCTTATGGAACTAGAATCTTAATTTATTCACTCAATCGACACCACTAAATAGGACCCTCGGCCCTTTTCGAGAAAACAACTACGGGTTTCTATCAAGTTATTACGCAAACCAGTTGTGACATTAGGTTTCCTCACAGTTACCTAATTTAAGTATGTTTAAGTGACCTTACTAGAAATCTACCTCACAGTATGGTGTTCTAAGTCATTTTAATCCATCCACACAATTCAACAAGCAAATATGCTAATTAACACTAAGACCGACTTCTCACGAAGAACTAGAACTAGCACATTAACAGACAAGACTTGCTAATAACTTATCACCTCACGGTTTTCTAAGTTAGCTACACGTTTTCATCAATTTAACTAATATAATTATTCCTATGGTTATATTGCAGTTAAACCATAAAACAATCACGACATAAAATCAATGATCTAAGCAATATCATATTATATGACATAGACGATCATCAAGAATAAAGAGAAACATTGAAATTAGTTAAACCAAATCCAACATATAATATGCATCGTATGAATAAAAAGATAAAAACTTTACTTAAACATAATCAACCATAATCCAAATCAACCAAACATGAGTTTAAACGTAAATCAACGTTTCATCCTAAAGCCTAGATGGTTTTACGAGTTTAGCCAATCACAATCCTACCAACAAACGCAAATTCAAAAGTAATGAACCTGATTAAAACAAACGAAAATGAAAGAACAATGTAACCCGAGTGATTTAAGATGCAATCTTCAATCCCACGAGCTTCCGTTGCTTGGTTTCGTCTCTTTAGCCTCCAAAAACGCCTTAATTCTGCTATTTTTCGTCTCCCATTCGTACCTGGAGGCTAGGGTTTAAGTTAGAGGAGTTTATATAGTGAAACGGGCCAAAAACGCGTCAAAAAAACACCTCCACACCACGCGGTGAGAAAAGGGGTTCTAGCCACGTAGCGTCTTGAGCCCCTTGTTCAAAATAAGTTGAAGAATCATATCAGTATCGTACTCACGAATATACTAATTTAAATCTCTTTTATAATTCTTGAAATCTACCTTTATTGCGCCCACTTTAGCATAACTACCACACAAACTTCTCATAATGTGAAATGCTCTTACTGGACCAAGATTTATACCAGCCAAAGTTTGAATTGCATTCTCTTTCATATGGTCAACCCTTCTTGCTGCAGGTAAAAACATAACATCTTCTTTAACAACGAAAAAGTGGTGATGCTCTTCTTTAAAATAATAAATCTCATACTTTCCATTAACTAAACGTAACTTAACATGCGCGTCATAACCAACTCGAATAGATGGTTTCCTATGCTTTTGCTTACCTTTATTATTCTCAACATTCAAAGAATCAAATGCTTGTCTTTTTTAAAACCTTGATTAGAACAAACAAAATACCTCAAACAACTTTTCCCATTTTTCTCAATATACTTCGTATGTTTCCTAACCGAGAACACATTAGAAAGGGCATAAATTTGGTACAACATGTCAAATCTTATAACTTATTTTCATTGTTGACATAGTCATATGCCATAACATAACATCTCAAATCAATTACATGTTTTGTTTGTGTAACATCACACATATATTATAAATTGTTTTTCATATTTCAACTCATTGTAGTATTCGTCAGGTCATTGTGTTATTTCGTCAGGACATTGTGTTATTTAATCAGGTCATTGTTTTATTTGTCAGGTCATTATGTTATATTATAACCAGATTTTAAATACAAATAAAACATACGTAATAACAATGTCAAATCTTATACTTTGTTTTCATTGTTGACATAACCATATAAATAGCATAATATCTCAAATTCATTACTTGTTTTTTTGTGTAACATATCAAATATATTATAACTTGTTTTCATGTTTCAGCTCATTGTGTTACTCGTTAGGTCATTGTGCTATTTCCTCGGGTCTTTGTGTTATTTACTCAGCTATTGCTTGTTTATACTTGTTTTATTTGTGTAATTCTTATCAGGTCATTGTGTAATCATGATTAGTTAAGAATATTACAAAATAACTTGATGAAATAACACAATGAGCCGAAAAACGTGAAAAGTAATTGTTTTTTATATATGATTATTATTCGCATTTTAAATATAAAAATGTTCGTTTTTATGGTGCAATTTTTTTAAAAAAATAATGTCGAATGTAAAATTTATGGATGTTTAATAATTTGGGGTTAATATTAAAATTTAAAAACATTACCAATTTTACCATTATTTCTAATTTAAAAAAAGTGTCACATGTTATAATCTCATGACTTTTTTGACTTTTTAGAAAATTTGAATTTTTAGTAAAACTATAATCTTAGTAGCATAACCTACCAAAGAATTTTTTTTCAGTCTATCTACGATAAATTTTATTATTTACTATAGCATGTTGGGGTTCGTGTTTGATGTCTTGAGTTGACTTATCTTTTATAACATAACAATTGTATGTAATAAAGCTGAACTCATATCACTTATCTTTTATAACATAACTAGCAACGTACCCGCGCTTCGCTGCGGAGCAACAAGGCATTTTTTTAATGACGGATACATGGTTCGTAGGATTACAATGGAATGAGATTCAATAACCAATCTCTTTGAATCGTCCGGAGGGAACCCGTTTGTAAGGGTTACCTATTTTAAGCCAAAAACATATTGTTGGGTGAGTTGTTCTTCCAATCACATGTACCAACAAATTACTCTCATATTACCCAGATTAGTTTTGACCGGTTCCAACATGTTCCAAAGTCACTAAGAATTTAGACAAACACGTTGTAACCGTTTCATGGTTTGGTGCTATCAATTCAAACCGAAGTAAAAAAAATCTTCACCAAAAACCAACCCATTTTCACTATAACGGGTCAAGATTGGCATGTATACCCACCATCTCTTGCGCACACTAAATTAGCCAAAGACCATACCCAAATCTCCCCTTTCTTTTTTTAAACCATCATCACCACACAAAACAGTATTACAAAACCGATAACAACAAATAGCCAACCTTGTTACAAAAACCCTTACCATGAACAGAATTAAAATGAAGAAAGAAAACAGTTAACATAAAGCCTTAGACGAATATTAAATCATCATCATCGACTGTATCAGTAGGGTGTAAGCCCGACACGGCTTGATCCGACAACGAAGGCCACCAAAATCGTTGGGTAAAGTCTCAGAAGACAAAAGTCTCCATCATCGACGGTATGTAAGCTGCATAATTAAAAAGCCCAAAATCTACAGCATCCATAACCGACAAAGTCTCAGATTTTCATCATCATCGACTCTAATGAACATCAAGAGGTGGACCATGACAAACCCCTATATTTTTATAGTTGAAACCCAAATCAGTAAACATAACACAAAATCAATTTAGTGTGTTAAATAGAAAAGTAAATTGACGTTACCCAAGGCGTAACCAAAAGGCCGCCTGCAACGCCCTTTCGTCTCAGATCAACATATGCTAACCATCATCGACCGGAAGAAAAACACAAAGATGGAGAATGTAAACCGATGCATGTTCCGATGAGTCAGCAAACGAAAACTTAGAAGTTGCGAGTCGCGAAGAACAGATAGAGAGAGAGATAGAGAGAACAGAGAGAGTGAATATTATTTGTTTGTAAAAAAAGTAACATGTAAGGTGGTAAAAAAGAGTAGACATAAATGAATGTGTGTTCATTGCTGGCACAAGCAACGTGTAAAGTTCTGAACTACGTGTTAAGATAAGACACAACATGATACCATGTGCATAAAAGGAAGTACTCTAACAAAATGGGTACCATATGCTAAACAATATGTAACTGATGCATAAGATATAGTACTCTAGGCATAAGAAGTTGTAAAGCACTGTTAACGCAGTTTATAAATGTAAATATATAAATAATTGTATGTAGTAAAGCTGAACTCATATCACAATTTCATATGGGTGATAATATCACATCCCCGGTTGTCTTTATACGTCGTTAATAGGAACTGTATTGTCCTATACGATTCCTATAGGGTTACAATCATTAAATGCAAGCTCAAATAGGAACCGTATAATGTAATACGGTTCCTATGCTCGCAACATGGACCGTATAGGCCAATACACCACAAAAAAATATATCTGATACAACGATTTATTAAGGCTGACACGCGTAGTGAGTTCAAAAGCCCCAATAGGAACCGTATTGGGCAATACGATTTCTATTGGGGTTTGGTTGGTGAGCCATTAACCCAATACGATTCCTATTGGGCAATATGGTTCATGTTCACCCAGATGTCTCCTACATACCCAAAACTTTTTGACGGTTTTGTTTGTTTCGACAAGTGATCGGGGAGGATAGCGTGTAGGCTCGTTTGTTTCATATTGGAGCTGGGCCATCTTATCGGCCATTAATGGTGGAGTTTCTCTCCACATTTCGTTATACCCCTCGACCGGCTGGCCATAACTCAGATTTGGATGATCCGAACTTGCCGGCTAAGATTTTTTTCCGTCTGTTCGGCGATGTGTTTCGGATGTCACTTCGTCAGTTTGCCCTCGCCACTGGTATCTATACAGAGGAGGACTTGGTTCAAGATCTATTTACCACGTCTATTGATAGGATGCCCGATGATCAGTTCATTACATGGTGGCCCTCCATTGGTGACGGTCCTTACACCAAGGCGAAGCATATCCGATCCACTGAGATTCGTGACCCACTGGTTCGTTACTTGCACCGTCTCTTTAGCATCGACATCGCTGCTCGTGGTAATAGTTACGAGCATGTAACGAAGACATATCTTTTCTATATGTATTGTATATTGACTAATCGTCTGTGTGCCCTCCATCTCTGCCTAATTGATTTTTTTGTCACAAGTGTGAAAAGGGAGCGTCCTTGGTGTATATATGGGGGATCATTTATCGGCCAGATAGCCCGGAGTGTGGGTCAGTACACTGGTTGGGTGGATTTGAGGTATCCAACACCGGCTCCATGCAGATATTTGGATATGAGGTCGTTGACAGGGATGATAGTGGCGGCAAACATTCCTAATGTTGGGTATAGGTTTGTTAACAAAAACGGACAGATTTGGGCATGGCAGCCTCTGGTACAGCAACCAAATTTAGTAGCTGTGGAGGTTCAAATGCATCATATGGCTGAGCAGGGCGGCGATGAGGAGAATGTTGAGGTGTCGGCTGAACAGGTGGTCATCAACATCCATAGAGAGCTTATCGTTCGGTTAGGTTGCCTCGGTTAACCAACCAACTTCTCGAAAGGATTTTGCAAAACCAGTGTCATCAGGGTCGCCAGATAAACCGGTTGTCTAATGAGATGGGGTGCGTGATGAAAGGATTGGATCAAATGTACAAGTATATGAATCAAGAGTCCCCCCCCCCCCCGTCCACCACCACGAGTTTATCCGGACCAGGGACAATTTTATACGCATCAGCCCGACCCTTCCATGCCATCCTCGTCACATCAGCCCGATCAGTCCATGTCGTTTTTTACTCAGCCCGGCACGTTCATGTTGTTGTTTACTCAGCCTAGGCCGTCTACATCATTCTTTGGCCAACCCGACTCATCTATCCATGTATGTTAGCTTATTTTTGTTTCATTATATGCAAGCAATTTAATGTTATGTAACAAATATTTTTTTAATTCTTTTAGCATCCCGGATCGTCCTTTACTCAGTCTGGCGAGACCATGCCGCTTTTTCCTGGGTCCGACTTTTCTATGCAGATATGTTATTTTGTTTTTATTATACTCTAAAACAATTTAATGTTTAGTAATGAGTATTTTTTTAAACTTTTTATAGGGTCCCGGCACATCCACTACTAGACATCCCCCAAATTTTACGAATAATGAGATTGGGTTGTCTGATGAGGAGTATGAGGATTGATGATGGACGAGAAGTACATTTTGAATATTTTTTGTTTGATTAGTTATAATATATGTGTAGGTTTAATTTGTTTCGATTTCACTATAATAATAAAACAACTTAATTTATAAAAAAAAAAAAGCAAAATCATTTTATAATAAAAAACCAACTTATTTTTAAAAAACTAAGATCATTTTATAGCAAACAAGGTTTTTTTGTTAAAAAATGTAGATTGTATTAAATAAAAAAACTTTTAAAAACTTTTAAAAACGTATAATACGACCATATTGGCCAATATACCTCAAATGTCCCAATAGGAACCGTATTGAGCAATACGGTTCCTATAGAAATGTGTGTATAGTAAATTTAAGATGTGTGAATAAATCTACTCTTTCATAATCTATTTTAACATATTAATTGTAAGTAATAATCTATTTTAACTTTATTTGCTTTGACCGGGCGTATTTGTCGCTCAAGTTTTTGTTATATTTTGCATATAAATTTTAATGTTTTTATTCTTTATTAATCTTTTATAACATTTTTATTGCTCTCTATATAATTAGTCACGAGATAATTAATTAACCAACAAAAAATGTGTACCCTACTCGTGAATTATAAATAAATTGATTGAAAAAAGGATAGGGGTGAAATTGTTTGAGTATCATCATGTGAATGTGAATGCTCTAAAAAATTTAGATGAGTATCAATGATTAATAGCATGTTTTTGTTAATAACACCCGACAACTAGGTTATCGCTTCATAGCTACTTCACTTCACCATAACAAATAAACCTCGACCGTCATACACACACCACAAACACCAACAACAACTACAAGACGATAAAAGAGGCGCACATGTGGAAACGTGCCCGGTTATAGAAAATGGCATATTGGCATGTGAGTGGTCTTACATACTGTAGATACTCTTATACGTACCCGACCCAACGGGTCAAACCCACACCACTCAAGCTTATGGATTATTTCAACCCACTACTCCACTAACTCCTCCTCTTAATGAGGACATAACTTACCTTAGTGGGAGCTTCACCCACTACATCCTTCTAACCTCCATGAACTATTATATATATGGAACTCAAAAGGTAAACAAAGATACATAATATCTACTACATTCTTCTCTTTATTCACATATACATAATGTATACTTATTAATATGGTGGCCCCGACTTGACATAAACGTCGACGTGTCCACGGGGCTTAAAGCCCCTGGACCCTCTAACGTGTTTTCTATGATCACGAGATGGACCCGAACCGGAGGAGTTTCACCCCTACCCGTGAAACATCTACCCGGAACCGTCAGAGTGACAGGAATTTGTTTCAACACATACCTTTAATAGGTTTTAATAAGTGTAGTCATTATAGACTTATAGTCCTTCCACATTAAGGTGTTGTTTGTTTTTTCTACAAGGAAAATGTTTACAGACCACGTCTGCAGACATCTGTAAAAAAAAGAGGTGGACCAAACATCTGTAGTCTGTAAGAAGAAGACTGTTTGTGTTTTTTTTATCTTCTGCAGTCTGCTGAAATAAACTGATACTTAAATAAATTGATTTTATTAAACTTAATTAATATTCATAAAAACACGGAAAAAATATTCATAAAACCACAACACTAAAAATAATATTCATAAAAACCACAACAACACTGAAATAATATTCATAAAACCACAACAATACTGAAATAATATTTCATAAATCGACAAATATTTTTTAGATAATCTATTCCATAAGTTGCATTAATTGCTCAACAATTTCATCTCGTAACTTGTTCGTATATTCCTGATCTGATGCAGTACCATGTGCTTCAACCTTGTCTTCATTAGCATCAATGTTCACATGAGTATTTTGTACCGTCACATTGGGTTGGTCATATTATGTAAAGAACTCATCACTCAAACACTCTTTCCTTATAAAATTATGTAACACGAAATATGCAACGGTAATGTTCGTTTGTGTAATCTATGGAAATGATGCCATCCTTTTCAATATAAGGAATGATGCTTTCAAGACACCAAAAACACGCTTAATGGCATTTCGAAGTTTTGCATGTGCATGGTTAAAATTTTCTTTATTGGTCAATGTACTGCTCAACAATTTCATCTCGTAACTTGCTCGTATACATGTTAACTACAGACACAACTGAATTAATCAAATTGTTAGTAAGGGTATTTAGCAAGTTTTAGCTAGTTTGGATCTAAAGAGCCCACTAATGTCAACTGTCAAAAGGGAAGACATGCTCAAAATCAGTCTTATATAATATATAATGTAAACCATACTCAAAACCAGTCAAATATAAACAACAAAAACAAGTTTAACATCATAACTTTAGCAACTTGAACCATAAAATCAGTCAAGTATGGAATCAAATTGATGTATGGAATCAAACTTTAGCATCATAACAACAAGCAACAAACTTTACCAAATCAAAACTGATATTTTGTACCAAATCAAATTGATGTATGGAATCTACAATTGTTATCTTATAGCAACTACTATTTGGTATCAAATCAAGTTATAATCAAAGAAAAGATAACTAGATCATTGATGTGGGCTTTGAGTTCAAAACTTGTTACGGCGCCTAGTAGGGAGGTGGGGTAAGGTGTGACGGCGACTGGTGGGGAAGAGAGGAGAGGAGCGCCGGTGTAGAGGAGAGGAGAGTGCGGCGACGACTTGTGGATAAGAGGAGGCTGGTAGGGTTTCACATGTGCTTGGTCTGCGATGTTGATGTTGAGATGTTAAGATTGATGTTGAAGAAGAGGGAGAGAAGTGGTTAATCAATGTCTGCCTCAAAAAGATGACGCGCAAACCTTTTTAAATGAAATGTCTTCCGAAAAACAAATATATTGCAGACCAAAACATCTGTACGTGGTTTACACGGCGTAGACAAAAGAGGCCAAGAATAACTTTTTTTTTAAACAAACACACCGTAAGTGTATGTCGTCTTGTTCTTTGAATAGTGTGAGTTTTGATCATCTTTACAAATCCTGTTCTAATATTTGGATATTAATGTTCCTTCATCAAATGAATTAATTTCCAAGTGTAATTTACACTTTCATATCCTTACTACACTTGAGTGGGTAAATTATACACAATACATGGGGAAAAAGAGACAAAATACACCAAAACAAGAGAGCATAATTATAAATACAAGCAAACTGAATCATGCAAATTTATTTATGGTTAAAATCCAAAAATGAATCAAGCACTTAAACTTTAATTAGAACCAATAAAGATATCTTGATACCACATTCTACTCTTTGTGAGAGAAGGAATCAATAGGGGGGAGGAACTTGGCGTATCGTTCGGACTTTTCACCCGATCTGTGATCATAATATTCAACAACCGCGGCTCCAGCTAATGCCGCGAGTGTTAGAGCCTGAGCATGCAACCTATAGATCAAAACAAGCAACCATGAGAACGTGAGTATTTGTTTTCCATAGAGTTGTAATAAAACAGAATGTAGAGCATAGTTTTTAGATTGTTGGAACAATTAGAGAACTATCACTTTTGAAGTGTTTGGATGAAACTAATCATTTGAATACTTTAAAGTGAAATAACCATTCTAATAGTATAGCTTATCAAAACTAAGTGTTCCAATAGTGGCGGAACTGGGAAATTTTTTATATGGGGTCGGATATTTTTGTTTCTAGATTCTAGTAACCTATATAATTAGCTGTTACTATTTTTCGAGTCGGGTCCGAACACGAAATAAAAGACATTCTCATTAAATAAACTTCCGATATATAAAATGTCAATAAAGAATAACAAAAAAACTCATTCCGGGTCTATGCAGATTGGAGACCGTGATGAGTTTTTTAAATAGTAATTAAGGATTGGATTAAAGTCAAGAGATTTATGTGTTAATAATAAATTATTGTGCTATGCCCAACTACCCTACTTTTATTATTAGCCAACTCACAACTAAACAAGAAAAACTATTTAATTGTTTAATTTTTAAAAACTTTCATTTTTTTAAGAAACTAAATGGACAATGATGTCATTAGATACAATAAGATCTGTAATAAAAAAAAGATTATGGTCGGTCAGTTTTTTGGTATATAATTACTTTATGCGCCGAAGAAAACTGAGGTCGGCCGACCCAAGTCACATATGTAATTTTATGAGAGTATAAGAGTACAGAAATTAGAAAAAAAAAAAAAAAGAGAAAGTATGTAATTTTATTTGACCACTAGATCAGCTTGTATCTAAGTGCTTATTTAACCACCTAAATAGATAATAAAAAATGTATATTGGTTGTAATAGTCTTAGTTTTCACATTTTGGTTTTTATCGGTATTAACTATACAATTGTCTGATAACGGTTCTAACTTTATCATTTTGACAACCAACAACAGGCCGTTGTTAAAAAAATTTCTAAGGCGTCAAGTTTTTTTTTAATTCAAGACCGATGTTTAGGATTTTTGAAAGGAAAATACGAGTTGATTGGTGTAAAAGTTACCTCGTAACGACGCTTCTAACGACGAAATGGTGCTTCAATCGGGTGTTTAACCTAACGATGCTTCGATCGGATGTAAAAAATTTCCCGTTCGAAGCGTTCTTTCTAGATAACTTTTACATCAATCGACTCGTATTCGTTGTGAAACCAAAATCCCAAAAACATCAGTCTTGAATTCAAAAAAACTTAACTGCGCTAAAAAGAATTTTAACGACGAACTTTTGGTTGCCAAAGTGATAAAAGTTTGGACCATTACTAGCCAATTCGATAATTAAGACTTGTGAAACCGAAAAGTAAAAGTTGAAAACATATAAAATAAATATACTTAAAAAGAGTCTATTTATCCAAACAATTCCAAACAATAAAAAGTGACTATTGAGACTTTAAGTTAAAATAATCAGATAATTGATTCCATTTTCAGCCTACTGTCCTGTGCTAACTATACTTGGCAAAACAGGCGAGACGGCCCGTGTGAGATACCAGGTCAAAACAGGTTCGGGTTAGAATGGGTACGAGTCAGAAGAGGTTGGATAAAAAAAATTCCCTAAATCCCCTCCTAGAACAAAAAAGAGAAGATGATGAAATTAAATCCATACCTTGCATGAATGATCCTAACGCTGGTTTTCATGCCGGGCCGAGACCAATTGTAAGCGATTGATCCAGCAATACCACTCAGCCATAGAGACCCTACGAAAATAAATCAGTACAACAACAAACATGATTAACAATAGAAAAAAGAGTGCAAGTATGTTATTACCAACGGCGCGAAGCTTATGATCAACGATCCATTGGCGCGTGCTTTCTAATTTTGATTCAGACATGTTTGTTTTGTTTTTGTTGAAGAGAGAGATGTGAAAATGGTAGTATTTGTATTGGTCTATTGGCACATACCAGCAGCAGCCAGGGAAGACCCAAGGAGGAGAAAATAGAATTTGGTACTCCATGGCATAAACGTGTATCCCCACGGATATGTTAGATGATGTTTTTTTATTGTACGTAATTCGGAATAGACCGCGATGGGTGTATAACAAGTGTCTGTTATTGTTATGTATTAGAGGTATAATGTTATAAATTATTTTTCTTTATAATTTTGAGTAATTTTGTAATGTTTTTTGGATTATTAACTTTTAAATCGAGTGAGTTTAATATGATTTTTTTTTGGAACGGCAGTTGCACCACCAGCTAACCAGTGGCTCAGGGGAGTGCAATGACCGAGCCTAGAAGCCCACGGCCTATCCCTGTAAGAGGAGAATACTCTTCTCGGGGCCCCGACCAACCCTTCCGAAGAGCAGGAAAGTCTGAGTTTAAGACTCGTCAACTAACCGCCCCTGGAAAAACCACAGCAGGAACCTTTAACCTTTTCTGTGTAAAACCCCCCTCCTCAAGACTAGAACCCATGACCTCTAGGAAGTCAAGTGTTTTAGCCCCTCATTGGAATGCCGTTTGACCAAATGACCAACCGCAGTTTAATATGATTTTTAGTTAACATAAACAATCTTTCAAATCTTTTCTTATATTCAAGCATATTATATTATAGTAATATTAAAAGGTATATTATTAAAATGAAATAAGCGAATAAATTTTATAAAAAAAAAAGATAAAACACGAAACCGGTACCAATGTGGTACTAGTAACGAAAAACCGGTACCGTCCCTGTAAATTCGGTACTGGTACCAGGATGGTAACGGTACGGTCTCGATGTCACCCCTAATTATTGTATTAACAACTGGTTTTTAAAATTCATACTTGTTTGCGCTTAGAAATGATTCAACTGATAGATCGGTTTATTCCGGACGATTCAACCAGAGTGACTAATTTATCTTGTAGTTATATAAAATTACAACTTTAACTCAAAGAAAGTTTAAAAAAATACATGATTTAATAATAGAAATCATCAAAAAGTTAAAAACAAATATCTTCAATGGAGAAACTTTTTGTGGGAGAAAACTCACAAATTAATTGAGTCAGAACTGAACCAACAAATATAATATTGTATGTCAAATTTAATCGATAGATGGTTGCGTATCAAGGAAACAAGGTGATTTATGACCAATGGATGGGGCTATTCCTGCAAATACTAGGGCTTTTTTTATAAAAAAAAAAAGTGATGGGGTTCAATTGGATCGTTTACTACTACAAATCAACACGGATCTATGTAATACAACAATCAATCAACATTGAATTCATACTGAATAATTCTCGTGTATTGATGTTGAAATAGTTGTAGTACAATTGTGTAGGAGAAAGAGTACAATAAACACACACACATATGATTCGTCTATCTCTCTCTCTCTACACTCACACTAGCAACATGCTATTTATACACCAATACATTTAGGGAAAATACACTATTAACCCTAAACAAAATCTTTGTACACAAAAAGAACAAATTAAATCTTTACTATGAACGAGCCCTAACAGTACTCCATTGTGTCTTTTTTGTGAGATATGAATACTACACATAACTGCAAATTGTTAATGTATATATTTTAAAAGATCATAGTGTTATATTGTGTGCTAATAAAATATCATTGTATCAAGAGAAATGTGAATATACAAAATTATTTTTTTGGTACAAAGTGTGAAAAAGACACAATGGTAATAAAAAGACACAATGACACACTAAAAAAATATTATAACTCAAAATATAAACCGAATTTCAAAAAAGTGTTTCGGAGACCTTGTTTCCCACGTCGTCCTCCTTCATAAAAAGAATAAACGAAAAATTAAAAAAATTGACGTTTTCATTGTCTTTTTTTTACTTTCATTGTGTATTTTGTTATGTCAAAAATTTATAAAAGAAACAATGAAAACGCTAGTTATGAATTTTGTAATCCTGTATTATGTTTATTTAATCATTGTGTCATTCTCACACTTTGTATCATTTTTACACTTTATATAATAACTTCACCATTGTATCAAATAAGGTTGTATGTTTGAATATGAATTTCAAAAGATCATTATGTTATATTGTGTATTTTACTAAATAATTTTGTCAAAGTTGTACTATGTGTTTGAATACTTGTCGGAAACGCAAACTATTAATGTATATCTTACTAGATCATTGTATTATATTATGTGGTATTCATGCGTGCAAACGTATATATAAAATAAACACCTAAAAACATCTAGTTTTAATATTTATGAAAACCTAGACGAACTACTAAATCACACACAACCAACAGTGAACCTGTCGGATGTAATATAGTGAAACGTGAGTCCGGGTGTCGACCCACAAACTCTATATACTACGTTAATTAAACTAGTTAAGACTCAACTGACAAGACACAAACTTAAATGAAAGATTATTTAGAAGGGGGGTTTACTGCTAAAAATAGAAATTTACTAAGAAATGGAAACTTTCTAAAAATAGTAACTTACTAAGAATAGAAACTGACGAATTAAAAGACGGATGTAAAACAGAGGAATGAAAACAAACCACCTAGGTTATGGAACCGGGATCTAAACCTATTCACTTAAAAGCATCCCTAATTAAGACCCTCGACCCTTTTCGAGAAGAAACCTAAAGGGTTACTATTAAGTTATTAGCACATCGGTTATGGGATTAAGTTTCCTCACAGTTACCTAATCATAGTACGCTTAATTGACCCACACTAAAGACCTATCTCACAAGACGATCCTTAAAGCCATTTGAACCCGACCATTTGATTTAACAAGCAAAGTTGGTAATTAATACTAAGCCGGAATTTTCACAAAGTCCTGAACCTAGCAAATTAATCAACGAAGAATTATTAATAACCTATCACCTCACGGATATCTAGGTTGGCTACACGTTATTACCGATTTTATTAATATCATTAATCCTATGGTTTTATTGCAAATCAACCATAATAATCACAACGCAAGTTAATGACTAAAACGAATCCTATTACGTGACATAGAAAATCACCAAGAACACGTGGATTAATAATACCAATTCTATCAATGTAAACATATATCGCACATCAAACAATAATAAAGATTCAAACTTTAACTAAGCATAAACCATAAACCATAAACCAAAATCAATCCAACATGAGTTTAAACATCATTCAATGATTCATCATAAGGCCTAGATGGTTCTAAAGTGTTTAGCCTACCATAATCATAATTGTAAAAATAAACACAAAATCAAGTTCAAGAAACATTATGAAAAGAGATAAAAAAATGGATTTGAAGAACCCGATGACGTGAATCGACAAGTCTTGATCCCGTATCTTAATTGCTCGTCCTTGAAACTGTTGTTCCTTCCCTTGTTGTATGCGAACACCCTTTTTTATTCATAACTGCCGGCTTCCAAAACCCTATGCTTCCACACCTTTTGGGAAAATGTTATAAAAATGTAATCAAGTTTACTCACTGTTCCAATTAAATACCTCAAACTTTTTTTGTCTCTCTAAAGTCACTAAAGTTTCATAAGTGTTTCAATCCTATGTAATATTTTTTACAAATGTTTGAATTTTTTAAAATTGAGTTGGACTTATGAAACATACATGAATTATGATTATAAAAAAGTGAAAGCTTTTTTCAATCAATTTGAATTGGGATCTAAAAGTGAAGACTAAGAATTTGCAACTTAATAACAAAGTTCTAAATTTATTAAGTTTAAGTCAAATTGAATAAAAATAATCACAAACTAGTATCCAAAGTTTATACATATTTCATTTGCTCAAGTCAATTTTTAAGAATTCAAAGAATCGTAAAATTAATACATAGGATTGGAACACTTAATGAAACTTCAGTGACATTAAAAAAACAAATAAAGTTTCAAGTATTTAATTAAAACATTTAACAAACTTAGTTACATTTTTACAAAGTTACCCATTCTCATTCTCTTTTCTCCCGTTCCTTTATAATAGCTTAGACCAATTGGGTTTTTTTTTTTTCTCTTTGCTATGGGCCTCTTCTATGCTCCATGCATATATCTTCCTGAATTAATTGAATTCAAGTCTACATGATTGTTGAGCACATGGTCAACTCAACTGCAACCATATAAATATATAATTCACAAACAATATGAATTTATATTAATAATTTATAACATCTTTAAAACAAGTTAGTTATAATTTATTATAATGTACGCATAACACTTGTAAAAAGAAAAGTAAATAATATAAAATATAAAATTACTTCACGTTGCATTCATCATCTTAACTTTACATAAAATACGTGATTCTCGGTTCTGGTCTTAATATCATTAAAATGTTAATATGAATCAATTAAGAGTACAATCTGACCAAATGTAACTCAAAAGTGTAAAGAATTTGTATAAAATAAATATAATTTAGACCACATCAGTTATTACACAATGACATAAGTTAAAATATTACACAATGAGCTGAAAAAAACATGGTATTACACAAGCTAAAATATAACACAATAACATGATATTACATAAGAGCTAAAAATACATGAATTTTTTTTGTTTTTTATATATCAATACTATACCCGTTTCGAAGATAAAAAAATAATGTCGTATGTAAAAGTCATTAACGTTTAAAAAAAATGGAGGAATTGGCATGTGCCTTGCATGTGGAGAGAGAAAAAGTCATCAAAAGTAGCTTTGACAAAAATACCACTCCACCAATTGATTTATCTACAACTTGATCTTAACCATTAAAGGTAGATCTAATGGCTATAAATCTTTCTTACACTTTGTACCAAAACCATACTTTGTACATGAACCTTTATCATAGTTACAATAGGTAAGAATAAAAATGAAACAACTAATTAAAAATAATGCTACTAAGGAGTTTCGAACTCAAGACCTTTTGTTTCAGCAACTAACATACTAACCAGCCGCACTAAACGATCGGTTTGAAGAAATTCAGAATTAAAATTATTTTACCTTGATTCAAATGAAAATCCCCAAATCTACCAAGAACATTAAACCTAATTCCTAAATTAAATCCAAATGAAGCAATGAAATGCGAAATTGATTAAAGGCTTTTGATCTACATAATATAAGGAGCATTATATGATGAATAACTTACCCGATTAATGAGGAATTGAATCAAACGCGACGAAGAACAACGAACGGCTGTGAAATATTCAAATTGGATGTTTGAAGCTATTAAAATGCAATTAAACATCCAGACTTGATCTTGAAAACGAGCTGAATGAAAACCCCAATGAAATTTCAGAAAATATCAATGATTTGATGGTCAAGTGGTACGTTGCATGCTCGAGCAACATAGAGAATCAAACGACTTTCTTGATGTTTTTTATAGAAATTAAATTATCAGAGAGTAAATTCAATCTTGTAGAAGTGTTTTACCACGTTTGAATTAGTTTAATTTGATCAAGCAACAGTACTTTGAGTTCGGTTTTGGTTCGGGATTAAAGGGGCTTAATTGATGATCAATTGACTGATAATAATGCAATTAAATGGTATAGACGGTTTTCAATCGATGATATGAATGATTTTGTAAGTTGATTTTGATTGAAGAGACGTTTGGATTGTTTTTGTTAATTGGTTTTTTTTAAGATGGTCAACGGTTAAAGAATTGTAGTAAACGGTTTGCTTGGAGTGTTATAATCGAATTTAACGAGGTTATGGGATAGAGTTAGCATAGGGATCATTTCACCGGGTTTCAATTGTGTTAAAAATGATTATAAATGGCGTTTGAAGGGTGCTTGGAGCTCCGCCGGAGCGTGGCCGGCTTCTTGATCGGAAAAACGAGAGAGAGCAGGGGGGACGCGTGAAATGGGGTTGGCTTTTGGAAGTTTCAACTTGGGTCCCTCAAGTTTAGTTTGCTATTAATTTTAAGTTAACACCCTTAAAATAAGTTTAAACTTGGAATTTTTCACCCAAGGTTAATTACAACTTTAATTTAACCATCCAACTTAACCATGTTAACTTGTGGCTTTTATAACATTGACGTTTTTTAAATGTTTATATTGCGGTTGATGTTAAATAGTATTTTTCGACTTATTACTAGTTAACTTGGATATTATTTATAAAATCTCGTTTACAATCTATATTTTATTTTGAGATCTTTAATATGGTAGTAATTAAACGCGTATATTAAGTTAATATTCGAAATGAATTCGATCGCTTTAATTAAAGATTTGAATTAACATGACTTCGACATATTTATTTATGTTAATAATGAAACGTTACATCTTCATAAATTAAATATGATTAAATAGGAACAGAACAATGGATTCGGGTTCGAGTCGGGCATTCAGGTTTGGGTTTGGGTTTGCGGCAAATGTCACATCAATCTTATCCGGTTATAATGGCAAAGCGCGTAGGCAATATGACAGTTGTTTCGTACCTACAACCGTCATATTGGGGGCAATTGTTAGGGCTCGAATTCTGGCTATCAAGGATGAAGTATCCTTAATGCGCTAAATCCAGTATCCTTGGCGTTTAAAGGAATTAGGATCCTTGATGCTTATATTTGTCGAATAACTAACTATTGTCTTCTGCGTGTCTTATATGTTTCAAGTGGAGGTAACGTTCTCAAGACTTAGTCTACCGCTAAACTCGGTCAAGATGTGTTTGTCAGGTTCGGTTCTTCTTAGTTGGGTTGGGCGGGTTCGACCAGAAATGCTATGCTTACACACAAGACTACCCCTCTTCCCGAAAGCTTCGCATGGACTACTTTACGACGACGGACGGTTGTGGAACAAGCTAAGAACGTGGTCAAGCCCATCAATGGCTTTATACTTATTTTTTGGAAGATTTTTCGATTAGTTCAAACTATATAATGAGGCTATGGCTAAGCTTAACACACACGTGATAATTCACACTTGTTCTTTTTCTCTTGACTGATTACTTCTGCTCACACACAAACATTGTACTAGCTGCCACAGCTCTCGAGTTGTAATCGATATTTATCATTAATATAGTGGTGATAGACGATTTTCAACACCCAAGGTTTTTATGCCAGCGATCATCCATTGATCAAGGGCTTTTCCTCGTAAAAATCCTTGTGTTCATCTCATATTTCAATTGATAACTCATTATTTTCATTAAAACACACAACCTCACTTAACTAATTTGGTTTATTCATTTTTTGAACAAAACTTACTTTAGCTAGATTACATTCGATCGGTACATCGCCGGCTGTGTGTTTAGGATTAAGTCTTTGTTTATAAATACTAAAACTTAGGTGTCTAAATAGTTAGTTAATTAATATATAATTAAGCACACATCTACCATAAAGATGTTTAGTTAGATACACACCATGTTAAAAAGTTACAAAAGCTAACGTTGAGATTTTTTGGATACTACCACATCAATGACCAGGAAAAGTTTGGATGGGTAAAAGGTGAAGACAACCTGATCCCCAACGTTGATGTCATTTAATCTTCGACATAAGTCCATTCAATCAATGAGTAATGAACCCTAGACTAGGGGTGTTCATCGATTCGGATTGTGGGTTTTTCGGTTTTTTTGGTTTGGGTTTTTCGGATTGAATTTTTTTTTGTTGAAACCTCAATCCGAACCAAACACAATTCGTGGAAACCTAATCCAAACCACAAACCATTTTCTAATTCGGATTGGTTTTCAGATTGAACCTAACAAACCAAATTAGCAACAAAAAAAATTCTCTTTTTGTATATAAAACACGTTTTATTTCATGGATAAAAAGAATCAGTTTACGATATCAACATCATAATGTTATATCCAATGTAAAATTAATGATTTATATTCCATATATGACATTAGTTATTGATATAAATGAATTGACAAACTATAGAATATAAATTATAATGGTCTTGTCACCTAATTCTGTTTATACAGTTCAAACCAAATTCGAATTCTTGAAACCTAAACAAAACCACAAACCAAATTACATATTCGGTTTTCGATTTGAACCAAACCAAAAACCAAATATATAATTCGATTTGGTTTTAAATGATACGGTTTAGGTTCGGTTTTTTGTTTAATCAGGTTGTAACCAAATATTGAACACCCCTACCCTAGACCTCTCCTTGTCATTCATAACATCAATAAAATGAATTGTACCATCAGTGAATTTGATTTTTCAGGAATCTAGAATAGGCGTATCCACCAGACCAGCAGCATCAACAACATCCTTCGGTAAATGTTACAAACAAATAGATTATGTTAGGTGCACATAATAACTAATAAAGATTGAGAATGTTAACTGCACGAATCCTTGCAAGACTACGCTCATTCCTCTGCATTGAAAGTTATTATTAAACAATAACATAATTAGTTAATTTGGATTAATTAAGTGACAATAACTTTAGTTTAGCAAAACTATGTGTGTATTTTACTAAGATTTGTCGGTTCCATTCTTCATGAGTTGTAGGGTAATCACTAAGTAATTCTTCATCGTCAACCTTAACATATGTCATTTCATAAGAAGATGGAACTTAGTATTGGTTACATAACATAAAAAATATAATTAAACAAAACAAAATATAAATTTATGACAATAACTGCTTGTAAATAAGGAAATATTTTTTAATAACCTGATTTGCTGGATACTCCTTCTAGGGGATCAAAACATGAATTGTAGAAGGATCATACACATTCAATTCAAGCATCATATCACCAAGATATGTAAAAATCAGAAATGTACCAAATTTAAAACAACAACACCTATTAACTTCTTCCCATCCGTTACTAAACACTAAACGATCATGACCTTTAGCTATCTGAATGTTAAATGAATAATTTTCATTTATCTTGAAAGCTACATAGTCTCCAACCTTTACCTTACCAAGATATTTTTCAACATTATTAATGTTTAAAACCTTAAATTACAAAACCTCAAAGTAGTGAACTCACACAAAACGAAATTAATAATCAAGAAATCTAAACACAATAAGTTACTGACACATTTAGGAATGTTTTGAAGCGTGATAAAATAGAAAGAATGTTCGATAAAAGGATCCTTAAAAATATTAATAGAATGTAGTTCATGCTTCATATAGTGGTTCAAAATGTATGACTGTTGTCAGGTGTAGTGTCTATCGTTGAACAAAACTCAACTAACTATTCGTTATAACAGTCTCCCCATCATAATTTTTTAAAGCTTTAGATTCCAAATCTTGTTATCATAAGTAGTTTAACTCTACCATGTGGAGTCTGATGTGTCCAATGTTTTCTTATCCATTTAACAAGAATACACTATAAAAAAAATACATGAATCTATAAAGAAATCATAGATTTAAAGAAATAAAATGATTATTAAGGGAAAGTACAGTTTACCAGCTCATCAACATCAGTATAGCGAAGAACATGAAAGAAATCAAGCAACATTTTATGAACTGAAAAAAAGGGAAAATATTAACAATGTCACTCACGTTTTATATCATTTTGGAACATGAATCTAAACCAAATATAAACATAACATTATCAAAACACATAAATAATCTAAGAATACTGAATCATGAAAAATAATAAACCCTAAATTATGATCAAAGAAACCCTGAATTATTATTCAAAGAACCCTAAGATGTAATTATGATTATAAAAAAAAAACCGATACAGAAATAATAACAACGATTAATGATACACAAGAATAGCATATTCATGGTTGTTTAAAACTAACAATGAGACGAAGAACCATAAATCTGGGTATTAGTATTTCTATAGATCACAATCTAGATACCGAACATGACGCGAACATTGATGATAAGAACAACAGATGATGAAACTAAGAATCATGAATCGAAGAAACCCTAAAATCATTTGTTTTTTACTGATGAGTATAAACACTAAACCGATACATAGAAAAAATAAACAACAAGGAAAGAGAATTAACCTTGAAAGCAGATCGAAGCTAATAAGCGATCTAGATGGCAATCAAAGGATCGAACAACAAAGATTTGAAATCGTATGAGAGGCGGAGGAAAGGTGTTTGTGTGTGAATCGTCAAAATAATTTAGGTTAAAACACCTTATATTGGATCTGTTTTATTTTCGGGTTAAAGTAAATGGATATCCGGTCAAATGGTAGATCCGTAAAAATGCTGAGGAGGAATGTGATGGTGACAAGTAGCATAATGTTAAGGCATGACTTAGCGAATCTACCTATTCTAATAATTGAGTAACACATCCACATGTCATCATTTTAACTACTCCACATAGGATTTTGCTTAGGTATCATGTTCTTAATTAATTTAATGGAGAATTTTTAGACGGGTCATGATATGCTCCATATTCGAAATAACCCGATATGTTTAAATTAAAAATTCACAAATTATAATCAATTATCTCCTAACCCGATATGTTCAAATACAAAATTTATCAATTATCATGATCTATATCTTAACCCGATATGTACCAAGTACCATGAATTATCTCCTAACCTGATATGTTCAAATAAAAAACTTATCAATTATTATGATTTATCCTAATCCGATATGTTCAAATTAAAGTTTTACCAATTATCATTAATTATCTCATAACTCGATATGTTCAAATAAAAAAAATTAACACTTATCATGAATTATCTCCTAACCCGATATGTTCCAATAAAAATTTACCAACTATTATAAATCATATCCTTTATTGTAACATATGATTTTTTATATGAATATATTTGTACATATCCAAATCGATTTAATAAGAAATATGTTAAAAATAAATTTGATATGTAAATTGAGTTAAAACCTATAAAACTAAAATCCGTGTAGTACACGGGTACTAATGTAGTTATTAATATAGAAGATATTTGTTGTTAAAAAATTGTGACAATATATTCTTTAACGCATGCATTTGTATGAAGTTATCATATTAATAGATATTTGACATAAATTTTCTTATGCCTAGTACTTTAATCTATATTCTTGATTACATTATAACGATCGTCACTAAATAATTCTTTTATAATGTGTACCCTTCTCAAAATAAACAAAAAGGACATCTCATATCGCCAAAACACAAGTAGAAAACCTCTAGCTAGATACCTAAAAAAATTGGGAATAATTATAATCCATGATGTGATTATGTAGTCAACAATATTCTTACTAGACAAAACTAAAAGTTATTCAAAAACCCCCTAATATATTATGATAAATAGTATGACTATGAAGACACATGTTTCATGCTCTAGTTTCTTGTTCCAAAGACTCTCCTTCTCCTTCCTCTTACACACACTGACACAATAAGTTATGATAATTAGTATGACTATGAAGACACATGTTTTTGCATGTCTGTTAAATGAAATGGTAATTCGAACCTTTTACACATAGGATTGGTTATGAAGGTTGTTAATATGATATTTAAGTTAGGGGACTATTTATGTAATTTGTTCATTATAATTAGAAAAAAACATTATTATTTTTTTCTTAGATACATTATCTTGCAACAACATTATTCAATATCACCAACTTTATCCACTGTCACTACCACTACCAGATAAGTGTTATGAATTCCAAACTATAGAGGAAAAACATGAAATTAATACTTGTGGAGAAAAAATGTTACAATAATCAAACCACAGAATGTAAAAACGAACTTTACTTTAAATTATATTTAGAATATAATTTGAGCATATGTTATACTTTTTAAACTCTTGTATAACTACTCCATAATTGGCAAAAAAAAAACTATGTTATATTTTATTTTATAGCACATATATACGTGTACATTTGCGGGTTAATACATTATTTTTTAAATTCTAGTATATTTGCTAGTGAATTCATTCATAATATCTAACAGTACTCATCTAAAATACACATTTGTGTGCGTATATACGTTTTTAAATTCTAGTATCATCCATCCAATGTTCACCCAAATATGACACTCGTCCTTCACTAAGTTAAGTTCTTTAGGTTATTCTAGTAGAAAATCTTTATGGTTTAGCATGTGTCTCGTCAAGCAATAATTTAATCGGGCTGACTTATGATTCCTAGGTGCGAGACCCTGTAGATGACTGATACCATTTAACTAAATCAAACACGAGGAAACTTGATTAGTTAGTGTTATGGTGTTTAATTAAACATACCATTGTTTATCTGATTCATTTCTTGTATGTAGTTCTGCACTTTAATTGTTTATCTATGAAAATTATTGAAAGTATTAGTTGATTATGCTTCAATTTACATGTTTTTTCATAGACGAAAAATGTTTAAGTGTGAAGATATTTAATGTGGTCTAAAATATGTATAAATTATATAAATATTCCCTATACTTTTAGGTTTCTTTTGGTCTGTTTTTACTCTTAGTTGGTTCATATATATTTGCATTTTGATTATTTTAAGAGTCCATGAGCTAAATGATATATTTTGATAAACTTGAGACCAACGAATGAATAAAACACTTACTTGAAATAAATATGAAAATCGGGTTTTATGATTCACTTAAATATAAAATATGAAATGTAAAGCTATTAATATGAATTAGTTGTTGAATTCAATTTACCTCAAAGATGATTTGTGATTTTATAAACACAGGTGCCACGTGAGTGTAGGAACCGTTCGTACAAAAACATAAAATTCTTCTATGAATTCAATTACAATACAACGAAAATAAAGGAAACAAGTACATTACAATACGATTACAACTGAAAATTAATAAATACAAGAAATGAGTAGAAGCAGAAGCAAAATCATGGCTGAGGATTCGTGTTCAACACGGGTCCCTTAAAACAAATTCCGAGTCTCCCAAGAGAACTCGTTTGTTTCCCAGGGTACAACAGCCGAAGCAGTGTGTACTGCCGGGATTGACTTACAACCCAAATTATATCTTAAAGAAAAACATGAACATAATCAAAATATGTTGAAAGATATTTAGAGAGAAAGAATGAGAGAGATTTAAAGAGTGGAGTTATTTGGTGCTATTTGGTATGTCTTTAACCAAGGTTCACCTTGGTATTTATAAGACAAGAATGAGTTGAAACACCCCATTCATTGTCCATAAACATGGAGTAAAACACTTAGTCAACTTAATTAATTATGAGTTGAAATATATATTCAACACAATTAACTAGTTGAAACTCACAATAACTTCAAAGTTATAACACCAATTTACTTATTATTTTGTATTTTTCACAAAGTATTATTTGTGTATTACAAAATTTTCCAACAATCCCCCACATGGGAAAAAGACAAAATCTCATTTCTCAAATGAAAAACCCATTTTCTCACGTGAAAAACTCATTTTCACATATTATTCCAACAATCCAAATTGATCGTTACATATTTGTTCGTTAGATATAATTTAGCGGTTGAGTATTGCCGGATAGGTAGGTGTTACCTTTGAACCTTCCGTTGTGATGCATACTTAGTCTTCTAGTGGTTCGGTAGACGTGATGTCCTTGAACCAACCACCATTTATGGAGACGACAATACACTTCACACAACACTTTCCCTGGTTCGGTCAAACCCTCATTGTCATGTCCGTTATGGTCATGGAACACTAGCCTGGTTCTGCGAAAGCTCTAGGAATTGCGCACCCCACAATTTCATTCGAAGCGACCCCACTTCTCTTTCACATAGGTGATTTATCTAAAAATCATTAAAAGCATTAAGGTTACCATGATTACGCAAATCATTAACCATACGATATGCTTAGCCTCACAACGTGTCACTGTTGTTATAGGAATGGACTAGGAAGTATTTAAGCTCCCTTTATAATTTAAGAGGACATGTACAAACATTTATACATATTAGCTTATATATCGACTGATATATATTAACTATGCCCCCACAGTGACCACCCTTAGATATATGAGTAGGTTGTCCTATTGAACTTAGATCTTGGGATCTCCAGTCAACTAAGTTAGGTTTTCCTTCATATACCATCTTTCATGGGCTTTAGTCTCATTCCACAACTCCGTCTCTCATGTTGTTGGATCCAAAACCATTATCTATGACTCCGTCGAGTCAATATAGATAATTGTAGTTGAGATGAGTTGTTATGATGTGTTATTAACTCACAAGTTAATCTTGCCTTTTGTCATTTTTTAAGATTATAACCCCGAGTATCAACTCGAACTGAGGTACATTTTTGTCTTTAAAATGCATTTCGAGCCTAGCATATCCATGCCATTGGTAATTAGATGTTAAATCTAACCAATTGACCTTCGAGTCTAGCTTGTAGATTCGGTCACATAGTTGCATTATATTTGGCTCAACAAAAGGTTCTCTTTTGATACGGGTTTGAGAAAACTTCTCAAATACCATTTCTCAAATGGCCTCCCCCCACATTTGTTGCACTTCGATAGAATATGTTTAAATATAGTATTAGACATCCATGATTTGAACAAGATCAACGTCTTTGTATCAATAATGTCGTCAATACTTGTTTACCGACTAAAGCAACACATGCCTTGTTATAGGTTGTTATCAACCATCTTAAACTTAAAATAATTTTAAGTTACCATCTAGATTAAATGAGCTCTCTATAAGCTATATGACTTTCCTTAGATTTAAGGACAACCGTCACTCACATTGTCTTATACACAACTTTAATTTTATGTTGTATATGAGTTGAATGTTTCACATTAGTAGTCTCCTCAGAGCCCTATAATTAACAAGTATTAGTCTAGCATGCTTTAGACTACAATACTCTAGCATGTGAGCAGAAGATGCATCATTCTGATTCTTCACAGCTTTTAAGGAATATCCTAATATTCGTTCACAACATTCATTTCATAGTTTAAACAGACAATGAGAGTTGTTCAACATCCCAAAATGTCAATATTTTAGAAAGTCTAATATGTAAGTTACACAAACATACATATATCATCATTCAATCTAGGATCATAAATTTTTTTTTCTTTTTTCTCAAAAGGTTTCATCCTTAACTCATATGGGCTTTGAACAATCATTAATTGATCTCCCATAGTGGTACTCCCACTTTGAACAATCACAAAATTGATATAAAACATCATGTTGTTTATATAGTAAATTGTTCACAAGTATTAGTATTTGAACAATCATATATGTTCATAGCAACAAAGATTTATCTTTTCATCAAATAGTCAATTTGAATCTATTATTGCTTTATGACGTGTTACTTTCCACAAGAGTAACAAACTATATTAACACTTTATGTGAAACTTTTGGTTTATTTCATTCTAAACCAAATCTTAGTTTTGCCAAAACATGCACTTAGCAGTTTCGAAATAAACTATTTTAATTTTATGTTTTGATTACGGAAATCAATACCCAAAACTGTAAATAGTTTTATTGAATATATAACTTCTAACGCACACGTTAGAGATAAGATGTTTACATAAAACACTCTTATTTAAATTCATCATTAACACACATGTTAAGAATAAACGCCTACATAAAACGCTTTTAGACCATAAAATTTAGGTCATATCTAACACACATGCTAGATAAGTAAATGTGTTCTAACACGCACATTGGTCAACAAAAAGTCTACATCAAACGTTCTAAGCATCTGGTTTCATATAATGAAAGGTTCCAACAAAACGTTTGCAAAATGTTTTGAAGCGAAAAGATTTAGAAAATGAATATTTGTAAAGAACGCATAATTAATGATTATGATTGTCTACGTTTTCGGGTGAATAATGATTTCATCATTTGTTTCTAACAAAAAAAAACGATTTTAAATTTAAAAGATTAATACTAAATCCATATAAAATTGATTATATTATAAAGAATCTCTTCTAATACTTAATTAGAATATCATTAGGTTTTAACACACATGTTAAAACACAAGTTTCACATATGAAATATTTCTTAGTCGCAAATAAGAAATACCGGTTTTCATAAGATGCGTACACAAGCATGACCATTCTTAAGACGCATATGAAAACTAATCTTGGAACCGACAAACGGTTAATTCAAAGTTTTAATCTTGAAACCACATAAGGTTTCGAAAACTTTGATTTAAAACAAAATTGGATTCTCAACCTTTTTGCTTTAACACATTGAACCATTTAACAAAATGGTTGTAATGAAAATAAACCCACTTTTAAATGCAAAAGAAACTCATAAGAATTTAAACTTCCCAAAGTAATTGATACAAGTTTTATGAAAAACTACAAAAGCTTTTAAACATAAGCAAAAATACACTAAATCAAAACCAACGAAGGGTAAAAAAAAATGAACCATTTTCTTTGTAAATGAAATCCGATTCTAGAAAAAAGTCAAGTGTAAGTTCTCTAAGTCCAACTTTGAGAGACGAACAATGACTATATACTTTTTTTTAAATACGAACGGTGATTTAAAAAAAATTTGTTTTAAGATTGTAGGAACCGTTCGTACAAAAACATAAAATTCTTCTATGAATTCAATTACAATACAACGAAAATAAAGGAAACAAGTACATTACAATACGATTACAACTGAAAATTAATAAATACAAGAAATGAGTAGAAGCAGAAGCAAAATCATGGCTGAGGATTCGTGTTCAACACGGGTCCCTTAAAACAAATTCCGAGTCTCCCAAGAGAACTCGTTTGTTTCCCAGGGTACAACAGCCGAAGCAGTGTGTACTGCCGGGATTGACTTACAACCCAAATTATATCTTAAAGAAAAACATGAACATAATCAAAATATGTTGAAAGATATTTAGAGAGAAAGAATGAGAGAGATTTAAAGAGTGGAGTTATTTGGTGCTATTTGGTATGTCTTTAACCAAGGTTCACCTTGGTATTTATAAGACAAGAATGAGTTGAAACACCCCATTCATTGTCCATAAACATGGAGTAAAACACTTAGTCAACTTAATTAATTATGAGTTGAAATATATATTCAACACAATTAACTAGTTGAAACTCACAATAACTTCAAAGTTATAACACCAATTTACTTATTATTTTGTATTTTTCACAAAGTATTATTTGTGTATTACAAAATTTTCCAACAGTGAGTTGTACAAGTGAAGGCACAGGGAGAAGACAATTTTTGGGAGCAAGAGTTATTACTTTATAGCTGGTCATTAAAGATTAATATTCGGTTTGCGTATTCAAGTGATGCTTTTAAGGATTTTCATGAATGTTTCATTTAGTTTTGAGACAAAACCGTAGTAAAATGGCACACATGATATACTTTTAAAAAATAGATTTTTAGTATAGCAATATTATACTCAAATTAAAGAGAATAAAGTGCTTAGTTTTATGGTGTAATTTTTTTTTAAAAAAATCATATAAAAATGTTATGTATATTTATAAAACACTGAGGTCTTTAATTGTATGTTATTATTAACTTTATCCATAAGTTTCATTTTTAAACCCTATCAAATATAAACCGACTCACGTACACCCCTTGTAGTAAAGGGTTAAAAATATAAATACTCATAAATTTTTCAGAATTCTCCAAAATATTAGGGGACCAAAAATGTAATTAGTTTTATTATAAAAAATTTTATATACGTATTTTAAATAAAAAAATCATTATTGTGAGATAATCTCTCAAATAATGCCACATAAGCTAAAAGCTATGAAAAGATGTCACATAAGATTTTTGGGTTTTGCTATATTATATAAGGATTCGGTTTATTTGTTTGATTTATTATTATTGCAAACCATGAATATGTTTTATTTTGATTCATACTTGATGAATTTGGTTCTTGGTTAGATTTTAATTTGCTATCTAGGATTAGATGAATGTTTACAGACTAATTGATGATTTTGAACATAGTTGTGGTTTTTAATGATTTTGGAATTGCTTTGAATTTATATCTCAGTTTATAGTTAGATTACGTATGAGTATTTAGTTATAGCTTTATTAAACTGAGTTATTGCTTCTTTGATGTTCTTGTGATGGTCTGTCATGTATGAATATTGATTAGATCATAAAGTTTACAGTTTTAAACCTCTACAATTAATTTGGCCAAAATGATTGTAGGAGCATTGGTTTTGATTAATTTAGGTATAATTGGTCTGTTTAACCTAATAGCTGTGAAGTGCAGGTTAGGAGTTGTGTGTCAGCCCTTTCAGTATTTGAGTTGTCTATTGCGGGAGAAGGGTCTAGCAAGTCAACTTAGATCTTTTAGGTGTTTTTGTGCATTCCTAAGTCTGGTAGTCAATTGAGAGTTCCTCCTTATCACTTTAGGGTGTTGGATTGTCGTGCTGTAAGGTAGATAGCCTTTAAGGAGAGAGTTTAAGCAATACTAGATGAACTGTTAGGTTATCTGATTTACAGGTGGATTAACATAACTAGTAAATTTCCAATAGATTCCTTCTCGAAAAGGGTCGAGGTTCGTCTAGGTAGTTCTTTAGTTAATAACTTAAATCCCTGAAGCCAAGTGAGAAAACCGCAAGTCCAACTGATCGATGTCATGAAGTCATAAGCATGATTCTAGCCTAGGTAGTAACTCCCCATTTATCCTAGTTTCTCGTCCAATCTAAGTCGTGTCATTTCTAGTTAATTTATAGTGACAGTTAGGTTAATTAGACAACCCCCCTAAAAATAATAAACAATAGTGTATTTAATTAAGTTAGATCGATTCAGTTAAACGCAGTTATATAGAGTCTGTGGGTTCGATCTCGGACTTACTTAGGCTATTCTACACTCGATCGGTACACTGTCGGTTGTGTGTTTAGGTTAGTTAGAGAGTCCTAGTTTTTATAAATTTAAAACTTAGTTGTTTTTATTAGTTAATTTATATATATTAGCACACATCAGATATCTACATGGCTTACGTGTTTAACAAATAAATCATTTAGTTTTATAATCAAACATTTCTCCTTCATAGGTAAATCATGATTTGAAATTACAATTTTTTCAAATCTTAATTTATTTTGATTAAGTTGCTAAATATGAAATAATTAAATAAAGTTTTATTATATCAAAAAGTTATCTGATTACATTTCTATCTCTGTAATTTGGCTAATTTATATCTATACCTTCTAATAAAATAGGTTTTTGAGGACACATGTCATTCATGAAGAATGTGTTGGAGTATTTTTCCCGCTTAAAACTAAGAATATTCTTCTTTAAGTTATGTATGGAAAGAAATCGAAAACATTAAATCACCCATAATTTTCTCTTACAAAGTTTCAATCTACCTTATTTACATCCCTGAAATCACTGTGAAAATGGAAAGCAAACATCTTAAACAAATAACTCATCGCAATTTACGACCTAGATCCATGCATTCTGACCCGTACGCTTGACCTAGTACATATGAGTGTCACCGTGAATTTTACCGGATATGTATCATCTGAATTATTTGTATGTCTGTTTTTCTTAATCTTTTTTAAAATTAATTGGTATGATTTATAAGTCGATATCTAATTTGGTACTAATAGTCTATTTGTAGTTTAAATCTATTCGTTCAAGGCTCAAAATAGAGTCTGAATGCTTGTGTTTCGATTTTCATATATAGTTCATGTAATGTTTATTTCTTTTCAAATGTTACCGTTTTCGTAAATTTTTAAAATTGTGGTTTTTGTGTTTCCACCCATGTAACACATGGGGTTTAATCTAGTTTTGAAATAATTAAACATCTAAAACAGATTATATTAAGATTGAAAAGGAAATATAAAAATTCAAAATTTGCAAAAATCTAAAAATCTACTATTTAATAAGATTTAAAAATTCAAATTTTGCAACTGCAATTATATACATAACATTGAAAAAAATATAAACATTTAAATTCGTGTTAAATAAGACAATCAAAATAACCCGACAAGTACTAAAAGTATGGTATAAGAGTTAGGGGCTGTTTGGGAAGTGCTGAATGGTTAAGTGCTGAATGATTAAGAGATCCTGTTTGGTTGGACATCTGAATGATATTCTAAAATTAACAAACAAATCCCAAAAATGTTTGGAACTGAATAATTTATAAATGAAAATAAAGGGGCTAAAGTGTCAAGAATGAAAATGAAATAAACCCTTGTTAAAGGTTTAGGGTTTAAATACAATAAGTTGAACTTGAGGAGCTAAATATGGTAAATTCCAAATTTGAATAAAACCCTATGACACTTCTTAACCAGCCGCATCCCACGATGATTTCATCATTTCTTCTTGTCAGCAATTTCTAGTAAGGAACAGGAGCTCCGATTGCTCTGATGCAGTATTCCGGCGGGTGCTAAGGGAGCTTATTTGCTATTCATCATTTTCTTATTTGCTACATAATGGTCACTTCCTTGTCGCCTTGTATTCCCTTCCGTTCAGATGCTCGCTCAGACTCCACTAGCTCCATGTCTGATTCGGTCAGACACACATTTAGATGCATGCCTACCTCTAATTCGGTCAGACCTCACCTACACCCAAACGATCTGAATACAACCTTCCCTTTGAAATTGAATCGGTCAGATTCGGAGGTGGTTCAGACATAAACAAACACCCCTTATCTTACCATAAAGTTTTGACTAAAAGATCAAGTATAGACTATTGAACATATAATTTGTAAACAGACACCAATTAGTATGTAAAGATTGCTATCGATTTTACTTGACATCAGTCAACAAAAAAAACATCGACCATCCAAAATGACTGCTAAGGTTAGCAGTATGCACAGTTTACAGACCATAAAGATGCTTAGTTTACACACCATTAAAAAGTTACAAAAGCTAACATTGAGATTGTTTGGATACTACCACATCAATGACCAGGAACAGTTTGGATGGGTAAAAAGTGAAGACAACCCGATCCCCAACACTGATGTCATTTAAATCTTCGAAATTAGTCCATTCAATCAATGAGTAACGAACCCTAGACCTCTCATTGTCATTCAAAACATCAATAAAATGAACTCAACCATCGTTGAATTCAATTTTCCAAGAATCTAGAATATGCGTATCCACCAGACCAGCAACATCAACAACATCCTTCGGGCAAACAAATAAGATTATGTTAGGTAGACAAAATAACTAATAAAGATTGTGAATGTTGAGATGCACAAATCCTTGCAATTAAGACTACGCTTAGTCCTCTACATTGAAAGCTATTATTAAACAATAACATAATTAGTTAATTTGGATTAATTAAGTGACATTAACTTTAGTTTAGCAAAACTATGTGTGTATTTTACTAAGATTTGTCGGTTCCATTCTTCATGAATTGTAGGGTAATCACCAAGTGATTCTCCATCCTCAACCTTAACATCGGTCATTTCAACAGAAGAATATGGAACAAAGTATTGGTTACATACCATAAAAAAATAAAAATTAAACAAAACAGAATATAAAATAAATTTATAGCAAAAAAATGCATGTAAATAAAGAAACATATTTTTTAACAACCTGATTTGCTTGATACTCCTGCTGGGGGAGCAAAACATGAGTTGTAGAAGGATCCCACACGTTCAATTCAAGCACCATATCACCTAGATATGTAAAAATTAGAAATATACCAAATTTGAAACAACAACACCTGTTAACCTCTTCCCATCCGTTACCAAACACTAAACGATCACGACCTTTAGCTATCTGAACGTTAAATAAACCATTTTCATTTATCTTGAAAGTTACATAGTCTCCAACCTTTACCTTATGAATATATTTTTCAACATAGTTAGAGTTTAAAACTTGAAATTACAAAACATCAAAGTAGTGAACTAAAACAAAAGGAAATCAATAATTAAGAAATCTACATACAATAAGTTAGTGGCATATTTAGGAATGTTTTGAAACGTGATAAAATAGAAAGAACGTCCGGCAAAAGGATCCTTGAATTGTTGATAGAAAATGAAGTTCCTGCTTCATCTAGTGGTTGAAAATGTGTGACTATTGTTTAGGTGTAGTGCATATCGTTTAACAAAATTCAACCAGCTATTCGTTATAATAGTCTCCCCGTCATATTTTTGAAAGCTTTATATTCCAAATATTGTTATCATAAGTAGTTTAACTCAACCATACATAATCTGATGTGTCCAATGTTTTCAGGAATACATTATAACAAAAAACATGCATTAAGCTATAAAGAAATCATAAATTTTAAGAAATAAAGTGATTATTAAGGGAAAGTACAGTTTACCAGCTCATCAACATTAGTATAACAAAAAACTTGAAAGAATTCAAGCAACATTTTATGAATCGAAAAAAAGGAAAAATATTAACAATGTCACTCACGTTTTATATCAATCTGGAATATGAATCTAAATTAAATATCAACATAACATAATCTAAGCATAAATAATCAAGAACACGAAATCATGAAAAAAAGAAACCCTAAATTTTGATAAAAGAAACCCTGAATTATTAATCGAAGAAACTCTAAGATATACTTAGGATTATAAACAGGAACCTGATACAAAAACAATAACAACAATTAATGATACACAAGAATAGTGGATTTATGGTTGTTTAAAACTAACAATGAGACGAAGAACCATACATATGCAGATTAGAATCAAAAGATGATAAACGAACAACAGATGTTGAAACCGAACAGAATGACACGAACAATGATGTAAAGATCAACAGATGATGTAACGAACAACAGATGATGAAACTAAGAATCATGAATCGAAGAAACCCTAAAATCATTTGTTTTTTACTGATGATTATAAATAGTAAGCCGATACGTAGAAAAGATAAACAACAAGGAAACAGAAGTAACCTTGAAAGCAAATCGAAGCTGATAAACATTCTAGATCGCAATCGAACACGATCGAACAACAAGGATTTGAAAACGTAGGAGAGAGGTGGAGGAAAGGTGTTTGTGAGTGAAAAGTGTGAGAATAATTTAGGTTAAATACCTTATATTGGATCTGTTTTATTTCCAGGTTAAAGTAAATGGATATCCGGTTAAATGGTAGACCCGTGAAAATGCTGAAGAGGAATATGATGCTGACAAGTGGCACAACGTTAAGGCATAGCTTAGCAATCTATATATATTAATAAAAGAAAGTTTTTAGGACACATGTCATTTATTGTAGAACCTTAAAAACATTTTTCCCGCTCAAAACGTTTTATAAAAACATTGATTTAATATTTATTTCTAAAATAAACAAATCTTATTTATACTGTATTTTTATTCGTATATACTATAAACTGATTTTATAATTGATAATTCAAATTTTTTTATAGAAGCATCGATCTATTATTTATTACTAAATTAAATAGATTTCATTTAGAACATATGTTTATTATATATACTAGAAACTAATTTGATAATTAATAATCAATAGGATGTTGTGCATAATGTAAAATATATATATATATATATATAATATAATGATATCTAACATATTATTTGTTTTTAAAATGTTTTGATCTTTTTAGAAACTTGTTGAATTAAGTAGATTTATGAATTTTATTTGGTGAAATATTACCTTTGTTATTATAATATTTTTAAGTGAAATATGTAATAGTGTTTATGAAATTTGTGGAATGTATTTGAAGACTTGTAAAAGTCATACGAAATTACTGTTGTAGTTTAACTTTGTAGAATTTATAATTATTTGAATTTTTACGTTAATATCGTTCAACCCGTGTAACAGACGGGAAATAACCTAATTATTAATATACAAGATACTTGTTAAAAAAATGTGGCACAATATATTCTTTAACGCATGCATTTGTATGAAGTTATCATATTAATACCTATTTGACATAAAATTTTTTAGCCTAGTACTTTAATCTATATTCTAAATTACCTTATAACGATCGTCACTAAATAATTATTTTATAATGTGTACACTTCTCAAAATAAACAAGGAGGACATCTCATATCGCCAAAACACAAGTAGAAAACCTCTAGCTAGATAC
Source organism: Tagetes erecta (assembly GCA_030867185.1). Taxonomy (NCBI): domain Eukaryota; kingdom Viridiplantae; phylum Streptophyta; class Magnoliopsida; order Asterales; family Asteraceae; genus Tagetes; species Tagetes erecta. The sequence goes on from CM061488.1 coordinate 65,485,986, forward strand.
CTAACAAAATTGGGAATAAATATATAATCCATGATGTGATTATGTAGTCAACAATCTTACTAGACAAAACTAAAAGTTATTCAAAAACCCCCTAATATATTATGATAATTAGTATGACTATGAAGACACATGTTTTATGCTCTAGCTAGTTTCTTGTTCCAAAGACTCTCTCCTTCTCCTTCCTCTTCCACACACACTGACACAACCTAAGAAGATCTGGCTGGTATTTTGTCTTGGTGTTGTAACATCAAATCCCATGTATTGTTAGCAACTAATGAGAACAAAAGCACAAAAATAAGAATAAACCCTATTATCATAGCTTCTACCAATCAACAAGAAAACAATCTACTATATAAAGCTCCCACCTTTTGTTTCCAAACTCTCTATTTGTTTGTATCTCAACATGTCAAATATCTCAGGAGATGATGGGGGTAGCTTCTCTTCAGGCAATAATAATACTGCTTGTGTTGTTCTTGAAGATGGTCAACAAAGACTGCCACCAATAGTCAACTCTTCTGATTTTGGATCCACTTCTCAAGAACTTGTTCAAGATTCATCTAAGAAGAAAAAAAGATCCCTACCAGGCACCCCTGGTAACTTTTTTTTCCCACAAAACAGTTATGTTAGTTATGCATACATATACATATAGTTGAAATCATCATGCTATGATACTTGCTTTATATCAACTCATTTTCTTTGACACTCTCATCCAAGTGTCTGATTTTTCTACTTCTATGATCATTTTCACCGTGTTGTAAACTTTTCGGCTATGAAAATTAAAATATATATGTGGGATATTTGGAATGAAAAAAAAACCAAGTAAATAGAAGTATCTCTCTATGAGTTTTGTTAATATGCTAGAGGATATTTGATTTCATTTAAATTGTGTTAGTTAAAGAGCATGTAATAGTATTAAAGACATATGATAAATATTTGACGTTTTGTCTACAAGTTAGCTAGTAAACAAATTTCAATTAGGCAATTTGGTTTCATCTATATAATTTACCTAGCTAGGGGGTTGAACCGGTTAGAGTGCAACCCGGTAGGTTGAGCCAGAAATCGGGCATTGAACCGGTCCGGTTTAGGGGGTTGAATCGTTTTGAGTGTGTCTCGGCTTGTTGAATGGGAAAACGGGGGAAAAAGAAGTTGGACTCGAATTTTTTTTAAAAAAATTATATTTTATGTATTTATATTTTATGTATTTATATTTTATGTATTTATATTTTATGTATTTATATTTAAAATATTTCTGAATTCTTTTTGACCTTAAATCCAGTTCAACCGGTTGGACCAGTGAACCGATAAAAAGACTGGTTCGATGTTCGGTTTAGTTAGGAAAAAATTGGCTATGGTGAAATTGTTTAGAAGCTTTTAGATAAGAAATCATTGATATAAATGTTAGATAGATTGTCAAATAAATAAAGAAACCTCAATTATTGGTTTATGGATTGCAATAATTGAAGTTGTTTACCCCTCATCTTTTTTCTTCTACTTTTGTTTTTTGCTGCTTCAAGTAATTCAATATACATGTGTACTGCTTCTATCAACAGTGTTTTGGGTAGGGGAGTGTGGGGTGGTTGATGTATACACTTCACTGTGCATGCATATATTATTTAAATTTCTTGTTTAATGCATACCATAGATCTACTTCTCATTTATTCTCATTTTGTAACATAACAAATAAACTTATGTATCGGTCGTTACGCTACCCGTGTTTAAGCCGCATGTGTTTCGACTTTATAACATCATGTCCATGCTGACTAGGTCTGATATTACTTTATAACATCATGTCCATGCTGACTAGGTCTGATATTTCGAACAGTTTAAAATGTCATTTAAAGTTGATAACAATTATTATTTCAGATCCAAATGCCCAAGTCATTGCCTTATCACCAACAAGTTTAATGGCTAAGAACAAATACATATGTGAAATATGCAACAAGGGTTTCCAAAGGGACCAAAACCTCCAACTGCATAGGAGAGGCCATAACTTACCATGGAAACTTAGGCAACGAACAAGCACGGAAATAATTAAACGTGTGTACATATGTCCTGAACCAACATGCGTGCACCACAATCCGGCTCGTGCATTGGGCGATCTAACTGGAATCAAGAAACATTATAGCCGGAAACATGGCGAAAAGAAATGGAAATGTGATAAGTGTTGCAAAAGATATGCTGTACAATGTGACTGGAAGGCTCATTCCAAAATATGTGGAACCAAAGAATACAAATGTGACTGTGGTACTATCTTTTCCAGGTTCTTCACATCCCTGACTCAGTCTCGTATAATTTTATACTGTCTCCGTCTCATATTAATTGTCATAAGACCCAAAACACAGTTTAAAAAAATTTAATTATTATACTTTCTGAACTATAAAATGACGATAATGCCCTTAACTTAAAATTATAAGATGACATTCTTTACTTTGATGTTAATTTTTTTGTGCGACAAAACCGGAAATTACACTTATATTTTTTAAAATAAACATTTAAATTGAGAGAATTAAAAAGGCAAAAATGAAAGGTGACACTTAAAATGAGACGGATATAGTAAAATTTTAGTTTTTACATTAATAAATAAATATATTACCCAATATATTTATCAAATAAATATAATGTGGTTAAATGTGGTTAAAAAAGAAGTTTTGGAACTTTAAACTACGTACATCGTTATCTTGGGCAATATGAAATTGATAAACAACCGGCCTAAATAATACTATTAATTTCTTACTAAAGTCGACTGATGATTGAATGTGAAGTCCAATTTGAGAATATATATATTAAATTTTACGTCAATTTTATAATATGTCTACCTGCTTAGGATTAAAGAAAACGAAGCCGTGTCATCAATGTTGTGAAGTTTGTATATTTTACTAGTGTTATTTAAAAATAATTTAGCATATATACTAATCAATGGTGGGATTGTTTTAAACCTCACTTTTATTTTTTTAAGTGATCTGGTCATGTGATGTGACGGATTATGTTTTATGATTTTGTTACATAAATTATGTTTGTTTAAGACAACTTTGTTATAGTATTATATTTTGAACGTTGTGGTGTGTTATGTTGCCTCATATTTGCAACATGAAGTAGTTAAAGTTATTTATTAAAATGTATATTGGTTTCTATCGATTTCAAATATCACATTTTCGTTTCTACTGGTCCCAACTATTCAATTGACTGTCAACGATCCCAACGTTTATTACTTTGGCAACCAACAGTTCGTCATTAATTTTTTTTAACGTCTTTAAGTTTTTTTCGAATTCAAGACTGATCTTTTAAGTTTTTTGATCGGAATGAGAATACAAGTCTATTTATGTAAACGTTACCTTGAAACAATGCTCCGAACGACGAAACGTTGCTTCAATCGGGTGTTTAAACTTACAGGTGCTTCAATCGGATGTAAACATTTTATTGTTCGGAGCACCATATATTTCAAGATAACTTTTAGATCATTTGACTCATATTCTCCTTCCGATTAAACGACCTAAAACATCGGTCTTGAAATAAAAAAAAACTTAACGGCGTTAAAAAAATTTAATGACGGACTATTGGTTGTCAAAGTGTTAAAAGTTGAGAACGTTGACAGCCAATTCAATAGTTAGTACCGGTAGAAACCAAAAGGTAATAGTTAGAACTAGTGGAAACTAATATACCTTAGATAAAACAAAATACTCTCCCCGTCCCATTTTAAATGTCCATCTTTCCTTTTTTGGTTGTTTGAATTTAAATGTCCATTTCAAAAATAAAAGTATAATTTCTAATTTTACCGCTAATTATTTAATGTAAACCTACTTTATGACTAAAAGACAAAAATACTTTAATGACATTATTGTCATTTTATATGTTGAAAATATATACTAATAAATTTTTTTTTAAACTTTGTGTTGTGGGTCTCATATATAACACTTAAAATGAAACAGAGGGAGTAATATAAAAAAAAAGTTGAAAAAATTCTACAAAAGAAATATTCAAGTTTAAAAGAAAATATTAAAGGAAAAGAAAAGAAGAAATTTTCAAGTTTGAAAAAAATAAATTTTTGATACATCAACCTTCCAATTTAAAATTTAAAAGATATATAATATTCTATTACAATATAGCAAAAACAATTTATCATAATAGTAATTTTATATTTTAAATATGTATAAAATTATATATATATATAATAATGTATTATAATAACAGGTTATTAATTACATTTTAATCCGTTAATATTTAAGAAAATTTTAAGTTTAAAAGTGGTTACATTTTTAACATCTCCTACTACGGATATGCATGAGTATGAGTCCGTTTATATAAGATAGGATTTAAATATGAAAATTAAACATAAAATTGGTAATAACTTACAATTAAATACCTTAGTATTTTATAAGCATACAAATTTTTTATGCCATTATTAAAAAATTACATCATAAAAACAAACATTTAATTCTCTTTAATTTGACTATAAAATTATTATACCAAAAAATCAATTTTTTTAAAATAAATCTTGTGATCTTTAATTTGACTATAACATTGTTATACTAAAAAACAACTTTAAAAAAAATAAATCTTGTGATTTAGTTTTACCACTGTCATATTTCAAAACCGGTTAACTCTAACCACTTGTGCCCCTATAAATATCCTTAAATCACCATCTTAGTATTGTATTTTCGAACATAGACAAACACTAAATTAGTATAATATAAATCTAAATGAAAATAAATTAAAATGCTAAGGGATATTTAAGAAAAAGTTATGAAAAAGTTATAAAATAGACAAACTCAATAATGAATTTGTTTTTTTGACGAATATTTTTTAGGCAATTAGGTGATTTATTAAGCACGATTTGAAAAGATATAGCTTTTAGGTGGATAATTGAGTTGCTTAATTACTCTTTTTCTGAATATATGATATATAGCTGGTAAAATGATGTGATCGATCTATATTGAATTTTATAGCATTCATGCATCTGAAGTCAATAAAGTAACATCTAATATGATTGAGGATTTGAATATACATTTTTTCAATAAGTGTATATTTAAAACAAGTCAAGATCGAGTGTTTTTTATATCAAAACATGAAAATATTATTTATCAAGTTAGTGTCGATGAAAAAATAATTACTAAAATGATGTTGTGTTTAACTTTTTTTGTTTCTTACTCTTAAATCATAATCCGGCCTACTGAATAAAAGTGTTTTTTAGTAAAATATGTTAGTTGTATTAACTATCAAAGAATTTACAGTATGGCAATATGATACTAGTGAAAAAGTTATTTAGCAAATTGTTCAGTTTATTTTTTTATTTAACATTTTTTTATAAATGTTTCTTTTTTAATTAGGTTTAAGTGTTCAACAAAAAAAAACTTCAATGAACTTTTTTTAACCAATTGCCATGTTTAAAGAAATAAAAACCTTCTAACACTAGTATTTTTAAATTCATTAATAAAACTTTTCTTCTTCTTTTAAAGGATAATTTTTAAGACAATTTTTATCCTATAGGATTAGAAGTGATAATTGATAAACAAAAAATTAAATAAAACACCATTTAATAAATAGTTTTTCATCAACATCAATTTGATAAATAATTTTTCTTTTGCTAAATAGTTTTCATCTATCTAATAAATCAAATTTTTAGGGGCAATTTTTAGAGGGAAATTTTTTAATCTATAATATGAAGTTTAAGAGGGAAAATATTAAGTTTCATGCAATGAGTTGATAGAGCTCCTTAAATATTAAATATTTACAAATTACAAATTTTTAAACATAATAATTCTAATTTCTTTATAAATATTATTATTTAACCCGTGTGTAATTTTACACGGGTGTTAAACCTAGTAAATGTATATTTACAACAAATAAATTAGATATATAGGTTGCAGAAGTTAAAAGAAACAAGTCTTGTAACTTTCCCTATTTAACAACCATTAAGTTGTTCAAAATATAGATATTCAGCAAAGAAAACATAATTTTTTAAAGATAAATTAGCTTACATTTGAAATAAACTCATAAATTCACACAACGTTTAATGTACATTAATTCCTCACAAACTAGGCTAGAACTCGGCCTTGACCTTGAAGAGCATCACCGCTCGCTAAATAGCTTTGTTATTTAACCCAACGGTCATCATATCGCTTTTCCTTAAGAAATATCAATTTCATGTATATCTTCTATGGTTTGCAATCTGTCACAATTAACTCCAACGTATTAACACCGTTAGTTTTTGCATGTCTGGTAAATGAAAAGGCAATTCAGACCTTTTACACATAGGATTGGTTAATTATGCAGGTAGTTAATTTGATATATAAATTAGGATACTATTTATGTAATTTGTTTACCATAATTAGAAAGAAAAAAAACATTAATATTTTTTCTAAGATACATCATCTTGTAGCAACATCATCCAATATCACAAACTTCATCCACCATTAGTATCAGCGCCAGATAAGTGTTACAAATTCCAAGCCATAAAGAGGAAAAACATGAAATTGCAACTTTTGAAGAACAAATGTTACGATCACTAAAGAAGAGGGAGTAAAAACAAACTTTACTCTAAATAAGATTCAGAGTATATTTGAGCCTATGTTATACTTTTTAAACTCTCGTATAACTACTACATAAATAACAAAAAAAAAGAATGTCATATTTTATTTTATAGTATACTAGTTTAGTGTCTGTGCTATGCTCGGGAACATAACACACAAACGTTGATTTTATGGATATTAATGGGACACTGATGATTCCAATCAATTTTGAGACAAAACAGTGGTAAAAACGTAACAAAAGATTTTATTTAAAAAAATTATTATTTTAGTATTGCAATACTATACTCAATTTAAAAAGATTTAAATCATCGGCTTTATGGTGTATTTTTTTAAATAATGTTGTAGAAAAAAATTATGACTCTTTTAAAAATTTAACTATTTAATTGTAGATTATTACCAACTTTATACATAAGTTTTATTTTATTTTTAATGCTATGTCAAATATAAGATGACCCATTCATACCCCTAGTAGGAGATAATTTAAAATGTATATAATATTAAATTTTTAAAGACTCTCCTAAATATTAGGGGATCAAAATTGTAATTAAGGTTATTATAATATATTATTATGCATATATACACTAGTTTAGTGTCCGTGCTATGCTTGGGAACATTATAAAAACCATATGATTTTAACGATATTCATGGGGTATGGAAGGTTCCAATCAATTTTTAGACAAAACCGTTATAAAACCGAAACATAAGATTTATTTAAAAACTGTTTTTTTAATATAGCAATATTATATACTCAAGTTAAATGGTGAAATTTTTTTAAAAAAATCGTATAGATGGTTAAAAATACTAAGGTAATTAATTATAGCATATTACGGAGTATTAATTTATTCTTAAGTTGCATTTACATACCCCTTATTGAAATATAAACCGACTCATGCACACCCTAATAAAAAAAGATTGAAAATGTAACTATTCTTAAGTTTTTCTAGTTTTTTTCTAAATATTAGGGGTTTAAAATGTAATTCGTTTTATTATAATATATTATAATATATTTTATATACATATTTTAATAATAAAAGTATTATTATCAGAGAAACTATCAAATAATACCAAGTAAGCAAAACAACCATAAATGGTTGACACATAAGCAAAATTCATTTTCCTATATTATGTAGAAGATATTTAAATTATAAAAATATTATTGTGAGATAAACTTTTTTATGACACCACATAAGCGAAAACCATCTCTAATGTTGACAACTAATTAAGCAAAATTGATTTTGCTATATTATATAAGGATATATATTCACTTTGCGGGTTAATACATTATCTTTTAAATTCTAGTACATTTGCTAGTGAATTCATTCAGCACAATTTTATACGTTTGTGTGTATATACGTTTTTCAAAAACATTTAGCACAATTTTAAAGTGAGGGAAATTACACATATCGACTATAAACTTGCATAACTATATTTTTTTAGTAAATATATAATTTTAAAGGTTTGTATGAAGCATACATAATATTAGCCCCCTTATGCATATATACAGTAAACAAATCATTTCAATTACAAAAATAATGTTAATCTATTTAATAACTAGTTTGATGCATGCGCTGTGCTTAGGAACATAATACCCCGATGATTTTAACAATATTCATGGGCATGGAAGGTTTCCAATCAAACTTTAGACAAAACCGTTGTAAACCCGAACACATAATTTATTTAAAACTATTTATTTAATATAGCAATATTATACTCAAATTAAAGAGAATTAAATGCTTAGTTTTATGGTGTACGTTTATTATATACCCTATTAAATATAAACAGACTCATGCAAACCCTAGTAAAAAAAGGTGGAAAATGTAACTATTCTTAAGTTTTTCAAGTTTCTCCTAAATACTAGGGGGTCAAAATGTACGTTTATTATTATGAGAGAAACTCTCAAATAGGGCAAAGTAAGCAAAACAACTCCAAATGATTGACACATAAGCAAAATTCATTTTCCTGTATTATATACAAGACACGATTCAAGGTTTTAAAGGATTATTTTTTGAATAAAAATATTTGTTCCATAACAAGAAGTTTGCAAGAGAAATTAAGTGAAATTTTTATCATGCATGAATTATAGTTAAATCCTTAAATATTTATAAATCTTTAATCATAATAATTATAATTTCTTTATATATATTATTATTTAACTTAATATAACACGAGTATTAAAGATAATATGAAATAATTTAAACTAACATTTTGCAGCCCAAATGCATATATAAGCTGTTATGATTATTTAATATTTATTGTTGGTTCCATGCATATATTATTAAATAACTAACCCACTTCACACCCACTTGCATAAAATTAAAATAAGTTTCATCTTTGTCCATATTGTCTATTTGTCTTTTCCAAAGCCATCAACCGCATGTTTGGACATTTGTATTTAACTTCTGTATATAAAACCAATATTTGATGGAGGAACAAAAGTATCATATAAAAATTGAATATGGTTGTAACCAGACGTATGTTTGGACATATATAATGTATTAAATTTATTTCAAACCTTATAGCTTTTGTTAAAAACAAATTAACTATATGTAAAAATTTTCCATAAAAATCACCAGGAATAAATCTCTAGAAACTATTATTTTTGTTTTAAAAAGTGTAAAACTTTATTGGAAACATCTCATCTATTTATGACAATAATATATATAGTCAATAAAGATTATAAATATCTCAAAATCTATACCTTCTAATAAAAGAGAGTTTTTGATGCCACATGGCATGCATTGGAGCCATTGTTAGCATAATTTTCCCGCCCAATAATATATTACATATTTAATCCTCCTACGATTACAAAACATACGAAAATCATATAATATATTAGCTATCAGTTACAAAATAATTACCATATCAGTAATATATTTCTATCAATTACAAAAATAATTATCATATCCTTACAAAATAAAATTTTCAATTACCAAAATATATATCAATAATATTCCAAAGCGTTGATTTTAAACATTGTTTTTTTTACATTAGTTTATCGGTCTCTTATCTATATACCAAAGCTCGATAATAATTAAATATTTTTTAGTTATTCAACTCGTGTAACACACGGGGCATAATCTAGTACAATATATAATCACCACTACACTAGTAATGCTTGGTGATAAGTTGTATATTGCAGGTAGTATATCTATTAAGTTAGCCTAGACTAGATATATTTTCTACAAATTACAAATTCATATCTCCATTTTGAAAGATACAACTTCTACAAAAATATACATGCATTAGGTTAGATTAGTTTAGTTGCCCGTGTATTATACGGGTTGAAAACTTGATATGATATGAAGTAAGAAATGATGATAATATGATATCTTGACGTCATTCGATTTGTTTTTACAGTTTGAATGATGTGTTTTCTATCAGCTTGCATTGAAATTAAAGAGTATATTAAACTATATTATAAAATATTTAGTTTTAGTGTTTCGACAATGAGTTAGTATGTTAAATGTCAATTAATATTATAATTCAATCTTTTGGAAAGAAACAATCCAAAAAGAAAAAAAAACTATAAATATTCATCAGTTTTTATGATTCTAGTTGTAATATTTAAAAAACAACATTATTATGATTTATTATGTATATAAATAATTTTCATAAATATGTGACACTTCCTAGTTGAATGAAATGTGGCAACACTTATGTGGAGCATATGTGGATAGCTTAAAAGAATAACACATTTCAAAAATGTATTCCTGTGTTAGTATAGGGAAAAGAGATTTGAGTACATATAAGCATGTAAAAAAAAGTAGGCTCGTATGTAGTAAAGTAATACTTCCACCGTTTATTTTAAATGTCCCTCTTTTTTGTTTAAGTTGTCCTAATTTAAATGTCAATTCTAAAAAAATATAAGTGTACTTTTCAGTTTTGCCCCTAATTATTATTGACACAAAAGATGTGTAAGGATATATTGTCAGTTTAGAGTTAGAAAAGTATAATAATCTAATATTTTCTTAAACTTTATGCTTTGGATCTCATGACAACTAATATTAGACGGAGGGAGTAGTATCTTAATAAGGTAATAGTATCTTAACTATGTTAGATATCCATGTGATTGAAAAAAAGTATTAAATAAATATTTGATACTCGTGTATTTTTCTTATGAAATAACTTGGTGTTAAATTTTTAAATATAAAAATTTGTTGTATTAGAGATATAAACCAAAACTTTGGCTACATTATACTATAATTAAATATTTAGAGATAAAACTAAAACTTTATTTCTTCAAAATATTTGATATCTATAAACATATATCTTTCGAACTTAAATCACTTTAAATTTAATAGAACGTGAACAAATTAAAATTTACTATTATGATAATGAAATTTTAGAAACTATTCGTTAAACCATTTAATTTTGATTGTATAAAGTTAAAATTTTTAAGTGATTTAAAATAATTAATAAAAATCATAGTTGAATTCTAAAGTCAAACATTAGGATATTAAAGGAAATGAATTTTAATAAATAATTATGCAAAATTGATTCAATCAATAACTAAATTTTTTATTTTAACCATCAGAATTAATGTGGGAATGACACATATGATAAAGTAAGATGTTAATGTTGTGTCATGTTTGAGAGAATGACATGTGACAAAAGTTACATGTGTATTAGTATAGGGAGATCAACTTTTGAAAAATTTACGTAGACATCAATTAATTTTAATGGAAAATTCACAAAATGTTTTTATAAAAAATGACACTTAATTAAGTTTATTTGGTAATAAGAAAAAATAAGCTTTAATTACTACATTTAACATTTTTTTTCTTTTGTGAGCCTATACAGAAGGGATAGCTTCATAACACATAGAGCCTTTTGTGATGCACTTGCGGAAGAGAACAATAAACTAACACAATCTATGCAACAAGATCATCACAAGGACCCTGATTATCAACCCACCCAAAATATCAATCTCACATCCTCCATCACTTCACCCGAATTTAGCCATGGTTGTATGCCTGATTCCAAAACTTCATCAGAATTGCTACCTTTGAACATCATGCAAGGTGGCCGTGGAAGCCTATTCGGCAATAGCCCAAGAAACGCCTCGCCTTCTTCCCTCCAACTAGGCGGCACTACCCTCTCCTCTCCCCTCACTTCCGCCACTGCATTGTTACAGAAAGCAGCCAAAATGGGAGCAACATCATCATGCAACAGTAGCAATAACAATAACAGTAACAATAACAACTACAGTAGTAACAACAACATGAATAGTTTTGTTACTACTATGGCACCTCCATCTTATAGCACTGGTGTTGCATACCATAGTACCGACACCCTAGTTGACCAATATCAACTTAATCAACCGCAATTATCGGGTGTTTTTGGTGGTGGGTTCTCAAGTCAGTTTCAAGAAAATTCATTGTCGCGGTATTTTAACCAAAGTATTGATGGTGGTGGGAACATTGATGGCATGGATGCGTATAGCGGCTTCACAAGCAACCCTAGTAAAGATGTGCTTGTGGATAGTAACGATAACAACGTCGGTCATGAAGCGCATTCGGGATTGAATGATTCAAGAAACCCTTTATTAAGTTTTAAAAAGGATGCAAATGGTGATAACCTTACGGTTGATTTCATGGGTGTGGGAGGAATAAGGATACGTAGTTTCAATGAGCAACATCACCAAGGGATGGAAATTTGAAACATTCGATTGTGGTAATAATAGAGCACATGCATAGTAGGCATTTTTAAATGTATAGACTACAACATGCATGTAGTTCTTGTGGTGTAATATATATATTGCTATATTCATCGATCAACTATATATATACTTTTGGAATTAACTACAAGTTTATTCACCATGTTTTAATATCATTAACATTTTAAATTTCATCTTAACAATTTTGGACCTCGTGATTTTATTTTTTAACAGAAGTAGTCCCAAACACTATCTCCGTCTAATTTTCCGTTATATATCCCACGCACCCTACATCTGAGGTAGTGGCGTACCTAGAAATATTTTTACGGGGGTCGAAAATTTGGTAGGAAACGTTTGAGTATCGATATATAAAATTTTTTCCAATCCGGTTCGCCTCGGTTCGGGACGAACCGGGTTGGTTCAAATTAAAAAAAATACTAAAAACTAATATTTTATATCCATGTACAACGCTTAAACAATGGTGACCTCAACATCCTGCTGCTCGTGGTGTTTCACGATCAGTATTGGAAATGAACAGAGAAGTGGTTTTAACGTAAAACCGAGCAATTTATGAAGACTTACTTTTTTCGGAAAATGGTTTATAAGTGTTTTATAATTCATATGTTAAAGTACCCAAAACTATATTTAAATATGAATTAATGATGTAAAACAATCAATAAAATAAGTTTGAGGGGTCAAAAATAAAATTTTGTATCCCCCCATTTGTATTCAAAATTGAAAATTTTCAATTTACCTCCACTTAACTAACTTCTTTAATGTCAAACCCTAGTTTTTATTTATAAATACTAACCCAAATATCTCTAATTACTTTCATCACTCTAAACTTTTTCTCAAACTATCTCAATATATCTAAAAACTCAATTTTTTTAAAACAAATTTTCAACAACTTGTGAGTTTTTTTTATTCTTTCTTTCATTTTTTCTTTTATTTTTTGATATTATTTTTCTTCTTAAATACTTGAAACATCCTCTAGTAATTTATAGTATATTTACCAAGGTAAATAAAGTTTGGTAAATCACCATTTAAATGTTCGAGTTAAGATTATTTTTCATAAACCATATAAAATGAATCATTTATTTTGTTTCATAAACATCATATGTCTTCAAATAAGAAGTGAATAAAACCAAATCATGTTTTCCAAACAAGACTATGTTGGAGAACTTGTGTTATGATATAAAAATTGTGATGTTTAGAACCTTGGTTCTACAACTAACATTTCCACTATTTCTCACTTCCCACTGGATTACTTAGCAAAAGTAGTTGGTTTATTTATGTATTTTCTTTCTTCTACTTATGACCATCCGAATCATCAACTATGTTGATGATTTTATGCAATGGTGAAACACTTGAGATTATAATACATTAATGTTTGACTATACATGACAATATAAATAAATATATATTACTATTGATCTTCTTACCATAAACTAACTCAATCTATGGTTAAATATTATATGCCTCCTATGGGTACGTTCTAGGCATCAAACTGAGTTTTCAAGACTGAATGAGGGATTGAGGTTAAATTTTACGGGAGTCAATCGAGAATTTAACATATAAAAACAAAATCAAAATCTTAGGAGGAGCGGGCGCCCCCTACCCTCATAAAGTGGGTACGCCCCTGAAGTAAATTATAAAATAAGATCGGATTTTAGCCTTTTTAACCATTAAAATTTTGTTTCTACTCGTTCTACTGTCATATTGTTATTCTAAAAGAAAATTCTCATACTTTTATAAGAAAATTAAAAAAAAATTATACGATCGAGTATTCAGTACGGGTCGGGTAAAAAAATAAAAACTATAAATATTTAATTTTTCTTCATTAATTTAAACAAAGTTTTATTACGCATAAAAAAGTGGACAATAGTTTAACACCAAACAAGCCTAAAATATGTTAGATAATATGTAAATGAGAGGACAATTCTAAAAAAATTGGTTGGTAAGGATGGAAGGACATTTTGTCTCACATAGGTGATGGTTGTTTAAGTTGACTTCCTTAGATATGTTAAAATATTAATATTAGGATTTTGATATGCGTCGCTCGCTGCGACGACATAGTCACGTCATTACACACGTAAAAAATTAACATTCTCTGGTATGCTGAATCAAATGTTGAAACGACAAAATTGTAAACGTATTTAAGAATATTGAGGTAGAAAACAACTAAAAATACCAAAACAAAAAAAAAAGGAAAAGAGAAAGTAAAAAACAAATTTTTGGGCTACTATGTTTACACAAGCCCATACAAACCATTAACCTACCAACAAACTTTGTGTTTTTATCTAAAGTTTAAACCAACAACAATATATTATATATCTAATAGTTGTGAGACGATGAAATGAAAAAAATAAATTTTTTTCTCCAGAATCTGACCACTTAGGTTGTGACACATGTCAATGACAAGTGAAGGCCACGACCTTTATAAATAGAAGTATATACCATATTAATTAACCATTGTAACATTCGTCACATTTTCAACTTGGTTTATTATTGGAGACTTATGTGCGGCATCATTTATATATTTACATTTGATAAACAACACACGGATTCAAAGATCTGTCTGATATTGAATGTATTCGACCGAGAAGAAGAGAAACATACACAAAAACCTTATTCAAGATTAGAATTATGATCAAAAGCTTAACAATTCATTAAACAAAATTGCTTATATACTTAGACTTTGATGGGTCTTTACAAAGTCTAAGTATGTTACATTAAAGCCCACTCGGTCTAGGAACTCATCTCTAGATCCGAGAACCACTAAACTATGAAAACGAAAACTATACAATATAATAGTTTGAATCTTATCTAGGTCCTAACAAACTCCCCCTATATTCATACTATTATATCAACAGATTTACTTATGTGGACCATTTCCTTTCTTGGTAGATTCAATAATCCGTTGCATGTCTTCAATTGTTAGACCAAGAGAAGGACCAAAAATTAGTGTCTCGGCTCTTGTCCGATTACCAGCCCACATCTCAGAAGAAATAATCTGAGAAACAACAGCAGTAAAAGTTTTTCCACACACTTCAAAGTTTTCGGCGACTTGAATTTGATACTGAGCTAGGACTTTGATATCAGACTCTTCAAATCGCATCAATTCCGAAGTATCCATCAACCTATACTCAACATTGCCATATACAATAACTACTTCACTTTGGACTAGATCATAACACCAATACTTGAAAGCTGATAATGATCCATCATGAAGATTGACGGGCAGTGGTATAACCTTGGCTTTCTGTGTAGGAGGCCACATAACAATTTTTAATGGTTCACCCGTGCTAGGGTCTACAACATCTTTGTGTGTGCGAACCCCAGATGCAGCGGTAACCATATCCTGGAAATTTATAGCAGCCTCCCTTAGTAATGCATTATACAAGTTATAACTACGTTAAGTATCAAAATCAAAAGCATGGAACGGAGCCTCCCTGAGCTCTCTCAAATCTACGACTGTCCATGATTGAAAAGCTTTCTAGTTCTTGTAGTATTCGAGCTCACCGTTCTTCCTTCTTACAAACCAGAGCTTCTTATCTCCATCATAACCCCAATGATCAATCCCCGATCGATTTCCTTTCTTATCATATATACAATAACTAGTTTTCATTATGTATCGATATTTACCAAGACTGTGTTTGTCGGCTAGGCCCCTTCCTTTTCTCTTCATCACAATGTTCAATGGAACCTTATGCTTTGGCTTAGTAATTCTTCTTCTCACACGACTACCCAAAGCAAAGTAGGATCACATTCCCGGAGCATTCATGATGTCCTCAAACTTGTCAACAATTTGAAGGAGAACGAGGATCTTTAATTGATTAATTTCCCGTTCAGTAGCAGCTCCAGCAGGTGGACTTTGCACAGTCTCAGCTTAAGTTTGAACACTGGCAAAGTCAGACCCAAGCTTTGCTTCAAGACATTGTGATAAGTCCAAAAGCTTAGCTGAGAGTTCTCCTACCGATGATTGTAACTCAGTAATACATCTGCCTTGAACCTTATTTTCTTCTTGAAGACGGCTAATCTTCAAGGTCTTGCTTGTCTAATATTGTTCAAGCAAAAGCACCTTTCTTTTCAGCTCCACCATATCCACATCGTCATCGTCATCAATCGAATCATCAACAAACATTCTAATACCACCAAATTCAAGGAAGTGATCATGTTCCTCCACCGTTCTTTTTATCCTTTCATTGGCATCAACATCAGCACTAGAACCACCAGCTTCAGTATGTTAGAACACTGGAACTGGAATAGTTGTGACAGTAGTTGCAACAGTAGAAACATGTGGAGTAGCCGAAACTGGAAGAGGAAGATCCTCAACAATAGTAGATATACTTTTAGGAATATATGATGACTGTTGAATGGCCGGTTCAGGAGAGACAGAAGCAACATAACCAACTACCAACCTTGGCTTTGGATCTCGTTTTCTCCTTTTCAATGGCACATCAGTGTAACGATTAGCAACTTCATTTTGAGCTTCAAACACAATTTCAGTAGAAAATTGTGATCCAGGTTCTCCTGAAAACTTGGCTAATAACACAGCTGTCACACCCCGACCAAGGGACTAGGCATGAAGACTGATATCGACCAAACACATCGGAAATACTACATATTTATTTCACTAGTACATATCGTTCGGTCCCGATTACAAATACATGTAAAAAAAAATTCAGTCCAACAAATTAAATAAAAGTACACTAATGTAGTCCATTAATAGAACTTGAGAATACGGAATGTATACCAAAAATATAAAATAAAGAATGTAAGTATATCCTTATATAATATAGCAAACCAAAATAGCTTATGTGGCATCTTTTCAAAACTTTTGGCTTATGTAGCATTATTTGAGAGTTTATCTCACAATAATGATTTTTTTATTTATATATGTATATAAAATATATTATAAGAAAACTAATTACATTTTTGGTCCCCTAATATTTTGGAGAATTCTGAAAAATTTAAGAGTATTTATATTTTTAACCATATACTACAAGGAGTGTACATGAGTCGTTTTATATTTGATAGGGTTTAAAAATAAACTTATGGATAAAGTTAATAATAACATGCAAATAAATACCTTAGTGTTTTATAAATATACAACATTTTTATACGATTTTTTTAAAATAAACTACACCATAAAACTGAGCACTTTATTCTCTTTAATTTGAGTATAATATTGCTATAATAAAAATCTAATTTTAAAAATATATCATGTGTTTCGGTTTACCACGGTTTTGTCTCAAAACTTATTGGAAAATTCACGAATACCTTAAAAGCATCACTTATATGTTGTGTATTCCCGAGCGTAGCGCGGGCACTAAACTAGTATATTATAAAGATATACCTTTAATCGATTTTGTACATACTCACACTCACGTAAAATAGTTATAACTTAACAAATACATTACTAGCGTCTCATAATAAATAACAGATTATTTAAAAGTACATATCTACACAAACATGCACAATAAATATTCCATAGCTATTATTTAATTTATTATGAACTAGCTAGTTTTATAAAATGACTAAAACTAAAAACGAGATATATATATATATAGATAGGGTAGGGTTCAAGAGAGAACTCATTTTAAGTTGAGAACTAGAGAACTACCAAAATGACAAGGGATTGAATTTTAAATAAGAGGGGTAAAATTGGTACTTTAAATATAAAAATCTTAAAATATTTCTATCTTTTGCATACGTTAATATTATTTAAAAAAAATTGCACCATTAGATCAAGAATTTCTTTATCTTTCATTTGAGTATAAATAACGTTATAAAAAATATATTTTTTTCTCGTTTTTTTAATTTCCATACTGCATATATGTAATATTGCGAATTTGTACTTGATTATATTTTTCTTTAAACGTTACTAACTTTTTCATACCTTATTTATATTTAAAAAATTTAAAAATCACATTTTCGTTTTTTCGATACTACATATATGTAGTATCACTATACTTGATGCATTTTTGAAGCGGCCAAATAGCTCGGGAGTTTAATAATTATTTAAAGTGTACATACGATCTCAAATGACCAGTAACAAAGTTCATAATATTCCATATAAAAAAACTTATTACAAATGAAAACAAAACCAATACTTATACTATGTCTAAACATAAAGATAATAATAAACTAATAAATTAAAGATAAATATAATAACAAAATAAAATACACCTGAAATTCAAACTATAAGATAACAATGCATCAATATTGCATATACTACATATATGTAGTAGTATGATACTACATATATGTAGTATACGATACTACATATATGCAATACTATAAACTTTAAAGAAGGATAGTCAATACGGTGATGTTATGCACATAAGTCACACGTAAAACCATTAAAACTACCTAGCTTTGATAAAATAAGTTAAATTATTTTTTATTAGAAAACTAACTCATTGATCTTTATTCTATTTAATGGACGAACCGGTCTTCTCCACTTAGATCATAGTTTTCTCTTTCCCATTTACTCAATAATCGTCATTCATTTTAATAAAAAATTACTTGTCCTTTAAAATTCGATTGTACACCAATTTGGCTTTCCAATTCCAACAAACAGATTAACATAACATGACTCTTATAATTGGTATTGTTATATGCTCATGCTGCAAACATTCATACCACATCACATAACGTGGACCAAGTATTTGCTAGCAATGTGAATACGATCATATGAGAAAAATTCAAATTTAGAATTAATGCATGACGGTGTTGCTTTTTGTTATGGTATCATCGAAATCAATATCAGGGAACTTTTTTTATTTTATCAAAGTACGTAGTTTTGATGGTTTGTCATGTAATTTAGATGCATAACAACACCATATTCAGTTTCCCCAATTTAAAAACATATAATATCGTATACTACATATATGAAGTATTGAAATTAAAAAAACGAGAAATTTTTATTTTTTTATAACGTTATTTATACTCAAATGAAAGATACTGAAATTCTTGATTCAATGGTGCGAAAAAAAAATTAAAAACTTAACGTATGCAAAAGATAGAAATGTTTAAAGATTTATATATTTAAAATCCAAATTTGCCCCTCCACTTTAAAATTCCATCCCTTGTCTTTTGGGAGTTCTCTAGTTCTCAACTTAATATGGAGTTCTCTCTTGATCCCTCCCCTATATAGATATATATATAAATAAATAAATTAAGGATAAAATATATAAACTTGAAACATTTGAATTTATAACCCAAACTACAACCATATCCCTCGCATAAACACATGCACATACTCTAAATGAAAAAAAAAAAAAGAAAATTGATTTCAAACTTACAAATATATGAATTCAATTAAATTGTCATATATTCCATCTCGGGTAAAAGCACCAACACATATTGTGTATTGTATTAACTTATAGTTATCTTCACCAATGTTTTCAGAACCGGATCGGACATCAATTCGGACGTGCTACAGGTTCACTGGTTGAACCGGTCGGACCAGATTTAGGAACCAGACGATGTTTTAAATATAATATTTAATTTCATGATTAAAAATATATAAAATAAAGTCATATAAATATACTTAGCAGTAAAAAACTAAAATACAAAGGAAATTAAAGTACTCCATAGTCCATAGAAGCCTCTGTATGCTTTTTCTGTTGCAGACATATTAAATGAAAGGTTTTTAACTTCAAACCAAAATAATATTTGATATATTTTGAAATCTACATCTTCTTCTCTACATAAAGGAAAGAGGCAACAGTGAACCAACTACATATCCATCATATTTAACTCTAGATCCACCACACCCATACACCAGGTCGACCAACTAGATTACAAATTCGTTCTCCAAGCCACCATTTTTCTCAGATCTTGTTCAGATGAGCCATTGTTATGGTAGATCTCGTTCACATAACCAATGTCCTTCTTCTCTTCTAATCAAAACGGTCATTGTAGGGTATACCCTACTTATAAACCCGACCAACGGGTCAAACCCATATCGATTAAATATAAGTCGGTCAACACCCATTACTTTATTAACTCCCCACTAATTAGTAGGAGTTTTGTATGCATCATGGGGTTAACTCCCCCACTCTTTCATCATACAAAGAGCATAAATATGAAATAAGGAAGAGACATATAAAGGAGATACAACAATGAATAAAATATATATTCACTCACTGCTTGCTTCCTTCCGGCAAATCCTTCACGTACACCCATAGACGGATCCAAGGTTTAATGAGGGGGTGGTGTGCACCCACTCAAATTAATCTAGGCTTGTGATTTGTAATTAAAAATTCAATGAATTTTATAGAGGCACCCATATATTGATTAATATTTGAGGCACCCAATTAATCTTTAAAAAGAAAGAAACATTGCATGTTAACTTACAATAAAGTTTCTTTTATTAGTTTTCAACATGTTTTTTTTATTTATTAACTGTTAATATATTATTGTTAGAATAATTTTATGTTAGTGTTAGCATACATTCAATTCTAAAATCAATTTTTGTTTACTATAGAGGCAAAGCGTGAACATCCAAAGGATGAAAGTTTATATATTTGTTAGTTTTGTCTTTGTTTTGTTTTGCTTAATATAATTATTTGATTAACTGATTTGCTAATTGGAATTTGATAAGTTTTAATATAATTGAATTGCATATGTATTGCCTACCAATTACTATAGAGGATTCTTTCAAGCCTAAAGCATCACTAAGCATCACTAAGTGTTAGGACTTCCCAATAATATTTGTAGATTATGTTGGAAACTAAGGTGCCCATGATGTATTCACAAAAAAAACTTCAATTGTTGTAATTAGCCAAGTATAATTGATATGTGAAATGTTGTAAATCGGGTTCAGTATTGAAATAAGTCGGGTAGATTTTATATGAATTGGTCTGTAATGAGAAATTTGCACAATCGAATGGATAATAACTTTTTGAATGCTTGGGTAGTTTGTAGCGTTGATAAATAAGCACTTCAAAACATTACAAATGAAGCTACAATGAATAATCTTCAAAAGATTAAATCACGACGAGGACGGTTGTAATAGTATTGTGTTTTATTATATTTACCGAAGTTTAGTTTTTATATTTATTTATGTGGCGTATTTTATTAATTTTTTTGGCACCCATTGAATAAAATTCCTAGGTCCGTCACTGTTTACACCAATTTATATTATTATTACTACATATGCAATACATACTCATAGATGCATGTAAAAGGATGAGGTTATAAGGTAAAGAGGTAAATGTACAAATGGCACAACAATATTATTACTACTAGTTTACATGACATATACACATTCTTCTCTTTATTCGCATTTACATAATATATACTTGTTCATATTGTACGTGGCCTCGACTTGACTTGAGCGTCGGAGTGTCCATGGGGCTTAAAGCCCCTGGACCCTCTAACGTGTTTTCTATTGTTGTAGATATGAAGAACGAGCGTACAATACAACAAGACAGACCCGAACCGGAGGAGTCTCACCCATACCCGTGAAGCATCCACCCGAAACCACCCGAGTGACGGAAAAATGTTTCAACATTCATCACCGTCGCAGATCTCTTTCAGATCCCAGCTAACTCACTCCTGATCCAACCGGTAAAATCTCCGAATCCCGGTTTAACCGGAAATTCTGTTCCAACCGGCCGGTTCTTTGACTTCAAAACGAGCTGGCATGGTTCGGACCGTTGTCACCTCCGAATCCCGGTCCGACCGGTTGAACCGGCCGGTCCGATCCGAGCGTGAAAACATTGATCCTCACCCACACCCTTCTAAAAATTTATCCGTACCATACATACCTACAAAAAGTTACCTATATTGTGATATTAACAAAAAGAGAAAGGCTTCTAGATAATCTTTGAAATATTTACAATGTTTCGAAAACCGGACCGAACACTGAACTATTATTATAATTTTAATGGTCAGACCGGTCGGACTGGATTTGGACCGGAATAGGATAAATATATATTTATCAAAGTAATACCATATGATTTCCAATTTAAACCCAACATAAGTTTAATAATATTAAGTTATACCATATAAGTAATAATCCAAACAAATTATAACGCCAAGAATCACCAAAAAATCATAATTTAAACAAGTTTTAACGCCAAAATAAAATAAGCTCATCATTTTCATCATTTAAAAAATCAACATATTGACTTTCATTACAAAAAACACAAATATAAATAGATGTAAACATAAAATCCACAAAATCAAAACATAAAAATATATATTTTATGACTGAACCGGTTCAATGGTGGTTCAATAGCGGTTCGGTTCCGGTCCGACCGAACCGGTTCGCACGGTTCGAAGCGATTCAGAAACATCAATCAAAACGTGTCTAATTGAACCAGGATTATTAAAAAAAGCGGTCCAACCGCGGTCAGACCGGTCGGACCGGCCGGTTTAACAACGTTGAATATTTATTCAAAATAATACTCATCCACTCATTTAAATAATTTAAAATTTATAAACTAATACATCTCTACACTATCATCCCTAGCCAATCAAGTACCCCCTAAATCTCTACAAAACCCTTTATCTACCCAAGATCTTTAATGAATCTTTACAAATCACTGCCATAACCCTTCCCTAAATATAATATACGTGAATATCAAGTTGCCTCCCATTTCAGCCTATAGTATTCCATGAAAATCCCTCCATGATTATATCTCTTTCACCTCCTCCTCTATAAACCAACATTCCTATTAAAATTACACCATCACTATTAGTTCATTCTCTCAAAGCTCTAATCTGTGAAACCTTCATTAAGGCACTCGAAGTCTTTGGATTTTCGTTCTTAACTCACAATAATCCCCTTCCTTCTAGACTGGTAAGTCACACAACTTTGATCCTCGGTTTCTATAACCAACTCCGTAGTCACAATCGTAAGTTTGATCTCTAATATCTAGGGTTGCTTAATGGGTCAGGTTATCGGGTTGGTGGGTTGAACCCGACCCGAACCTGAAAAATTTATACAAACCCAAACCTGACCCGAACCTGAAAATTTAGACATTACTTAAACCCGAACCCGACCTGATTTTTAGCAGGTTGACCCGAACCCGACCCATTTGACCTGAATTATCACAAAATACATTCTCCAAGAGTTAAAAAATCAAAATTACCAAGAAATGCATTCTTTAAACGAGAGCGAGCTTATAGAAAATTGGGAATTGCCACCCAAATGTACGCACAAACATATAAGACATTCGATATTTGTTATAGTTTTAACGTAAAACACCCTAAACTACATGTATATTTACACAATATACCATAAATT
Source organism: Tagetes erecta (assembly GCA_030867185.1). Classification (NCBI taxonomy): domain Eukaryota; kingdom Viridiplantae; phylum Streptophyta; class Magnoliopsida; order Asterales; family Asteraceae; genus Tagetes; species Tagetes erecta. The sequence continues at coordinate 65,509,435 of CM061488.1, forward strand.
TTATATTTATATAAAAAATCAGGTCAACCCGGAACCCAATGGATTGACCCGAACCTGACCTGTTTTTTAAATCAGGTCAGCAGGTTCAACCTGAAACTGACCCACACCCATTCAATGTAAACCCAAACCCACGATTTTCAGGTTAGGTTCATGTCGGGTTTTCAGGTCGGGTCAGAAATTCCCAGCCCTACTAGTAATATCTTTGATGTAAGATTTACACCTCTCATCATTATTTTGATTGTAGAATATTGTTCTTGAGAAAGCCTTGATCAAGTCTAAAAGCCTCCTCTAATCAACTTAATATTTATGCCCAAAAGTCAGTCCTTCCCAACTTGCAACTTCTAAAAGTCATGAACTCCCGCCCCTATCACAGGGTACACGAACTCCTTTCGAAAAATAATTATAGAATACGTTAAATATAAAATTTAGCATTTTTTGTGAAATATAACTTTACCAACACATTATTCGTACTAAAAACACATATAATAGACTCTAAAAAGTTGGTCTATAACAATCCTTGCTACAATTACACCCGTTAAATCCATTAAAACCAATAAAATCGCTTTCATAATAAACTTGTCTTATCAAAAACCGGAAATTAAGAACCAAACATAACAAAAGTAAACGTTTTACAGGGAACTTATATCCATGTTAAACTATTGACAAAAACAGTCACCCAAAATACTTCAACCAACTCAAGCAGTAATAGGAGAAAATATTTCAAGACCTCAAAAAGATTATAAAAATTTAATGAGATCCTTTGCTTACGAGCCTGAACTAAAAAAGATTAAACAGGTACATCTTGTAAACGTTGACATCTAATAGTATACAAAATATAAGAATTGGTAAAATAATAATGATAATAATTATAATAGTAAATAAATTAGGATAAAAAAAGCAATAACAGTTTCATGTATATATACACCCACTGACAGGCATGTTCTCATATAACCTGTTATGTGAACATGCATTTTAATACTTTAAAGGGGTGATCATAATTATTATGAACCCATTTCAAATCATAAAATATAATTTAGTAACAAAACTAGCAACATAATATAATTATATATTAAATAGTAGATACTATCGAATCAAGTTAATGTCTTTTCCGTATAACTAAAACATTAATAGGCAACCGACCTTAGAAATGTATCTTCAACAAAACAGCAAAATACACACACACACACACACATATATATATATATATATATATTCAAATAAATATATAAGAGTTTAAAATGTGTAAGAAAAATTGTATACTTATCTTGATAAACTTAAAAACATATATGATATAAACACTTAACGAGTTTTGAAGTCCTTAGGACTGATGTTAGTTAGGATACTTTCACCGATAGATTACTTATATCATTGAGAACTCTAGTGACATGATTATATATTTTAACTCATTATATTTAGCTTTTGAAGACCCGTTTCATTCAAGACAAAAAGGTGAGTTCATGTGATTCCCTTTTTCAAACTATTTAGTTACACTTTTTTTTGGGGAATTGATAATACATACTCCTAAATATTTTGAACTTGTTGGTGTATAGTTATTCAACATTTATTTAGCTGCCACAAACTATTCCCCGACCTTTAGCACAATCATTAACTCCAAAAGGAGCCTCGGGATATATGGGTAGTACTATATGGGGAAACCCCCACACAACGGACCTTTTAGGATGACCATCCGTTGAATGATATATGGTTTATCTTGTGTCATATATTCACGCCATTTGTTAGCTTATGTTGGCAGAACATAAGTTGGGGAATTATATTTTGATGTCCACTAGTCGTGGGCACAGATTTGATTGTGAACTTGATTAATTTACACCATAAATAATTATTGTGTCTTGTGTCTAAAACTCATGTTCTCACCAACATATTGTTGTCGTATTTTGAGTATGTATTTTCAGGTAATGATCAGGTGTGAAGGGTGTAGGCACTAAGCACTAGAAGGACCAACCCTAGTCGAAGTCAAGAAGACATTAGTCTAGCTTTATTATTAAATAAATTCGATTGGGTTGTATTATATTATTTTTGTTTTCTTTTCTTTTTAGACATGTATTTGTAATCGGGACCGAATGATATGTACTAGTGAAATAAATATGTAGTATTTCCACTGCGTTTGGTCGATATCAGTCTTCATGCATGGGCCCTTGGTCAGGGTGTGACAGCAGCTAATACCTCATTAGGAGGAACAACTGGCGGCACATCAGCTGTAGGCATAGAAGGAATCTCAATATCAGTATACACGTCATCTGCATTTACCTCCTCTAAGTCAATAATTAACACATCCTCTTCATTCATCGGTTGCTCAATAGGAATCCGCACATTATGTTCCTCATCAACAATAGCATTTGTTGCAGCAGAAGGAATCTCTTGAGCATCAACCTCATAAAACTTTCCAAATTTTTCTAAAGAATACTTCTCAGTGTAGACTACTTTGGATTCTTTCCGGTTCTGCTTCATTAGTCCAAAAATATTAGGAGTCAACATCTTAATATTAAAGGTCTCCATTGTGTGCTCCAAGGATGGATACATGGTTTCAAGGATCATTTGTACAAATCTGGGATACATCATAAAAAGTTGCTTCTTTGATCCTTTCAAGTTTCCAAGCATTTCTTCAAAGATATATTTAGAGTAGTTAAACTTTCATCCTATAGTTAACGCGACCATTACAGAAGTTAGCTTTCTACTAAGCTGATCTGATCCCCCTTTGTTGATAGCAACACACATAACCAGGATGTGAGCTAGAAGTCTCCAATAAGGATGCAACAACTTCTTTACCATTGGTGGGTAATCACCTTCATAGCTCATTCGCCTCAAAACCTACTTCACCCTATCATTTGGATAGCTAACCGGAAACTTAGGTGCATCATTTAGCAGTAAAGATTCTCTGATTACTTGATCTGAAATCACAATCTCCTTGTGTTGAATTTTGGACTTCAAAACTATCAGATCCCCTTGCTTTTCCACCTTGGCATTTTACCAAAAATCCTTGATCCAGGTTTTGCATATTACTGGATTCTCCCTGATAGCATGAGTGAGAGTGCAGGTATTTAGACCAACGATCATAGAACTGAACAAACTTCTGAAATTTTCTGGAGGATCCAAAAGATGACCAACAACATTGTGGACAGTGTAAAATCCAGAGTCACCCATATCTGCATTCAATCAAAGAGTTCAATTTAGAGATCATACATCAAAATACACTCAATCAAAATAGATAAATAAGTTCAAAGCCACACTGAATCCGAGAACCATAAGAACACTGGTTCTCGAAACCCGGAATCAAAGCTACTTTCAGATTTGTTCTTAAACACATCACCATCCACATTGTCATCCTACAACATCGATATCAACTTCAATAATCACTTTTTGGTCGATCATGAAGAATCAAAATCCTACCAATCATGCCTTTATCAAACCTAAACCAAGTTAAAAACTCATAAAGATAGATTAGTAATTACCTCAATTGTAAGATTTGATGATTGATTTTGATAGCAAACTTGATCGAATGTAGCAAGTAAAAATTCGGCCGAATGGGGATTTTGAGATTTGAATAACTTTGAAATTTTTTAAAACCTAATTCCCTATTTAACCCAACCCGCTTTTCTTAATCAAGGACTGAGAACTTAGTTCTCGGTTGAAAATCGAAGGCAAACAAAACTAAACTTAAAGAAAGATAAAGATAAGATTAAAAAAATAAACTAAAACTTAAAACTAAATAAACAAAACAAAACAAAAGAAAAATACTTAGAACTTTAAAACACATACTTGCTTGAACAACCTTTTATGGGATCAAATCACTAAGACTCAGGCAAAGCACAATCATTGACAATAACCTACTTTAGCATGTCAGAACAATTGCCAACATATTTATCCAATTTAAACTTCTATCCTTGAGTCCTCTCTCTACTTTTTACACATATCAGTGACTTTATCATGTTTTAATTAATTGATTAATTATGAACCAAACAAAAACTCATATATGAGCTTAGAAACAATGGTTTGTGCATTCTATCAAGCCAAAAACTCTTTATCACCTAGATATCTATTACTTTTAATTTTCTTCTCAAGATTTAACCTAACTTTCAAGTCAACTTAGAGCTGACAGATGTCAGACTGTGTCTAGATCAGCATATATCTAGATGCAGCAAAAGAGCTGCCAAAACATCTAGAGATGAAAATTATACAAGGTCAAATGAAGTCTGTATGTGTCTAGGTCTGCATATAACTGGATGCAACAAGAGGACATACAGAACATCGGGCGGATGTCTAATCGTGTCTAGGTCAACATATATCTGGATGCAGCAGAAAACCAGTCAGAACACCCTACAGATAATATACAAAAGTCTCAATCAACTATCATCAAGCACATCTTTGTTTTCTTTATTCAGATATCCAAGAGACCTAAAAGTCTAAGGCAGTCAAATAGTTTGCACAGATTCTTAGATATGGTTTTTTACTTTATGTTAAAGTTCAATCACTAGGACATTTGTGTTTTTTAGAGATTATCAAGAATCTAAGCCTATCAACATATTCCTCATTAGCTAGCCTTTTTCAGTACTGATCTTTTCATGTGTCACCATTTTGTACACTAGTGCAATCTTATCACTTCCCAATCAATCAAGCAAGCAAAATTTTTATTTTTTTATTTTCTCTTCCCTAAATTTGTGCATAAGATAAAAATAAATCAAACTAAATTAGAACTTATGAACAAATTTACCTAGAAACAAATAAAATAAAAAAAGAATATAAATAAAATAAAATTGCTAATAAAACATAATGAAAGAAACTAAGGTTTTGATACAAACTGAACACCAGAATTTTGCATTTTAATCTGAAAAACAGATAAGTTTTAGAAGTTTGAGCAAATCATTGAAAAACAGATAAGTTTTAGAAGTCTGATCTATTACCCTACGTGTGTAACCATGAGCCAGCAAATGCTCGGTCAGAGTTGCATACCAAGCTCGGTCAGAGGAGCCTTCTCAAGCTTGTAAACTTGGTCTGGCTTTGATGAGTCTTCGAATCCTGGATGTTGAGAGAAATACACTTCTTCTTGAACCTCACCATACAGAAATGTCGTTTTCACATCCATTTGATATACAATAAAGCCTTTGTAAGACACATATGCCAAAAATAGTCGAATGAGCATACACTTCATCGTAATCTAGACCCTCAATCTGACGAAATCCTTGAACCAGCAGCCTAGCTTTGTTTCGAACAATCATGCCACTATCGTCCTTCTTGTTCCAATAAACCGATCGAGTACCAAGTGCATTCTTTCTAGGAGGCAATTTCACCAGATCCTAAACCTTGAGCTTCTCAAATTGATTTAGTTCACTTTGCGTAGCATCGACCCAACTTGGCTCTCCCAGTGCAATAGAATTAGAGCGTGGTTCAATCAGCGAAATAAAACAGGAAAACAAACATTCGTTAATACTTCCGGTTTTACTATGAGTTAAAATACTTGAAGAAATAGGACCGATGATTTGGGTGTATGGGTGATTTCTCTGAACAGATGTTGGAATGTTTAGATCAAGAACAGAATTTTAAGGAGGAAGATTTGTTATATTCTCCCAATTAGTTTTTGATGCAGATGATTGATCCGGAACAGGTTCAAAAACTACTGCTGGTGATGCTTCAGTTGCACTCGTGTTGTTTCAATCAAGAGAGGATCCAAGAACATCAGGTACACATTGATTACTGATCTCAGAGACACTTTCTATAGTAGATTTGATCACTATAGCTGATTTGGTTCCATTCTCATCAATTTCTTCATCATGAGTCAAGATAACTGACACAACTGTTGGGTACACTTTAAATGGATTTAGGACTTGAATAATGATGAGTAGTCATAAATCCAATCTGGTCCTTTTCCAGCATCAGTACTATTTTCTTCCTGCCAGTCCATATTCGAGGACTCAATCACTTCCTTGGTCGTTTTGTTGTAAACATGATAAGCATTCTATTGAGCATAACCAACCAAATAACATTCGTCTCCTCGAACATCAAACTTCCCAGAGATATCGACTTGCAATAAGGCACAAGGACATCCAAATATTCGAAAGTGCTTGACTATGGGGTTGTAACCGTATAATATCTCAAAAGGAGTCTTCATTTGAGATTTGTTGATAAACACCCCGTTTTGAATTTAGCATGCAATGTTGACATCTCCAGCCCAAAAGAAAGTTGGTAACTTTGAATCACACAACATAATATGAGCAACATCTAAAAGAGTGTGATTTCTTCTTTCAGCTACACCATTTTGTTGTGGAGTCCTTGGTGCATTGCTATTCCTTTCTCAGGCAAAACTTAATCATGGTAGTGTTCTTGAACTCTGTACCATTTTCACTTCTTATTGTTTTTACCTTCTGATTAAGTTGATTCTCAATAAGCACTATAAAACGTTTAAGCAATTCTGTAGTCTCACTCTTGTTACATAAGAAAAAGACCCAAGTGAAACGTGAGTAATCATCAATAACAAAAAGACAATAAGACTTCCGATTAATACTTAAAACATTTACAGGACCAAAAAGATCCATGTGAAGAAGTTGCAAAACATGACTTATGGAAGACACTTGTTTTGAGAAATGTGGATTTTTATGTTGCTTACCTTTAGCACAAGAAACGCACTTTTCAACTGTCAGAAAGTATTTTACAGGAAGATTCCTTACCAGATTGCCTTTAGAAAGCCGGTTTAGATTTTTAACATTACAATGACCCAACCTTCTATGCCATAGCATGGACTCATGTTCAAAATTTTTTGAAAATAGACAGTTGATTTCCACATGGGGTTCTTTATTCATGTTAATTACATAAGCATTTCCCCTGCATTCAGCTTTTAACAAAATCCAATCCTCAGGAATAACAGTTCCTGGTTTTATCACATAACAACCTTTTCTAGTAAAATGAGTCGAGAAATTGTTATAAAAAATTTGTGATACACATAGTAGACTGTGCTTTAGTTTTGGTACAAAATTGACATTTTTAAAGCATAAACCTCCATGCAAAACTGTACCCTTTTGAGTAATCTTACCTGCCTCACCTCCTGCAAATGAGACGTATCCCCCATTAAAATTCTGAATATTTGTTAATTGAGCAATGTCTCCAGTCATGTGTCGAGAACAGCCATTGTCAACAACCAACTTGACAAGATTCCTCCAAAGTTGTTTCAGCACACGTTGCAGAATTTTAATGATACTTAGGTACCCATACCAACTTGAATCTGGGTCGAGCAAAAATAGTGGCAGATTTTATATGGCTTGAGTTATCTGACTTATGTTTATGACTCGAAGGACTCGGTGACTTGAGCTTAGCATTCATTTTTAACCAAGACGTTTGATTTTCACAAAATTTCTTTTCATTGTAGAATTTCGAAAACTTTGGTTTTGGTTATGATAAAATGCATTTTTGATTTTGCGAAATTCTAGTTACCATCAGAAGGTTTAATCTTGATTTTAGCAAATGAGGGTTGCTTTCCATTAGAATTTTCATATACTTTTGATTTAGCCTTTTGTTATTCTTGCAATTTCTAGCTATGTGTCCTGATACACCACATGAATAACAAGTCTGTTGTTTAGCAAGTTTCGCAGGCCCGGATGAAGTTGTCGAGTTGACGAATTCATTTGAGGTCTGATTCACCTGCACACCTGTATCCTTACAACTTTGTTCACATTTATCTTGCGTATTACTCACGTGTGTGGTTTTGACAAAAGGTTTAGCATTGGATTCAAAATAGAAGTTTTGTTACTTTTATTTTCAAGCAAACACACAAACAAACCAGAATTCAAAGTATCAGAATTTTCAACACACAAACTACATGAATCAAGTTCAGAATTTAACGCATAATTAATAATAGAAATATCATTTGAGAAACAATCATCATCATCCTCCTCTGAGTTCCAATCCTCCACTAATCCTTTAACTACACATGAATCAGATTCATTAGATTGTTCACATGTATCTCTTGATCAACTTTTGCTTTATTTTCGATTTCACTTGATGATCCAGACCGACATGTGTCACTCTCAGAACCGAGTGAATCATAACAGCTTTTAAACATTATTTGTCCGAAGTCGTCTAGTGAGTTTGCAGTTAAATCAATACTCTTAGGAGTTTTAGAAATAGTTTTGAATTCAGATTTAGATTCAGTAGGTTTTACGACTTTTGATTTTACAAAAATGGTTTTCCTCATTTTTTTCAATGGAACCTGAATCTTTGGTTTTGAAATTATAATAGGTTTGAAACTTTACTTGAATTTTCAACAAAACCCTTACCATAGACCATGTTGTTCTCTTTTTGTATCTTCTCATCAGTTAATGCAGAGACGTATAATTATGATTATACGGAGGAGATACTTCCTTGTAGCCCAAGCCTTTTCCTTTATTTTCACTGTATTGGACTTGAGTTCCAATCATTTTCTCAAGAAATCGACTTGAGCTTTCGAATTTTTTAAAACTAAAGTCAATATTTTCAAATTTTGTGCATACCTTTTCAAGTTCGTGAGACAATGTTGCAGATTGCTCTTTATGATACAAACTGACACACATTTGATTGCTCAGATCCTATTTACATTTTTTTAAGATCCCTTTCAAGTGATATGACCTTTTCTTTATATGTTTTAGCTTGTTCACTTATGAGGATAATTTACTTCTTAATTTTTCATTTTCTCTGAGCAGTTCATCATTGTGTCCTTTGTACCATATATTTGTTTCTTTACAATCAGGAGTACAAAATATAGAGAATACCTCAGTTGGATCACTGTTCACCATAAAGGCTTGCAGTTGTTCTGTAGTGATTTCCTTCTAACTATCTGCTTGCTCAAATTCATCTTCCTTAATTTGTGCTAAGTTTGTAGTCATAGTTCCAACTTCTGTGATGTTCAATGCAGAAATCTAATCCTCCCAGTCGAACTCAAATGACTGAACAACCATTGCCTTTCCAGCTACACATGTACCGCTTGCTGATGCTGATTCAGAACCGTTAACAGCAACCGGATGCTTATCACCATCAACATGATCTACCTTAGGCTCCTTACATTCCTTGGCAAAATGCCCTGGTTTATGACAATTAAAACACCTCAGATTTTCTTTGCTGAATCCCAGACTTTTGTTGCCAGATTTATCCCTAGTATTCCTACCCGTCGTCTTGATGAAATTCTTTGATCTGAGCACTGCCATTGCCACCTGCCAGGTAACATCCATATCTTCAACATCGTCTGGATGAATCTGATCAAGATCTGAAATCAAAACTGATGGATGAATCAGATTTCCTTCCATGAAGGTTTTGTAGAATTTCATGAAACCTGCCATTAGTGCTAGATTATCTTATATTTCTTTTGGAAGCTTAGCAAGTACTACCACATTTGCTTGTTGAGAAGCAACATGTGTGTAACCTGTAGAAGATGATGTTTGACTGGCATTCACATCTTGATAAGTAATATGCACATGATATATAGATGCCAGAGATATGGCCAATGGAAGATAACTAGTTTGTGAGATCAAAGCTGTGGACAAACTAGATGCTCCACTTGATTATAAGAACTGAAATGGTTTATCGCTCGTTGCTGATCATCTATCTCACAAGCCTTGATACAAGCAATAAATTCTTGTAGAGTTGTTCTTCCCAAGTCCTTGGTCTTTTTAATCAGTCCAATATTCATATCCTAGTTGCGAGGTAGTGACTTCAACAACTTTTTATTCATTTCAGCATTATTAAGGACTATATCTGCAGTTTTCATCTGAGTGATCAAAGTGACAAACCTGTTAATTTGAGTATCTAAAGTTTCATGAAGAACATAGTTAAACTGATTAAACTTTTGTCTAAGCATATCTTTCCTGCTGGATTTCATATCTTCATTTTCCTCAAATGCCTCAATGAGTGCTTCCCACAGTTACTTATCAGAGGTGTGATCCCTGAATCCCACAGAAATCTCAAATGCGAATCCTTGAGTGATAAGAGCCAATGCATTTTCATCAAATTCTGTCTTTTCAAAATCCTCATCGGTCCATAGATTTTGAGGTTTGGAAGCTAAAGTTCCCTGTTCGTCAATCTCATAGGTTATTTAAACCGGACCCGTCATGATAGACGTCCATAGGTTAGGATCTATACCATTGATATGCTGAATAAATCTGTACTTCCATTTAGCAAAAGAATCACCAACCATTAACCTTAGGACTCAAGTACTTGTTCCAATGGCATTGTCCAGTTCTAGTTGAGATTGATTGGCCAATAATTGTTTCTAGACATCCATCTTTAACATTTTTAAGAACAGTAGAAGTCAACCGAAAACCCAGAAAGAAAACCGAGAAACAAAATTCTTTTCCGAAAACCCTGATATTTTCCGGAAAACCCAAACTGTTTTTCGAGAACTTGATTTAAACCTCGAGAAACTCTTGTAAACCAGAGGTAATTCGAATATCAGAGAAGCAAATCGAGAACTCGATCCAAGAAGCAATTCGAGAAGCAATCTAAGAATCAATTTGAGAACAATATACGAAAACCAAAATACAAGGGAAACTCCGAGAAATAAGGGATTTGGAGATAATCACAAAAAATTGAATATTCTGACAAAATCTTTAATCTTTTAACTCTCCGAAATAATGAAGAACACGGTGAACAGTAACTTCAAAATCACCAATTCTTGAATCCTTGATATCTAACCGAGCCTTGAATGACTTCAATGGTTCTGATAGCAATTGTAATTCCCAAATCAGGATCTACAACTAGAATATCAATAACAAACACAATCAAAGTGCGGAATCCTTTGATTATGCTCAATTCAAGTATGACAAACAACACACAGATTCAAAGATCTGTGTGGTATTGAATGTATTCGGTCGAGATCGAAGAAGAGAAACACACACAAAAACCTTATTCAAGATTAAAATTATGATCAAAAGCTTACAATTCATTAAACAAAATTGCTTTTATACTTGGACTTTGATGGGACTATACAAAGTCTAGGTATGTTACATTAAAGCCCACTCGGTCTAGGAACACATCTCTAGAACAGAGAACCACTAAACTATGAAATCGAAAACTATACAATATAATATTTTGAATCTTATCTTGGTCATACCATTGCTGCCAACAGTGTTGTACTGCTTTTATTGTGTTGTGTACTGCGTTCATTGCGTATGGTACTGTATTTGTTATGTGTGGTACTCTTTTTTATGCATGATATGTGGTTATATAAATGTTTTTTCTCTTTCTTGCCATACATTACGCTCATCTCTCTCTGTATGATATCAACGTTATTTCTCTCTCTCTCTCTATGATATCACCGTTTGTGGTGGTTTCCGAAGTATTTGGTTGTTTCGATTGTTGTTCGATGGCGACGATGGTACTTTTTTTGGGTTTTTGGGTTTTGATTCGTTGATCTAGGTGTTTTATCATTCATCTCCGGTTGTCTTTACTACCATGAGTGGATGTTGATGGTAGTCATGGCTCTATTTCTGATTTTTAGCCATGGGTAGTTGTTGATCCAAGGATCTGTGTGACCATTAGACTTGCTTTTGCATGTGTTTGGTTCCGGCTGTTGAAGCTGACGGTGGTTGCCGATCCTTGGATTTGGGTGGCTTTCAGTTGAGATGTGACCATGTGGGTAGATCTATTGATCGTTTTAGTTTTTGCTTGTTATTGTTTGGTGTTTGGCTGTTTTTAGCCGTGGATAACTGCCAATCCAAGGATTCGTGCGACCATTAGACTTGCTTTCGCATGTGTTTGGTTCCAGCTGTTGAAGCCGACGATGGTTGTTGGTCATTGGATTTGGGTGGCTTTCAGTTGAGGTGTGACCATGTGGGTGGATTTGTTGATCGTTTTACTTTTTAATTGTTATTGTTTGGTGTTTGGCTGTTTTTAGCCGTGGATAGTTGCTGGTCCAAGGATCCGTGCGACCATTAAACTTAATTTTGCATGTGTTTGGTTCCGGCTGTTGAACCCGACGATGGTTGCCGGTCCTTGGATTTGGGTGGCTTTCAGTTGAGGTGTGACCATGTGGGTGGATCTGTTGATCATTTTAGTTTTTGATTGTTATTGTTTGGTGTTTGGCTATTTTTAGCTGTGGATAGTTTCCGACCCAAGGATCTATGCGACCTTTAGACTTGCTTTTGCATGCTTTTGGTTCTGACTGTTGAAGCCGACGATGGTTGTCAGCCCTTGGATTTGGGTGGCTTTTAGTTGAGGTGTGACCATGTGGATGGATCTGTTGATGGTTTTAGTTTTTGATTGTTATTGTTTGGCTTCCGAATGCAGTTGCATGCCTCTTTGGGGGTTAGGGTTTTTGTATTCCGGTACGTTTTTTTTATTTTGTATGTTGGTTTTGGCAAATCTGTAGATGGCCATCGTCTACTATTGTTATTTTTGCCTGATGGTGGCCTGCAATGGTTTGTGTTAGATGATCAGCCAACAGTATTGTTGTTTGTCTGTTGGATCTAGCCGAAACTATTGTTGTCGTCTTAAATATGTAAAGAGAGTAAACCCTTTATTAATTCCGACCATTCAATCGCCTTCACTGTGAGTGGATGGAGGCGTTGATTGTCGTTTGTTGGTAGACGCTGGATTTGACATTCTTAATTCTAACCTTTCAGTTGCCTTCGCCGTGTAGATTCACGCTGGATGGAGGCTTTGGTTGTCGTTTGCCAGTAATTGCGGGTATGTAAGCTGATTATCACTGGCGTTAGTACAAGACGATTTTGGGCTGTGATGAGGTACTATTATTTACAGGAAAAACAGTGTAGATGGTGTGGCAGGTGTAGATGGCAGATTTTATCCTTGCAACTCACCTAGCAGCCAAGACATTTTTGGTGCTCTAAGCCTAAAAAAATTAGTGCCACTAATTTATTTCCTGTTCGATGACAATGATGAGTTTCGATTACAAGACCTAACTAATCGGTTTCGTTTTGATTGTTTGGGTTTGAAGTTGCTTTCTTTTTTAGTTGATTTTGTTGTTTATGTTTGTTTTGGGGTTTTTTGGTTGAGTTTGCTTGTTTGTGTAGATTGTTTTTGGACTACTATTGCATGTCTCTTTTGGTGTAGACTTTGTTTTTTACAATTTTGCCATTCATCAACATGTTATTTTTTTTGGTTAATTTAGATTACATAACAATATTTCTAAGAGTTTGATAAGTAAACAATACGGCCCCGTCGCGAAACACGGACACAGTAAGTAGTTCACATGAAATAGAAATGGACTAAAATAGTCTTGATATGTTAAAAAACATAATAATAGTTCGACCTAGACTATGAAATATGCAAAATTAAAGTATAGATTGATGATATGTAATATAAAATGTCACATACCTAGCAATTATAATACTACTAGTGAAGTATTAATAGTGATATTGATGTACATAAGTAATAAAATGTTGCCTAAAGTCACGCAATAATACGCTACTCCAACTTTACAATAATGAATTAGTTGTTACCGGTATGAAGTGTTAGCGATCATTTTAGAACCGGACTGGACATAAACTTGCCTTTTTACCGGTTGAATCGGATTTAAGAACCGGATGATTTCAGAAATATTTTAAATATAAATACAAAAAATATAGAAAAATTTTAAAAATTTGTAGTCCAACCTCTTTTTTCCCTGGTTCAACCGTTTGATTTTACGATTCGATCAATTCTTTCTGGTTGGACCGGCTGGATCACACTCAAAGCGGTTCAACCCCTAAACTAGACCGGTTCTATGCCAGCTTCCCGGTTTAGAGGATGTTTGGTTAGCTCTGAACGGGCTCTGAACGAGAATGACCTCTGAATCGGTCAGAGGATTGAGCTGTTTGGTTGTTGCGCGAGCTCTGAACGATTCAGTGCTCAACCTCTGAGCGATTCAAAGTTGAGATGTTGCTAAACGGTTCAGAGGCAAGGGATTGCGATGATGGCGAGCAGGAGACGATGACGAGAACGATCGATGATGACGACAGCGGAAAGGAAAAGAACCAGGAACCAGGAGATGAGAGGAAGACGATGAAGAAGGAAGAAAGGAGAAAAAGAGAAAAGGAAGAGAAGAAAGGAGAAAAAAAGTAAAGGAAAAGACAAAATAAAAGAGTTTTGAAAAAAAGAAAAGGATAAGACAAAATAAAAGAGTTTTAAGCTTTAAAAACCGTCCACGTATGGACCCGGATTTTTGGAGCAGCATTTGTGTCCGCAGGTCGCCCGTGTGTAGTATTGAATGAAAGAAGTCGAACCAAATTTGCACCCCCTTACGTGCGGGTAGATGACAGAGTAAAACACAACATAAGAACTTAACATGTCATGAAGAGTTTCATATATAAACTAATCATGTTTTTATTTCTATACCAATGTGGGACAGAATAAATAAAAGAAAAATTTTGAAATTTTTTTTGTTAATTTTAGAATCTCATTCAGATGTCCAACCAAACAGGTTCTCTTAATTATTCAGCAGTTAACCATTCAAACCTCTTAACCATTTAGACCTTTTAACTATTTAGTACTTAATCATTCAAAAATTACCAAACAACTCCTTAATAGGTCCGGTTTCAAAACGATGAGTGTTACAGAAATATATGACAAAAAAATATTTAAAAACTTTCCACCACCTTTTCACTTTTTGCATGCCATCAAGACATTCATTCAATCATTCCACTTCATTGAGTTTACACTAGCATAATGGGTGTTAATTAATTATTATCTTCATATATAAAAAAAGTAATGTTGTTTCCTTTCTGCCGTAACCTACACACCCACCACCCACCCACCCACCCGTACATCTTTGGCATTTTTGAAAGCTTTAAGCAAGAGTGGAATAGGGTTCATCATCGTTTCCTTGTCATCCTTTTCATTAGGACAAGTCTTGCTAGTTTTACATTACCTTACTAGATTAACGTCTCGTATAACACTCGAGTTTAGATAAAAAAATATGATAATAAATTATATTTCTAATGAAAAAAACACGTGTAGTGTAAATGTTATATAAAATTTGAATCCCACAATGATTATAATTACTATCTAATTCACTGGTTAATATGGATAAGAGAATATTGTAAAGGAGTATTGGATATTAACGGACCTAACTATTAGTTTTTGGCCGCTATTACTCTCAACTTTTGAAATATGTGCTAGCGGTCCCAACTTTTATCATTTTGGCCACTAATGGACCCGCCGTTAAAAAAGTTAACGGCGTTAACTTTTTTTTTAAATTTCAGGTCGACGTTATATGGTTTTTTATCGGAAAAAGAATACGAGTCGATTGATATAAAATTTACATCGAAACAGTGCTCCAAATGACAAAACGATGCTTTATCGGGGTGTTTAAACCTAACGGTTCTTTAACCGGATGTACAAATTTCGTCGTTTGGATCATCGTTTCGATGTAAATTTTATATCAATAGACTCGTATTTTTATTCCGATCAAAAACCATAAAACGTCGACCTAAAATTCAAAAAAAAAAAGTTAACGCCGTTAACTTTTTTAACGGCGGGTCCATTAGTGGCCAAAATGATAAAAGTTGGGACCGCCAGCACATATTTCAAAAGTTGGGACCGGTAGCGGCCAAAAACTAATAATTAGGTCCGTTAATATCCAATACTCCTATTGTAAAATGTAAACTATGTAGATAGATATATAAAAGAAGATAATTTAATTATTTAAAAAACGGTGTGCTGTAATATTTGACCCAAATAAGATTCATATGCTAAATTAAATGAGAATTTGCCACTAGCAGGTCAACTGCTAAACTTCGACGTTTCGTTTTTTTCTCATTAACTAAGACACGTTATTAATAAAACTCATTTAGGTTCGTAACGCTCCTAACGATAAAACTTCATTAGCGGAATTTGGGGTGCGAGATATACTGATGGGCTAGACGTGTATAAGCGTGGAAAATATTTTGGGCTAATAAAGATGCCAAAGTGGATTAAAGAGTCTTTCGATTTTTATTTTGTTAAACATGTGACCTAGTTTCTTACGGGTCAGGAGCTTTAAAGATGGGTCGAATGAATTGGAGTCGGGTCATACTTTAAAACAAGAGAGAAGTTAGTTTTAAAAAACATTTGAGCCAATAGTTTTAAACAAAATCGTCGAGCCGGGAATTATTAAAAAGTTATGGACGGGTATTATTAATTCATTCTTTTGGTATGCAAAGTTCTAGTCATGAGCCGAGAATTATTACTCACTAGATTATATCTTGTGTGTAACACGAGTTGAATAACTAAATATATTTAATGATTATCGAGTCTAATAAACCAAGAATCATATGACGAGTAAGCATTATACTATACTAGTTTAGTGCCCGCGTTACGCTCGGGAACACAACATTCAATTGATTCTTTTAAGGATATTCATGAATGTTCCAATCAGTTTTGAGATAAAACCGTAGAAAACCGGAACACAGGATATACTTTTAAAAATTAGACTTTTAGTTAGCAATATTATACTTAAATTTACTACACTATAAAGTGCTCAGTTTTATGATGTAGTTTATTTTTTTTAAACAAATCATATAAAAATGTTATGTATATTTATAAAACAATGAGGTCTTTAATTGTATATTATTATTAATTTTATCCACAAGTTTCATTTTTAAATTCTATCAAATATAAACAGACTCATGTACACCCCTTGTAGTAAAGGGTTAAAAATATAAATACTCTTAAATTTTTCAGAATTCTCCAAAATATTAGGGGATCAAAAATGTAATTATAAAAATGTTATGTACATTTATAAAACAATGAGGTCTTTAATTGTATATTATTATTAACTTTATCCACAAGTTTCATTTTTAAATTCTATCAAATATAAACAGACTCATGTACACCCCTTGTAGTAAAGGGTTAAAAATATAAATACTCTTAAATTTTTCAGAATTCTTCAAAATATTAGGAGACCAAAAATGTAATTATAAAAATGTTATGTATATTTATAAAACAATGAGGTCTTTAATTGTATATTATTATTAACTTTATCCATAAGTTTCATTTTTAAACCTTATCAAATATAAACAGACTCTTGTACACCCCTTGTAGTAAAGGGTTAAAAATATAAATACTCTTAAATTTTCAGAATTCTTCAAAATATTAGGGGACAAAAAATGTAATTAGATTAATTATAATATATTTTATATACATATTTTAAATAAAAAAAATCAATATTGTGAGATAAAAACTCAAATAATGCCACATAAGCCAAAAGCTTTATAAATATGTCACATAAGCTTTTTTCGTTTTGCTATATTATATAAGGATTTCATTACCATATTGGGTACGTTCTCTAACACCAGCAAAAACAAAACCCATATAAGAAAAATTATTAGAAGACAAATTGCGGATTCACAAGCATAAAAATCTATTCAAAGTCATAAAAATAGATGACAACTTGTACTGATACAAACCATGAGTTTTTAGTATAGAGCTACAGGATCGATAAACTAATTTAGTAGACAAAAACAATGTTTAAATAGTATTTAATACAAATGTCAATGCTTTGTAATATTATTGATATATATTTTAGTAATTGATATTTTTACTTTTATAAGAATATGGTACTTATTTTTGTAACTAATAGAGAACAGAGAACTATATTACTAATATGGTAATTATTTTTGTAATTAATAGAGATTAGAGAACTACATTACTAATATGGTAATTATTTTGTAATTAATAGGTAAATATATATTATATAATGGTTGTATGTTGTGTAATAGTAGAAGGATTAAATATGTAATATATTATTGATCGGGAACATATTGTCAATAGTGGTTTCATTGCATGCCATATAATATAAAAAACTCTTTTTTATTAGGAGGTATAAATATAACGGATCATTTAAACCAATTTTGACCAGGGCATTTAAAATTATCTTTGGGCCAAAGTTTGACTTTTTAGTAGAAGTGCAAGTTTTTTGAGTCGTGTAGTGAGCTGGAAATTTTAAAGAGCAAGAGCACTTATGGCCGAAAGGTATTATTTAACCACTTATATATTAGGCTAAGATCATTAAAAAAAAGTGTTCTAGTGGGTTAGGGTAATTGTTCTCTATCATATGAGCCAAGAAAAATAATGATTTTGGAATGCATGTTAAACATGGGATGCTGACAAGATGATAGGTATGCTAACGTTGGTTTGATTCTTTATTAAAAAAAATAATAGTAAAAAAATTGGTGGTCGGAGGGTGATAACAATTTTTATAGTGGGCCGAGAAAGTTTTGATTTGGTTTGGGTATGTAAGCGCAAGATAAATTTCGACATTGGCCATGTGTAACGAAGTCAAGCGTGCTTGTAATTAATGAAGCAAGTAGCCTGTTTCGGAATAATTGGTGTTTCAAACCTTGAGAGGGAGATACACCATATTAGGAGAGTTTATAATTGAGGGGAAGAAATACCATAAAATGATTTACACTATTTTTCAAGTTATGAATAAGCAAGAGGGAGCTAATTAGTATTTAAAATCGGGATTGTTTTACGGAGAGAGAAGTCATAAAGTTGATCAAGCGTGTGTTAATATCAATGATTATTGTAGAACGATGGTTATATTTTGCTAATTAGTCGGAGTTGAAGCCTTTGTATTATGCTTATAAGTAGGAATCGATAATTCACGTTGAAAAGGTTTGAGTTATCCCTCGATTCACAATGAAAAGTTTTTGGTTATTTGTCGATTCACGATGACCAAAGACATAATGAGGTCCAACTTGAATTGGATACTTTTTAAGGGGAGAGTAAGTAAGCATGAAAATCATCAATCTAGAGAGATTATTGTTGGGTTAAAAAAAGATACTGAAGCTTTCCAAAATACAAATAACATTATGTTCGGACGACAGGTGCTAAAGACGATGCATGAATATCACATGCAAACTAAGTACATTTAATGTTACAATATGTGTCTACTTTTTAAAGAAACCCTCTAAATAAGGCCATTCCTCCCCTCCCATCCAAGAGATGACGAGCGTTATTATATGGGGTATAGGATATAACTACTCCAGATAACTTCTCTTTGATTTTCAATCTAAATTTACAAAAAGAAGGAAGCATAATACGTATCCTAGATTCATAATGAAATTTATCACCAAACACTTATCAAAGCGGAATTTAGTGGCCTACCTTATATACCATTCAGGACATAAATGTTCCTCAAACACACTGGCATTAGTCTGGTCTACACATCGAAATCCTCTGCCATCATGTGGTGAACTTATCACTATGTATAATTGGTTAACCGGACATCTAGACGGACCTCCAATAATCCAATAACCATTGACATAAATAAGCCCCTCTGGAAGAAGTAGAAAAAGAACCCTAAGTATACAGAGTTATATTTTATTTTTTTGCTATTACCTATATGTGTTAGATTTTTTTCCTTTTTATGCTAATGGTGCTTGATCTTTTTTGGGTTTATTGCCAATTTTAGGCGCGGACACACACACACACACCCACCTGTCTGACCATCTAAAAGATCACAAATATTCCCAAAACCCAGAGAGTCACTTAAACCATCTTAGGATAATTTACAATACCACTTTGTCCACAAGAAATGCTGATTTTCTTTGTTAACTCATTTTTTTTAATGTTAGTGGACATCTAGCCTCTAAAAATTATGAAATATAGCCTCTAAAGACAAATCATTAAAGAGACAACACAAAACGGGCATCAACATAGCATTGCAAGAATAGAATTCTTCGTTCTCATTTAAAAAAAGAAAAAAAAGAAATTACATATGTAAAAACTTATATTCGAGTTGACTCAATTTTATTAATATATATATTTTCTTCACCTATTATTCTCTCTCATTTTCATCTTTAATATATTCATTTGAATATATGAATGAGGTTAAAGAAATAAAATATTTACCGTTGGCTCAACCGTGCTCAACAACTTGTACCTTTCTGTCACCTATTTCCTAGAAATTTTACAGGGCATAAAGGGGAGAAGAAACGAAAAACTCAATTATTCTCGTTGGAGAATTTACCGTTGGGAATAAATCTTATGACGTAGAAACACTGAAATGGCTATTTACATCTAAGCATTTATACTCAATCATCTTCAACATTTACAATTCCCCTACATTCGATATTTTTCACAAATCAACCGCAAGCATTCTGTTGTTCACAAGGCTCTCTGTTTCGTAAAAAGATTCATTCTTTTTTATATTTTTTGCAACACACCAATCATCATAGATATTAACCAATTTAAAATCATTACCATTCCATCTGATGGATCATCATCTTCTCATGAAAAGAGTGATTCGACCATAGTTCTTTCAATAAGGAAATCATATCCGAACTGAATTCCTACTGATCTCGATTCTTGTTCTTTTGAAGAAAGGGTCAAAATTGGATTTGAAGCCTTAATTTACTCTCGTATATATAGCACAACTTATGATTATCAACAAGCCCCAAAGAAGTTTGTGGTTCTAGCATGGTTGACTACATATATTATTATTGTTACAGAGGAAGGAGATACAAAGGAGCACAATTGATCTCTACAAACCCAACTCTTGAATACCAAATAATATTTGGATTAATGAGTTCGGGGAAATGTTCAATCCACCATCATTGACACACTAGACGAACTACCAAACATTCAGTCTGCACTTGACATGATATGGTTTATTGGGTATTTCAATACACAAAACATCATCAGCGAATTGAAACCAAAATACCTTCACCTTATGTGGGGTATGATATTTTATCTCATCAACAAATCAATTACCAAAATTGGATTTGAAGCCTTAATTTACTCTTGTATAGCAAAACTTATGATTATCAACAAGCCCCAAAGAAGTTTGTGGTTCTAGCATGGTTGACTACATAAATTATTGTTGTTACATATATTATTATTGTTATAGAGGAAGGAGATACAGAGGAGCACATTTGATCTCTACAAACCCAACTCTTGAAGTCCAAATAATATTTGGATTAATGAGTTCGGGGAAATGTTCAATCCACCATCATTGACACACTAGACGAATTACCAAACATTCAGTCTGCACTTGACATGATGTGGTTTATTGGGTATTTCAATACACAAAACATCATCAACGAATGGAAACCCAAATACCTTCCACTTATGTGGGGTATGATATTTTATCTCATCAACAAATCAATTACCAAAATTGGATTTGAATCCTTAATTTACTCTTGTATAGCAAAACTTATGAATATCAACAAGCCCCAAAGAAGTTTGTGGTTCTAGCATGGTTGACTACATAAATTATTGTTGTTACGGAGGAAGGGGATACAGAGGAGCACATTTGATCTCTACAAACCTAACTCTTGAAGTCCAAATAATATTTGGATTAATGAGTTCGGGGAAATGTTCAATCCACCATCCTTGACACACTAGACGAACTACCAACCATTCAGTCTGCAATTGACATGATGTGGTTTATGGGGTATTCTAATACACAAAACATCATCAGCGAATGGAAACACAAATACCTTCCACTTATGTGGGGTATGATTTTTTTATCTCATCAACAAATCAATTACCTCCAAAGTCAGTTGTTAGGATCAATGGAACTCCATAATTCTTGGCATAATGAGTGCTCTAATCAACAACCAAAAAGTTGACTATAGCAAATATTATGGCATGAAATTGTTAACATCATATCTTCTAGGAAAGGGAAATAATCAAATATCCCTTACCTAAGGTTCTAGTGTATCTGGATACCTCAAATTTTTATTAAAGGAAAGATCAAGTGACGGTAGATGAATAATGCAATAAAAGTATAAATGAATCATAACAAATGCAATAACTTCATATATTCCTATGAACTCAAAAATCCTTTAGGATTATCTAAAGAAGAGCTCACAAGGTGAGACTATGAAAAGAACAAGCAAACACAGTCGTTCTGACATTAGGAATGATGCTGATAGCAAACATCAGAAAACTGTCAGATAAGGGAGATCATTTCATGGGTTAAAAGGTGAAACCTACTTTAAAAGCCCGACTTAAGACTGTAATATATAAAAGGTGTGGGTTTGCGGTTTCTGAATTCTACTGCTCACGGGTTCGGTCCGGTCTCGGGCCCAAACCCGTGAAAACACATATAAAAACCGTAAGCCCGTTTATATGTTTTATCATTCCTATTATTTTTAGATTTTATGTTTAATTATGGATTACATTGTATTATTATGTTTGATTTGGAGTATAATTCTCATTATGTAACATATCGTCTACAATATCTTGTTTTTAAATCTAATATTTTATTTGAATCATTCAACCGCCTTAATTTAGTCATCCTAGTTCTTGAAAATCAGCTGTCCATCCTCTTGAATATCATCCATCCATTTCAAGCCTTCATTTAAAGCTATATGTCTAAAGTTGTACAGACTCAACCAATATTAGTAATTTGTAACACCCTAGGCAAATCTCACATCGGTCGTGGGCAGGAGAGATGCAATTTATAAGGAACCTCCGACCTCAAATACCAACAACGCGTTTTTGGGCTTAATGTTAGTGGATGAGAGAACTTCATAGTTAAGCGTGCTTGAATGACAGCAATCTCAGGATGGGTGACCATTCTAGGAAGGTTTCATGCACCTGGGCAACCAAAAGCAAATCCGTGAGCTCTAATGTGGCAAAGCGGAGAATATTGGTGGTATGAGAGACCAGATGTTACAAGTGGTATCCGAGCAACTCTTGTGCCGTTCGGGATGGTGGGGCAAACCTCATCGAGGATGGTGAGTCCCCGGGGGTTTACAAATGGACACTTTAGGCAAATCCCACATCCAAGAATTGGATGGTGGGGAAAACCTCATTCAGGACGATGAATCCAAAAAGAGGGTGTTTGTAACAACCTAGGCAAATCCCACTTCGGCCATGGGTAGGAGAGATCTGAGATTTATAAGGAATGTCCGGCTCAAATACCAACAACGCGTTTTGGGGCTTAATGTTAGTACATGAGAGGAGAACTCCACAGTTAAGCGTGCTCGGATGACAGCAATCTCAAGATGGGTGACCATTCTGGGAAGGTTTCACCCGGGCAACCAAAATCAAAACCGTGAGCTCTAATGTGGCAAAGTGGACAATATTGGTGGTATGAAGGGACGGATGTTACATAATTCATCAAGGCAAACCATTTCTTCATCATCATCTATAGTATTAAGTTATTACTATTAACCGTTGAATGTGTATTGTGATTTCGATCAATTTTTTCCGGGTAAAGTAACCAGACCTGTTAAGACCAATTTGTTTAAGCCCGTCCAAACCCGAGACCGCTACATATTACGTGGTTCGGTTACGGTTCTTTCATTTATACTAATCGGGTTTCGATCTGGTCCGGGTTTTGGCGGATCGGTCCAGGTAAAGCCCGTGTGCACAATCCTACTGCCAGAAAGCAATCATCGTTGTTAGAACATAGCAAAAGTAATAAAGGTGAGAAGACTGGAAGCACAAGGAAGCAAAAGAATCAGGAAATCAACAAGCCAGAAGATATAGAAGCTCAACAATATGTATTCAAAGGCCAAAAACGTGATGAAGAGGGCTATGATGTAACATTTGCCCCGAATGAAATTCGATCCAAACCCGACCCGAGTCGTTTCTATGTCCTTTTCAAATTGTAAATTATTACAAAATACGAACAAATCATTCATTTATTGTATTCAATTAAGGTAAGTCATTCTTATTTTATTTAAAACATACTTATTCATCAAATAATAAATTTATAACGTATTGGTTTAAATAACGATATTGACTTTATAAAGATTAATAAAATTAAAATTAGTATTTTGGCTAGTTAAGTTGTCTACTTATTTAACAATACAAATAACATGGAATTGAATCATTTATTCATTTTTAATCATTTTAATCATTATCTATATGTATGCAAACCCGTGTTTACTCACCAGCTAATTCGTTAGCTGAACAAATACTATTTTCACATGTTTTCAGGAAATGCAGTTTAGGCAACTTATAAGATGATTCATATAGGACGTGTTGGACCTAGATTGAATATTTAACCAGTTATTATGTTGTGATGTTAATTATTTCTTATTTGAAATCAAAGCTTGTAACAATTTAACTTGTATTTAATTTTATTTAAATCATTTAGTATCATGAGCTATGAACAATCTATTCACTGGCATCCGCCCTGACGTTTCCGCCATCGGTCGGGGTGTAACAGATGAAGCAGAAATTCAGTCAGCACGATCAAGGGATGTCAGACACCTTATTTGACGGCTCTGATGGCAAAGGATGCAACAATGATGATAAAGATGATAATGATGACGATAATGAGAATCGTGAACATGATCACACTTGTAATTTTGATGTTGGTAAAAAGGACTAGTATGAGTTACATGGTCCAACAACTTATGCAGAACAACCAAGTATTATTCAACGAAATGAGAAAGTCCTAAATAAAGCACGTTCGTTTCTTCTGGTGTCTCTAAGTCGATCAACTCTATTACTTCCTCTGGAAAGTTAGCCATAACGACTGCATCTGTTACATAACTTGTTTTACCCAAAGACTATGTCACAAATGCCACATTTGTTGACACAATCAGAATCAAACTCCAATAGTTCATGAAGGAAGTCAACGCCTCCAAATCTCAAAGGATAGAAGATCTAAACACAATGAATGAAGGACATGAGAAGTTAATTGTCGAAGTATTGCTTAAGGAAAATCCATTCAACAAACTAAAGAAGAAATTGCAAGTATCGTAAACAAAGCTGATGCTACTATCTCACATTCTACATCAGCACCAGTTGGTGTGACATTCGACCCGACTCTAAATTTGTAAACCCGAACTTGTTCTATTTTTATGTAATCTTTTCGTTTGATCATTAAATAAAAGCACTTATTCAGTAATTATGTTTTATTTATTATGTTTACTATTATATAACTAGATTAATTAATTTATAATTAACAAATTTAATTAATAATTTTATACGATCGTAAATGTTATTCAATGATATACTAGATTATGAAAGAAAACGTAATAATTAAAAAAAAAAAAACGAATGTTATACAATTTATTAGTTTTTATAAACTTATGTGGTTAGTGTGTTGGTTAAATGGGTGAAACATTTTGAAAGTAAACTTTAAGGGTTGTAGGTGTAATTTATAAAACTTGAATTAAAACATTTTAGCCCTTAATAATAATACATCAAAACTAAAGGGGGTCCAAGTGTAAAAGTTAATTAAATCTTGCAATTACTTTTGACAAGAATTGAAATGAATTGAAATCCCGTGTTTCCGGCGGGTAGTTTTGGCCGGAAAAAAGTAGCTCCGGCGTAGTTGTTTCAACGTGATTCTAGTTGTTTTTGGCACGAATCGAACCGGTAAAACTATTTTTATGTGAGATTCGAACCCAGAGACGTATTTCAAAACCCGGTTCGCGCGGTTTACAACTATTTTAACACACCCAATTTTTATACACGGCAATGAAATCAAATCCCACTCAAATCCGTGTCTTATCTCGAAATTATTTGATTAAATCATTCCTATAATCCGTCAAAACGTGTACACGAAGTCAATTAAACCAAAAAACATAGAAATTATATCGAATCAATTCCGAAATTTGCAATGTACAGCTCATAATAGTCGGACTCGTTTTAAGTTGAATTGATTCGATATATAGTGGGCAAAACATGACATATCAGTCCTTTTATCTTTCTGCAACGTTAATTGCACTAAAACACCACACATAATCACGCATCGATCCGCTGTTCTTCGGTTCTGCTAGTTACTCGTTCGCCATCAATTGGGTCTTATTTTCTGAAATCAAGTAAATGGTTGTAATCCCCATTCATCTGTGAAGCTCACCAACAACATTAATTTGGACTCATCGACTATTACAATCCGATTCAATTCATCAAGAACACGATTCTTATTTTCTCTTTTTATTAATCAATTCGTATCCAATTAAGGTAAAATTTATAGTCTTTGGATTCATATTCGATCATTGAACAAAAGCTTAAATGTTAATCAGATTTACAGATCCTTTTGGAAGGATTTGGATTTCTAGGGCTTCTATGTGATTAGGGATTTATATTAAGATTGTATTTATAAATTTTGATTTCCAGTTTAAATTAACATACTACTTCTGGTCTGTTGGTTGTGAGCATGGCTGTGAACACAACGCCCCTGTGTTCGAGTCTAGGCTGCAATATATATATATTTTTTATATATAATTATTAATAGTTACACCTTATAAAACCTATAGCCATAAATATTTTATATTATTGTATGAACCTTAATGTTTTATGAATATATTTAAAACCTTTTTATTATACAGTCTTTTATACAACACGTTAATATACAACGTCTTTTACTATCTAAATGATCTCTTACTCAAAATTTAATCGAACAAATAAATTAAACCATTTGATGGAAATAAATTTTAAATAACGGAGTTAGCAACAAATTATTATTTATATTTAATGATTAACAAATTGTTTTGTTGAAGAAATACTACTATTCAATCTTCATATTAATATAAATAATCTATTATTAAAACTTAAAATCCCAAATCACCTTTAAAACTCTAAGTTCATTGTCATAATTTTAGTCACTTTTCTCTTTAGGTTAACGTAAAGATATTTCACCGGTGCTTATTTCAAGTCATTTAATTATTTAATCATCAACGTAATGTCATGTGAGTATTCGTAGCCCCTTTTCGTATTTTTTGCTTTGGGCCAATCTCATGTGACTTATTAAATCAGTTTTACTCATTTTATTCATGTGATTCAAATCATTCAATTCATGTTATGTTTCTACTTGCATTTATGTGTTCATATATGATTAACATTATTCAAACCACCGTAATCAATGATAGATCTATTGGCTTGACAAACTCACCCCATTTAATCATGTTTTTGCTCAGTGGGTGATTGAGGACCGGTTATATACTCATATGCTTTTGCTCAGTCATTTAGTGTTTGTTTATAAATTGTTTGTCATTATGTGAAATACTTTGCATTTATAGTATTACCATGACATATGAATTGAAATTTAATCATTAAATTATATGTATGCTCAAACTTATGTTTACTCACCATCTAGTTTTTAGCTCAGTTTATTTTTCACATGATTTCAAGGAAGACTGCTTAGAAGATTTTTGTGATGCTTTCATAACTAGGATTCATGGACCTAGTTAAATAAACAATTAGTTATTTGTTTTGAATATTTGGTGTTATTTGAATTCTTATACTTAGCATTTTGGATTATTAATTGGGATTTAATACTATTTAACTTATCTTTAAATACCATGTGTAATGAGCAATCGATTCACTTTCGTCCGCCCCGAGGGTTCTGCCATCGATTGGTGTGTGACAGTTGGTTCAAATGTCGAAGCTCATGTCATTGATCTAGCATGTGAAGTCACCCTATTCTAGACTCACATCATGAATAGAATGAACATCAAACTCTATATTGATAATGAAAAATGAAAAGAAGCACTCGAATGGAATAGCCTTGACTGGCTATTTTAGAATACTGGTGTGGCTCACAATAGGATGGTTTAGACCATGGACAGTGATGTAAGTAGTTAATCACAACTGGTTATTGTAATTTGAAACTTACACTACTCTCCATGATCTGAAATAGCCTTGACTGATCACGTTGGTGTTTTGAATCTTATAGGAGTACTAAGAAATGGCTGGTAAGAAGTTTATCTCGAAGAGGTTCAAAAGTAGTAGTGAAAAGAATTTCCCCGCCTAAGGTGAAAGAGACAAGAAGCAAAATGAATAAACCAGCTAAGAAGCCGAAAAAGAAGCCACTAACCAGATGAGTCTGAGAGTAAAACTGAGGAACCTACTGTTGAGCAAGCATGGCTAAAGAAATAGTGAAAGAAACTATACTCATGAGGCGAATCTTGGCTGATATGATGCCCGCTCTGTTTCATGAGGTGGTTTAAAAGTTCAAGAGGGAGAGCAAGAAGAAGGTTAACAAAAAGAAGGTGGTGGAAGATGAGGAGATCGATGATAAAGAGAAGTATGGGACAGTAATTCTGATGATTCCGAGATTGAAGAATTTGTGATGGGTGTAACTAAAGGGCTTTTTCAAGATGCAAACCCCCAACGTTTGATGGTAATGGTTAGGGATGAGATCGGGAAGGGTACCGGTACCGCCTAGTACCGGTACCGAGTTTTAAGAAAAATGGGTACCGGTACCGGTACTGAATTTAGCGGGACGGTACTGGGACGGTACCAATATTTCGGTACTGGTACCACGTTGGTACCGGTTTCATGTTTTATTTTTTTTTAATAAAATATATTCGCTTATTTCGGTTTGATTTTATATTTTTTAATATAACTATACTATAATATACTTGAATATAAGAAAAAGAAATGAAATATGGTATAAATTAATTAAAAATATATCAACTTCATTAAATTTAAAAGTTAATAATCTAAAAAATATTATAAAATGACTCAAAGTTGTAAAGAAAATACTTTATAACATTAAGCATGTAATACACAACATTCATAACATCTCAAATTATATAAAATATATTAAAAAAACTAGTTTTTACTAAACCGGTACCAACGTGGTACTAACCGGTAAAGTACCGGTACCGGTACCGCCTAGTACCGGTACCGAGTTTCAGGAAAAGTGGGTACCGGTACCAGTACCGATATTGCTATGTCGGTACGGTACCGGGACGGTACCGATACCGGTACTCGGTACCAAAATCTCATCCCTAGTAATGGTAATATTCTTGTTTCTTAGCGTTGGGTTAGATAAATGAAGTCCGTGTTGAATATTAGTGAATGTAGGGAAAACTAGAAGGTGAAGTTTGCTTCCCATTCTCTTGTGTGTCCAACACTTAATTAATTGGTGGGATAACTGTCACACCCTCAATTTCCACTAACGGAGTTCTACCGTTTAGGGCGTGACATGCCAGGATCTCATTGCCATTAGTTACATTGAACGACCTCTATATGAATTTTAAAACCAACATTAACAAAAAACCAAGTTTAAAATATATTTCAGTGCGGAAGCATAAATAAAAATCCGACATTCAATGCGTAAACCACGCATCCAAAAACAAAGTTTAATAAAATAAAAAGAGTTTTTAATGCAACTACGACTCCACCAAACATGCTCCTAATCCGTGCACAGTACCTGAGAAAGACATGCTAAAATGTGTCAACACTAGGTTGGTGAGTTCACAGGTTTAGATAATCATAAAAAATACAACAACAGCCGATAATGTAAAATACAATTATATCGTTGGGTAGCTAACCCAGTTTCTTATTATTTAAGCGTTTCGATACCGAGCTGACTGAGATTTATATGCGCCTCGACACCATTGCTACAACAATGGACCAACAACATAGGACAATTCACACCTACCCGGCTCCCAGCCGAGGGTGGGGTTTGTCAAACCCAGTAGTACTACCCGAACTTCCTCGCTATACCTCGTATATTAACGGCTCGAAGATTTAGTGAGGACTTGACAACTTGTTACGTTTACGCTTAATAATCAAGAGATATAAAGTAAATACCATTATCAAATAGTTTTGTGCATGCTTTCTCCCCCAACAGGAAAATAGTAAAAGGGGCCGTGAAACTCACCTTAGCTTTGCGCAGCTACAATTAAATCAACAAGAACATGATTCCTAGGTCGACCAGTGACCTGATTAAGTTCTACTAGTTAGGTACAAATAACTCCATAGAGTCAACATTCAGTTTCGCCTTCTGGTCCGGTTTCGTACCAACACCCCGTTATATTCATGTCATTAAATTTAAGGATTTAAACACACAACACTTTGTTATTAAAATTATTCAAAATAAATTGGCTTTTTTTATATGCGACAAATATTATTTACGTTAGGCCGTTAGTTTAATATCTTATTAAACTTTAAAACCACACTTATTAACTAACCATGATATTTTATAGATCAGGCAACCACTGAAATGAGCCCATACATGCTCAACACAATGAACTTCCTAATATACTATACAACATGCATGCACACGTCCCACTTAGAATTTCAAACACTAAACACACATACAATTCATGTAGATAACAACAACCTATTTATATCTAAGATGCTCTTCACTTACGCATAAAACCACCACGCATGCATATATTTCCTAGACACACAATATAATACCCACTCCATACACATATATTATATGATGCACACACTTATATCAATATTAATAACATCACCCAAATGCCTAAATATTCATTTTATGAGGTTTGCATATACACACATATGATTATGCATACATGTAAAATTCTACCTACATACCCATATATTCAAATTACACACATATTTTTACATATCAACACACATATAATATATATGTGTATATATATATGCAGAAACATCAACGCAGCATATATAAACCATAAATCACCATTGTTCATTGTTACATGCTCATAACACGTGAAGTGAAATCATATCCAATCTCGACACACAATTCAGCCTTTATACATCTCATGCACCTATGCTCGTCGTAATCAAATTCAAACAAAACCAAACCGCGACCCAAACGAAACCGAAACCGTGACCCAAACGAAACCGAAACCAAAACCAAGACCGAAACAACTAAACGAGTTGGAAAACATACCGGCAAGTTTTGCGGGATAGAACACACGTCCGTCAGGGTATTATGGTGCTTGTCGGTGTGCTTGGTTGCAATAGTGGCGGTGAACAACGACAGAACCGGAGGCTGTGATGGCTGCGCTTGCGGGTAAAACAATGATGACGGTTGAGACGGTGAACGATGACGGAACTTGCGGCTGCGGTGGTGTTCTATGGTTGTGCCGGCGATTGTGAAGATGACAAACGGTGGCTAAGGCAATGAACGGCGTGAAGTCGATTAGGTTTTGTGCGCTTGTTAGATTGAAGATGATGATGACGGGAGTTATGGGAGGGTTGGGTTATATAATGATATTTAATTAAAATGTTACATCAAGGTCCCTCTAGTTTCAATTATATATAACTTGTTCCCAAAGCTTATACGTTTAACTTTTATTTTATTACTAATTGAACACTGCACTTTTTACGTTGTAAATATGTTATGAAATTATCCCGCTTACTCTTCAGAGCGTATTCGAGTCATGAATATTAATTATTAATGTTTAAACGTCACTCGTTGTGGTCTATCAATTGCTCAATTGCTATTTTTTTTATAACTATTTATTTAGTAAAACTAATACTTTTAATTAGTTATTTTGTGAAACTACACTAGATAGGATTTCCAAGTTGAAAAGGGACTAATGGAATTCGGTTAAGCTGGGTTAACGACGTAATCCGAAATTGCCGGATGTCACAATAACATTATTGCCGCTCTTGGGAAAATGGCACTTCAAAGAATGAAGTGGTCTAAGATGCTATGGTTGGTCACTGAGGAGTATTGCCTAGAAAAAGAACCAGTTAAGATTGACATGTAATTACTAAGCTTGGAAGTTATGAACACGCCACACCAGAAGTACCAATGAAGATAAGAAAGTTAGGAAACCAACTGATCCACTTGGACCAATGGAGCGGGAAACAAATATACTATTCACTTCCCTGCCTAATGGAGCGGGAAACAAATATACTATATCTATAAATAGCGATACCAATATATGTTTCAAACACAAGAGATATAAAACATATGAATAATAACTCACTCAAATGATCTCAGAGCACACATCACCACTCTTTAACTTATCCAAACAAGAGCTAATCAGTGATTCAAATCCTGTTAGCTAGACAAGTTCATTGCTTTGGTGTTAGGATTCTCTATTCTGCAGATTTACCAACTAAATCATTCATTCGTCTGCTACAAGTGCCTAGGGGTGTGCATTATTCGAATACCATTCGAATTATTCGAAATTCGATTCGAATCAAATTCGATTAAGGCCATTCGAAATCGACTTTCAGTCATTCGAATTCGATTCGCATTCGATTCGAATAATTTTGTCGAATGTGGATCGAATACGAATATGATTTTCCGTATTCGCATTCGATTCGCCCAATTCGAATAAAAAGTTATATATTTTTTAATATATCGAATTAATTATTTATATATGAATATGATTTAGTGGGCTTGAAGTAAAGTTAAAATACCCAAATTCAACCCATTACCCAATCTTAATTGTTGTTTCTACATATGAACATGATTTTGTGTTATGGCAACTGCTTAATTGTTGTTTCTACAGGTTTTAAACTTGTTTATAGTCTTTTTTGTGTTTGATTATGCAGTTTTAGACCTTTTGTTAATATGTTTTAGACTTGTTGATGTGCTAGTATTTTGCATATTGTTTGGGTGATGTTTTGCACATTGTTTGGGTAATGTTATACACTTATGTTATGTTGGTGCTACATTTGTATTGTTACTTGATATGTTTGTTTATTTATATTTTTTTTAAACGAATACATTCGAATCTATTCGAATTCAATTCGAATTCGAATAACTTAATCGAATCGAATACATAGATTTTTATTCGAATGTGGATCGAATACGAATACAGTTTTTAAATGTCCCAATTCGACCAATTCGATTCGCCTAATTCGCCCAATTCGCATTCGATTCGAATGAACACCCCTACAAGTGCCTAATATGAACACATAAAGAATCTTATACCAAATCTGTCACGAGTCTTGGTTTTTGTTTCCGCATAATTTACTTATGTTGAAATCATTAATCATCACAATCACACACTCACCTAAATGACAAACATAAGGTTATCCTATATAACACAAGTGTTGCAATATTATTCACACCCTTTGAGTGAACTATATCAATTCATACCCTATAAGCTGGGTTAACCATGTTTGTTGAAGGTGAATGTAGAAATTTAGGTATCAAATACCTTCTTGGTTTTAAAAAAAATAACCTCACAAAACTTCAAATTATAAAAACATGATTAATAAACCAATTAAAGATAGAAAAAATTTAGAAAATACATCCCATGCTAGTATTTCGTTGTAGTTATATAGATTTAGTAATTGGCTTTAGTTTTTTTTATGTGGATACAATCATTTAGAACATAAATCAATGACTAATATTCATGGGCCTCGAATTTGGCCAAAGCAGAAACAACCAGTAGCTTGATCTTCAGGTATCATACCTCCACCTTTGCTGGTATCAATGGCCTCTAACAACTTAACAACTTCATCCATCTCTGGCCGCTTATCTGGATTTGCATCCCAACATTTTCTCATTATGTTTGCTAAAGAACTCGGGCAGCATCTTGGTATTTCCGGCCTCAGATTCTAATACAATAACATAATCATATTCAAGTAAGTTGGATGAACATATATCAACTTAGCTCATAACTATATATGCATGTACTCACGTGTCGAACGACCGCTGATGAAACTTCAGAAAAACTGAGAAACGGGTATGGGAGGTCACAACAATAGGTTTCCCACAAACATATACCAAAGCTATATACATCACATTTTCGGTTATAAGGCTTTCCTTGAAGAACCTGGCCGCCAAAACAGATGCATTTATGTTAGCTAGGTTTAATTATGTACAACATGATCATTACACAAATAAAACTTTGTCACCTCAGGAGCCATATAACCCAATGTTCCAGTTTCACCTGTCATGTCTTTAGGATTTTGAGCTTCTACTCGAGCAACACCAAAGTCTGCTATTTTTAAGTTTCTATTAGCATCAAGCAACATATTTTCAGCTTTAACATCTCGATGCACAATCTTTTTTGAATGGAGGTAACTTAATCTGTAACAGTACAATATTTCATTATTCATATAAGAGGTCATACATTGTGTCTTTAATTAGAGTAACATACTTTAAGAGAAACTCACTTACCCTCTAGATAGATCCATAGCAAGTTGAATCACAACTTTATAAGGGAGTTTCTTCCTTCTATTCTTATACAATAACCCTTTCAATGTCCCACCCGTGAGATATTCCACAACGACACAACACGCCTTTGATGGAAGTTGATCGGTCGGACCATCACTCGAGGTTCTCTCAGGCATCCTCAAATTTGATGTTCCCATCGATGCACCCACAAACTGCATTTTACTATACAACCATTATTTAAAATATCAAAAGAAAGTAGTTGTTAAACAGAAATATGCTTTCGCGTACGCTAGTAACATTGGGGTGGTCTAACTTGTACCAAACCGCAACTTCTTGTTTGAATGATGCTCTTAAAGAAGCCAGTTCTGCGCTGGTTGCCATGTCATCCTCACCCCAATCCAACAGTTTCACTGTAAAATTATATTATAATCACAATTTTCATAAGTATTAACAAAAAATGTTAGGAATCAATCTATAATGACTATATTATATGAAACTATATGAGAGGATTATAAAAACTAGAATTAGAAGAGAGCCTCAAGTAACTGTAACCCATTTGGTTTCATGCCAGGACGGTTAAGTATAGAAGTTGGTGTAAGAGCTTGGTGTCCAAAGTGACCCAAGTTCTAGTCTCATTTGAGACATTAAGGGGGAAATACTAGGTTATCTTGTGGTGGTCAGTCACCAGCAATGAATGGAGAGACCACAACCAGGGTTTGAGTGTTATGCGAACGGCGGGTTAATTCTCGCTCCCTTGGTTGTGGGTGACCTATGAGCTGATTGCTTCCTGTGTCTTGCTCTTATGACGTGGGTGTCACAGGCCGGTTAACGAGTCCGGTATACTTGTTTTTTTTATAAATAAGGATGTCAAGGTCGATGTGTGGGCATACAAAACTAGACCAAATAAGAAATGATGCTTTTAAAGATAGGTACCATAATCATGTGTTTTTCTATAATTAATATTTTTGGAAAGTTCCCATGCATTTCTTACAACTTATTTTATTTATTTGTATTTTTCTTAGATTTCTACACATTTTAACACCAAATGCATACATGATTAAATGCCTTGTAAAAAGCATTTTAAGGAATTAATTACCAGCAACATCTTGCTCGTCATAAGTGCCACGATAAACGGTACCATATGTTCCTCGAGCAATAAGGTTCTTTATTTCCAACTTAGCCAAATCGATTTCCCACGGCTCCTTCGGTCTATTCGGTTCAACACTTCTCGACCAGGCTCGGCTCAAGTGTTTTTCTAGATGCACATCCAAGCTTTTTAGATCAATTTGATCAGCTCTAAATAACATGTCCTTGCTGCTTGCAGATTTGTTGCTGTCCCCTAATATGTGATTCTCCCTAATACTTCCCATTCCTTTCAAGTTCGATTCAGAAGCCTCGGACTTTGACTTTTCGTCGGTTTCGTCTACTCTAGAATCCATTATCTGGTACAAAACCAACATGTCACATTGCTTTTCATGGACACAAACAAACAAAACAAAATAAGCAGATACAATATTTGGATAGATTGTCTGATTCAGTGGCGAAGCCATGATATTTATACAAGGGAGGCCGAAAGACACGTGACCTGCTGCGGGGGGGCCAAACCAAGTTTATCCAATATTTTTAAGGGGACCAAACCCAATATATATATAAAATAAACTACTAATCGACAAATTGACACTTATGACGAAAAAAAGTGTGAGGGTAACGTCTCCATTATCCTTCGCCACTGGTTCCGATTATGATTTTATTTTGACATAAAAGATTAATCATGTTTGTTTTCAACAAGTCATGATCGATACAAAATGAGCAAAGACGCACCACATTGATTGGTGAAGAGATGATCGAAGATGGAAACTGAAAACTAAGAAATAAATGTTGACTATATTAATATATACCCTAAATTAGTGGTGGAAGAAACAAAAGAGAGATAAGTCACATGATGATTTAATTAATCCGAATGGGTAAAAGTAAGGATATAAGTTGTGGGATGAATTGAGCCATTTATTTTGAGAAATTAGTGGGAAAGTAGATTAGGGGCAATTGAGATGTGTGGACGGTTGTTTTCTCTAATCTTTTTACCTCTTATACTTCGAAAAATAAGGTGCTCCATTTATTTATGAAAATTATTTGAAACGCCAACGAAAACGGGTTTTCTTTCTTAATGTTTACTTACGTTTTGTTAAACTGAAATTGTGGTCCCTGTATTTTGTTAAATAGTTTCAGTCTCACCTGAACAGTTTTAGTCCTTGTGTTTTTATTTTCTAACAGAAAGGTCTCGAACACTAACTCTATTCAATTTTTCGTTAAGTCTCCATCACATGCGGAGTAAAAATGTCAATTCACCCACTCTTTTTGACATGCGATTGAATAAAAAAATGTTAATCTACATGATGACCTATATAAAAGAGGGAATAAATGATATTTTTACCCCTTAAACGTGGGGCGTGTTCGAGAGACTTAGTATCTCAAATACGCACCCATTTGTTTCACTTAGTATCTCAAACCCACATGTGTTTCAAATTGTAATTTTTAATCTTTTCCATCAAATGTCAACTATTGGATATAAAAGGCAACACCTACTAAAAAAATTTAATTGCATTAAAAATGGCATATAAAATAACATGTTACTTATGTAACAAAATCAAAAGTTGTGTGTTTTTTAGCAATTCTTCACTAAGTGACATTTATTCATATTAAAAAATATGAGACATATTAGCAAAACTAGGTTTAACACCCGTGTGTTACATACGGGTTTAAAAAAATATATAAAAATAATTATAACCAACATATTTAAAAATTTGTAAATTACCGTTAATCACAAACTTCTGTCTCTGTCAACTTTTTACTCAATTTTCCATCTTAAACTTCCTTTTATAAAACAAATTATATTCCCCCCCCAAAAAAAAGTTGGCCCCTAAAACCTTGATTTATTAGATAGATGATTAATGAATTTTACGAATTAAAAGTGTAATATTATAAGAATAAGGTATAAGTAATAAACAATGCTAACACACCATAAAGCTTTGAACAACAACCTGAGGTAAATTTAAATAAAATCAAATCAAATCCAACGCATTCAATCAAGTAGAATGCTAAACACTACAATACAATCGAGAGGAAAGACAAATCTGAGGTTCACAACTTGCAACAGCCAATGACTCAGAATAGTTTACAATAATTCACTTGCTAAAGTATAATTTTTAACAAAAATTAGCATATCTTTATATAATATAGCAAAACCAAAAAAGCTTATGTGGCATAATTTTAAAGCTTTTAGCTTATGTGGCATCATTTGAGAGTTTATCTCATAATAATGATTTTTTTATTTAAAATATATATATAAAATATATTATAATAAAACTAATTACATTTTTGTCCCCTAATATTTTGGAGAATTCTGAAAAATTTAAAAGTATTTATACTTTTAACCCTCTACTACAAGGGGTGTATATGAGTCGGTTTATATTTGATAGGGTGTGAAAATGAAACTTATGGATAAAATTAATAATAATATACAGTTAAAGACCTCAGTGTTTTATAAATATACATAACTTTTTTATATGGATTTAAAAAAAAATAAACTACACCATAAAACTGAGCATTTTATTCTATTTAATTTGAGTATAAATTGCTATACTAAAAATTTAATTTTAAAAAATATATTTCGTGTTTCGGTTTACCACGTTTTGTTTCAAAACTTATTGGAACGTTCATGAATATCCTTAAAAACATCACTTGAATGTTGTGTCCCGAGCGTAACGCGGGCACTAAACTAGTGCAATTATAAACAAAATTATTAAATCAGCTACTCCAATAATCACTTGCTAAAGTAGTTTTCAACCGTACATTATGGTTATATTTTCATGTTAGCTGTTATTTGGCTTTGGAGTGGCCAACCATATACAAACTGCAACATCATCCCTTTTATCACTACAAGCACATTAGTTGACTCATTTCAACATGCATTCACCGTAAACTCATATTATTTAAAAATCTAATCCAGATACGATTTTGATAGGCAAAAACTGAAACGAATTTGAAAAAAAAAGTAACACGATACAATACAATTCTCTTCGTTATTCTATTAGATACGATTAAGTAATCATCTAATAGAATAATCAAACCTTCTTAACGAATAATCAACTTATTTATAAACAGTGCATTAATAAAAGGGTTATTGGATTTAATCACCTTCAACTATTGGTTATTGGCCGCTGTCACCCTCAAGTATCACTTTGGCCAATATAACTCCCAACTAAACACTTTGGTGTCTGTATCACCAAAATTTAACAAAAATTAACAAAAAATTAACCAAAAGTGACTTGAATTGGTTAAATTTTGGTAATACGGTGTCCGTAACACTAAAAGCTAGCAAAAAAATAATCAAAAGTTAACCAAAAGTGACTTGAATTGGTTGACTTTTGGTGATACGGACACCAAAGTGTTTAGTTGGGAGTTATATTGGCCAAAGTGATACTTAAGGGTGACAACGGCCAATAACCAATAGTTGGAGGTGATTAAATCCAATAACCCTTAATAAAAGCAAAAGAAACATTTATAAATAAGAACTAACCAAGAGAATCAAGCATAAATGCATAATCAAACAACAATTATGTCACACCCTCAAAATTCACTAATGGAGTTTTACCGTTAAGTGTGTGGCAAACCAGGATCTCAGTCATTAGTTACACTAAACGACACTATATGAATTTAAAACATACGTGTCTCATTAAATGAGAAAATTTAATACAGAGTTAACGCTTAAAAGTTTGCGGAAGCGTAATTGAAATGTAATGTCAAAAAATTAAATGGAAACAAAATATGCAACACGCGCCAAACGTTAATGACATATTTTTAAAAAAACAATGAAATGTTATGATATCAAAATCATACAACCATGCCATGTCATGCCCTAGCGTGATGTGTGCCATATAAACCTGAGAAAAAGATATACTAACAAGTGTCAACACGACGGTTGGTGAGTTCACATAATAGTTACATAATCAAGTAAGTTCGTTTGCAAGCAGAAATATAAATAAAGTATGTCGGTGTAGGTAGCTAGTCTACAGTACATGTCCTTAGAGTCAAATGTATCTGACCGAAGCTGAGGTTTGCACACATTACGTGTATAGTTTGCCTGTGCTACATCCCAGCAGGGTGCACATGTAAGTTTGTTAGGCCAATTCAACACCCGTTCGACAAGTCCATCTGTTGTGTTAACGCGACTAGCCCGGGTGGGGTTTGTCAAACCCAGTAGTACTACTTAAAATTCCCCAGCTATTTCCCCAAATACTAACGGTCAACTAGGTATCCATGAGGACTTTCATGAACAAGAAAAGAAACTCTAACTAGACATGTGACATACAATATTTCCAAATCTGTAAAAAGTAGTTGTACATGTTTCTTTCCCATAAAGAGTAAGAGCAGTAGAAAAAGGTTCAGTGAACTTACCTTAGGTTGCACGATAACTCCGTTTATAAGCACACAATGTAATACAGCAACCTAAATAATAGTAGGTCTACTAATGTGTGTTCATGCAGGGTCATAGAACCCTATGCATCCAAATAGTCATAACGTTTACGTGAGTTTCGAAAGTTTGACTCTTTGACCAACTTTGACTAAAGTTGACTTTTGTTGACCCGAGTTGACCCACGACCCGTTGGTGATTTATTAAGTGTATGTATGTTCCATTAATAGTACTCGTTCACATTGGGTTCACAAATCACATCACAAGACATGTATTCAAAGAAATCAATTTCTATTTCCATTAAGGTTCCCTTTATAGAAAAGTAGGATTTTTAAAACAAGTTTTCACAAACCAACATCCTAAAGGTTCACAAATTCTAATATGCACACCAATGACTACTCACCAATCATTTCATGAACCACACCACAATAACACACACCAACACTTACAATTTCCAACTTAAGATAATGTAGCATGTATGATCATTTCAAAGCAACCATCACTATTCACATGTCTTTGTGTTTCTAATACCATAGTAACATTTTCTTCATAGCATCCTAGTTAACTAGAACACAACATTCTAGTTTCTCAACAATTAGATGCATTTAAACGGGTCATTATCCAAACAA
This sequence comes from Tagetes erecta, assembly GCA_030867185.1. NCBI lineage: Eukaryota > Viridiplantae > Streptophyta > Magnoliopsida > Asterales > Asteraceae > Tagetes > Tagetes erecta. The sequence goes on from CM061488.1 coordinate 65,549,219, forward strand.
CACCCTTAGATACCATTTCACAATCAAGAACTAGTTTAGCATTCCTAAAGTTGCCTACCATCTCTCATATGAAATTCATTTATGTTTGTATCCTTAAACTACTAATCATGCATCCTAGAGTAACGTTCATGACAAAAAGTTTCCACAATTAGAAAGTCACCCCAAACAAAGTCGGATTTCCGCATTCAAATAATCAAAATTCATCTAATGCATCATACAATCATGCTAGTATCATCATGACAACCATTAGATGTCCACAACATACATTTTCACATGAACCCTAATGAAAAAGTTACTATTTTTAGCAACATGGCAAAACAAGCATGAAATTTCATAACCAACTAATCAACCTCCATTCAAATTATCATATCAACATATATTTAATCACATTTCATCATGGTCATGTATAAAAAGTCATGTTCTAGTGATTACCTATTAACCCTAGTTTTCACAAAACACCAATATAGATTTAATTGACTATTAGGTCACCAACAACATCAAATAAACCTAAATCAATATCCAATTTCACATTACAATCATCATTTGACAAATTTGGATGAACTAGGGTTTCAATTTCGCAACATATATAGTGATTTTAGGATTAAAACTTACTTGTATTGTGTTTACAACTCCAATTAGCAAGCAACAACACCACCAAAGATCCAACACAACCGAACATCATCACTGGACGAATCATTCGCCGAAAAGAAAAGAAAAAAGAGCAGCAATGTTTAAAGCCAAGCAGCCGAAATCTTCAACTGGCCATAACTTTTTCATCGTTACGAGTTAGAAGACGTATTTACTTGGAACCGTCTCGTCGAGTCGAAGATTTTGATATATAATAGGCCTCGTGACAACGTCGGAGCTGGCCGGAATCTGACCGAAAAGGGTGACGGCTGTAGAAGAGATTTTTAGGGTTGGGTTTTGTGAAAAAAGGAGTCTAAAAGTGAAAAGAATATATTTATACTTAGGGTTTTTCAAGTGGTGTGTTTTAAACTATTATCACGTATACAATATTGCGTCTCGTACCATTCTCCGTTCCGAATCACCGACGCCATCTAGAGTAACATTTTGTTTACTGTATTCCAAATCGTTTCTAGCTATTATTTTCTTAATCATTAGTGTCGCTGCTACATCATATCTGATTAAGTACACATTTCCTCGCGTTTCGCTGTTAAAGAAGTTTGTTTGTAGTGTGATTAACTTCTTTGACTTGTTATGAGTTTATAAGACATAATCACTAATATTATATGAGATTAATGAACGTCATAAAGTATTGGGCCTTTAATGTGCTTTGTTTATCGAGTTGGGCGTTATTGGGCCTTTGAGCCCATTTACTAGAACCATAGTATTTGAATTTTTTAAAATCATCTTGTATGATAATTAACACGTTTAATGAACCTAATTAAATGTAGGATCTGACTGAATTGGGAAACTAACGGAATTGTGTTAACGGAGTTAACCCGAAATTCTCGGGTGTCACATCATCCCCTTGTTGAAAGAATTTTCGTCCCGAAAATTGGATATAGTTGGTACAAGGGTCTAAAATGAAAAGATAATTTTCGAAGGTGCTACAAATTATAACCAACCAAAGAATCATCAAATGACAAATCAAACATAATTACGTATTCAAGCAGTCAACTAATGTTTAATCAAACTATTAAGGATAATAGAATAGATTAAAAGCAATTACATTTACGCATGTAAAAGCAACTACCTAACAGAACATATTTGAAGGCTCTAAGCGATTAACTTCAACAGATTTGAAGGGATTCAAAACACAATAGGCCTACCCTATTGAAGGCAGGCTTGAACATATTTGAACACTACCCTATTGAAGGCATGCTTGAACATATTTGAACACATTTATCCCCTATATTCTCCAATTGTCCATGATCATTGCAACTTACACTACAACTTACATTAAGAACAAAGAATTATAGCTAAAAGAACTGAATTAGTTTTTCTTATAGTTTTTTATGTGTATGGCTTTCAAGAGAGAAACATAACCTCATGAAGAAGATTAATGTTGATCCAACAATATATTATAGCGTAAGCAAAGGAAAATAAGCTAAAAGCATCCTGCAAAACAATAGCTACATAATTGTGAGTGAAGTTATACTATAAAGCCAATTTCCCTAAAAAGTCTAAGAAGCCATAAGATGATGACATGTGGCACTCCCTTAAAATTAGAAGGAAGGGTAAAACTGGTAATGTCTTTATATTTCAAGTTTCACCTCATTCTTTAAACGTTCATAACTTTTACATACGATATTTTTTGTTAAAAAAAATTGCACCATAAAAAACGAGCATTTTCTTATCTTTAAAACGCGTATAATATTCATATATAAAAAACAAAAAAAAATTCACATTTTTCGCTTGTTGTGTTATTTGTCAACTCATTGTGTTATTTCTTCAGATCATTGTGTTATTTATAAGGTCATTGTGTTATAACACAATGACCTGAATAACACAATGAGTTGAAATATGAATATAACACAATGACCTGATGAAAATATAACACAATGACCTGACGAATATAACACAATGACCAGATAAATTTAACACAATGATCATATGCATATAACACAATGACCTGACGGATATAACACAACGACCTGACGGATATAACATAACGACCTGACGGATATAACACAATGACCTGGCGGATATAACACAACGACCTGACGAATATAACACAATGACCTGGCGGATATAACACAACGACCTGACGAATATAACACAACAACCTGACGCATATAACACAACGACCTGACGAATATAACACAACGACCTGACCAATATAACACAACGACCTGACGAACATAACACAACGACCTGACCCATATAACACAACGACCTGAGGTATATAACACAATAACCTGAAAAATAGAACAGAATGACCTGATGAATATAACACAATGACCTGACGAATATAACACAATGACCTGAAAATTATAACACAATGTCTTGACGAATATAACACAATAAGCTGAAAAATATAACACAGTGAGCTGAAACTTAAAAAAAAATTATTTTTTACATATCAACACTATATGCGTTTTGAAGATAAAAAAATGCTCGTTTTTTTGGTGTAATTTTTATTAAAAAATATTATCGTATGTAAAAGTTATGGACATTTAAAAAAGATGGTGGAATTTGAAAATGAGACAAGACTAATATACCATTGGCCTACCATTTAAAGTTCTAAGTATTTACCATTATGCCTCCTTGTGTTTATGGGCCATTGATTTTCATTTAATATTAAAATGGTCCAAATTACTTCTTAGACTTTTTAGAAAATTTAGACTTTCAATTTGAACCCAATTCGCATAATTGTTATGTCACAAAATCAACATATAAAAAATAGATCAATTTTTTTATAGTTAACTATTTTAAAATTGCCTATATGTATTCAATATCAAATGACCAAAACTATTAACAAGTTTCTTGGTAATTATGTCAAACCAAATTACTCCTATTAATGTATTCCTTTGTATATCTATAATCGGTTGCAACAAAGATAAGCAAACACAATAAATTAATATAAGACCCAAGTATTCAAATTCAACATTAAATGTTAAACTATTTAACATATATAATCAAAACGCAAAAGCTTATCTCGATCAAGGAAATTGAAATCAAACGGTTCAAGGCAACAATCTCAGATCATCGTCGCTTCGGTCTGTCTTTTCTGAGACCACCGATTGTCTTCTCAATCCCCTTCGAGTGATTTTTCGTCGTTTTTTTTTCCAGTTCCCGTTATTCCCAAAGGTGGAGAGCGGCAGCTTTACATTTGATGGAATAGAGATTTGAGAACATGGGCGGGATTTTGTAACCGACTGCGTATTTGTAGAAACAGAGACTTGACTTCATGAAAGTATTTGTAGATACAAAAAAACAAACGTAAAAATAACGGGGCAACCATTTTAAATCCGCCGTCTTTGTGATTTGTGAGGATAAATTTTTAGGGGCGTAAACGAGCCGAACCCGAGCTCGTCTCGTTTAAGTTTAACCAGGCTCGAGCTTGAGCTCGGCTCGATTCAAGTTTTAATTTCAAAGCTCGAGTTCGAGCTCGTCACAAACTTCTCAAGCTCGAGCTCGGGTCGGGCTCGGCTCGTTTGATGATTTATTATTTTAATTTTAATTATTTATATTTAATTTTATATATATTTTTTATTTTTTATATTTAATTTTATATAAACTTTTAATTATATGTATTTTATACATAACAAAATACATATTATATATTTTTAATCATAATTTATATATATTTTAACTAATAATAATATATATTTATAAAATAAATAAAAAAACATATAAATGAAAAGCTCGATAAGGCTCCCGAGCCGGCTCGAGCTCGATGTGTAAAGCTCGAGCTCGGGCTCGATAGCTTAATGAGTTTTTTTCTTAGGCTCGGGCTCGAGCTCGAGCTCGAAAAAGCTCGGCTCGTTCGAGCTTTTTATCGATTCGATCTCGAGTAGCTCGCGAGTAGCTCGGCTCGTTTACACCCCTAGTGAGGATATTCAATTTATAGCATGTTTATGTTCCAACTTAAAGTGCCCTTTTTATCTAGTCAAAATTACAGCATAGGTTTGCATCTATAGTGGTATACTTACACCTTTAACTATTTATATGTCAAGATTTACAGATAAGTTTGTAAACATTTTTTGTACCTAATCATTCGTAAAATAAAGACGATTAAAATGAAACAAACGTTCAATACCCAAACTAACTTTAAAAATTAAATAGACTAACAAACTAATTTTAACGCGCGCAACAATTCTTTTGTAGACCTCTGAAGGTGAAGCTTACCTAGTGTTACATAACCTCTTTGCAACGACCGTGACTAAGACAAAGTTACCAGGATAAAGATATGAAACGGTTAAAGCTTGACATTTGACTGTTTTTTAACAAGAAACAAGTAACAAATATCAAGTGATCAGAATATTTACACGAAAACTAAATTGACAAAACAATTACCGGAAAATATGTATTTATCACTTTTTGTAGGAACCGTTCGTATAAAAACCAATAATACTTTTATAAATTCGATTACAATTCAAAGAAAATAAAGAAAACAAGTGAGTTACAATATGATTACAATTGAAAAATTAGAAATACAAGAAATGAGTAGAAGAAGAAGCATAATCGTCGCTGAGGATTCGTGTTTAACACGGGTCCCTTAATACATTTGTTTCCCTGGGTACAACAGCAGAAGCAGTTGTACTGTCGGAATTGACTCACAACCCAAATTATACTTTAAAGAAAAAACATGAAGAAGATCAACTACATGTTGAAAAATTAGAAGAGAAAGAATGAGAGAATTTTATAGAGTTAGTTCTTTAGTGTTGTATTTGATGTGTTTTCTAACGAAGGCTCACCTTGATATTTATAAGACAAAAAAAAGTTCAAACACCTTATTCAATGTCCATAAATATGAGTTGAAACATCCAATTAAATATGAATAATGAGATGGAAGATCTCATGTAATAAAATACCCACATTGAATAAAGAGTTGAAACACCAATAAATTTATTACTCCCTCCGTCCCATTTTAAATGTCCAAATTTCCTTTTTTGGTTGTCCCAATTTAAATGTCCATTTCAAAAATAAAAATATCATTTCCAATTTTACCCCTAATTATTTAACATAAAATCTACTTTATAACTAAAAGACAAAATATTTTAATGGTATTTTTGTCATTTTATAGGTTAAAATAATATAATAATCTACTTTTTCTTAATCTTTGTGTCATGGGTCCCATGACATTTAAATTGGGATGGAGGGAGTATTTTGTATTTTTCACAAATTAATATTTGTGTTTTACAAAATATTCCAACAATCCCTACATAAGAAAAAGACAAAATCTCATTTTCTCAAATGAAAAACATAGTTTCTCATGTGAAAAACCTATTTTCACATATTATATCAACAATCCAAATTGATCGTTACATACAAGTTTCTTAGATATAATTCAGCGGTTGAGTATTGCTGGATAGGTATGTGTTACCTTTGAACCTTCCGTTGTGATGCATACTTAGTCTTCTAGTGATTCGGTAGACGTGATGTCCTTGAACCATCCACCATTTATGGAGATGACAATACACTTCACACAACACTCTTCCTGGTTCGGTCAAACCCTCATTGTCGTGTCCGTTATGGTCATGGAACACTAGCCTGGTTCTGTGAAAGCTCTAAGAATTGCGCACCCCACAATTTCATTCGAAGCGAAACCACTTCTCTTTCACATAGGTGATTTATCTAAAAATCATTAAAAGCATTAAGGTTACTATGATTACGCAAATCATTAACCATACGGAATGCTTAGCCTCACAACGTGTCACTGTTGTTATGGGAATGGACTAGGAAGTATTTAAGCTCCCTTTATAATTTGGGAGGACATGTACAAACATTTATACATATTAGCTTATATATCGACTGGTATATTAACTATGCCCCCACAGTGACCACCCTTAGATATATGAGTCGGTTGTCCTATTGAACTTAGATCTTGGGATCTCCAGTCAACTAAGTTAGGTTTTCCTTCATATACCATCTTTCATGGGCTTTAGTCTCATTCCACAACTCCATCTCTCATCAACCCATGGTTGTTGGATCCAAAACCATTATCTATGACTTCGTCAGGTCAATAAAGATAATTGCAGTGAGATGAGTTGTTACGATGTGTTATTAACTCACAAGTTAATCTTGCCTTTTTACATTTTTTAAGACTATAACCTCAGGTATCAACCCGAATGTAGGTACATTTTGTCTTTAAAAATACATTTCAAGGCTAACATATCCATGCCATTAGTAATTGGATGTCAAATATAACTAATTGACCTTTGAGTCTAACTAGTAGATTCGGTCACATATTTGCATTATATTTGGCTCAACAAAAGGTTTCCTTTTGACACCTTTTGACACGGGTTTGAGAAAAATTCTCAAATACCATTTCTCAAATGGCTTAATGGCTTCCCCCATATTTCTTGCACTTAGATAGAATATGTTTAAATATTAGACATCCATGATTTGAACAAGATCAACGTCTTTGTATCAATGATGTCATCCATGCTTGTTTACCAGCTAAAGCAACACATGCCTTGTCATAGGTTGTTATTAACTATCTCAAACTTAAAATAATTTTAAGTTACCATCTAGATTAAATCTAAAAGATTGAGCTCTCTATAAGCTATATGACTTTCCTTAGATTGAATGACAACTGTCACTCACATTGTCTTATACACAACTTTACTTTTATGTTGTATATGAGTTGAATGTTTCACATTAGTAGTCTCCTCAGAGCCCCATAATTAACAAGTACTAGTTTAGCATGCTTTAGACTACAATACTCTAGCATATGAACAGAAGATGCATCTTTCTAATTCTTAATAGCTTTTAAGGAATATCCTAATATTCGTTCACAACATTCATTTCATAGTTTAAGCAAACAATGAGAGTTGGCAACATCCCAAAATCTCAATATTTTAGAAAGTTTAATATGTAAGTCACACAAACATACATAGATCATCATTCAGTCTAGGATCATAAACTTTTTTATCTCTTTTTTCTCAAAAGGTTTCATCCTTGACTCATATGGACTTTGAACAATTATAAATTGATCTCACATAGTGGTACTCCCACTTTGAACAATCACAAAATTGATATAAAACATCATGTTGTTTATATAGTAAATTTTTCACAAATATTAGTATTTAAACAATTATATATGTTCATAGCAACAAAGATTTATCTTTTCATCAAATAGTCAACTTGAATCTATTATTGCTTTATGACGTGTTACTTTTCACAAGAGTAACAAACTATATTAACACTTAGCAGTTTCGAAATAAACTATTTTAATTTTTTATGTTTTGATTACGAAAATCAATACCCAAAATTGTAAATAGTTTTATTGAATAAAAAACTTTTAACGCACACGTTAGAGATAAAATGTTTACATAAAACAGTTATTTAAATTTATCATTAACACACATGTTTAGAATAAACGCCTACATAAGACGCTTTTAGACCATAAAATTTAGGTAATATCTAGCACACATGCTAGATAAGTAAATGGGTTCTAACACGCACATTAGTCAACAAAAAGTCTACATCAAACGTTCCAGGCATATGGTTTCATGTAATGAAAGGTTCCAACAAAACGTTTGTAAAATGTTTTGAAGCAAAAAGATTTGTAAAATGAACATTTGTAAAGCACGCGTAATTAATGATTATGATTGTCAACGTTTTCGGGTGAATAATGATTTCATCATTTGTGTGACACCTGAGAATTTTGGATTAACAACGTTACCTAAATCAGGTTAATTCCAATAATGCAACTATACTCTACATTTAATTAGTTGAATTAAATATGCTACTTGTTACGCAAACAGTTACACGTAACGGTAATTTAGAGAATTACAAAATCACACGAGTTAATACATGAACGTTGGTGAATTGAAATAATAATCCTAAACAACTAACTAAATATAAATTTAGCAAATTTATATGTTATATGACTTATGTGTTTAATTTCTTGACCTTTCGTGAAATCGCGTATTTTATCGGTTTTAACGTTTAACAAGTTCAACAAGTTTTATGGCACAATTTATAAATCATTTTTTTTATAAAATACATAAAGGGCTTTTCTTATATTTTAGCAAACTTCAACTAATAGATGGTCCATGGATCATCTAGGTGATCCATGGGTGACCCAAACCCACCATTTCAATTAATTTAATTATATTAAACCATTTCACCAATATATATATATATATATATATATATATATATATATATATATATATATATATATATGATATTTATGCATAGGTTGGACTCACCGGCTTGTCGGTGTTATATATTTTGTATGTACTTTGTATGTTTTTGTACTAGCGAATCTACGGGCGAATCTATAGATTCGCCCGTAGCACAGTTTAGTGTTTGTGATGGTGTCGACTGGGCGAACCTGTTTGTGCCCAGCGAACCTATATGGTTCGCTAGATAGATTCGCTGCAACGAATCTATCAGCGAACCTATGACTGATATATATTGTAACCTTATCTTCAAGAAATAGAACTTTTGCACAACTTTGACAAAAACTCTATCTTACTGATTGTGTCGTGTGATTGTTCACTGGAGGTGCTAGGAGCATATATTACTCATCTTTGTAGCTTATATACCTCCGGTTGTGTGGTTTTATCTCGTTATTGGTTGTTGGGTTATAATATACTTTGTTTGTTTGAGTCAAGTGTGTTTTGTTGTTAAACAAGTCATTAAAGCACTGAAATCACGATCTTTATGGACCAACAATATGGTATCAGAGCCTTAGTGCTCTTGATTGTTTGATTCTAGTGATTTTTGTGTTGATTTTGGGGTTTTTGTGTCAAAACACTATTTGATTCTTTTCTGGACGGATTTTGGTGTTTTGGTGTTGTATTTTGCTCAAGTGTTGTCATATTTGGTCATAGAAAGCTTCTGAAACAAACGGTTCTACAAATGGTCAAGTTTTGAAGCTGTCCGAGTTGTTTTCGTACTGTTACAGGTTAGTTCGTAACCCAGCGAACCTATCTGTTCTTCCAGCGAATCTAGTTGTTCATCCAGCGAATCTAGTCAAATCTTGTGTTCTGTAATTTTGTGGCTGTGGCTAGCGAATCTGACATTTCATCGAACGAAAGTTCACTTGTTTGGCAAACTGTGCAAGCGAAACTGCTGCCAAAATCTATCGAGCGAATCTGTTCTTGCTGCTCAGCGAATCTGTTTGTTTGTCTAGCGAATCTGCGAGCGAATCTGTTTGAGCATTGGGCGAATCTATTCCAGCGAATCTGTTTGTTTTCAGCGAAAATATAATCTGTTTAAAATTATGACCACATCAACTCTGAATATGAATGATCTGGATAGTGTTCAACCTAACAGGCCACCGAAACTTGTTAGTGGTGAGAATTTTGAAGACTGGAAGAGGTGTTTGAAAGCTTTTTTCTACTACATTGACTATAATCAATGGGAGTCAACTGTAAATGGTCCGCACGTGCCAAAGACAGTTGAAGGAACTGTTACTTCAATAAACACTGATCCAAGTACTTTCACTGAAGCAGACACCAAGTTGCTTGATCGTGACAAAAAGGCACTTGGGGCATTGATACTTTGTCTGCATCAAGATATTTTCAACAGGTTTGCTGAACACACAACTGCAAAAAGCTTGTATGACGCGCTGTGCGAGTTCTATGATGGTAATGAGGATTTGAAACTGGATAGAAAAGCTCAAGCTGAGAAAGAGTTTAACTCTTTTGTGGGGTATTCGCAAGAAAACCTGACTGATATTACAAATCGATTTCTATCTGTATCAAGTAATCTGAAGAAGTATGATGATAAGCTGGGCAATCATGAACAAGTCACAAAGCTGTTAGATTCTCTTCCCCCTCAGTAGAGTCTTCAAATCAAGTTGTTGAAACAAGAAAGAAACTTTCATGACTATAAGCTGATGGATGTTATAAACAAGCTGAAGTCATTCGATCTTGATGTGAAGAGTAGAGAATACAATCAGTCTATGATGGTTCCAAATATTCCTTCTCAGAATGCTGCACTTATTTCATCCGCTGCAAACTCTTATATCTACAGTGCTGCACCTGGAGGATCATCAAGTCATGTGTCTGCTAAATCTGTTGGTGCATCCACAAATGTTGGTTCAAGCTCAAATGCATCTGTCACCACTCAGATTCCATCTGACACTATGGCTTTATTTGGAATGTTTGTTCATAGCTATGAAGCTCTTGTTGCTGGTGAGTTAAAGGGAAAGGGGATGACTGTTGAAGATATGTATCAGGTGGATCCTGATGATCTTGAGGAAACCGACATCCAATGGCAAATGGCCATGCTTACTCTTCGTGCTAGAAGATTTATGGAAAGAACAGGTAGAAGAGGTTTTGGGAATCAGGGACAGAACAACAAGCTGGGGTATGACAAGGGAAAGCTGAGATGTTATAACTGTAAACAATTGGGTCACTTCAAAAGGGAACGTCCTTTACCAATTGTTACTGAACCAGTGAATTCCGGAAATCCAAGATCTGTTCCAAATCAAGAAAGGCTTGAGGAAGCAAAATCAAAGAATGAAACTGCACTGCTCACCAACTTTGATTGGAGTGCAGAAATTGAAGAGGCAAAGGAGGAAATTAATCATGCCCTAGTTGCTGAAATTGTTGAGGTTGATGAGAACTATATAAATTGCTTTGATCCTTTCAAAGAATTTTATGGTGAAGATGAAGAAGGGAAGGTGGAGAAAGTTAATGAAGTCCAATCTGATGCTATTGTTCAAGGGCATCTGAATCACTCGGGATTGGTTTGTGAAGCTGCGGTAAATGAAATGAAGAATGAGGAGGAGTCAAAGCTTAACTTGGAAGCAATGATTGAGAAGGCGAGGCTTGACGCTGTTGATGAATTCAAGAGGAATACTCCCTACTGCCAGTGTGATCGTGCCCTTGCTGCCGAAAAACTGGTAATTGGTCTTCCTTATGACATTATTGAATATATGTGTTCATCTGCTTGCAAAATTCGTTTAATTGGCATATACAAAGCTAAGAAATTGTTAATGTCAAACGAAAACGAATTAAAGAGAACTAACAAAGAGCTTAAATTGAGTGAGTCAAAATATTTTGTCAAACTAAGAGAAGCCTTGAAAGAAAATGAACATTTAAAAAGAACTCTTTTGGAAAAGAACTGTGAGATAAACTACTTAACTGAGCAAGTCACTCTTGCTGAATTTGAAACAAGAAAACTCAAAAATAAACTGCAGCAGTGGACAATATCTAGTATGAAAAGGGAGGAACTCTGCAAGAAACAACGGGGGGCCAGAGTTAAGACAGGTTTGGGTCTTAATAATGAAACATATGCATATCCCCCACCTAGTACCTTCTGTTACTCTCCAACACCTATTCCTCATCCCTCAAATGAGTTGATACAAGAGATTATACAGAATGATTCTAACAGCTCTATTGCAGGTTTAAATCTTAAAGAGGTTAGAGAGGATTACGCATATGGTGGGAGTACTGGGCTTGGTTGTTCTAGCAGTAGTGAATGTTCTAATTCCGATTCCAAGAAGTCTTTTGAAGACATTAGTTTAATTAATTCTGTTTCTAGTAATGTGTTATATTCAGACAATTCCATGTTTAATAGTAACTTAGGGTGCACTACTTCAAATCCTAATGTGTTGAATGATGATTTGATTGAAAATGCGTGTGTGAATGACAAAGACAAACTTTCAGGTCATGTCTCTGAAAGTCAAACCAAAACAAACTGTTTTCAAAAGTTCTTCACTCATCAAATTACGTCTTTCACACCAGTGAGAATTTCAAAACCTAAATCTGAATATGTAAAGGTAAAAGTCACAACAGGTAAATCGAAAGAACCTTATGACTCTTACAGTGATTGCAATTCTCAACTGTCTGAATGTGACGAAGAAATTGAAATGGATAAAAGTCCTATTGGTAAAATTTCCAAAGTGGGCTTGAAATCTCATTGCTTTAAATGTGGAAATATTAATCATACTGCTAAGCAATGTCCCAAGTTAGTCAAAAACAGTTCAAAGCAAAAATCTTTTGGAAAAAGATTAAACACATTCGTAAATAATTTCTTTTGCAATTCTTCATCTGTTCCACCACCCAAGTACACAAAGGGTTGGGTGCCAATTTCGAAGGTCTAACTTTTTAATTTTTCTTAATAAATGTCAGGAACATTCAAATGCCGTTGTAAATAGTCACTGGCATATTGACAGCGGATGTTCCAGACATATGACAGGGTTGAAGGACCTACTGACTAACTATCGGATTATCAATGGCGGATATGTTGCTTTTGCGGGAGACAAGAAAGGTGGTAAGATGATTGGTCAAGGAGAAGTCTCAAATGGTTCACTAACTTTGGAAGACGTCAACTATGTTCCTGAACTTGCATTCAATCTTCTCAGCGTATCACAAATCTGTGATAAGAATATTCCAGTGATGTTTCTTCCAAATGAATGTTTATTCTTGAAGCCAGAGTTTTCTATTCCTGAAGAATTGATGATCATGCGTGCTCCGAGACGAAATGATACATATATGCTAAATATGGGATCAAAAGAATCAACTTCTACCGTGACCTGTCTCCTTTCTAAAGCTTCATCTTTTGAATCGTTCCAGTGGCATAGACGTTTAGGGCACATTAATTTTAAAATTCTGAATAAATTGGTTAAGAACTTAGGGGTTTACCACTCAAAGATTTTTCAGTGGTTGAGAAATGCATGGCTTGTGCTAAAGGAAAACAGCACAAAAAGCCACATAAACTTAAAATTACAAATTCTATCTCTGAACCCCTCGAATTGTTACATACTGATTTATTTGGTCCAATAAGTGTCAAATCTATTGCTAAGAAATCTTATTGCTTGGTTGTCACAGATGATTACTCTAGGTACACCTGGGTGAGATTCATGGCATACAAGAGTGAGACTGCTGAAGAGTTGATGAAGCTGATTCCTCAAATCGAGGTTCTTGGAAAGCGAAAGGTTCAAGCCATCAGAAGCGATAATGGAACGGAATTCAGAAACCATATCTTCAACTCTTTCTGTGAACAGCGGGGCATTCTCAGACAGTTTAGTGCCGCACGAACACCACAACAAAATGGTGTTGCTGAAAGGAAGAATCGAACCCTTGTGGAGGCTGCTAGAACTATGCTGATTGAGTCAAAGCTTCCAATTATTTTCTGGGCGGAGGCAGTTAATTGTGCAGCTTATGTTCTGAACAGGGTACTGATTATCAAAGAAAAGATGAAGACATCATACCAGCTGTTTCGAGGGATTAAGCCGTTGATTGATTTTCTGCGCCCCTTTGGATGTTCTTGTACTCTTTTGAATACTCAAGATCAGAAGACGAAGTTTGGTGCTGTTTCGGATGAATGCTTCTTTGTAGGATACTCAAACACACAAAAAGCGTATCGTGTTTACAACAAGCTAACGCGGATTGTGCAAGAGTCCTATTATGTTGACTGGCAAGAGTCAAACACAACAAGTATTGGTAGTGAACCGGCATGGTTTTATGATTCCACCACTATTTTCAAATCATTCAATCTTCCTGACTCTGACGATGATGACATCATTCCTCACACATCAGTTTCTATCTTTAACCATCCACCTACACAATCACAACCACAACCCTCAACTACACAATTACCTCCCACTTCATTCGACATTCCACCACCTCCACCACCTCAAACTGTTCCAACTTCTCCATCAGATATTCCATCATCATCCACTTCCATTCCTACATCTACCACTAATACAATTCCTCCAACCTCAAACATACCTTCACAACCATCTAATCAAACACTCTCAACCGAAACCAATCCTTTGCTCCTCAACACAGACTTCAAAACCTTGAAAAATCACCCTCATGACTACATCATAGGATCAATTACTGATGGTGTGCGAACTCGGAGTCAGAGTGGTCTGATTAATGAATGTCTCTATGCTGCCTTTCTATCTCAAGTTGTTCCGAAGAATTTTAAACAAGCAATTGAAGATCCTAGTTGGGTGGATGCCATGCAAATGGAACTGCAACAATTTTGGAAGCTTAAAGTTTGGGAACTGGTTGATCTTCCTCCTAATAAGTGTTCCATCGGCACTAAATAGGTTTTCCGAAACAAGCCAGATGATCGCGGTGTTGTCATCAGAAACAAGGCGAGATTGGTTGTTCAAGGATTTGCTCAAGAGGAGGGGATTGACTACACTGAAGTTTTTGCTCCAGTCGCTCGCCTTGAAGCCATTAGAATCTTTCTTGCTCATGCTGCGAACAAAAACTTTAAAGTTTATCAGATGGATGTGAAATGTGCATTTCTATATGGAGATATCGATGAGGAGATCTACGTATGTCAACCACCGGGTTTCGAGGATCCAGATTTTCCTGCAAAGGTTTACAAGCTTGATAAATCCTTGTATGGGTTGCATCAAGCTCCACGTATCTGGTATGAAACTCTGACACAGTATCTTCTCAGCAAAGGTTTCTCTCGTGGCACTATAGATATGACATTGTTCAAGAAGGAGGTGAATGGTGAGTTGCTGATGGTTCAAGTGTATGTTGATGATATAATCTTCGGTTCGACAAATGAAGGGCTGTGTAGAGAATTTGAAAAAGTGATGATGGATCGCTTTGAAATGACGATTATGGGGGAGATGTGTTTCTTCTTGGGGCTGCAAGTGGAGCAAAAGCCAGATGGAATTCTTATCCACCAAGAGAAATATATCAAAGAAATCCTCACGAAGTTTGGCATGGATGATTCTTCTCCGGAACTGATTCCTTTCACCGCTCAAACATGCCTAACTTCTGATGATAATGGGAATCCTGTGGATGCTCATCGGTATCGCTCGATGATCGGATCTCTCATGTATCTGACTGCAAGCCGACCGGACATTACATTCGCTGTGTGCTACTGTGCTCGTTTCCAGGCCAACCCAAAAGAATCACATGAGAAAGCTGTTAAACGCATTTTTCGTTACCTTAAGGGTTCCTCTCGTTTGGGACTTTGGTACCCAAAAGGTGGGAACTTTGATTTACATGCTTTTTCTGATAGTGATCATGCTGGTTGCAGGATTAACCGAATATCAGTCACTGGCGGATGTCAATACCTTGGCGAATGTCTTGTTTCCTGGCAAAGCAAGAAGCAAACAACCGTCTCTCTGTCCACAGGAGAAGCAGAATACATTGCTGCTTCAAGTTGCTGTTGCCAAGTGCTCTGGATTCAGCATCAGATGATGGATTATGGCATCAACTTTCTTCATACGCCACTCTTTTGTGATAATGAAGCTGCTGTTGGAATTGCCAAGAATCCTATTCATCACACTCGCACCAAGCACATTGAAACAAGAATTCATGCCATCAGAGATGCACAGGAAAAGGGGTTCATAGATATTATTCCTATTGAAACTCGAAAGCAAAAAGCTGATCTTTTCACAAAAACTTTTCACAAACCACGTTTTTATGAACTGATCTCTATGCTGGGACTTATATCTTTTTGAAAACCTTTTTCTATGTGAACCAATTTGTAAATATGTAAATAACTTTTTTTTCTTTTCTTCTTCTTTGAAAATTCCGTGGGTCACTCATTTCCTCGCTCCTTTATTTTATTTTATTTTTCTTTTATTTTCTCTTTTATTCTGTATATATATATTAAAAAAATCTGAAAAACAAAAATTTCTTTTTATATAGCTATAATATAAAAATTTTGGGGGAGATATTAAAGATTAACTATTTATAGTTTTTCAAATTTTGCTATTTCAAGATCTCCGTTTTGATTGATGTTGAAGAAACGTTGAAGGAGGTCAGAAGTATTGTGTTTGGGATATGTCAGATAAGCTCAGCCCGAAAAAAAAGTAAACAGTGATTGTGTAGCCAAACATAACGTTCAAGATCTCGGCAACAAGGATTATCCCCTTGACATGATTGGATTGCACAAAGATAAGGGTTCTGACAAAAATGGGTTGAGAGCGTCAAATCTTTGCCTTGTTTTCCCTAAACATCCCAAATCACCCTCGCCCTATCCCCGAATCGAGTTTCTAGTGTGCAAAACAAAAAAAATAAAAAGCTGCTAGTGATGCTCTTCGGAAAAACCTCTGAGTGAGTTACTTGTTAACTCCTCAGAAAGTATTGAGTCAAAGTGCTTAACTCCTCTGTTATACGGAAGTATTGACCTGGAGTTGGTGGATCTTCTCTGCTATACGGAAGTATTGACCTAAAGATTCACCGAGCATGCTCACATGTTTATCTCCTCTGTTATCGTCGGTATAGACATGGAGCTCTGAACTATTTGAGTTTCCCAAATAATAAGTCGCATTGTGTTCAAAAGAATCAATTGCTGACAAGCTCCACTCACAAAAAGATGCAAAAATTGCACAAGTGTCAAAAAGAAGCTAATGCATCGATCAAAATTCAAAATTTGATCCTCGAAATTCAAGCAAAGTCAATCGTATTGCTCAGATATATCCTGATGACAGAACTTGTTCTTTTTACCTAGATGTCTGTGGGGACCGAGTTGTCTGTGCTTCTTCAATCAAACCAAAACATGATAAAAGAAGCTGCTGATCTCTTGTTGAAAGGACTAAGGCATGGGTTTAAATGGACAAACATATCTGCAATCCCGCCAATCGATGATTCTCCGGATTCTGCTCAAAACATCATGAAAAATACATATATCCTTCTTTAGCTTTTAAAAATTCTTGCGTTTTCCTTTATTTTATTTTATTTTTCTATTTTCTATCTTGTTATTATTGTTATTTTTAGGTTAATGTGTTTATTTATGGAGCGTTGAAATCGTGGGACGTTGTCGTGGATTTTCAAAGAATTTAAAATTTGAGAAAAATATATATATATATATATATATATATATATATATATATATATATATATATATATATATATATATATATATATATATATATATATATATATATATATATATATATATATATATATAAATATTTTTGTTTTGTGTCCCAGCGAACCTGCTAGCGAACCTACAGGTTCGCCAGAACCTCAGATTCGCCCGGAACCTCTTTACATCGCCGCCTTGGTTTACTTGACTTTTGGTTTTCGGGCGAATCTAAAGTTCGCTAGTGTGTCTGCCAGCGAACCTGTGTCTGTATATATATGTAGTGACAGCGAAATATTTCACAATTTCGCTGTCACTATTACTGTAGCTGGGCTTTTCAAAATCCAACTGACGAAAGTTCGATTCGTACTCTTCAACCGGTTTTTCACACTTAAACATCTTTATTTTGGTCTGGTATGTCAACGCCTCCATTTTAATCTATGTTTTAAACCATTAATCGCACCTTTAAACCCTTAAATCTGTCGATCTGTGATGTTGTGTAAATCAAATGACTGATTTGGTGTTTTTAATTAGGAATTTACTTCATAATATCCTCGTTTGTTGTTTATATTACCTGTTTGTTACTTTGATTGCTTGATAATGGTATATTGACTGTGATTTTGGCCGTTTTTCAAAAACTAGGGTTTCCAGCGAACCTATGTGTTCGTCTGGCGAATCTGAACGAAAGTTCAAAACTTCGAGCGAACCTATGTCGTTATGCCGCCCGTGCATCAACATAGATTCGCCCGACTGTTTCTAGCGAACCTATACATTCGCTCGACCAAATGACTGATTTTTCATGTCAGCGAATCTATAGGTTCTGGTGCCAAATCTCAGATTCGCTCTTTAAGCGAACCTAATTATCCATCGAATCTATTAACTGTTTTTGAAAATCTTCGTTTCTGATCAATCTCCGTTTATTTTTCAGGCACGATGTCTACATTATTCTTCGAAAGAAAGCACAATATGTGTGCTTTGCTTGACGAGAATCACGAAAAAGCCGGTGGCTATAGAGATTGTATCAAATGGTTGAAGTCGTCTCACATACATCACGCCATTTCTCATTCACCGACCATATACGAGCTGCATGTTCGAGATTTCTGGAGAACTGCAGTGATGAATGTATCTGTACAGCCATCTCGTATATGTGCCAAGGTTAGCGGTTTTGATCTGGAATTCACTGAGGCTGATCTGGCCAGGATTTTGAGATTAGAGGAGGATGTCGGAGATGAAGTCAGTATGACGGCGGAAGAGGTATATGGGGCATTTCGAACTGCGGGTTATGAGGGTCCGATGCCTGGAGAAAAGAAGATGGAGTTCGTGAAGTCCTATCTGATCCAAGAGTGGAGATATATTGCACAAGTATTCATTATGTGCTTGGATCATAGGAAAGGGGGTACTGACGGATTGAATTTGGACTGGGCTCGGGCCATGATGCTGTTTTGTCGGGGGCAAAAGGCTAATCTAGCTAAACTCATCTACAACTACATGCTAGAAAACATTCATGCAACTAAGGCGGGCAAGTGGTTGATGTACCCTAGATTTATCCAGATGATTCTGAATGACAAATTGCCAAATCTGCCGGTAGTTGGTGATGTTTTGAAGATATGGGAGATGCATTCCAGAATTTTTGGAGACTGTAAATCGGTGAGGTTGGATTGTGCGGGTCGGACATCATATTTGTGGGAAAACATGTACTCGGCAGATAGATGGGTACAAATTCAAAGATTAATGGAGACTGAGAGAAAACGGGGTGGAGAGAACATAGAGGTTGTCGAGAAGAAGATAAAGAAAAGGAAGGCGTACGCCAAAGAAAAGGACTATTCATTTGATCGGGAAGTTGATGAGATACAGGCTGAAATCGATGCAGGTAGGGAAAAGCGGACACAGAGGAAATCTGATACACCAACTGAAGCGTCAAAGAAGGCAAAGCACGATACTGCGGGTACATCTGCTGAATCTGTTAGTGGACTGAAAGGTGAGATTGACAGTTTAAAGGCTGAGTTGGGTGAACTGAAGAGTAAGTATGAGGAATTGGAGACTCAGGATGCTGAAAAGTCAACAGTTATATTTGAAATGGGGAGGATGATGAAGGATCAGCAGTGCCTGATAGTTAGGATATTCAAGGAGCTAAACAGCCTGAAAGAGAAAGATGGGTCAGAACCTGCTATGTCTGAGGCTGAATTGAAATCCTTAACGGATGCTGCAAAGTATCCGTTAATGGACGTTGTATTTGGGGATCAGGACAAAGGAAAAGGTAAAGCTGCTGAGGAACCGTTCGATGAAGAAATGGGTATAGATTTGGATGTGTTTGAAGGGGCAGAGGTGGTTGGAGGATCAAGCGTGAATTTTAGTCTGATAGATGAACCAGAGGTTGACATAAATGCTGACAGTGAAGATGATTTAGAGGATGAGCCAGAGAAGTATAAGGTTGAGGAGAAAGGGGTCTGTTATCAGTTTGAGCATATCGACTTAGACAAATCAGAGTGGTTTAGGAAGGAAGAAGAAGTGGTTCCCGAGGTTCCCATATTTCAGCATATCGATGAACCAAACACCTCCCAGTTGGATAGACAGGTGATTGCATGGAAATACAACTCCCTTGTGGATGCGTATATGATCAAAAGGAGGGGAGGTGATATCAGCTATATCAGAAATAGGAAGCATTTCGCCACCTTGCCGAGGTGGGACTTGCGAAGGTTGGCGGAACTTCCTCTGATTGGAAAGGAGGACAGTGGAAGGGCATGTGCATTTGAGGTGACAATCAGAGAAGCCGTGAAGAATAATTTTGTGGATTATGGGTATTAAAAACCGAGGCGGATGAGACAGAAAAAGGATAGGCATTGGGTTTCGTGGAAGGGTAAGGTTGTTTTGAAGATTGAAGCGGCGAAGATCATGACAAGGGTGAGGGTTCCGGACACACAGCCACCCAGACTGCAAGATTTCCTCAAATGGTTTTATGACAACAGCACGGGTGAGGCGGTTATCCGACTGAAAGGGGAAGATCATCCAGAAATTCGACTGTTTGATCCTATGGAGGTCTTCTCATTTTGTGATGAGGATTTAAAAGTTTTGTGTGAGAATAGGATTAAGCACGGGGCTGGAGACGATACTAGAACTGAAGCGAATCTGTTTGTGAAGGTCGCAAACAAAGCCCGGGGTATTCGTGATGAACTAAGGAGTGTGAACGAAAGATTGAGGAAGACAGATGATCAGAACTTGGAAATGGACGACTTGTCAAAGCAGCTTGATAAAACGATTGAGAAGAGGTTCGAGAAACCAGTGGAGGTTGTAGATTTGGATGTAACTGGCGAGGAGCATACTGAGAATATTCAGGGGGAAACGATTGATTTGGATGAGCCTGATACTGAGGTTGCCGAAGCAGAGTTTGTGGAATCGATGCTGGTGTTCAGTGAAGACGAAGAGGCCGAATCTGAAGACGTTACTAATCCAATGGCCGGAATTAAAGGAAGGGCATGAGCTTAAATTGAGAACCTTTGAAGCCGAGAAAAAGTCGGAGCTTAAATAGAAGACTTCCCCAGGTGAGGTCCAACCTAGGGGGAGTATTGATAGTCATCTATAGGTTGGACTCACCGGCTTGTCGGTGTTATATATTTTGTATGTACTTTGTATGTTTTTGTACTAGCGAATCTACGGGCGAATCTATAGATTCGCCCGTAGCACAGTTTAGTGTTTGTGATGGTGTCGACTGGGCGAACCTGTTTGTGCCCAGCGAACCTATATGGTTCGCTAGATAGATTCGCTGCAGCGAATCTATCAGCGAACCTATGACTGATATATATTGTAACCTTATCTTCAAGAAATAGAACTTTTGCACAACTTTGACAAAAACTCTATCTTACTGATTGTGTCGTGTGATTGTTCACTGGAGGTGCTAGGAGCATATATTACTCATCTTTGTAGCTTATATACCTCCGGTTGTGTGGTTTTATCTCGTTATTGGTTGTTGGGTTATAATATACTTTGTTTGTTTGAGTCAAGTGTGTTTCGTTGTTAAACAAGTCATTAAAGCACTGAAATCACGATCTTTATGGACCAACATATATATATATATATATATATATATATATATATATATATATATATATAGTATTGATGTCAAATGTAAACCAAACCTTAAAATGTTAACCATTAAACCAATTCTTAGCCACTCACTATTTTTTTGAATATTTTATTGACCAATGGTAAAGAATGTAATTTAATTTAAAAACAAGGGCATTATGGACTTTTTTATGTACTTTCCTAAAAAAAATCAAACTAAATATATCCCGCAGTCTCTTAACAAGCTCAACAATGTCTTTCAACTTTTTTCATATTTTTCTCTCAACCTTCTTCATATATATCTCTCTAAATTCATATGAACATCATGGTCTACATCACCAAATACATTAGATTGTAAACAATCCATCTCACCCATAAGATCTACAACAACCATCGCATCTCACCCATCTTCACCACCCTCCACACCACCGACAAGAAGGATGACCGGAGTTGTTGTTTGTTTACAGACGAGCAAACGGTTTCTGTTTTTTTACCAGATCTGTTTGATACAAGTTCCGATCTAAAAGCCCATCGTCTTAACCACTCCAGATCTGTTTTTTTACCACATCTGTTTGAAACTAGATTTGCAACTTAGATCTATCGCCGTTCAAACCATATTTGATTAAAAGGGGAGGTTTGCTCATATAGAGTATGTTGTGGTTGAACTTATATATTGATTGTAACCTAACATGGGTTTCATAAACACGTGTGTTAATATGTGTATTTGTATACTTATCTATTAACTGTTTAGGTTGTATTTTAATTTTTAGTTTACAAATATTAACGAAGTACATGTGTATGTGTATGTATATGTGTATGTGAGATTGAATATTTTATGGAACTTTGAATAAATGCAAATGTATAAATTGACTTGTATATATTTTTAAACTAAAATGCACACATGTGTTTGTTGAAATTACATATTAGTAAATTGAGTTTCCACGTGGTGTTCTTTGAATCTACACATGTGTATTTTTATTATTTTATACATATTTCACGAGAAAACATACTTTGTAACGACTACATCATTCTACATATGATGTACACATGTGTATTTTAGTTGGGGAATTTTCTAATTTTCTCATTTTCTCATTTACTATTTGTAATCTTTTTTTCTTTATAACATGTTGGGGACCCCAAATATGAGATTTGAAAAAAGAAAATTAAGGTGTATACATATGTGTACAAATAAATACACATGTGTTTGTTGAATTTACATATTACTAAATTGAGTTTCCACATGGTGTTCTTTGAATCTACACATGTGTATTTTTATTATTTTATACATATTTTCATGAGAAAACATACTTTGTAACGACTACATCATTCAACATATGATGTACACATGTGTATTTTAGTTGGGGAATTTTCTTATTTTCTCATTTACTATTTGTAATCTTTTTTTCTTTATAACATGTTACGGAGTATACTATATTAAACCTATTTCAGGTTTTCATCATGTTTATTTAATGATCATGCATCGACATTGTTTTGTACACAATTTATTTTAATTTGTACACATGTGTATACATACACTTTCTTAAAGAGATAAAATGTGAGAAAGAAATTTAATATAAGTAAGAAATAAAAAAACTAAGTTCCAGATAAAAAGAAATTAAAAATAAAAAAAAACAATCACGTGATTAGTTAGAGAAATGACAGGATAAAGTGAAAGAAAAGAAAAAGTAGATGGAGAGAGAAATAAAGTATAATGACTTTTTTACCCTTTTGATAGGTTCAATTGGATCGTTAATATCACTCAAAAAATCAGAATAACACGCACAAACAAACAGTTCAATCACAAACACAATTCATACTAAATAATTCTCTTTGTATATTGATGATCAAAGCAATTCGTAGTACAAGGTGCAGGAGAAACAAAATCACACACAGTTAATTCTCTCTCTAACAGTGTAAAAGTGATCTCTCCTCTCTCCTCACACACACACACTACATGCTTATAACAGCAAATACAAGTTTTAAGGAAAATACACAATAAACCCTAAACTATTTACAAACATGTAAACAATAAACAAAATACAAAGTAAATCTTAACAAGGAAATAACCCTAACAGTACTCCCCCTAAGATTTAACTTTGGATCTTCAGCAAAATCTTCAATTTTTTTTCTTCTTCTTTGATCAGCATCAATCTTTTTCTACCATTCTTCTGGTTCATCTTTGACGTTCAGTAACTCTCGTCCTTTATACTCTTCTTGTTCCTTCAAAGCTTCTTCAATACAGGACTTGAACTTTTCAGCGATCTTAGCTTGTCTCGGCTTGGACTCATTTGTCAGAATTGGTAAAGCATTCATACGTCTGAGCGAATCCAAATTTAAACCTGCAAAGTCAATATTAGCATAAAACTCGAATGGCATCTCCTGGCCTTTGACTTTCACCTCCAATGTTCCTTTTCTGGATATCCTCATATACTCTATCTCTGGTAAATCCACCCTCACGAGATTAGAGTTTAGCAATGCTTTCCTCACACGAATCTTTTCAGTTGCCGCTGCTATCACTTCAATCATCACTACAAACAACTTCCTATCAGCTTCAGCAAGCGCATCCTTACACTTTTCCATTCTGTAGCTTCTCAAAAAGTCTATATAGGACGGATGTAACAGCTTCAACTCAAAAGTACTAAAAAGAGTAATCATATCCTTGTCCCAATCCTCCAAATTCCGAACAAGCTTCAGTTCAAAAGTCTCTTGATTATAGAACACTCTGAGTATTGGCTTCGTCATTTGTGAACCATCTATCACCTTCAATCCAGGATCCGTCACTTTGTCAAAGTATTCGTCCGAAAACTCTTCTAAATACATGTCCTCAGTTACAACTAATCTCTTTTTCTTCCTTTGTTTCTTTGCTTGCACATATGCTGAATCTTCTTGTTGGCCTCTAAAATCCAGAAACTTCGGTGGTCGAGCAATCCCAGCATCAAGAAGCATTACACACTTATCACCACGCTCAGCACGCGTGTGATTTATCAACCTTAATTTGTGTAACTCCTTTAAATCCTGAACTTCCAACTTAAAGATGCTCGAGAAGTAATGATATACATCACATAAACCATTCACTCTCTTAATCATGAAAGCGTCAAATACTTCATCATATTTCCATGCGATTATCTTCACCTTCTTATTTTTCTCTGGCACAATCATGGAGTCAAGCAACTCAGCAATCGACTGACCTTTACTTAGCAGTGACCTCACCACGTCACCTGCTGTTGCTGACTTATGCCAAGATTCCCTAACATCCATTGGAATATTGTAAGATTTAACTTCGCTTGGAAACATATCCATCAGTTCGTGCCTCTTTTTGTGAGCATTTTCAGGTAACGCCATCACCGGAATTTCTTTTGGACCAAGCACTTTGAATCTCTTTGTCAGCTCGAAGTATTGTGGATTGTTATAGTCCAAATAAAACATTCTGTTGTACATTTTCTCTGTCTTCATGAAGCTAACCACAATCTTCCTTAGTGACTCAGACTTCAATCTCTTCAAAGTCTTATACGGATAGTTTCTCGAACTTAACCAACTGCGCATATCTGAAGTTGTCATTTCCTCGGGATTTTGGTGATATAATTCAGTCGGAGGTAAGTCTTCGATATTCAAGCTCTCTTGCATCGGAGTCCATTCACCCATCTCTATTACAAACTCTTTCTGATCAGCTTCGGCTTTATCTTGAGCAATTATGCACTTCTCATACTCTTCATTTATCTGACTCACCGTCAAACCATTCAAAAACACAGAGTTGTACTTCATTTTCTCAAGATATGCGAATCTTTGATCCAAATCATCTGGTAACTCTTCAACAACATTCTGTACTGGCTCAGCTTCATCTTCAGACTCAGTCCAATTTATGTCATCTAAATCATCCAACGCTTCAATCATAGGTGCATCGTCAGTTTGAACCGGCTCAAACTGACTTGCAACTTCAGCTTCTGTTTCAGGAACACTTTCAACTTCAACAGCTTCAGGTTGAATCGGCTCAACCTGAACTGTTTCCTCAGAGCCAACTTCTTTCTCACTATCAGTCACTGCAAATACCTCAGTTTCAGCTACAGAATCAGATTGAATCGGCTCAATCTGACCTGATTTAGCAATCTCAGCTTTATTCACATTTTCAGTCTCAATTACAACTACAGATTGAATCGGCTCAATCTGCACTGCTTCATCAATTTTCGCCCTTTTTGAACTTTCTTCATCACCAAAGATCTCAGGTATCGCATCTATCTTCCTCTTTCCCTCAGCTTTGTCCATATTGACAGTTTCAGCAGCAGCTTCATCGGGAATGATGATTGGTGATTCTACCAAAATACCAGCATTCGAAGTACCTCGAGCTCTCGTCAAATAAACTTTAGGCACATGCGATTCAGTCACTTCAACTTCATCAGAAAAGTCTTTGTCTGATGATGAGCCAGCCTTCTTTGGTTTCATTTCCTCCAACTCTTTTTCTAACATTTCTTTCTCTGCCTCCAGCGTATTACACTCAGCCTTCAGATCAGTATAATCATATTTCAGATTTTCATGCTCATCCTTCAGTTTTTCATAATCTCCTTTCAACTTCACATGTTCATCAACAAGTTTAACATGATCCTCATCTAATTTCTTGAAGGTTTTCAAATTTTGATTATGTATATCCCAATACTCATCCAATCTCTTCCTTTTCCGTTCATTTGAAGCTTTCATTAAATCATTTGCTTCAATCAGTTTTGCCACCATATCCTCTAACTCTGTAATTCGCTTCTCATTCTCTGATTTCTCATCACTTGGCACAACATTTGGTGAAGACTCCAAATCTTGTCCAATGTTTTCAACAAATGGTGGTGATGAGGTGGGAATATCAACAATAGAAGAATCAGCAACGCCAGCATCAGCTTCCTCAACTATCTGTGCCATAGTCTCAGCTTCGGCCATTGCCTCCTGTGCAATCTGAACTATGTCAATCTCTTCAGTTTCTACTACTGGTTTTGATCTCTTTCTTCGAACATACTGAACTGAAACATCTTTTGGAATATCAACAACAACTTCTTCAACCACAGAAGCAACCTCAGCAGGTTCTTCTATCACAACAGTCTCAGACTCTACTTCCATTCGTTCAAATGTTTCCACAATCTCAGTCTCCATTGGTTCAACCTCCTCTGAATTAGATTCAGATTCAGCATCATCACCACCATCATCATGTCCATCATCACTATCGCTATCATCCTCATCATCACCATCATCTTCTTCATCTTCTGGATGACGAGCAAAGTACTCGTCATCATCCAATAGATTATCAGGCACCTCATCCACTAGGTCCTGTGGATCAACAATCTCACCATGAGATATATGATAATATACACCCTCTACATCTTCTTCATTGTTGACTATATCTCTCATATAATCAAACAAATCTACATCAGGCACATTCCCGATACTCATCTTCCGGTAAGATAGATCGTTCATGTCCTCAGTGTATAGAATGCCTCCAGAATATCCTTCATTTCTGATGACAGGATAGGCAATGTTGATCATAAGTTGTAAGAATCTCGGGTACATGAGAAACTTAAACCTTTTGCCCTTCACCAAATTGAACACAAACCCATTCATTATCCATCTTGACATGTTGAATGGTTTGTTTTCTGCAATAGCAACTATCGGGGATGCAATGTCAGATGGGAAATTATCAAATCCTGCACTCCTCCTGGACATGCATTGCTGTACAACATAACACAGCAATTTATACTTCCTTCCCAACTTAGCCCGATAAAATTGTGATTTTGGAAATACAGGTGGATGGCCCATATTAACAAAACACGCTTTGCATTCATCCATGGTCAACTCATCCATCATACCAATCTCATCTTCATCAATCCTCAGGGCATGTCTAATTGATTCTTCAGAAACTGTCAGTACCCAATCTCTAGTAATGTTCCCTCTGACCACAGCAACACCATTCTCATTTCTGACAACCTCTGCTGTTCTCCAAAAACTCTTAATCAGCCTAGCATATATGACCGGTTTGGCACATATAGCATACACATATTTAGTCCTCTTGATGAACTTGATCATATCCCTGTAACCATCTGTTTCAGGAAGTGATTCATCCAAACATGCTACTAAATTGTGTTTAGGCTCAAACTTGAGATTTTCCATCTGTTAAAACACAAACAAACACAAAAACAAGACAAATGTGTTAGATTCTTCATTTAAAACATATCAAATTTTATAAGTGTTTGAATAACAGTTAGAAAGCAAAACATTCATATAATCATTTTAAATCCTAAATTGTTCTAATAACCTGATTTTCATCATTTTTAATCAAACAACTTTGAATCTAAAAGATTATACTTCATGTATCAATTTTAACTGTTAATCACTTAGACAAAATTTTGACATTTCTGTGATGAAGTTGTTTAACATGTTTTAGTTCAGTTTTATCATGCATTTGTCACTTTAAACAGATATTTCATCATTTTGATGTTCTAACTTTTAAGAGCTTCAAAGTTCATCAATGGCGATTTTAACAGTTGTCATAATTTTCACTGATTCAGTTGATTTTAAGGTGTTTTGGTGCAAATGAGTGGTTGAATGTTGATGATCGACAGATTTTAACCCTAAAACAACATTCGATTTAAGTTTTAATACACAAAATCAAAGTGTCGATTCAAAGTCCAAAACACTGTTCATCATCGTTTTTCTTTTTAACAGTTGATATGCAGGTCTATTGAGGTCAAAAACACTTAATCACTACCTTATTCAATCGATCAACCTTGTTACAGAGCAAACGATTGAATATGATAACACGGCGATTTTAAGTTCAGAGGATTTGTGTGAAAGTGAGTGTGTGAAATGATAAGTGTTTGTGAAGAGGCGGTATTTGTATCGTCAAAAATTTTAGGTCAAACTTTAAGTGCCGGGTCAACAGAAGGGACGGGCAAGCTTAAAAAGCCCAATAAGCTTTGCCGGGTCAAGTACTGTAGTGACGGGTCATGTACTGTAGTGACGGGTCACATACTGTAGTGACGGGTCAAGTACATAAGACAAGTCAATAACATATGAAAAACACTTGACGGGTCAAACACTGTAGAGACGGGTAAGTCACTGTAGTGACGGGTAAAGGTTAGGAACAACTACACCTGATGGGTTTTTATTCATCACCCGGCAGAATAGTTATCTTCAACATCACCCGGCAATATTTCTTCATCACCCGGCAACACAGTTGCTTTCCTTCATCATCCGGCTTGCTTTTCTTCTTCACACGGCAACCTTCTTCACAAGGCAACTTTCTTCACACGGCAACCTTCTTCATTACCCGGCAACACAGTGTCATACCTTTACACGGCAAGAAAATTTCTCTTTTACCCGGCTGTATAGTACACACTTGTCACCCGGCAAGATATCTATGACCTTCACCCGGCTGTATTTGACATGATCATTGCCCGGCTGTACAGTGGTCATAATATCTTCACCTTTTCTTCAATCACCCGACATGTATCAGACTTACAACATTACCCGGCAGAACAGTTCTTTACCCGGCAGAATAGTTGCATCTGATATCTTTGCCCGGCTATAACACTTGATCAATTTTCTTCATTTTTCTCGTCTGTTGACTTTTTCAACGTCATTTATTGCATCTGCAAACATTCTCCGACATATTAATTAGACAAGATATCCTTAAAAAGAATGTTTGTCATATTAATTATCAAACAATATTAAACATTGCAACAAATTTAATTTCCAATTAAATCCATTTTTCTTTTTCTTTTTCAAAATGTTTTTGCACAACCAGTTTTTCTATATCCCGAAGCAATTTCTTAAAAACAAATTACAAGACCTTGGGTTTGTTTTTAACACATCCAATACCTTTGCTTTTCATACCACATAACCTTGTTCATTCAAAACACACTTATTCAAAACAAAATATTTTTGGATTTTTGTAGATATTTTTCTTCAATTTTATTCTCCCCCTAAACTTGAAATTTCTAGAAATTTTTAAGTTTATCAAGGATGTCGATGTGTCAATAATGATTCCATATGCCTGCACACACAAAGCACACACATTAAAATAAAGACATATGCAATGCAATGAATCAAAATATCGCAGTGAGATCATACCACACATTATCTGAACATGTTTTGCAAGTTTTGAATAGACATTTGACTTATGCTTGATTGAGTGATGATATGAAAACATATCAATTAGCTCGAGTTGACACACTTACTTTTTTAGTATCATGATGATATTTAAGGTTCGATTAGAATGACTTATGTGACCCACATGTATACATATGTCAACATATTTCCTTATCAATCACTACCTGAATGCATATTGCACAAAACCTGGTCACTTACAGTCATACACAGTGTGGAATCTGGGTTCTATTCGGATTTGGTCCACTTTGGGACTTCTTTTTAATTCCATCTTTGGGAATTTTTCTTTCCTATCGTTCCCCTTGGGAATCTTCTGAATTCCATTTTGGAATTTTGTTTGGTGTTGGTCCACATTTGGGACTCTTTATGTTCCATTTTGGAATCTTTTGCTGCACCTTGAAGCTCAAAAGAGACTTCGTGTGAGACTTCAGGTCTGTGGGTACCACAACAAAGAAGCTCACGATGCGGTTCATCACACTGAGAAGACTACATCGTTACCCGATCATGCACAACTATCATCACAAGCAATGTATCAAAAGATATATATCTAGACATGTATAGCAATGGAACTTAACACAAAGATCATTAAGTTTATGTTTGTCAACAATCAACTTACTTTTTCAGTCTAATTGCCTGAGCTGTCTAGCACATCAATTAACATTCATCAGTCTTTATTAAAAATGATGTAGCAAGTAATGTCTAGTGTAACTATCATTTCTCACTTTTTGCAATATAGATTCTTATGACATGATATTTTTCTTTTCTTTTTGCTTTTATATTTTGTTTTTGCTTTTCTACTTTCTTTTTCACGCAAGCACACACAATACAAAACATAAAGTAAAAGACAAAGGAATCAAAATATAACATCAACTTATTATATTTTTGGCTTTTATATTTTTCTGATTTTTGATTGTTTTTGAAAAATAGAATCAATCATGATTGATTAATCCTATGGATTGAATTAAGAATTCAAACCGGCCTGACAAAAAAGATTTTGTAAAAAGATCTGCCAGTTGTTTGTCGGTATGAACCTTAATCAAAATTATTAAACCCTTTTCAGAGTTGTCTCTTAAAAAATGATATCTAATTTCGATGTGTTTGGTTTTAGAATGTTGAACAGGATTAGCAGTTATGAACATAGCAGCAGTATTGTCTATGTAAATAGGAGTTTTTAGAAAGTTAAACCCGTAGTCCAGCAACTGATTTTGTAACCATAAAACCTGAGAACATCCTGCAGATGCAGCGATATACTCTGCTTCAGCTGTGGATACAGAAACATTGGTCTGCTTCTTGCATTGCCAAGAGACAAGCCTTGGACCCAGAAATTGACATCCACCAGTTGTCGATTTCCTGTCAAGAGCACAACCACCAAAATCACTGTCAGAATAGCTATATAATTCAAAATTTCCTTCGTAAGGATACCATAACCCAAGATTTGGTTTCCCTTTGATATATCTGAATATACGCTTCACAGCAACAAGATGCGACTCTTTCGGATCAGACTGATATCTGGCGCATACACAAACAGCGTACATGATGTCTGGTCTTGATGCAGTAAGATACATCAGAGAACCGATCATTGATCTGTATAGTGTTTGATCAACTGCTTTGCCCTTTGGATCCGGTTGAATCTTGCAATTCACATCAGATGGAGTTCGAATTGTTTGACAATCTTGCATCTTGAACTTCTTCAACAACTTATCAACAAATTTTGATTGATTGATGAAAATTCCGTCAGCTGATTGTTTCACTTGTAATCCAAGAAAGAAGTTAATCTCCCCCATTGAACTCATCTGGAATCTAGACTTCATGATTTCTTCAAATTCTTTGCACATTGACGCACTGGTCGAACCAAAGATAATATCGTCCACATATACTTGAACACACAACAAGTCATCATTCTCCCTCTTCATAAACAAAGTTGGATCAATCTGACCTCTTGTAAATCCATGTTCTAGTAAATGCTTGGATAATGTCTCATACCAGATTCTTGGAGCTTGATGTAGACCATATAGCGCTTTACTCAACTTGTATACACGATGAGGATAGTCAGGATCTTCAAAACCCGGAGGTTGTCTGACATAAACGTCATCTGTAATTGGTCCATACAAGAAAGCACCTTTAACGTCCATTTGGAATATTTTAAACTTCATGAAGGAAGCATATGCAAGAAAAACGCGTATGGCTTCAAGTCTTGCGACCGGAGCAAACACCTCTTCATAATCAATGCCTTCTTCCTGAGTGTATCCCTGTGCAATCAGTCTTGCTTTGTTCCTCACTACAATGCCACGTTCGTCTGGCTTGTTTTTGTACAACCATCTTGTACCAATTGCGTTCTCTCCTTCAGGTAAGTCCACAAGTTTCCAAACTTCCTGTTTGCGAAACTGGAGTAATTCCTCCTGCATGGCTTCAATCCAACTGTTATCTTGCAGCGCCTCTGAAATGTTATTTGGCACCACTTGAGATAGAAAACACGAATAAAGACAGACATTTGCTTGCTCAGTCTGACTTCTTGTAGTTCTCTGATTCAACGGCCCAATAATCTGAGAGACAGGATGTTTCTTGTGAATTCGATGAATTGGTATGTCATCTCCTTGCACTTGACTCTCCAGATTAGAAGTATTCAGATTTGGTAGATCTTGTAGTATGGTCGAAGTGTGTGGAGTAAAATTCGGGACTTGATCCGGTGAATTGATGAAGTAATCAAATGATTCTGGAACAGCTTCACCATTCGGATCTGATGATGGTTGATTCTGATCAGATCCACCATCATTAGGAGAAATCACATCTTCTTCTTGATTGTTTGATTCTTGATCTTCATGCGAACCAGAAGGACCCGGAGCTTGACTGGATTTGACATGATCAGGATTGTGAAAAGACATAAATGGATATTCAGAGTTGATATTTCCATCTTCGTCATTATCAGAATCGTCACTAAAGCATCCTAAGTCGCCTGATTCCTTGTTTGTTTTTCCTGAAAAATCAAATAAGTTAGAATTGAAGGATTTCGATAATGAATCTAAATCAAATAACCATTCGGGACCATGAGCCACTAAAGGAAACGAATTTTCTAAAAACTTGACGTTAATAGTTTCAATAACAGTATTTGTTTTGCTATTAAAAACCCGATAAGCTTTAGAAACAGACGAATAACCTAAGAAAAATCCATCGTCAGATTTTGACTCAAACTTCCCGAGATGATCATTCAAATTTAAAATCGATACCGGACAACCAAATGCTTTCAAGTAAGAAATATTTGGTTTCCTTCCAAACAACAACTCATAAGAAGTTTTCTTTTTATCTTGCACTAATAATGTTCTATATTGTACAAAACACGCAGTTGCAATAGCTTCGTCCCAAAAAGTGATCGGGATTTTGGCATCTGCGAGCATGGATCTTGCTGCTTCAATCAGTGTCCGGTTTTTCCGTTCCGCAACCCCGTTTTGTTGAGGTGTTCTTGGCGCACTAAATTGTCTAGCAATCCCCTTTTCTGCACAAAATAAATCAACATTAGCATTCTTAAATTCAGTTCCATTATCACTTCTTAAAACTTTAACTTTGCATTCCAATTGATTTTCAACTTTGATGATAAATTCTTTTAATAATTCAGCTGTTTCAGATTTAGCATGCAAAAAATAAACCCAAGAAAATCTCGTGGAATCGTCAATAATGACAAAACAGTAAGACTTCTTTCCAATGCTTTGCACATTTGTTGGTCCGAAAAGATCCATATGTAGCATCTGCAAGGGTTTTGAAATGGAGTTTTCGAGCTTGGACTTAAAAGACATCCGATGCTGTTTTCCCTTCAAACATGCTGGACAAAGATCAGTTTTGTAGAATTTCTTCGATGGGATTCCCACAGCGTGATTTCCAGTTACCAAACGGTTCATGTTTTTGAAGTTGGAATGTCCCAGCCGTCTATGCCAAAGCTGACTCTCATCATTTGAAGCATGGGCAATGAGACAGGTTGTTTCGGTTTCAGCATCAATCTGCGACATATCCAATTTGTATACATCACGATCTCTTGGAGCTTTAACCACTACCCACTCATTATCAATCTTGAAACCTGGTTTAAGAATATAACAGAAAGAATCATCAAAAAGAGTTGAATAAGATTTATCACAGATTTGTGAGACACTTAGTAAGTTAAAGTTCAACTGTGCACAGTAGTTGACTTTATCAAAACTAATGACCCCATTCGAAACAGTTCCTTCTCCTGTGATTTTACCACCAGTATCACCTCCAAAAGCCACGTGTGTACCATTTTTCAGCTTGAAATCCTGAAGCAAGGCATGGTTGCCTGTCATGTGCCGGATACACCCACTATCAACAAACCATGAGTTGATAGGTCTTCTTGGGCGTACCTGCAATTCAAACATTTTCAGTTAGTTTGGTCAACCCAGGCCCACACGGTCTTGGGTTTTCCGAATTTATCTGCAATTGTAACTTGTTTATATTGAATATTTTGAAAATTTGTTTCATTCATGAGATTTTGATGCTGATAACTGTTGTTTCGCCCATTGGCGTTCATTGACTGCTTTCTTCTTAAAGCCCTGAACCTTTCCTCCAACTGAGGATCAAGGTTGTTTTCAAAATTTTGGTTTCTTACCAACAAAGCTCTTGGCTTAAAATTGTTAACCTGCACACTTCTTGTCAAGTTAGAAACAGAATTGTTTCGATTGAAATTTCTCAAAACTGGAGAATGACTTTGACTCATATTTTGAAAACCAAATGAATGATTTCTTCTCTCACAAATATCACAAAATTTGTTATAGTAACATTCTTCTGAAGAATGGTTTCTTTTGTCACAGAAACTGCAGTACCTGTTAAAGAAACATTCAGCAGTTGCATGATTATACCTATTACAAATTTCACAATGTTTCTTGCTAATCCTAAAGAGCCGATTGTTAACTTTTGATGTTGAACAAAAACGTGATTCATTATCTTGGTTATTCGGTTTTAGATTAACGATCTTTTGTGGAGACTTGGTTTGAGATTTTGATTGCATGGGACTTTGGTTCGATTTTAAACTGTTCTGTTTGGTTACCTTTTTGTTTTCAATTCTCTTATCATTGACAGCGGAAGACTTAGGACCTGAACCTGTTTTCAGACCAGAGTTAGATTTGATTTGAGCATTGATTTGGTTACCATAAGAACCGTTCATGTCGAAAGTACCTGCAGACACAAACTTGATTGTCTTACCTTTTGACACTTTCTTGACAGGTTTAACTTTGTCAGTTTTAACACTTGGAACTTTGGTGTTATCATTCGATTTTATGACACTTTTGCCTTTTGACTGTTTCGTTTCAGATTGATTGATTTTCGATTTTAATTTCTGCACTTTTGCATTCGAAACTTCAGTCTTTTTTACTTCTTGCTTCTTGATCAACTGATCAGCAACTTGCGCCTTTTGTTCTTTCTTCCACTTGATGTACTCAGGATCATTGTATCCTGAAAATTCACCTTCTTCCTTCACCGTTGTTTCTGGTTCGGAATTAAGTTTTGGATACTCAACAAGTTGAATTAGAACAGGCTCTAATTTGTTGTCAGATTTGTTGCTTGCTTCATCATCTGCTTCAGTTGTCATTCCATCTTCTTCTCTCAGGCTTTCAATCAACACCTCAGATCCTTCGTACTCGGATTTACTTCTTTGAATTTCTTTGAATTTACGTTCATTTTCAGGTGAATGATCAAATTCATTAAAGTTTTCCGGTAAGGTTTGAGTGATTGAATTTGGCATTGGTTCATGAGTAAAACCCAACCCGGTTTTGTTTTTGTTACCTCTTTCATTAATGAGTTGTTCAACCATTGTTTTACAACTTTTAACTTTCTTTAATTCAACTTGTGTGACAGCATGTTCAACTTTTTCTTGTTCAAAGTTCTTTGTCATTTCTTCAAGTTGTTTGGTAACAAGTTCCAGTTCTTTCAAAGTTTTGTTCCATGATTCAGTTAGTGACAAAATCTTCTCATCAGAAATTTTGTGATCAATTTTAAGTTTTTCATGAAGTTTTTCATGTTGACTTAATTTATCACCGATTTTAAATGAATGAGTTCGATAATGTTCTACTTGTTGAATGCACTGTTCAGAACATAACATTTCCTTCACATCTAGGGGCAATGGAACATAGTTAGGGGGTAAGTCATTACTAACCTTTGGTTGTTCAGTAGAAGATGAAGACTCACTGGATGTAGCCATTAACGCAATTTCAGCTTCAGACTCTTCAGTAGGATCAGACTTTGCACTCCAGTCATAATCTTCAGAATCTTCACTCATATCATCAACCATCTTTCCATCCCCTTCTTCAGACCAATCTTCTTCAATTTCACATACCAAAGCCAGATTTGATGTAAGATCAGACGTAAATTGTTCTGCATATGCACTCCAGTCGTATCCGTCTTGTACACTTACAACCAATGCTTTAGTCTGATCTTCTGGCTTCTTTCCTTCATCCTTCAACTCAGGCATAGGAAGACTTTGGTACGGTTTTTGAAAGAAACGCTGATTTCTTTGCTGGTAACTTGAAGACTGTTGAGAACTTTGACCTTGACCTTGATTGCTTGAACTAGCTTGGTCATTGAAATTCTTTGGAGCTTTGCATTCTCTTGAGAAATGACCATACTGGTTACAGTTAAAGCACCTGGCCTTAGATTTGTCAAATCCAACTGTCTTGTTAGCATGAGGTTTGTAATTTCGGTTCACATATGCATGCTTTTGAGTTCGATATACAACCATAACCATTTGCCAATTAAGATCCATTTCTTCAACATCAACTGGATCCATTTCAAATAAGTCTTGAAGGACCACGTCCATTTGACTTAAATGACTTCCTTGGTACGCTTGAAAACTTGCCATAAACGCAGTAAAGGCAGTTTTAGTTTCGTCATCTTGCAACAGAATGTTCATAACGTCTTTCACCTTGGCTTGAACATTTGAACTTTGACTGTCTGACTGATTCTTCTGATTCTGATTTTGAACTTGAGCTCTTGGTGGAGATTGAGGTTGAGAATAAGTTGGTGAATTAGGAAAATATGCTGAATCAGTAAAGAAACTTGCACCAACAAATAAGTCACCCTCATCTTCAAACTTCGTTGCATCTTGTGCAAGAAAAGCATTCTCCACAGTATTGGCATGATTTACCACATACTTATACTGAGTTTGTGAGCTTGATCTATCAGTATTTCTTGATCCTTCATCAATCTCAACTTCTTCTATCTTTCCAATAAGCAAATCAAGTTCCATTGGAAATTTCTCAGTATGTTTCAACAGAGTAACAGTTTGCTTCCATGATGATGGTAAAGCATTCAACAATCGATCATTCAAGTCTTGAAGTTCAGTCTTCACTCCGAGGTTTGACATCTCAGTAGTTAAGTGAACAAACCTGTTCATCATCTGGTGTACTGTCTCTCCATTAATGTGTTCAAACAACTCCAATTGTCTTTTTAGTTTCGACTTCTTCAAACTCCTTAATTGTTCTCCTCCTTCACATATCGACTTCAAAGCTTTGAAACATGTATAACCAGTCTGATATGCATCCAATCTAGACAGAACTTGAAGTGGCAACCCCTTGCACATTAAAGAATATGCTTTGCTATCATTCTTTACTTTTCTCAGATCTTCTGCTGACAAATTATCCTCTGGATAAGGTGTAGTAGAATCTTTAGTATAGGTACTTGCACTATCTGGTGCTGTCTGAGTTGGAATGTGAGGACCTTTTTCAATGGACTTCCACAAGTCATTGTCAATAGAACACAAGTGATGTCTCAACCTGATGGTCCAGTTCTTGAAATCTGCACGATTCAAAAGTCTAGGAACACGGTTATCAGAATCATCAGTAGGAGCCATTTTTTAACAAATTTTTTAAAGAAAAATATTTTTGGTTTTTGTTAATTTTTTTTTAAAAGAAATGATTAAAATACTAAAATAAAGACAAGTAATTAAAAACAAGATAAGAAACAAGTATTAAAAACAACAAAAATGAGTCACACGGCAGAACAGTGAAAATCCTTCTTCACCCGGCTAAACAGTGTCTTTGTTCTTCACCCGGCAGGAAAAAGTCTTTACACGGCTGAACAGTTACCCGGCTCAACAGTTGTAATAATTTTGTTCTTCACCCGGATGAACAGTTACCCGGCAGCAAGAAAAACTTTGACACGGCAATAGATCTTGACCCGGCAGAATCTTGACACGATAAAAAGCTTCCCTGGCTGAACAGTACTCGATCACACGGCAAGGTTGTTTACCCGGCAACACAATTGATGATTACCCGGCTGTATTTTGTTTATCACCCGGCGTAACAGTGTTTTACCCGGCACAACAGTGTATCACCCGACTGAACAGTAATACCTTTTTAAGTCAAATTCTTCACCCGTCTAGCACAAATTCCCTTACACGGCAATACAGGACCTAATTTCTCAAATCTAAGTCCAAGGAAATTGTATAAGTCAAAAATAATCACCCGGCAAGTTAATCTTCAACCAACATCATACTGTTCATCTTTTTCTCCATGAGAATTTTCTGGGTTTTGTCTAAAACTTGTCCAAATTGTCCAAAATTCACACACAAGCTGTGAAATAGTCCGATTAATAATCCCTTATATCAATCAATCCAAAACATGATCAAATCTGATGAAATTGAGCAAAAATTTGATCGAACAGTAACTTCTTCTATTCTTCTTAATTCTTCAGATCTGATGATGATCTGATAGAATCTACACAATCGTTGTGTATAGGAGTGATTGCGATGAAAAATCACAACTAAAAACAGCAACAATTCATTCAGATCATGATTTTTGAGCAATATTGATGTGTTTTGCTTAAGAACAGCGAAGAACACAGTACCGAAAGCTCTGATACCAATTGATAGGTTCAATTGGATCGTTAATATCACTCAAAAAATCAGAATAACACGCACAAACAAACAGTTCAATCACAAACACAATTCATACTAAATAATTCTCTTTGTATATTGATGATCAAAGCAATTCGTAGTACAAGGTGCAGGAGAAACAAAATCACACACAGTTAATTCTCTCTCTAACAGTGTAAAAGTGATCTCTCCTCTCTCCTCACACACACACACTACATGCTTATAACAGCAAATACAAGTTTTAAGGAAAATACACAATAAACCCTAAACTATTTACAAACATGTAAACAATAAACAAAATACAAAGTAAATCTTAACAAGGAAATAACCCTAACACCTTTAATCAATTTCCAGCCACACTTTTTTTATTGTCTATAAATAAATAAATTAAGATTTAATGTGGACCACTCATTATATTTTATTATTTAAACATGTGGTTTAGAAATGGTTTTTTGGTTAACATTTTAAGGGTTAGTTTACAAAATACATATCTCCTATATATATATATAATATATATATATATATATATATATATATATATATATATATATATATATATATATATATATATTCCCCTCTTCCCCTCTAACCCTAGATGATGGCAACCATCTCTACACACACAACTTGTGATTTTTGACATTTTTGTGAAATTGATGATCAATCTTGGTGTTATTTGAAGTTCTAAAGCATATTACAAGTAAGTAATTTGATTAATCCATTATAGATTTTTGTTTTTCTTCATGTTACATAAACCCTAGTTCATCCAAATTCTTCAATTGGTATTTTGTATGCAAAATTGGGTATTGATTGTTGATTTATATGAAGTTTTGATGAAATTGTGATCATTAGAAACTAGGGGATGTTATAAAAGTTTAGGCTTTTGTTTTTGGAAAAACTAGTGTCATATGGGTTTACTAGAACATGAAATTATTATGCTTGGGTTGTTTTTGTGTTCTACCTATGCTAAGAAACCATTTAGATTTCGTTTTTGACAAAATCGTTGATAACCAAATGTTGACAGATTCGTAACCTGATTTTCCTTGGACTATAACTTGTTGAAAACCGAACCAAAATGGGTCATTCTTGAGCCTAGATTGTAGTTTAAAGAGTTTAGTTTCCAGAAAACTAAACCAATGAATTTTTAGAGAAGAATAAGTTAGACTTTTTGATTTTACAAAAACAGATGTCAGATCTGAAAATCTGGATAGAAAATGAGTCAACTTCAAAAGGTTATAACTTTATAATTACAACTTATTCTTGGATGATTCTTACACCAAGTTAAAGCTTATTGTCTTAGCTTTCTATATTGGTAAAATTTGTATTTTTATTCCCCTGTATGGTCGTTCAAATGTTATAAAATAAGAAATGTGAATCAGGTGTCTTTTCTGACCTTGATGTAAAGAGGTATTTTTAATAAATAGTTGATTTAGGTTTCAAGTAAAGTATATAAAATAAGAAATGAACTTAAGACAGTATTTAATCTATAGTTGAAATTTGGGACTTGTACATGTTAGTTTATGTTGGTTTCTGTACAAAATAAAAAGGGTCAACAAAGATGAAAACTCTAAATAATTAATGGACTTGCAATATGTTTCACTTGTGTTTTGTGTGTAACTTGTCAATTAGACATATGATGACTTTGTGATGATGCTTTCATGCTATTAGGTTCATAAGTAAGTAATATGAATGTTTCAAATATGCATAGTCATAGGTGGACAACTTGATAATTTTGAATGTGATCAGTTAATCTTGTTAAAGTTAGTAGCATTATTGAAACGAGTGTTGAGAACTTTCATAAGGAGCATGATAGACACTAAATGTGAGTTATGTGATGTTTATATGGTTACTTATGGTAGAGTTGAATTTGCTTAAAATGTACTCTCGGATGTGACTTCCTAGAAATAGTAACTTTACTAAAAACAAAGTTTGATTCTTTAACATATGTATTATGTGCTAGAATTCGATTGCTCTCATTGTCTAAATGAACATAAACAAACATGAATA
Organism: Tagetes erecta; assembly: GCA_030867185.1. NCBI lineage: Eukaryota > Viridiplantae > Streptophyta > Magnoliopsida > Asterales > Asteraceae > Tagetes > Tagetes erecta. The sequence goes on from CM061488.1 coordinate 65,589,672, forward strand.
CAATTAAAAACTCACCCACGGGTTGTTGGGTCAACAAAAGTCAACTTTGGTCAAAGTTGGTCAAAAGTCAAACTTTTCAAATCGCAAGTAAACAATTGAACTGTTTGGATGCATATGGTTTTACATACCTGCACAAACACACACTTATAGACTTATCATGTAGTAGGAATGTTGTGTTTGCTTTTACCTTGCTGATGCTTGTAGCTGTGCACCCGAAGGTGAGTTCACTAAACTGCACTTTTACTATTATACCCTTTTATGGGTTGAACACGGGCGAATACTTTTACGGATTTACGAATTTAGTATGTCGCATGTCTGGATTAGAGCAACTTTTATTTTGTTCATGAAAGACCTCATGAATACCTAGTTGACCGTTAGTATTTGTGAAATAGCGGGGAAATTTTGAGTAGTACTACTGGGTTTGACAAACCCCACCCGGGCTAGTCGCGCTAGCACGACAGAAGGACCTGTCGAACGGGTGTTGAATGACCTAACATACTTAGAGTGCATCCTGCTAGGATGTACGAACGGGCAAAATGCACTTAATGTGTACATACGTTTGCTTCGGTCAGATACATACGACTCTAAGGACATGTACTGTAGACTAGCTACCTACACTGACATACTTAATTTATATTTCTGCTTGCAACTAAACTTACTGGATTTTATACTTACTATGTGAACTCACCAACCGTCGTGTTGACACTTGTTAGCCTTTCACTTTTACAGGTCATTGGGGTACTACGCACTTAAGACATGGCATGGAGTCACGGCTTTTCATTTAAACACTTTCTTGCATTAAAAATCATGTTTTGAGTTTAATGACTATTTAGACTGTGTATCTCGTGTTGGGCGCGTATTCTACGCATTTAGTTTACATTTAATATTTTGACATTACATTTCGATTACGCTTCCGCAAACTTTTAAACGTTAACTCTGTATTAAAATTTCTCATTTAATGAGACACATATGTTTTAAATTCATAGAGTGTCGTTTAGTGTAACTAATGACTGAGATCCTGATTTGTCACACACTTAACGGTAAAACTCCGTTAGTGGATTTTAGGGGTGTGACAGATTGGTATCAGAGACATTGGTTATAGTGAAATAGGTTTGCATTGCATTGCATTCTACACTATAATTGTACATTGCATTAGTTGCACTTATGTGAATTCATTTGTGACCCATATACATGTTATATACACATACACACGCCTACACTAGTATTACATGAAGTGACCAACTTGTATTATGTGACAATTAGGGAAAATATTTTTTTAGGGACTTGGTCTGTTTGTGAAGCTTGAACTAGGTGTGTATTTGCTAGCTTCTGAATTGTTCATTGAAGTATGCATGAGACATGTTTGACCATGACTTTGTTCAAAAGTTAATCCGTTTTTAGGTCAAATTTTTTTTTTTTGGGCTTTAGTTGAGATATGTTTATATTTGATTATAAACTGAAGCCTGCAACATTATGGCAATAAACTGGTGTCGTACTAAGCCTAAACAACACTTTTGAATTATCTACCTCATTATGGCAACCAACCGGCTGAGACCAACGCCTAATGTATAGGGGTACATGCGGGACTGGATTTCTGTCCAGATACTCAATCATAGAGGTCTTGACTTAATACTTATGCGACCTACTATGTGCTATTTACTTGATTTGATATTATCATTACTCATGCTCATTGTACACTCACATTGTGTTTAGACTAGTAGTCTTACACTTATTATGAACTTACAATATACCTGATACATGTGACCCATTGATACATCACACTAATAATCTGTTAGGGTCCTACACATGTAGTATAGTTGTCTCCTACTTATAGATTTATCATACACTTATACACATTCAACACTAGACATGGGATAGCAATACCATACAGATGAATGTAAATCAAAGAACATAATAAAACGTAAGATTAATGTACCCGATGTGCGACAAACTAGGGTGATTGTGTAAGGTAAATTGACGATTACGGGTGCGCAACGTAATGGTGAATTTACAGGTACATGATGATCCTGGCAAAATCTGCCATGTGGGTGATACCTAAAAAGAAACACAAAAGTGAAGAACCAATCAATACAAATTCATCTGAAACAAACATTCATCTCTAAATAACGCACTAATATCAAGCCTATGCTTGACTGAATCCATAAAATCCATCTATGGATGGTAGACAGTTACAATACAACCTTTGATAGCATATCATAAGTTTATACTTAAACTACAATCACTTTACCTTATACACCTAAATTAAAGATAATTGAAATCTTTCCTTGGTGACACACAAATAAGAACTAAGATCTATGTTGATAAAGCTGATGATGTTTCACTGCTATTATATTTGTCCTTAGTGATGATGACTCATTGCACATATAAATCAATCTGAATCCACCAGTTGAAACATTTACCTTACTAAAGTCACAAACTTATGATACTTAATGGGATGCTTTAAATTCTTGTCAGTGTTCTACGACCTATTGCCAAGTGCCGGTAACATCTTAACATAATTTTTCGGCAAATGAATGTTAAACAAACCGTATAAACTTTTTTTAGGATTCCGTGGAGGAGTCTCATAAAGCAAACAACTTATTCGAAAAAAAAAACCCTCTTGTTGGTATGATAAACCAACCGTGTAACATTTCCCATCCAAAATCACTTCTTGTGAAGTACATCTGTATAGCTTAAACATTCATGTAAATGCCTCGTAACATACGAGGCTCATCCTAGAAGTACTTCACCTAATCATAACATATTCTCAATTCTTCAAGATAAATAGAACTTCAAGTTGTTTCTGATAATATGTTACCCAAAAATAATTCTGGCTCATGATGTTCCTACTATTAACGATGCACCAACAAACCACACGTTTGGTATGCATACGTTTCGATCTAGTTGGATGATTTGCCTTGATCCAACACTCTTGTAAATGTGAATTCTCACACCCAATCTACATCTCCACTGTTGTAAAACACGCTTTGGGACTAACTTTTTTTCTTAAGAACATTTACTTTTAAAACATTATCTACATTATGTCCGGCTTAATATATATTCAAACTCCTCTACTCGATTATTCGCGTAACTGAACCAAGTTAAGCATTGTCAAAGTCTCGATTTGTGATTATTCACATTCAAACCACACATAATTTTAATACATAACCGAAGTTACCACATATATTGTAGTGTTTTCATTTCACTTAAGGTATATTTTTTTTCTCAAACCCTTTGAATGACTTAGTAAAGTATGCAAGAACGTTAGTAGGTGAGATGTACGCCTTCAAGGTGCTGGTGGTGTGGTGGGTTAGCTGCGGTACACCCTGTACATAAACACTAACAGTGCGTTGGATGTGGGACTAAAAAAAACCAATAATTAACCTGGAAAACTCTAAGATATCATTCTCATACCTTTTAAAAACACATAATTTCTAATAATGTTATTCAATCTATCATTCATAGGGTAACCTGCTATATACTCAGATAGTTATAACTTTCATACAACCCTTATTCACAGTAATAATAAAAACCAAATGTTTCGTAACTGACTCGCGTATATAAATTATGGTTTTAAATATATTTCACAACTCTAAGGAATCACGTGATGAATACCATCGTCAACAATGAACCGCCACTACCAACTAATGTTATTAGGGAGCTTAATCCATTACGGTCCAGGATAAACACTTCCCATCTTGTTTTCATTCCTAATACACCTTTGTATTTTCCAAGAAACACAATATTTGATACTCTCATAATCATTTGACACTATGAACGTCTGACGTCCCTTCTTAGAAGCTCCATTGTTCAAGAATTTCCATATTAAACTTAATTAGCATCCTTAATCAAAATTGTTTTAATCGCCATGTAAGAAACTTTAACCTAGCTATTCTAACATGTTAATGTCCTAGTAGAGGAAACCATATAGGTTATGATGATACTGAAGCCACACGACACATGTAATGGTATAACATGTGATCCTTTTGTAACCCGTTAATGAACTTAGAACTCTAGACTTTAACCGGACTGTTATACCTCATCATCTTTTATATACTCAAATGGTGAATCTAAACACTATTATATGATGAATCCCGTTTTAAAAATCATGGCTAGAATCTTATTGTTTTGAACTGGAACCCTTACCTAATATGTTAGGGGACTAAAACCACAAATATTAGTTTGAACTACAACGATATATCCATAAAGAATATCCAAAAGTGAATCAATCTCCACTTTGTGTCGGCTTACAAATCTCATGGGAACCTTCCCCTATGAGTAAATGGTTTGCGTGTCATATACTCTTACACATTTGTAAACATTACCCTAGGGTTCAGTCTAGAATAGGAGGCCCTTAAGAACACCAGTTTTCCGCTATTGTTATAGGATCATAATTTCTAACGAATTCAGAACCACGACTCTAAAATTACTAGGTAATTAGTATTGCAAAACTTTATGATTTACAAACAACATGCATTATACTCCAAAGGATTAGAAGCGCCTCATTTAACAAGGACTCTCTTGTTTAACATCACTTCAATATGTAAACTTTGATAACACATTACTATATGTCATACAACCGCTTGTCCTTTCAATTACAACAAATACCATAGTATCGAAGATAGAAATACTTATTAAATTTATTGATCATGTTTTCCTAAAACATGCATTTCTGAACTTATAAGTAGTGACATTATTTATCCTTCTCCGTCTATTCATAGGGTTTTTATGACATTCTTGATGTTCGCGTTTTGAAAACGCTCCTTTTAATAAAGCAAAGTACCTACACGCGGTGGATAGTTCATTTCCTCATTGCCTCGTACACATGTTATGTCAATTTAAAGATCTATAACAATATATGAATTCTTAAGTTAAGACTCGATCCTCGAACATCCGAATAATAACTCGAATCTCATGGATCTGAATCCCCGAAACAACCTGCATATAAATCGCCTTTTTATAAATCCTCTCTAAAAAAAATTGGAATCTCATCAAACTCGTGATACACTAGACCATTTGAAATCCCGCAGAGGATTGGTCTTGTAGCTTATAGACTAGATCAATTCGAAGAGATAAACGTGGTACACAACGTTCCTGACGTCTCAAACCTAATCAAGCTCTTACCTAATGGAATATTCGTCGTCCCACTTGAATAGGTTAAAATCGACGAACCATGTCGTTTCACCGATAAATCGGTTGAAATCATGAACCAAAAATCCAAAACACTTAAACACAGTAAGGACCATATGATCAAATTTTGTTCAAGTTTAAAGCGTGGACCAGAGTTCATGTAAGAGCCTGAAAATCTAATAAGGTACAAACAAATTTAACTATTCAAAATGACAACATCAAACACTAGTATTGTTAGATAAATTTCGGGACGAAATTTCTTTCAACAAGGGGATGATGTAGCTACTCAGAAAATTTTCTTTTCATTTCAGACCCTTTTACCAACCATATCCAATTTTCGGGACGAAAATTCTTTCAACAAGGGGATGATGTGACACCTGAGAATTTTGGAATAACCCCGTTACCTAAATCAGGTTAATTCCAATAATGCAACTATACTCTACATTTAATTAATTGAATTAAATGTGCTACTTGTTACGCAAACAGTTACACGTAACGGTAATTTAGAGAATTACAAAATCACACGAGTTAATACATGAACGTTGGTGAATTGAAATAATAATCCTAAACAACTAACTAAATATAAATTTAGCAAATTTATATGTTATATGACTTATGTGTTTAATTTCTTGACCTTTCGTGAAATCGCGTATTTTATATGTTTTAACGTTTAACAAGTTCAACAAGTTTTATGGCACAATTTATAAATCATTTTTTTTTATAAAATACATAAAGGGCTTTTCTTATATTTTAGCAAACTTCAACTAATAGATGGTTCATGGATCATCTAGGTGATCCATGGGTGACCAAAACCCACCATTTTAATTAATTTAATTATATTAAACCATTTCACCAATATATATATATATATATATATATATATATATATATATTCCCCTCTTCCCCTCTAACCCAAGATGATGGCAACCATCTCTACACACACAACTTGTGATTTTTGACATTTTTGTGAAATTGATGATCAATCTTGGTGTTATTTGAAGTTCTAAAGCATATTACATATTACAAGTAAGTAATTTGATTAATCCATTATAGATTTTTGTTTTTCTTCATGTTACATAAACCCTAGTTCATTATTTATAGACAATTGGTAGCTAATCATATATGGCTTAGAATTTTAAGTTAAGCATATCAAAGAGTTATTTGAATTTGCATTATCAGTAATTAAGGAATATCCTTATATAATATAGCAAAACAAAAAAATCTTATGTGATATCTTTTCATAGCTTTTAGCTTATGTGGCATTAAATAATGATTTTTTATTTAATATATATATATATATATATATATATAATTTATTATAATAAAACTAATTACATTTTTGGTCCCCTAATATTTTGGAGAATTCTGAAAAATTTAAGAGTATTTATATTTTTAACCATTTACTATAAGGGGTGTATGTGAGTCAGTTTATATTTGATAGGGCTTAAAAATGAAACTTATGGGTAAAGTTAATAATAACAATTAAAGACCTCAGTGTTTTATAAATATACGTAACATTTTTATTTGATTTCTTTAAGAATTCTGAAAAATTTAAGAGTATTAATATTTTTAACCCTTTACTATAGGGGTGCATATATGCTGTTGGAATATTTGTAAAACACAAATAACAATTTATGAAAAATAAAAAATAATATATTGATTGGTGTCTTAACTTTGAAGTTAATGTGAGTTTCAACTCATTATTTATGTTGAATACATGTTTCAACTCATGGTTTATGGGTAATGAATGAGATGTTTGACTTATTTTACCTATAAATACCAAGGTGAGCCTTGGTTAGAAGACATACCACACAACACCAAAAGAACCTTAACAATCTAAAGTTCTCTCATTCTTTCTCTATAAAATTCTCCAACAAATAGTTGATCTTTTCATATCTTTTCGTTAAGGTGCAATTCGGGTTGTGTGTCAATCCCGGCAGTACATACTGCTTCGACTGTTGTACCCTGGGAAACAAACGAGTTCTCTTGGGAGACTCGGAATTTGTTTTAAGGGACCCGTGTTGAACACGAATCCTCAGCCATGATTTTGCTTCTGCTTCTGCTTCTACTCATTTCTTGTATCTTATTTTATTTTGGTTGTAATCATAATGTAATTTACTTGTATTCTTTATTTCTTTGTATTATAATTGAATTGATAAAAAATTTTAGTTTTTTGTACGAACGGTTCCTACAATCTTAAAACAAATTCTTTTTAAATCACCGTTCGTATTTAAAAATATATATATAGTCATTGTTCGTCTCTCAAAGTTGGACTTAGAGAACTTACACTTGACTTTTTTCTAGAACCGGATTTTATTTACAAAGAAAGTGATTTATTTTTTTAGCATTTGTTGGTTTTGATTAAGTGTAATTTTTGTTTATGTATCAATGCTTTTGTAGTTTTTCATAAAACTTGACTTAATTACTTTGAGAGTTTAAAACTCCTATGAGTTTTCTTAGCTTTTATAAGTGATTGTATTTTCATTAAAATATTTTTTTTTGAATGTTTCAATGTGTTAAAACAAAAAGGTTGAAGATCCAACTTTGTTTTAAATTAAAAATTCAAAACCTTGTGTGGTTTGAAGATCAAAATTTAAGTTAACCTTTGTAGGTTTCAAGATTAGTTTTGATATGCATGTTAAGAATGGTTATGCTTGTGTACGTATCTTATAAAAACCGGTATTTCTTATTTGTGAGTAAGAAATCTTTCATGTGTGTTAAAACCTAATGTTGTTCTAATTAAGTATTAGAAGAGATTATTTATAATGTAGTCAATTTTGTATGGATTTAGTATTAATTTTTTAAATTTAAAAATCGTTTTTTTTTGTTAGAAACAAATGATGAAATCATTATTCACTCGAAAACGTTGACAATCATTATCATTAATTATGTGTGCTTTACAGATGATCATTTTATAAAACTTTTTGCTTCAAAACATTTTACAAACATTTTGTTGAAACCTTTCATTACATGAAACCATATGCTTAAAACGTTTGATGTAGACTTTTTGTTGACTAATGTGCGTGTTAGAACCCATTTACTTATCTAGCATATGTGTTAGATATGACCTAAATTTTATGGTCTAAAAGCGTCTTATGTAGGCGTTTATTCTTAACATGTGTGTTAATGATAAATTTTAATAAGAGTGTTTTATGTAAACATTTTATCTCTAACGTGTGCGTTAGAAGTTATTTATTCAATAAAACTATTTACAATTTTGGGTATTGATTTCCGTAATCAAAACATAAAATTAAAATAGTTTATTTCGAAACTGCTAAGTGCATGTTTTGTCAAAACTAAGATTTGGTTTAGAATGAAATAAACCAAAAGTTTACATAAAGTGTTAATATAGTTTGTTACTCTTGTGAAAAATAACACGTCATAAAGCAATAATGGATTCAAGTTGACTATTTGATGGAAAGATAAATCTTTGTTGCTATGAACATAATAATTGTTCAAATACTAATACTTGTGAACAATTTACTATATAAACAACATGATGTTTTATATCAATTTTATGATTGTTCAAAGTGAGAGTACCACTATGGGAGATGAATTTATGATTGTTCAAAGTCCATATGAGTCAAGGATGAAACCTTTTGAAAAAAAGAAAAAAAAAGTTTATGATCCTAGATTGAATGATGATATATGTATGTCTGTGTAACTTACATATTAGACTTTCTAAAATATTGAGATTTTGGGATGTTGAACAACTCTCATTGTTTGTTTAAACTATGAAATGAATGTTGTGAACGAATATTAGGATATTCCTTAAAAGCTATGAAGAATCAGAATGATGCATCTTCTGTTCACATGCTAGAGTATTGTAGTCTAAAGCATGCTAGACTAGTACTTGTTAATTATGGGGCTCTAAGGAGACTACTAATGTGAAACATTCAACTCATATACAACATAAAAGTAAAGTTGTGTATAAGACAATGTGAGTGACACTTGTCATTCAATCTAAGGAAAGTCATATAGCTTATAGAGAGCTTAATTTTCTAGAACTAATCTAGATGGTAACTTAAAATTATTTTAAGTTTGAGATGGTTGATAACAACCTATGACAAGGCATGTGTTGCTTTAGTCGGTAAACAAGCATTAATGACATCATTGATACAAAGACGTTGATCTTGTTCAAATCATGGATGTCTAATATTTAAACATATTCTATCTAAGTGCAAGAAATGTGGGGGAAGCCATTTGAGAAATGGTATTTGAGAAATTTTCTCAAACCCGTATCAAAAGGGAACCTTTTGTTGAGCCTAATATAATGCAAATATGTGACCGAATCTACTAGTTAGACTCAAAGGTCAATTAGTTATATTTGACATCCAACCACTAATGGCATGGATATGTTAGCCTTGGAATGTATTTTTAAAGACAAAATGTACCTCAGTTCAGGTTGATACTTGGGGTTATAGTCTTAAAAATGTAAAAAGGCAAGATTTACTTGTGAGTTAATAACACATCGTAACAACTCATCTCACTACAATTATCTGTATTGACTTGACGAAGTCATAGATAATGGGTTTGGATCCAACAAATGTCGATTGATGAGAGACGGAGTTGTGGATAGAGACTAAAGCCCATGAAAAATGGTATATGAAGGAAAACCTAACTTAGTTGACTGGAGATCCCAAGATCTAAGTTCAATAGGACAACCGACTCATATATCTAAGGGTGGTCACTGTGGGGGCATAGTTAATATACCAGTCGATATATAAGCTAACATGTATAAATGTTTATACATGTCCTCCTAAATTATAAAGGGAGCTTAAATACTTCCTAGTCTATTCCTATAACAATAGTGACACGTTGTGAGGCTAAGCATATCCTATGGTTAATGATTTGCGTAATCATAGTAACCTTAATGCTTTTAATGATTTTTAGATAAATCACCTATGTGAAAGATAAGTGGGGTCGCTTCGAATGAAATTGTGGGGTGCGCAATTCCTAGAGCTTTCACAGAACCAGGCTAGTGTTCTATGACCATAAAGGACACGACAATGAGGGGTTGACCAGACCAGGGAAGGTACTGTGTGAAGTGTATTGTCGTCTCTATAAACGGTGGTTGGTTTAAGGACATCACGTCTACCGAACCACTAGGAAACTAAGTATGCATCACAACGGAAGGTTCAAAGGTAACACCTACCTATCCGGCAATACTCAACCGTTGAATTGTATCTAAGAAACTTATATGTAACGATCAATCTGGACTGTTGGAATAATATGTGAAAATGAGTTTTTCACATGAGAAAATAAGTTTTTCATATGAGATAATGAGATTTTGTCTTTTTCCCATGTGGGGTATTGTTGGAATATTTGTAAAACACAAATAATAATTTGTGAAAAATACAAAATAATATATTGATTGGTGTCTTAACTTTGAAGTTAATATGAGTTTCAACTCATTATTTATGTTGAATACATGTTTCAACTCATGGTTTATGGGTAATGATTGAGATGTTTGACTCATTTTACCTATAAATACCAATGTGAGCCTTGGTTAGAAGACATACCACACAACACCAAAAGAACTCTAACAATCTATAGTTCTCTCATTCTTTCTCTATAAAATTCTCCAACAAATAGTTGATCTTTTTCATATCTTTTCTTTAAGGTGCAATTCGGGTTGTGTGTCAATCCCGGCAGTACATACTACTTCGGCTGTTGTACCCAGGGAAACAAACGAGTTCTCTTGAGAGACTCGGAATTTGTTTTAAGGGACCCGTGTTGAACACGAATCCTCAGCCATGATTTTGCTTCTGCTTCTGCTTCTACTCATTTCTTGTATCTTATTTTATTTCGGTTGTAATCATAATGTAATTTACTTGTATTCTTTATTTCTTTGTATTATAATTGAATTGATCAAAAAAAATTTAGTTCTTTGTACGAACGGTTCCTACATATGCATGCGTACGTGTGTTTTTGTATGTATTAGAAGTATCAGGTTATGTACGTAGAGGAAAGATCAAATACAAAATTGATTTTGCCTAAAAAGTGTGAGAAGTGACTTAAATCACATTAAAACTGGGTCAAACGAACTCCGTTTGAGCTCATTCAAGCGGCGTTGGAACCGTCTCGTCGAGCTTTATCATCTTAGCTTCTAGGGTTTAATTTTTAGGGTTTAGCTTTAAAATTTAGTTTTTACCTTAAGGTTTAGCATTGGGATTTAGCTTTTAGGGTTTAGTTTTTAGATTTTAGGCTTTTATATGGATGGGGTGAGGGGTTTAGGTTTTTAGGGGGTGGGTGGGTGGGGTTTAGGTTTTTGGGGGGTAGGGGTGGGGGGTTTTAGGTTTTTTGGGTGGTGGGTGGGTGGTTTTTAGGTTTTTAGAAGGTGCGGGTCGGGTGATTTAGGTTTTTGGGGGGGGTGGGGTGGGGGGTTTTAGGTTTTTTGGGTGGTGGGGGCGGGGGTTTGACGACACGGTTCTAACGCCGCAAGAATGAGTTCAATCGGAGTTCGTTTGACCCGGTTTTAATGTGTCTAAATATCACTTCTCACGCTTCTTAGGCAAAATCCATTTTGTACGGTAACCTTCCCCTATGTACGTATGTATAAGGTATGTGTATGTACGTGTGTGTGCTAGTATTGTATGTATATGAAGGTATTCTGAATTGGCAATAAATGTGTATGTATGTTCATTTAATATGTGTGTGTTTGCAAATATGTGGCATAATATATGGGTAAGTAATATGATTAATGAGGTGATGATGTGCACCAGATTTGATTGAACGATAATATGCATGACTTAAGTTGCATGGAACATGAACATATAGTAGATTAATTACGTAAATGCAAGTATAATTATGATGTGCAATATGTGTGTTAATGTTGAGTGGTGTGCTGTAGTTATACTAGATCGAACCGAATACTTGAAACCCTAACGGATGATGTGTATGTGTGCAAGTACAAGTACAAGTTAATAATTAGTGATTAATTATTAAGTAGTAATTAGTGATTAATTATTAAGTAGATCGTATAACGATCTAGGAATTCGTGTTTGCATATTTTATCTACTGCAGCGCACTCAAAGGTGAGTTGTTTGTCCGCCTAAACTTTTCTCTACGAGAAAACATACAACGCTTTCGGGCAACTTCTTTTGGATATTGTAATACTTTATGGTCGCACACTTATTTTACCTAGCAAGAAAACATAACCCATATCAAAGTCCCTTCTTTTATTCGATTCGTTAGTATACTGGGTATATCGAAAAATTTGAGTAGTACTAAGGGTTGTGATAGACCACACTGTTGGCTTTGAGCCAAGTGGTGCTAGTTGTCCTTAAAAAATAGTCATTCTGGTTATAATGGTAAAAAGGCAGAAGTAAAACAGTCAGCTCAGTCTCAACATGCAAAAGTAATAAGTAACTAGTCTTGCAAATTAACCTGACATTAAATAGTTTACTTTATCAAACAACTACTTCTTTTTAATTATTGGATAATTAAACTCATTGAACTCAACAATTTTATGTTGACACTTTAGTATGTTTTTCTCAGGAAGTTGTGCACGTTGACATGCATGCATGGAGTCATCTTTTATTTATTGTTTTAAATACATTTAAATATTTTGGCTGTTAAACCTTTGGTTTATGGTTAAGTACGCGGGTTTGCATACAGGATAGTTTGTTCTTCCGCGAAACTCTTATTTATATTTTAAACCTTGAAGTTTGGTTTATGTCATAAACTTAATGTTTTGTTAAAACGTTTAGTCAGTGAACTTTAATTAATGGCTGAGATCCTAGAAGTCACACGCCTAACGGATACCCCGTTTGAGGAAAATCGAAGGTGTGACGGGTTGTATCCTGAGCAGTTTACGGTGCCTACGACTCAGTTTATTAATTTGAATCATTTGTTTATCTATCAAGTGAGTATTCATACCCCCTTTTACGTTTATACATTTAGGGGAAACTCATGTGACTTTATATCAAAACCCTTTATTTCATTTTTATTCATTTATAAGTTTATTCATTATTCAATTCAACTTAATACATGTTTGTGTTAGTACTTGCATTATGTGTTCATAGTTTTATAGACAATATACGCTAACATGATTATTAATTTATACAAACCTCAGTTTTAATGATAGATCTATTGGCCTAACAAGCCACCTCCTTTACATACACATATGGTGATTGTTAACTGGTTTATTCATATGCTTCTACTCATTTGTGTTCATTACGGCTTAATCCGTGTGATTAAGTGGTTGCGATCATCATAGTTTTGATTATGCACCTTTTATCATTTATGAATTACTTGTGCAATATAAGTTTTAACATTATATGTGAATTGAATCAACTTAATCACTTTTAATCATTTTAATCACTAGCTTTGTATAGGAGATCTTATGATTACTCACCAGCTAAATTAATTAGCTTAACAAATATTTTTCACATGATTTTTAGGTTATGCTTTTTAAGTGGTTTTATTCAAATGCTTCACATAAAGGGAAAATGGACCTAGCACATTATATTAAAACATATGTTATTATATTGTTGTATGAATCATTTAAACAATGTATTACATTACGTGTTATTGTGAAATGGATTAAAACTACATTTACACAATTATTTCGCCATGTGCTATTATCATTCACTTGCGTCCGCCTTGAGGTTTCCGTCATTTTTCGAGGTGTGAAAGCACCATCGGATATTTATGATTATTAATATTAGTATTATTATTGAAAACAACGTCAGATCTCAAGTTATTTGCTGAAATCCTAAAGGAAAACAACAGACAGATTTGGACCAACAGCATTGCTCCGCATGGGAATAATATCCTCCTCATGTATTCCTGAATATCCTATAGAGTCAAAGTTTATTCTTTTAGGATATAAAGAGGTAATCATATCTTGCACCGTTGTTTGAAATTTACTTTTATAGTCTGAATTTCTTTTAGCAACATATTTTTGGTCTCATGTTATTATGTAAACTATTTTTCATCATAGTAAACAAAGTTAGCATTTCAACTTTAGCAGCATTTCATCATAGTAAACAAAGTTGCAATTTTTATAGAATTGAAGTTTGTTGCTAATATAATATGTATAAAACAATCTTCTCTTCTAATAAATTGCTAACACATCTCACCACACTGCGTCACGTGTCACCACCACATTCATCCTCAATTTAATGGCTAAAGATTTAATATCCATCCAAAATTACTAAACAATGACAAACATTATTTTCATGCATGCAAATGGTATTAACCAAGTATATTGATATATAATTATATATATATATATATATATATATATATATATATATTTTACCATTCAACCCCGTGTGAACACACGGGTGTTAAACTAGTTAATAATAAAAAGTAATAATAATAGTAGTAGTAGTAGTAGTAATAATAATAATAATAATAATAATAATAATAATAATAATAATAATAATAATAATAATAGACCTTCAGATTTGAACGCATTTTCATTAACTTCTAGTTGTTACAAGTTGTTTCCACACGTTTCTAGTAACCACCAGCCCAGACCTTCAGTTTTAGACCACGTTGAAAGTTGTTACAAAAATTATAAACGTATAATAGCTCATTAAATGACCATAATACTTGTTCAACGTTATCCATTCCCCTAAATCGTTAGTTTGGACTTAGTCAGTGTACTTGTTGCGGTAAGGTTTGAACATGTAGAAAACGAGTTAATAATAATAATAGTAATAGTAATAATAATAATAACTATAATAATAACTATAATAATAATAATAACTATTATAATAATAATAACTATAATAATAATAATAACTATAATAATAATAATAGTAAAAATAATAATAATAACTGTAATAATAACTATACTAATAAGAATAGTAATAATAATAGTACTAATAATAATAGTAATAATAATGGTACTAATAATAATAATAATAATAATAGTAATAATAATAGTAATAATAATAGTAATAATAATACTAATACTAATACTAATAATAATAATAATAATAATAATAAAATTGAGAATATGGTTTGAGATATCAAACATGTCTATATATCCTGATTGTCGAAATATTGCTCAGAATATTGCTTGAAATGTCCACCTGTAACATAAGTATACTGGTCGTGCACAGTATAACCAAGTAAATTTGAGTATTGAACCTAGAGACACCTTAGATAACTGTTATAAACAGTTATTGATTTTTAGCTAGTTTTGAAAAATGTGATTAGTAAAATTTTAAAGAAAACAATTTACAAATTAACTTAAGTTAAAGTATTAAACTAGAGCAAACACGAAATTAAGCAACTACTAAACTCAAACTTAAAACGAATAAATCAAGTGAATCAACTATCTAGACAAAAATCCTATTGGTAATAACAATGCTCTCGGGTAAAATTATCTAAATGATACTGATTCTAAAAATACGACTAACTAAGATCATGTGAGATCATTTGTGGCATGTAACAAGTTTTATAGGAGATTAGTTGTTCTTACCCTAGCAGAGGATGAACGCTGACTTAGGCTTGATTCCGATTCCAGTTATTTTCAAAGAGGCTCAAGCAGGCTAAGTGCATGTTTGATTATGTCAAAGGTGTCGTAAATGTTGGGACAACCCAGCTTTGTAAAAAAAATTTTGTAGCTTAGTCGTCGCTTTATCAAAAGTAAGTCAGTACTTCTGTTTGCCGACAATATTATGACAACAATGTTTATCTCATAAAGTATTTTTTTTAATAAATTAATGGTAAAGATACAATGGGTATTAACTTATCTGTGACCGTAAATTGTTTTCAGGTTTCATTATTCTCTTAAACTTTAAAAAGAAAAGGTCAGTGGTAAAAGTCACCCCCTTCTCTTCTCCAACTAACTTTCATAATTGTCCTTTTAACACCTCAACTCAACTTTGATATATATACGATTTTAACCTTCCGATTTTGACTTATTATCATTTTGACCTCTAAGGACCTACCTTGTTTACAACTTTGACATATTTATGACTTCAACCCGTCAATTTTCACTTAGTTATCATTTTGATCTGCAGGTTGATATATATATATATATATATATATATATATATATATATATATATATATATATATATGTCTTTTAATATGTGACGGATTACTGTTTACACTGTATCGTGCGAGACGTTAACCTTTTATTATCAATATGTGTGTCGAAGTCACTCTCGGATGACACCGTCCAATCTTAGAACTAGTATTATTTAAACACAAGAAACATTAATAAACAAAACAAATAAATAAAACTGAAAGTGTTTTTCAACTCTCATAGGTATCTTCCACTTAGCCTCATTTCGTCTGACATGTATCTTCCACTAGCCTCTTTTCTTTCTTGCTTATGGATCCGCATATGCACACTCCACCGGCCAAACCACAATTTCCATACTCCTTGTGGGGTTTTTGGTGGTTTTTTAATATTAAAATAACCGCACTTTGGAAAGTAAAGTAATTTTTTATGATGTTATAGTCACTTTACAAAAAAAATGAAAAATATTACAAACCGCTAAATGTAAATGGATCAAAACGTAATTTTCGAACTTCGTTCAACAAATAAAACGTCCTAAAGTGATTTTAACATATAAACCAACAAATATTGTCACCATCTTATATTTTGTGATGTCTTTTGATTAAACGGTTTGTATGAGGACTTGGTTTCTAATTATTATGTCATTCTTACATTTTAACTATACGAAAAAGTAACTTTTCTCAAATAGTGCGGTTTGGTTTATTTCCATATTACTTCGCCTTACAAAGTTAGTTAAGTTTCGGCCACGAATCCGGATCCAAATTGTAAAGCGAATTGACTTGTTTTTTTGACACAAAGGAAGGCTTAAAATTTTGGTGTCCTCCAAGCCTTAACTAGCTAAGTGGATTGGTTTACTAGAAAATAGATGTGTTATCTTGGTGTGGTCATTATTTTCCTTTAGGCTTGTTTATAAAAGAGTTTTTAACATATACAGATCATATTAATGGGTCCAAGGAGCTAATTAAGGGGTGTTATTTACTCTCTTAGCTACTTTTTGGTTCATATGGTTAATTCGTAATGAACTAATATTTAGTTTCAAGAAGTTGGTGGTGGAAAATGTGATGAATATGATCAAGTATCATACGTTTGGTTGGCAAAGAGTAGGGCGAAGCCTGGAGATCTAGCTTGGAACAATTGGTGTATTTTTTCGTTTCGGAAGTTTCCGTTGTAACTTAATTTGTTGTTTCATTCTGGGTCCTAGCGTCTTGCTAGTGTCACGTTTTAATAAAATTTCCGTTAAAAATTGATCATGTGCCAAAAAAATCATTGCATGTTTATTTTCGTTATTTATCCGGTCGAGTGTCTCGTCTAAGAGTGGACTAATGGTATATTATTGTTAAAAAAATTTATGATGATTTATTTAATTGACAGAAATTCTTAAGAGATGGTGTATTTTGTTTAACGGCCGGTTGATGTTGATAATTAAAAAATTATAACTTTAAGTCATACACATTCACTTTTTTTAACGGCAAATGAGTTCCTCTATACCTTAGCTCACGCTGTTGCGATCACAGACCAGCTACCCAACACGCTTTCACCTCTTTCTATTTAATTAGAATTCCCTATTTACATCATAGTTAGGACTGCTATGGAACAAAGCAAATAAAAAGAAAAGAAAACTACATATGCACAAATGGAATATGCACCTGGAATTGTTATTGGTCTAAAGAGCCGGAAAGGAAGAAGCCATGGGATTGAGCGCTTCTCCTAAAGCAGGAGTTTTCGTTGATTGATTAAGACGACTTAGTGACTTGCTAAAAGCGGAAACCCGAAGGTTGGCCTTGCATGAACTAGAGAAAGATATAACTCAACTTCACACTGGTTAGCAAAACCCTAGAGCTTCCTTGCTTCATTAGAACCTTATACTTGGGCAAAGAGCCGTAAGACGAGACCAATCCCAGCTGATTTTACAAACCCCTCAAGAGAAAACCCACATATGTAGAAAACATCTAACAAATTTTGAACTGAAGACCCCATAAAAAATCTCAAGTACATCCACCTAGTTAGGGCTGACAATTTTATACACGGGCACGAATACACGACACGATCCTACACGGTCTTAACAGGTAAGGCCTTAACAGGTAACATGTATTAAACAGGTAGACATGAATCTACCTTTAATTTTCGTGATTTAACAGGTATTTACCTGTTAGTACCTGCTAATACCTATTATGATTTTTTTAAAATTAAAAATATAATTTAATATAACATATTTACCTTATTTACCCTTATACTTATGGACAATTTGTATTTCACTAAACAGGTTCTTGAATACTTGTTTTTAAATATGCCTTATCGTGTCTTATCGTGTATACCTGTTATAACCAGGTACATGTACAGGTAATGGTAACAGGTACACGATAGCTTATCGTGCGTGTACAGGTAATAGGTTTCGTGTTTGTATCTTAACAGGTTCGTGTTTTAACAGGTACATGTATACATGATTTGTCAGCCCTACACCCAGTTAATCTAAGTATGATCGGCTCGTACACATTCACTTAAAACTTGCTTCCACCAACTATATAAAAACAAAGAAAACAAACCCTAGAGCTCTTCCTATGCATTTAAACCACGTTGGTTCAAGTTGTGTGTGTGCAAGTTGCTCATCGATTGTGGTCACACCCCCACCACAAAAAGTCTTTAGCATTAAGCAAACCATATTTCAACTTCCTTAAAGCGTGGGAACCTTGTCAAAATTTTAACCATTACCCTACAACCCTATATTTCTAGGGCACTCATAAGGGTTTGTATATGCTACCCGACCTACAACTACAAGTGCATATCATTTTCTCAACGTCAACCTTTTTTTGTCCTATAAAACGCTAAACACGGCCAACTATATTCATTTCTACTATAGCTCACTATGGGGTCATCTTTTATGCTCATTTTATTTAGTCTTTATGCTCACTTTATTAGTGTCACCTCACGATCACTCGACCACATTTCGCTGTCACCTTCTCCTTCACCCGGACCGTCTCCTGCTCCAAAAATCCCGCCTACCCCAACGGTTTTTGATGTGAGGTCGTTCGGGGGTGTTGGAGATGGTGTGACGGACGATACCCAAGCTTTCAAAATGGCGTGGGATTCCGCTTGTCAAAGCGATGAACCGTCGATCCTTCTTGTTCCCAAGCATTACACTTTCTTGATACAGTCAGCGATTTTTACTGGAAGTTGTGGAAATAGTGTTGTGTTTCAGGTAATTATATATTTATTTTTTAAACGGAAATACCTTTTTTAAGGATAGGTACACCACAATCTGCTTGACTGTACGTATGACTAGAACCTCTAACTTAGTGTTCCTAATACAAATGCATGTCCTGCCAATGAGCCACTAATCCGGTTTGAGTTACTTATGGTTGTTTTTTGGGTTTGTGTTTTGTCAAAGATTGAAGGAACATTAATGGCACCGGATGGACCAAGTGCATGGCCAAAAAGTATGAGCAAGAGACAGTGGCTTGTGTTTTATAGGGTAAATGGCATGACTCTACAAGGTGGTGGAGTTATTGATGGAAGAGGAGAAAAGTGGTGGGATCTACCTTGCAAACCTCACAAAGTAAGTTACTATGTTGTACACTAGTTTCATCATTTGGAGTATCGGTTTGAGATGACTTGTATATCAATTAATTCATATCATCCTTCTTCTCAAAAGTCTTAAAACATTAGTTTTAAATTCCAAAAAACTGAACAGCATTAAGTGTTTTTTAACGAAAACTTTAAAAAAAACCTTTATACTTTTGTATTTTGTTGCATCCTCTTCAAATTGCCGTACGTATAATTAAGAACATGAGGTAGATTAACTATTTAACTCTATCCCAAGTCCAACATATAAAAATTGAGTCGTTTTTAATGTACTTCCACTTCTCTAGCTATTTTCATTTCGTTTGTAATATTGATTAAAAGGGATTGTGCTTTTCTAAGTTGATTGTCTTCGATAACCGTGCTGTTAAAGTTATAAATTTATATTTATTATATAATTTTAATTAGTAAGGTCGAGGTGATTTTGCTAATTTCATTTTGTTTCCTATTGTTTTAAATAATGACATTTTCTTTCATCTTAAATTTAATATATTTATTGCTTTGGTCGTTATTATGTCTTATTTATAACTTTGATCTTTTATTCTAATTGGATATATTTGCAACTTTGACTTACTGTTTTTATTTAGTTATCATTTTGCCTTCTAAGTTCTAAGTTTGTATATATCTTCATTTTCTAATTTGTGATATATATTACGACTTTACATTGTATTTAACATGCGAGTTGTGAAACTTCTTTTATCAACACGATTGATCATCGTATCGCACGGACCGGTTTTATAACTATTGTTTACCTAAATACCAATATATATATATATATATATATATATATATATATATAGGGGTGAGATCCATTGAAAACACCATTATATTTAAAAACACTAAAAACCAAAGAATTTAAGTATTTGGCAATAATGGCATTTTTGTGATTAAATTGAAATTTATGAGTAATTTTAATTTGAATAAGGGTAATATAGGAAGTCCATATGAAGTTATAGATGGAGAATCATCAAATCCCTTAAAAATAGCTTTTGTTTCTCTCTCTTCATTCTTCATATATTACAGTTACATATCCTATTTCATAATACATTCTTCTATCTTCTTTTTTATAATATATTTTTCTATCTCTTCTATTTTAATTATTGTAAAAAAATTGTGTTACGTATATGGATATATATACGGGTAATTTGTTAACTTACGTATACGTATCTTGATAACTTACGTATACGTAACTTTATAAGTTACGTATACGTATATTTAACTTACGTGTAAGTAACTTGATAAGTTACGTATACGTATATTTAATTTATTTTATTTTATTGTTATTTTCTTAAAAAGTTACGTATACGGATTGATGATTATTCGGATTGATCTTTGTTCAACAAGACCTTGTTGGCTTGTTTAGCAAATGCAAGTGATATTGTTCAAATAATAATGTTACAAATACGGATGGATCACTCTTCAACAAGACTGATATTGTTTACAAACCATGCAAATGCAAGTGATAAATGTCACCAAACATGCACTAGTAGAAATTAAATAAACAATGCTACATATGCATAACAAGAGTGTCAAATATACGTAATGTTACGTATACGTAACAATATTGTTACGTATACGTTGTAGGAGCGGTGTTATTTATTCGTAACATTGTTGTTAAGTATACGTAGGATCTGTGTTATTTATACGTAACACTGTTGTTACATATACATAGGAGCGTTCTACTTATATATAATACTGTTGTTACGTATATATAGAAGCGTTGTTATTTATAAGTAAGATCAGTGCATGTTTCTCTTGTTCTTTGTGTTCGTCGTGTTCGTGAGCATAATTTTTTTTTTCTACTCATGAGTCATGATCAACGGTGAAACCTGTATGTGTAAAAAAACACCAAAAATAAAATGCAAAGATACAACACCATTTATTAAACTAAACTGATCAGTTTGTTTGTAATTGAACATAAACTCCTCACTTAACATTAACAACCGAACAAAATACAATAAAATATTAATAATGTAGGGTTTTGTCCATATTATTCTGATGAAGACGACATAAACGAAAATTAATAATGATATTATAAAACTATTACTACTGTCTATATGAATATATGATTCGAAACACTTAACCATGGCTATTATAAAACAATATAATTACACTAAAAAATCGTAAATAACCGCTAGTTTACGTATGCGTACCTTGATCATGGCTACTATACAACTACATAATTACACTACACACATAAACGATTGTAAATTTTCACTAATGTACGTATACGTACCTTCACTGTTGCTGTTATACAATTGTAAGTTTTTGTCCATCTTCTGCTATCGGTAGTTTTCAATTAAAAAAGGGTCTAATGCTATGAGATATAATTATAATAAACCTAAACTTTCAAATATGGTAGTTGATAGAATTGAGATAAAGATGGAACTTGAAATAAATATAATAAATCTGGACTTCCATTATTTACGGTTAGTGGATGAATTGAGATAAATATGGAACTTGAATAAACTAGATTGCCAATTATACCCTTTTGCATTTTCTAAAAATAAAAATTAAATTAAAATTAGTTTCTTTGGTTTTTAGTGTTTTCAATTATAAATCATGTTTTCATTTGAACCTACCTCTATATATATATATATATATATATATATATATATATATATATATATATATATATATATATATATATATATATATATAATTGTGCCAACTAATATAGAAAGTTGATTATTTGACAGGGACCAAATGGAACAACACTGGCCGGTCCTTGTGATAGCCCCGTTGTAAGTTTAGCATGCTGATAATTACTATTTGAATATACTAATTAGTCATATAATCCTTCACAAATGCTTTTGGACAAATGCATTTAGCAAAATATTTTACTAAAAGTAGACAAACACTTTTATTGCTAATGCTGATACATGTGTTTTATTAATCACATATAATCTCTAATTAGTTAAAATTAGATGTCACCGGTGTTAATGGCTCTTTCGTAACATTTTTGTGTTTAGAGCATCAAGTTTGGAGTTCAAATTTTACAGTGTGCAAATGATGTTAAAACTATATAATAATTTAAGGTTTTTAGGCTCCACTTTTTAGAGGGAAAAAATCATTTATTTTAAAAAAAGAAGTTTGATAGTGAAATTTTTGACTGAAAGAGTTGATGGAGCAAAAACTCCATGATTAATGGTATTTTTGACAAAAATATTTACAAATCTTTAAATATTAAATATTACAAATTTTTAAATATAATGGTTCTAACATTTTTTAAATATATTCAACTCGTGTATAACACACGAGAATTAAACCTAGTTTATCCTAATAAATATAAGAATTGGTCTTAAAAATGTTAAAATTGGCTCGTGGTTATGTTTCCATGATGGACGGCAGTCAATTAGGTTTTTCATGAGCACAAATGTTAGCGTTAAGGGAGTGAAAGTGAAAAACAGCCCACAATTCCACTTCCGGTTTGATGGGTGTAACGGGGTACACATTGATTCATTGAATATTAAGGCTCCTTCTCTAAGTCCCAACACCGACGGAATTCACATCGAGAATACAAACGATGTGACGATATACAATTCGCTTATATCCAATGGTAATTAACAACTAATTCACAACCCTTAACAAACATTTATAAAACTATTAAAAATAATTACTTAGTTTGTGGTTCTGCAATATGCAGGTGATGATTGTGTCTCAATAGGGGCAGGGAGTTATAATGTTGACATAAAGAACATAACATGTGGTCCAAGCCATGGGATAAGGTAAACATTCATCCTAACACTTTTTGCCAAACCCATAAACATAGGCAACTAGTTTGTCCATTTGTTTAAAGTAAATTAAATATAGTATTTTTAAACACAA
Source organism: Tagetes erecta (assembly GCA_030867185.1). Classification (NCBI taxonomy): domain Eukaryota; kingdom Viridiplantae; phylum Streptophyta; class Magnoliopsida; order Asterales; family Asteraceae; genus Tagetes; species Tagetes erecta. Next base: position 65,613,196 of record CM061488.1, read on the forward strand.
ATACAATTGTTTCCAAAACCGCAAAGGACCAAAAGAGATTCGACCAATAGCAAGTGAGATGGGTTGTCATCTTTTAAAAGTACGTTTATTTTACACTAATGTTTCGTCAACAATGTGGATATATATACTAGTTTAGTGTCCGCACTATGCTCGGAAGCATAACATTCTAGTGATGATTTTAAAAATATTCATGAATGTTTCAATCAGTTTTAAGACAAAATCGTGATAAACCGAAACACAAGATATATTTTTAAAAATTATATTTTTAGTATAGCAAAATTATACTCAAATTAAAGAGAATAAAGTGTTCAGTTTTATGGTGTAGAAATCATATAAAAATGTCATGTATATTTATAAAACACTGAGGTCTTTAATTGTAAATTATTATTAACATTATCCATAAGTTTCATTTTTAAACCATATCAAATATAAACCGACTCATGTACACCATTTGTAGTAGAGGGTTAAAAATATAAATACTTTTAAATTTTTCAGAATTCTCCAAAATATTAGGGGACCAAAATTGTAATTAGTTTTATCATAATATATTTCATATACTTATTTTATATAAAAAAACCAATATTATGAGATAAGCTCTCAAATAATGCCACATAACCTAAAACTTTAAAAAGATGTCACATAAGCTTTTTTTGTTTTACTATATTATATACTATGTTAGTGCCCGCGCTACGCACGGGGCATAACACTCATGTGATGATTTTAAGGATATTAATGGACATGAATGGTTCCAATCAGTTTTGAGATAAAACTGTGGTAAAACTGAAAAACAAAATTTATTTAAAATCTTGTTGTTTCGTATAACAATATTATAATCAAGTTAAAGAGAATTTGACATTTGGTTTTATGGTGTAGTTTTTATTAAAACAATGTCGTATAAAAAGTTGTGTATATTTAAAAAATAATTATGTATTTAACTATATGTTATTAATAATTTTATCTCTAAGTTTTATTTTTATACTTATACCCTAATAAATATAACCTTGGCCAAACACACTCTTAGTAGGAGAGGGTTGAAAATGTAAATAGTCTTAATTTTTTAAATACTTTGCTAAATATTAGGGGATTAAATGAAAATTAATATTATTATATTAAATTATTATAGATAGATATATATAATTTTTAAATATAACAATATTATTAATTTTGAGAGAATCTCTCAAATAATGTCAACTAAACAAATTGATCTCAAATGATGTCAAGTAAGCAAATATGATTTTGTTTAATATAGAAGATATATATATATATATATAGATACATAGATAAACAGGAGAGCTAATAAATAGCTAAAATCCCAAAGTAAAATAGAAAAAGTAAAAACTTATGGCAATATTTTCTCTAGGCATTCTTTTCAATTCATCACTTTCTTACTACAAATTAAAATTTATTAAGGACCACAAAACAAGTACGTTTTAGTCACACCTAATAGATTAAATACTTGTTTTATTAAAGAGGCATTTTTCTAGTGTATTGTATGGTTGGGTAGTGTTTGACTCGATTGCATTGGCGTAAACTTGGTGTGCAAGCTAGAATTTCGTATGTGTAGTGACGAAGCTTGAGGGTTTATATAAGAGGAGTAAAAAAAATTTATGATAAATTTCTTCATTTCTGTTACAATACACAAAAATATTTTGGCCACTTGTTAATTGTTATCCTCTAAAAGCAATTACCATTTGACAACTTCTTATAAGCTATTAATTGTTATGATTAACTTGTATTAAATATTAAATTTTTGTTTCTATTGGTCTTAACTATCACCTTTTGGTTTCTACCAGTCCCAACTATTGAACTGACTGTCAACGGTCCCAACATTTATCACTTTGACAACCAACGGTTCGTCGTTAAATTTTTTTAACGCTGTTAAGTTTTTTTCCAAATGCAAGACCAATGTTTTAAGTCTTTTGATTGGAAGGATAATACAAGTCGATTGATGGAAAAGTTACCTCGAAACGATGCTTCAATCGGGTGTTTAAACCTAACGATACTTCAATCGGATGTAAAAAATTTATCGTTCAGAGAGCCATTTCGAGCAAAATTTTATATCAATCGACTCGTATTATCCTTCCAATTAAAAGGCCTAATACACCGGTCTTGAATTAAAAAAAATTCAACGGCGTTAAAAAAAATTAACGACGGACCGTTGGTTGCCAAAGTGATAAAAGTTGGGACCGTGACAACCAATTCAATAGTTGGAACCGATAGAAGTCAAAAAGCGATAGTTAAGACCAATAAAAACCAATATACCTTTAAATTTCAACCCGATAATATTTCACTAATTCCAGATATATCATACAACAATATCAAAATATTATATATATCCACACTTAATTTTAAAGTTCATATAGTTAACATTTTACTAAATGCTCACTATTCTTCAATTATTGAGCATATTGTAAAGAGATTTATTTATTGATAAGAAAAAGAAAAATTGTAAACGGAGACTGGATTGATGATAAAATAGAATCCTGGGTTACAAACAGTGATTCGATTTATGATGAAAAAAGAGAATTCTTGGTACAGTTCTCCACCTTAACGTCACAAAAAAGGATTGATCAGATTTTATTGAGACTGACTCATAGTGATCATTTATTAAAGAATGACTCTGGTTATCAAATGATTGAACAACCGGGAGAAATTTACTTACGAGACTTAGTTGACATTCATAAAAAGTATCTAATGAATTTTTTACATGAACGGTTATTCATGCAGCATCGGCAGCTTGGGGATGCGCAACACGCGAGCATGCGTATCAAACATAACAGTGACAGACTCAGTGATCAGACATTCTGACAACGGGGTCCGAATCAAGACATGGCAAGGTGGGTTCGGGTTAGTGTCAAAAGTGAAGTTTCTTAACATCCATATGGACAATGTTCGAAACCCCATCATTATTGACCAATACTATTGCCAAACCAAAGGAATGTGTCCAAACCAGACATCAGCAGTACGTATTTCCGAAATACACTATGAGAAGATTAGAGGAACTTACGATGCTAGAAGCCCGGCAATGCATTTGGGGTGTAGTAACAGCGTCCCATGCACAAACTTAACGTTTTCGGATGTCGAATTGGTACCTTCGCAAGGCCAAATTATGACTAGTGCATTTTGTTGGAATGCATATGGGGCTCTTGAAACACTTACTATTCCACCAGTTTTCTGTTTGTTGGAGGGTGACACTGAATTTGTTCCTAATACTGATATTGATCAGTGTTAAATAACACCAACTATACAGCTAGCTGACTTAACAATTTAAGTTGGGATCCAAAATTTAGTCAGGGTGATGTGTTAATGGGTCCATCCCCATGATGAAATTTGTAAAACTCAAAAGAATATAATATTAATGAACTTGTGTTTATACATATTGTGTTTATACATATGTTTCATGGCTAGCTTTTTTCATTACTGTCAAATCGAAAAGGCTACAATGAAGAAGGGAGGGTATCTCGGGTTACGGCTCAATTTATCACGTGTAATATATGTAAAATTTGATGTTTTTTTGGTTTTATGTTTAAGATACATCTGAGCAATTAAAAGGATATCCCTAAACAATCAAAACAGGTTTTTGTTGGCAATTATTTTTGAAAAAGTGCTAAGAAAATGATGGTATTGGTTAGAATGTTCTAAGTTATGCTAACAATTTTCAAGAAAATGATGATAAAACTTCAAATATTACTAATGATATGCAAGAAAATGATGTTTTGTACGAGTGTATACCAAAAAAGACTTTTGTATGAGTGTACGTAAAAAAGTTTGTATGATTGTAGGGCAAATTTTTTCAAGATACCCCTAATATTTTGAGCTAGCTCCGCTACTCGTTCATGTTGTTGGAAAATTGGTGTGCCCTTTTAAATAACTTAATAACAAGTTAACAGCAAAAACTTGTACACGGATCCAATCTAATTAATCTATTCCCATCAGGGTGCATGCACCTACACCATATTAAAAAGTTAAATGAAAATTATTAATCATAATTTGATCTTTTGGAGGATTCACCATAAATCAAACATGATAAATCAACGAGCATCCTGCTAGAAGACACGATCACGAAACTGAAACGATGCAATTATAACCACAGGATCACCGTGGTGGCACAAGGGCTGACGACCAATCGCGGTGGCACGTGGTGCTTAGTTGGAAGTGGTGGTGGTCGGTGGAAGTTGTGGTGATTCATGAAGTGGGTGAGGTGCTAAGGTCTCAACTTTAGATTTTTTTGTTTAGTTTTAGGTTTAAGTAAATTCTATATTTATAATCTTGACCAAACTTGGTGGACAAGTTTTAATAAGATTGTGAAACCAAAAAGTTCATTAGAAGTTGGATCTAGATATGTAATTGTTAGATTTATTGTTGTGATCGGCATTATAGAGACACACTAATCATCGTATATTATATATCTTAGTTTTTCATTGAGAGGTGTGTGTTTTACAAGGTGAAAATGATCATTCAACCGCTAGTGAAAATAAACATGGTTTTGTTTGATTATCAACTTTGCATGGTTTACACTTGGGCAATAGTGCACATTGCATATTTGCATGGATTGAACTTATCTAATAGTGCTTAATAAAACCTCGTAGACTTTTGACCAATCCCAATTTGAATCTCCTGAACATATTGTTGTTTGAATTACTACATAAGCATGCTTGCTTGTTTGAACTACTGCTATAGAAGTAGTTCACATTGCATCACGGTCACAGTTTGGAATTTTTTTTATAAATGGGGTTGATTTAAGATATTTGTTGACAAGAGGGGTAAGTCTCTTAAAAAGTTAACAAGAGGGGTACCCGCCCCTACCATGGGTGGGTTCTCAGACTTGGTAAAACATGCCAGACCAAAGATTCAAAGTTGACTGTCTTGTAGCTAGAACTCGCCCCTAGCAAGGGCGGGTTCTCCAGTCACATGCACCAAACGTATAGAAAAGTGAAATGATAGGTCGGACTTGTACTACTCGCTCTTGCCATGGGTGAGTTCTAGGAAAAAAACAAATTAGGGTTGGTTGGGTTTTTAGGTTTTAATATTTATATTAAAAAAATAAAATTTTCTTATCTCACAACCATATTCAACCAAACATACCATATTATTAATCAAACTTAATCTTTATCCACATCCCTACCATCTCTCAATCCACATCTTTACAATCTCTCTATCCATATTTCTACCATCTCTTCACCTTCAATTTCAAGAAAAAAAAACTCACTCTCATCTCTAATCATGTCTGAACCTTATTTTCTACAGTTATACTATGGTGGTGAAGTTTCGTTTGTAAACGGAAATGTTATGTGTAATTCTTCTACCAGAAGTACCACTATTGTTCTTCATAAAAAAATGACATACGAATCGTTTGTTGATTTCATTTACAGTCATCTTCAACTTCAACGAGAGTTTTATCAGCTGAAATTCAAATTATTTTACACGTACGGTGGGTTTCCTTAAATATCCGAAATTTTTAATGACTCAAGTCTTGAAGTTTTGTATCAATTGGCAGAATATGTGGAAAATTTCATTGGACATATTCACCAAATTTTGGAGCAAGTTATCTCAGTCTAACAATCAAGTTGTATGGATCTTCTACGAAGTTTTTCTGTAGCTGCGGCACCCGAAGAAACATTTACGACTTTTTTCAGGCAATGTAACTTCGCATGATCATCAAGCCGGCCCGTCAAGTAATTTTGTCGCAGAGTTTATTTCAAATGTTGATCTAAATGCCGATGACCACGGAGGTTTTGACAACTCGGATGATGATATTTCACAAGTAAGTGAAGATACAGAATCGGTCCCGTCACATGATGAATCAACCGACAATGAAGACGAGTATGACATTGTAGACCACCATAATTATGCAGTTAGTCAAGGAACATCTTACGGGGATGTGACTTATTCTGAAGATCCCCGAGAATTAAGAAATTATGAAGTTGCTGATCTTGACGATGAAGAATACACAGATTTATGGAATGAAGAATCAAAAGAAATCCGTGTCGGCATGTACTTTAAATCAAAAGAAGATTTGTCTCACGCGGTACGGTCATGGAATCTTGCACGTAACCGTGAGCCGTGGGTTGTTGAAAGTAAAAGCAACACGTATAGAGCAAAATGTTACACACTTAACCCTCATTACAGTAGTGATATTCCTAATGGTCCTCAATGTCGTTGGTATGTGTATGGTACTAGGCGTAAAAATCACAACATGTGGAGAATATCTAGATGGTGAATGCATACAATTGCTATGGGAGTGTTGGTAACAACAGAGGTTTGAAAAGTAGAGATATCGTAACTCAAATCATCCACTTTATTCGTCAAGATGTTACTTTTCCCGTCAAGCAGATTCAGGCACATATAAAAGGCACCTTGAATGTTGATGTATCATACAATAAGGCATGGCGAGCTGGGAAGGATGCTATTGAGATGGTATACGGTAGTTGGGATAGTAATTTTGAAAAACTTCCAAGGTACATCAATGCACTACAAGAAACTAACCAAGTTATCGTGGAATGGTTACATCATCCGGCTAGTTCATCTCAATATCATACGTTTAAATTTGTCTTTTGGGCATTTGGTCCGGTAATCAACACATTCAAGCACTGTCAACCTGTGATTTCTGTTGACGGTACTTTCTTGAAAGGATCCTACCGTGCTAAGATGTTAATTGTAGTTTGCAAAAATGCAAACAACTACGTACTGTCGGTAGCTTATGCCATCATTGATGAAGAAATGACAGAAAGCTGGAGTTGGTTTTTGCAGCATGTGTGGTCCCATGTTGCAGCACAACACAATTTTGTTGCTGTGGGGAAAAACTGTGTTATTTCTGACAGACACAAAGGGATTATCGCCGCAACACACGCTATTGAAGATATGAAAAATTATGCGGTTCATCGTTTTTGTCTTCGACATATTCGTAGTAACTTCATGCAAAAATTCAAGGGGTCTGGTTTAAAAAAATTTGTTGGGTGATCGGATGCACCACCCAACAAAGAAAGTATGAATATTTTGTAGAAGAAATGAAAACTCTTAATCCGGAAGCATGGGAGTATTTTTAAAAAAATCAAAGAAAGCAAAATGGACGATCGTACATGATAAAAGTCAGCGTCGTTGGGGTAACCTGACGACAAACATTTCAGAAAGTTTTAACAACACTCTACGAGGAGTAAGGTTGATGCCAATAAAGGCTATTATTAATTGCACATTTGAGAAAACAGTTAAACAATATCGAAAGCACAAAAAGATTGCTACAAACTGCAACACCGCTTTACCCCCTCGCTTATGGCGTTTGTTTCAGTCTCGTGATCTCATTGGGCAACAGCATGTTATAACAGAGTTTGATCACCAAGAAGCGAGATACAGGGTGTTGTCAAGGCTACAAACCAATGAAGGTGGTGGAAATGTGTATACTGTGGAATATAATGATAGAACATGCACTTGCGGTAAGTGGCAAATGCTGAGATTCCCGTGCTCCCATGCAATTGATGTTTGTCGACATAGGGGCGTATCACCTAATACTACTATGCACCAAGTGTACACCACTGCAGTTTATCAAGAGCAGTATAATGGTCACTTTTACCCGCTTCGTCACCCTGATTATTGGACGGACCTGGGCTGGAGGATTAGAGCGGATCCATCAAGGCTTACAACGAAACGTGGTAGGAGACGCACCCGTAGAATACATAATGAGATGGGTGCTCGTCATCCAGATGAACCCGTTGTACGTAGATGTTCCATATGTAGACAAGCGGGTCATAACATGAATACGTGTCGAAACTCTCAACCATGAGTAATGTATGTTTTATTTGTTGTTTTGGTATTATTATCAGTTTGTAATGGGACACTCTTGATTTTATATCAATACTTTGTTTTTATACATGTCCGATAAGGTTATATGACGCGTATAACTAGTATTTGATAGCTGTTATTTAGTTCATATAGCCATAACTCCCGAATCGTATAACTTTGTTTTTATAAATTATATATATAATATATAATAGTTTTAGTCATTTTTACTCTTCATAAAACGAAAGATACATAAATAACCAACCATACGTTTTACCAAAATAAACTACATGAAAAAATCTTACACAAATTAAACATCATAAAAAATATAGAACTACATAACATTATTTTTTTTACCAAAAGCCTTGAGTATGCTGAGTAGGACCAGGAGCTTGAAAATCTTCGTCTAACTCGGTTGGTTCATTATTTAAGTCGAATGGCCATTCTTCGACATTTGAAAACCGAGAAACAAAATCTTCGGTCTCTTGAAATTGAGGGACGTATGGCAATGGACTAGAATCAAAAAGGGTTAATTGGGGGGGACACGTAATTAGTTGAGGGACCCGCCTCATTATAATTACTTGAGGGATCTGCCTCATTATAATTATTTCAGGGACCCGCCTCATTATAATTTTGGGTACCAAAAAAATAGTTTTATTGAAATGGAGGGCTAAATTGTGGTGATCCAAAGTCTTGTAACCCAAAAAAACCTTGATTCATTATATTCTCCATATTCCTCATATTTTGTTGCCCCTCAGTCTCTTCAACAGTCTGGCCACCTGCCCTTCCTTTTCCTCTTCCTCAACCTCGTCCTCTAGCCCTCCTAGGTAAACGCTCAGGGACAACTGGAAGTTCAACATGACCGGGATTTTCCATCACATGACCTGGTAGATAAGCTCCATGATCAGCATGTGAAAAGTCCATGTAGTGCCCAGCCAAATTGTTAACCATTTCATATCCAGGCATTTGGTAAAACCAGTGTTTTTAAACCGGCCGGTCCGACCGGTTGGACCGCGGTCGGACCGCTTTTTTTAATAATCCCGGTTTAATTAGGCACGATTTGATTGATGTTTCTAAACCGCTTCGAACCGTACGAACCGGTCCGGTCGGACCGCTATTGAACCGGTCAGTCATAAAATATATATTTTTATGTTTTGATTTTCATGGATTTTATGTATACATCTATTTATATTTGTGTTTTTTGTAATGAAAGTCAATATGTTGATTTTTTAAGTGATGAAAATGATGAACCAGTTTTATTTTGGCTTTAAAACTTGTTTAAATTATGAATTTTTTGTGATTCTTGACGTTAGAACTTGTTTGGATTATTACTTATATGGTATAACTTAATATTATTGAACTTATTTTGTGTCTAAATTGAAAATCTTATGGTATTGCTTTGAAATATATACAATTATCCTACCCCGGTCCAACCCCGGTCCGACCGCAGTCCGACTGGTCCAACCATTAAAATTAAAATAACGGTTCAGTGTCCGGTCCGGTTTTCAAAACATTGGGTAAAACTGACTCATTCCTTGTCTCTAAAAAATACATTAAGTTAGACATAATAATAATAATAATAATAATAATAATAATAATAATAATAATAATAATAATAATAATAATAATAATAATAATAATAATAATAATAATAGTAATTATTATTATATAATAATTATAACAATAATACCATCATTGTTAAAATTAGTCCATCATTTTGAAACCCATGCGGGTTTGGGACTTTATGGGCCGGGTTTGTTACAAATGTGACCGTACGCTCTAGATACCACCTCATGTATTCTTCAGAAGCAATGGTCGTATTCGTGAGCCTTCCCCTCGCAAAGGACACACGTCGAGAATTGCATGATTCGTGATAGAATCTATGGGCATCAATCCAATTTTTATTTCTCCCACCTTTACGCATAATACCATGTAGTCGAACATGTTCATCTCGTCCTAGTATAACACTTGTTGGGATCGGTTGAACCATTCCGCATTGCCTCAAGACCTTGCTCGCACAGTGAGGCTCAACAATTTCCCAACATATGAGATATGTGTCACTAATCCAACACGAATGACCACTTGTACATGTTGGCAGGAGTTGGTGGATATAAGCAGCATACGGTGTCCAGTTAAACTAATACAAAAACATAAAGTCAAATTGTTAAACTTTTATAATAATAGATTTTATAGAAAGTATTATTAACAAATTAATACCATGTTATTATTTAATGAATGTAAAGATAATCTATAAGCGCTCAAGCAATGCAGGGTTGTTGAAACATAGCTAAGCCCCGCGCCTTGTCATATGTATACAAGTTTAACAAAGCTGGTTAAACAATAATATTAACTAAATAAAAATACAATATAATAATTGTATGTGATTTTAATATACCTCGCACTGTATGGTAAATTAATATCAATATGACGATTATTAATTGGAGCAAGAGAAGGTAACCTTTCTCACGCCCATAATTGTAACAAAAATAACGGACCGCCAACGTCCTTAGCTGTTATTTTTGTTGCCTTGCATAGTTGTCTATACAACCATGCTAAAGTAGCACTTCCCCAACTTAGTTGACCACACTCTTGTAAATTTTCTACATGTGTTAAAAAATTTGCATGAAACCAATTGGAAGAGGTATCAGGGAATAAAGTAGCCCCAATCAGGTATAAAACTATTAACCGGGCACGTTCCTGGCATTGCTCAATGGTATGATTTTCAGGGAAGTCTTTTTCTATTTCATTGTAAATAACAACCAGATTTATTCGGTGACCGTCTGTAGATTGATCTGGTAGTTTACAACCAGTCAAACGCTCAAACTCATTAATTAATTGTTGATTTTCTAACAGCACATCAGTGCCAGAAACCGCATCACCATCAACATTCAAACCCCATAACACTTGAACATCTTGTAGGGTTATCGTGCATTCTCCCACAGGTAAGTGAAATGTGTGGGTCTCCGGTCGCCATTTCTCAACCAAAGCTGTAATGAGAGCACGGTCTAGCTTATGGTTACCACAATGAATTATACTACCAAACCCCGCCATCCTTATGTGTAACATAACATCATTGTGGATAGGTTTTTTCTGAATGAGTTTCTAAAAATTGGCGCCCCTTCGTCTAGGACGTATTATACCAGCATCGCTTGTTGGATTTTGGAAGTAATGAGCAGCTCTATGGTCACCGCCCAAGAATAACAATTCTTTGTTTAAAGGATTAGTGTAACTCCTCATCCTGCCATTTCCGGTACAAGTAATTGTGACATTGGTTAAGTAATGTTTGAAATTGTGAGAAATGGTGTTATGAGAAATGATTTGTGAGAAATGGTGTTGTAAGAAATGATGTTGTGAGAAGAGAAATGGTGTTTTAGAAAAGAAATGGTGTTGTGTGAAGAGAAATGGAGTTTGAGAAGTAGTGTTTTGTTTGTTAAGATATATAAAGTTTTAAATAAATTAAAAGAAAAAAAAATTTATTATGTGGTAACCGGTAACCAAGACCAACCCCGTGATAAATATCACATGCTTTTCAGCCTTTTATTAAAGTTGATGTGATGTGAGCATGTTTAAGTGTACTACTCGCCCATGCCATGGGCGAGTTCTTCAAGTGATTTGATGTGTCCATTCAGCATTTTCAGTATTTAATTAATACTCGACAGCATCGACAGCATCGACAGCGGCAGCAAGTGACTGGAGAACCCGCCTGTGACATCTGCCCCAAACCCGAACCCGAATGCTCGATTCGAACCCGAAGTCATTAACTTTAAATTATAATCGTATCTATTTTAATAATAAACGCATTGGATTCTACGTTATTTCCGTTTCAATTAAATAATCATATTTATGTCGCAAAACATTCGCGTATCAAATAAATATTGTTGGAACAAGAAATCTCAAAATATATATATAAATAAATATATATATATAGCTTGTAAAAGAAAATTATTAAAAACGTTAAACAAAGACGCTCCAAAGTCTTAAAATAGTCTCTTAATGTCTTAAACGAGCTAAAGCTATAAAAACGTCATTACAATAATTGTTACGTTTCAATTCAGTTAAGTTAGTTAGTTAATTTTACTTATAAACTAACTTTGGGTCAGAAGCGTAATTTATGAAACTAATTAAAGGTTATTAAACTAAATAAAACAAAATTGAAACATAAAGGACCAGTTGTGTAACTTGCCAATTTACCCAGCCTACCCCCGTCCATCCCGTGTTTCCGGCGGGCATGGCTCCGGCCACTTTGGTCGGAAAAGGCCGACCACCGGCGAACCTTTTTCACTCAATCTTTACACTAAAAATCAAATTAAAGCCGGGGAAATGACCGTAGACCAGTTTCGAACACCACACCACTTGCAATTCGTTGTTTGTTTTATTAACTAGAATCTGTGATAATTACTAATCTAAATTCGGTTTCAATACCCACAAACCCAAACCGTCTCATAACGCATCAGAACCTTAAATCACATTAACCTCAATCATTATCTCGGGGTTTTGAGTTATTAACATCAATCGATTGGGTTAATTATACCGAATTCAACACCCAATTAAACCCAATTCAATCGAATCAAAACTTTAAACCATTCGACAAGCTTCAGTTCGAAACAGCACAATCAAATCAACCAGAATACTCCTACGGCATCTAGTTAACTCTCTGTTCAACAAAATTCACGCAAAAACATCAAGAAATTCGTATTTGATTCTCAAAACCGTCGCGTATTGTTCTTCCTTTCATCAACTCGTTTCTTCATCAATCAAGTAAGTATGTTATATCAAAATGATCCTCATTCAATAGGGATTAAAAGCCCTATGATCGTATGGATTGATTTAACAGATTGAGGACGAATTGAACGGATCTTTGAATCTAGGGCTTGTCTTAGTTATGGGTTTTGTTTATTTATAAACGATAAAAGATTTAAAAATCAAACTTAAAAACAAAAGGTGCATCTGGCCTGGTGGTTTGTATGCTTACTGTTAACGTGCAGGTCACAGGTTCGAACCCCACTGGCCTCATTTCTATAATTTTCATATTTTTCACTTTTAAATCATTTAACTATACTTTTCTAATAACCTAATAATATATTTAAGATGAAACTATTTTATTAGCTTAAAAACATAAGTTTAATATTTCAAGAAAACTAAAAATGGTTTCGTATAAAATATATTTAATACAAAAAAAACTGCAACGTTTCGTACAAAACCCTAAATCCCCAAATTGTATTTCAAAACCCTAAATCCTAAATTGTATTTCAAAGCCCTAAATCCCAAATTGTGTTTCAAAACCCTAAATCCCCAAATTGTATTTCAAAACCCTAAATCCCCAAATTGTATTTCAAAACCCTAAATCCTAAATTGTATTTCAAAGCCCTAAATCCCAAATTGTATTTCAAAAACTCTAAATCCCAAATCTTAAATCCGAAACCCTAGAAGTTCTAGTTTCTTGATTCTAGTTATTGTGTTACTTGCTTCGTTTCTAAATAAGGTTTCCCCGGTTAATTAGGTGATTCTAATATCTGGGCGATCCTCGGTTCTTTCTAAGTTGAGATTCTAGTGTTACTATTATCTTTGGATTTTAAGGTAAGTAAACTCACTCCCCTTTTTCCATTTTACTATTTTGGGGCTGAAATATGTCTTTTACTATATTGCGTTTTCTATTTGTTTTCTAAAAGAGATCATACAAATATGTTAATCTAGTTCGCGGCTTGATGCAATCTTATGTGTTAGTTAAAAGTAGTTTTATTGCTTTGTAATCCCACCGGTACAATGTTAGCGCTAATGGTTTGACAAACCCACCTGCTTGTACAACATCGATAGGTGATTTAAACCCGGCCTTTCTAATTCCATGTTTACTATGTCGAGATGCTATGTTGCTATACTATGTTGCTATGCTATGATGCTATACTATGCCATGTCCCTAAATTGCTAAATGATGACTTATATATCGAGACGGTAACGACGGTTATTAAAAGTTATCATTATTTAATACATGAGTGGTTCTCATGACAAATGGCTAAACGAGATACTATGGTTTCTATTGTGGTTGGTGTGCTATTCTATTCTAGGGGTCCTGGTAGGGTGATATTACGAACTTACTATACATGTGGGATTGCGCAGCATATCTTGTTGATCTCGGATTTCAATACTATTACTATTCAATTTGGGTTTTACTCACTAGCTTGTGTAGCTAACTTTATTTTCACATATTTCAGGTGTTGCTTATGATTGTTTTGCTGCTTTTGCCAAGACATAGGATTGCCTTGGACCTAGAATAATAATAAAGACTTTGCATTTACTGTTTCATTTTTTATTACTTTTGTCGTTTCTATTCAAGACTCATGTTCCAAATGTATTAATCACTATTTGGCTTAATAAATAAATACCATGTGCTTTGTTTACTATGGATATCCAATTCTATGACAGCCCGGTGTTTTCCGCCACCGGGCGGGGTGTCACAGTTGGTATCAGAGCCATGGTTATAGGGAACTAGGATAGGGTATTAGTAACACACCGACCTAGACTATAACCTAAGAGTCCTTAGTACAAATAGCTTGTGCTTAGAAAACTCTTCTAGAAGTTATTTCTTTATTCTTTTTATGAATTTCTCTATGATGTTTCTTTATCTCATTTCTTATCCGATTTCGCGAAGGAGCTACAAGAGACTCGTCTGTGTGATCGGGATCTTCTCTTTGTGGAATCTCGTCATCGTCTTAAGTAAGTTTGAAAACGTGAGAACGTGTGCAATCCGGAAGGGGGAACGCCTGTATCACGGACATCCTGTCTAAGGCAAAGCATTTCGTATAAATCTCTTTAAGAGACCTGTATGCTTACCTGGGGATGTACGAGATGAGTGTGAACCTATAGGCTAAAGCACGCTTTCTCGAATACGTTGAAAACGAACTTAACACCTTGATAAGTCATTGGTGTTCAAAACCAAGACACACTCCTAAGCCATTGAAATATCATTTTCTTAATGATTCTATGATTTTTTCATTCCTACGATTTATAATTATTTCTATGAATTTTTATATTGACTTAAATACTATTCCAACTTCATTTACTAATGTTTCTAAAGTTTCTAAATGATTTTCTATGAAATGTTCAAAGGATTCTATGATGTTCTAAGAACTATCACTATTTCAGTTAATCGAAATTTCTAAAGTTTCTAAAGCTTCTATATGATTTTCTATGGTATGTTTTCGAAAGATTCTATGATATTCTAAGTGGAACGAGGTGCTATTATTACATCGGATGTTTCTATCGGTCAAAGATGTTGCTACCAAACTGTGTTATTCTACGTTTCATCATTCCATTTGTTTCTAAGCAACAATAATACTTATACGATATACTCGCTAGCTTATCCATATAACACAATTACACCGTTGTAAACCAAACATTTCAAATCAAAGCTAAGACATATCACAATCGAATTATCCAAAACTTCAGATCATGCATATATCGATTACCGAATCTAAGTTGTACTTCTAATCCTAAATCAATTATCGACACTCCAATCAAAGGTTCGTTATGATTTCTAAATTACAGTCAAGGCTAAATTCCATAACTAAATAAAAGTTAACAGATTTTGCTATTCTTATAAGCTAATGTATTTGAATCGAACGTCTACCCTCAAAACATTTCAACTTGACTTCTATACTCAAAATAGTTTCAAAACTACTCATCTAACTATAAGATTCTAATCCAATTTCTAATCCATCATTACAACTATAAATCTACTATCAAATTATGAGCTAACCATCAAAACAAGTACTCGTTAATCAACTAGATGATGCTATCCATGAATTCGTATCCAAACCTAACGAGAACTCACTACACAACTATTCACGAACTTATTTAACTAAATGTTTTCATCTATACATATGACCACCAACGAAATACTACGCAACTAGTCTTCATGAACTAATCCAAAACCCAATGTGTTTCATTTATAAACTCGTTACTTTAATACAAAGTGTAATCAATGGACTTTGTAAAACTAACGGTATTCGATTCTATTAAAATAATTTTCTTATTTTCCCAAACAAAAATATATATACATATATATATTTAGAAAAACAAAACAAACAGAGTTTTAATAACGTTTTGGTCTTAGTATCTTGTAAAAAAAAATAGATATATATATATACATATAAATTTCGTGATAAATGATTTATTTAAAAAGTGATTGGTCATTCAAACGTCGGTCAAATATTTACACAAACATTTTCCCGTTTTCTCAAATATGACACAAAGACTTGTAACAAACACCATGTCCTCTGTTTTCCTCATACCAAGTACTTATAACTTAAATTGTGTCGGTTATTTTCAAACCAATCCTCTTATCTATGGTAAGGATCAAAACCTTCAACTTCTTAGTTAGTATTTAAAACTACATTATAGAAAAACAACATCACCTCTTATAAACTTATTTACCTCCTACATCTGATATACCTAAAGCGGTTGGTCATATAAATACAAATACCTTAAAAGTTAAATCCAATTGGAACTAAGTGATTTATTCATTCGAACTATAAATTGGATTATCCGCATTATCAAAATTTCTTGAAACTAATTTTTCTAAAGATCCCAATAAACTATATTATTACATGTACACCATCAACTCATTCATATGAACTGGTCAATAACAGAAAACTTAGATAATTACATCTTACACACATAGAGTCGATTTTCACAAACTTAAGTGTTACTATCCTAGTACTCGAATTTGACTATCTATATCGTTGACCAAAGTTATTTATATGGGCAATGTCTACCTGATAGACGTTAGTTTCTTCTGAATCATCAATCTACTTGTCATCTTAATATGATTTTCCCAAGTACTATTTCTATCCAGTATGATATCAATACCTATATGTATCGCCATTTTAACCTAAAATTGTTGTGTACTTCTGACTCGCACGTGATCGAATGAACTGTGGAGTCCATGCAAAAAACTGAAGTAATTACGGGTGCACACGGAATTATGAAAGTTGGTGCATGGGAACCATAGTAAGTTTTGTCTGGTGTAGCTAAGCCATATTATTTTCACTGGACTTGTTTACTCATTTTACTAATTGCATATAAGCCACTCAATTATGTGTAAGATTACTTAATTCGTTTCCAACATTCTATTAATCACGACTATTCTCGATGATCTTTTAAATAAATCTAAATTCATATACTTAAAATATTTCATTTGCAAGTTGGTATCCTATTCTATTCTTATATCGAGTAGCAAATAAAATTTATTCGAATCTACATACAAATAGCTCAAACCGAACTCTTATAAGTGAAAAGAGTTAAATAAACAATCCTCAATGAGTCAAAGCAAATTGAAAATAAATAACTTGTTAACCTCGTTATTTAAAATCGTGTCTCAATCAGAATGCTCATTTTTCCATTGATCGAATTCTCAAGAGTTTCTTGCGAGATGAAACTCCCTACGGAAGTGGGCAGTGTTCATCCCGTGTTTCATGTTTCCAATCTGAAAAAGTACTTATCCGATAAAAATCTTATTACGTATATCGATAATGAATCAATGCAATTTATTGAACGGCCATTGGAAATTATGGACCGTGAAGTCAAACAACTCAAGCGTAATCAGATACCAATCGTTAATGATCGTTAAAACTCAAAATGTGAACATGGATTTAAGACCAAATGAATGTTAAGTATCTTCATCTTTTTGCTTCATCTTCTTCTACTTCGGTTTGGGCAAATTTCGGGACGAAATTTCTATAAGGAGGGGAGACTGTGACATCTGCCCCAAACCCGAACCCGAATGCTCGATTCGAACCCGAAGTCATTAACTTTAAATTATAATCGTATCTATTTTAATAATAAACGCATTGGATTCTACGTTATTTCCGTCTCAATTAAATAATCATATTTATGTCGCAAAACATTCGCGTATCAAATAAATATTGTTGGAACAAGAAATCTCAAAATATATATATAAATAAATATATATATATAGCTTGTAAAAGAAAATTATTAAAAACGTTAAACAAAGACGCTCCAAAGTCTTAAAATAGTCTCTTAATGTCTTAAACGAGCTAAAGCTATAAAAACGTCATTACAATAATTGTTACGTTTCAATTCAGTTAAGTTAGTTAGTTAAATTTACTTATAAACTAACTTTGGGTCAGAAGCGTAATTTATGAAACTAATTAAAGGTTATTAAACTAAATAAAACAAAATTGAAACATAAAGGACCAGTTGTGTAACTTGCCAATTTACCCAGCCTACCCCCGTCCATCCCGTGTTTCCGGCGGGCATGGCTCCGGCCACTTTGGTCGGAAAAGGCCGACCACCGGCGAACCTTTTTCACTCAATCTTTACACTAAAAATCAAATTAAAGCCGGGGAAATGACCGTAGACCAGTTTCGAACACCACACCACTTGCAATTCGTTGTTTGTTTTATTAACTAGAATCTGTGATAATTACTAATCTAAATTCGGTTTCAATACCCACAAACCCAAACAGTCTCATAACGCATCAGAACCTTAAATCACATTAACCTCAATCATTATCTCGGGGTTTTGAGTTATTAACATCAATCGATTGGGTTAATTATACCGAATTCAACACCCAATTAAACCCAATTCAATCGAATCAAAACTTTAAACCATTCGACAAGCTTCAGTTCGAAACAGCACAATCAAATCAACCAGAATACTCCTACGGCATCTAGTTAACTCTCTGTTCAACAAAATTCACGCAAAAACATCAAGAAATTCGTATTTGATTCTCAAAACCGTCGCGTATTGTTCTTCCTTTCATCAACTCGTTTCTTCATCAATCAAGTAAGTATGTTATATCAAAATGATCCTCATTCAATAGGGATTAAAAGCCCTATGGTCGTATGGATTGATTTAACAGATTGAGGACGAATTGAACGGATCTTTGAATCTAGGGCTTGTCTTAGTTATGGGTTTTGTTTATTTATAAACGATAAAAGATTTAAAAATCAAACTTAAAAACAAAAGGTGCATCTGGCCTGGTGGTTTGTATGCTTACTGTTAACGTGCAGGTCACAGGTTCGAACCCCACTGGCCTCATTTCTATAATTTTCATATTTTTCACTTTTAAATCATTTAACTATACTTTTCTAATAATCTAATAATATATTTAAGATGAAACTATTTTATTAGCTTAAAAACATAAGTTTAATATTTCAAGAAAACTAAAAATGGTTTCGTATAAAATATATTTAATACAAAAAAAACTGCAACGTTTCGTACAAAACCCTAAATCCCCAAATTGTATTTCAAAACCCTAAATCCTAAATTGTATTTCAAAGCCCTAAATCCCAAATTGTGTTTCAAAACCCTAAATCCCCAAATTGTATTTCAAAACCCTAAATCCCCAAATTGTATTTCAAAACCCTAAATCCTAAATTGTATTTCAAAGCCCTAAATCCCAAATTGTATTTCAAAAACTCTAAATCCCAAATCTTAAATCCGAAACCCTAGAAGTTCTAGTTTCTTGATTCTAGTTATTGTGTTACTTGCTTCGTTTCTAAATAAGGTTTCCCCGGTTAATTAGGTGATTCTAATATCTGGGCGATCCTCGGTTCTTTCTAAGTTGAGATTCTAGTGTTACTATTATCTTTGGATTTTAAGGTAAGTAAACTCACTCCCCTTTTTCCATTTTACTATTTTGGGGCTGAAATATGTCTTTTACTATATTGCGTTTTCTATTTGTTTTCTAAAAGAGATCATACAAATATGTTAATCTAGTTCGCGGCTTGATGCAATCTTATGTGTTAGTTAAAAGTAGTTTTATTGCTTTGTAATCCCACCGGTACAATGTTAGCGCTAATGGTTTGACAAACCCACCTGCTTGTACAACATCGATAGGTGATTTAAACCCGGCCTTTCTAATTCCATGTTTACTATGTCGAGATGCTATGTTGCTATACTATGTTGCTATGCTATGATGCTATACTATGCCATGTCCCTAAATTGCTAAATGATGACTTATATATCGAGACGGTAACGACGGTTATTAAAAGTTATCATTATTTAATACATGAGTGGTTCTCATGACAAATGGCTAAACGAGATACTATGGTTTCTATTGTGGTTGGTGTGCTATTCTATTCTAGGGGTCCTGGTAGGGTGATATTACGAACTTACTATACATGTGGGATTGCGCAGCATATCTTGTTGATCTCGGATTTCAATACTATTACTATTCAATTTGGGTTTTACTCACTAGCTTGTGTAGCTAACTTTATTTTCACATATTTCAGGTGTTGCTTATGATTGTTTTGCTGCTTTTGCCAAGACATAGGATTGCCTTGGACCTAGAATAATAATAAAGACTTTGCATTTACTGTTTCATTTTTTATTACTTTTGTCGTTTCTATTCAAGACTCATGTTCCAAATGTATTAATCACTATTTGGCTTAATAAATAAATACCATGTGCTTTGTTTACTGTGGATATCCAATTCTATGACAGCCCGGTGTTTTCCGCCACCGGGCGGGGTGTCACACCGCCCTTGCTAGGGGAGAGTTCTAGCTACAAGACAGTCAACTTTGAATCTTTGGTCTGGCACGTTTTACCAAGTCTAAGAACCTGCCCATGGCAAGGGCGGGTACCCCTCTTGTCAACTTTTTGGGAGACTTACCCCTCTTGTCAACAAATATCTTAAATAAACCCCATTTATAAAAAAATTCCACACTTTGTCGTTTCGTCAGTTTAACTAACAATTAGAACGGACAACTTAACTTTCTAACAATTAGTCAATGGTCAAATTTCTATAGCTCATGTTGACGAATTCCTGTAATGAATCTGTTTGAATTGCATCTTACACCTATATAGTTTGAATTCCCCGCACAACACCCTCTCTTTTAAGATCAAATAACTTGTTCATATGAGTAGCCAACATTTTACTTTCATGACCTTGACTTGACCAAGTTTGACTTTTGTTTACTTTAGTCAAACTTGCTTATTTTGGAAAGTTTCATCTTTTAAAAATTTCAACAAAGATTTAATCAAATCTTTTTGCAAGGTCCAATTGAGTTTGCATCTCAGAGGATAACAAGGATCTATAGAAATAGGTAGAAACTAGATGAATAGATAATAAGAAGCATCACTGAATATATTTCATTGATAACCCGATAATTGGTAGTGCAAAAAGGTTAAGCTCATGTCAATTGTAAGTGCTCAAATTACACTATTTACATATGCAATGTCGTATACTTCAAGTTCACAAACCGTCATCCCCAAGCTCAGCCCACAAACTTGATAACTAGAGTACATGACCTAACTTCGCATGACAGTTCTCACAAAGTAAAAAATGTATGTTTGATACGTCAACCTATCAGTAAGGGTCCTTACAATCTGATACTAGCTGATGTTATCAAACTTCTTCAATACTCCAGATTTTGAGTGTGGTTATCACTTCCAACAAACATTTGGCCAACAACAATCATATATAGGGGTGTTCATTATTCGAATACCATTCGAATTATTCGAAATTCGATTCGAATCGAATTCGATTAAGGCCATTCGAAATCGACTTTCGGTCATTCGCATTCGATTCGAATAATTTTGTCGAATGTGGATCGAATACGAATATGATTTTCAGTATTCGCATTCGATTCGCCCAATTCGAATAAGAAATATATTTATTTTTTAATATATATTCTTAATATATCTAATTAGTTATCTATATATGAATATGATTGAATGGGTTTGAAGTAAGTTAAAAATACTCAAAACCAACCCATTACCCAATCTTAATTGTTGTTTCTGCATATGAACATGATTTGTTGTTGTGGCAGCTGCTTAATTGTTGTTTCTACATGTTTGAAACTTGTTTATAGTCTTTTCTTGTGTTGATTATGCAGTTTTAGACCTTTTTTAACATGTTTTAGACTTGTTGATGTGCTAGTATTTTGCATATTTTTTGGGTGAAACACCTTGTTTGGGTGATGTTTTAGACTTATGTTATGTTGGTGCAACATTTGTATTGTTATTTGATGTTTTTTTATTTATATTTTTTAAAGCGAATACATTCGAATCTATTCGAATTCGATTCGAATTCGAATAACTTAATCGAATCGAATACATAGATTTTTATTCGAATGTGGATCGAATACGAATACAGTTTTTAAAAGTCTCAATTCGACCAATTCGATTCGCCTAATTCGCCCAATTCACATTCGATTCGAATGAACACCCCTAATCATATACACCTTGGCTTGATCTTCAAACAATGGATCGCCTAGATTTGATTCATTGCAAGCACATGGATGCAAGCTTCCCTAAATTTCATGGTATTCTATGTCCTTTCACTTGACCTTAACTTCTTTGGACAGAGGATTCGAAGTCCAATACTCAAAATCTTTCAAATTTTTAACAGGAAGCTTCTCATGAACATGCACGCCATATGTTTTTTGTAGGTAGCAATCAAACCCGAACCCAATGGGGAAACCCAAAACTCAAGTTATTTGGTCAAGTGGACGGGTAAACGGGTATGGGGTCGGGTATGAGATTAAAAAAATAAAAATTCGCGGATATGGTACGGGTATGGGATTGCCTGATATACCCATTTACCCAACTCGGTTACCCGATTAGTTATACCCATTTACCCGTTAACATACCCGAAAATAATATAATATTTTTTATTTATATGTTATATTTGCTTAATTGTTTTTTTATTTTATGTTAATTAAATATATTGCTAACTAAAAGATATATTATGTATCTCGTTATATAACTTTAATTTCTTTATGAATTATGGTATTATTAAATGGTAATTTGAAGTGTCATTTGATTTTGATATTATGATGTAATTTATATACCGGACGGGTAAGTTTTATGTTATTAATAGGTATACCTGATTACCCACGGGTATGCCTGATACCCGACGGGTATAAGGGCGGGTATGAGACACTCATTTCTAAACGGGGGTACGGGTATAAGATTACCTATACCCGCTCTGTTGCCATACCTAAGTTTCATCCTTTTGTTTGCTACGGTTCACATCAGTAACTAATTCACACTAATGACTCAGATAAGATTTGGTTCTTAAGCTTTGATGTATGGAGAGCAATTGATGAAAAGAGCTTGAATCAAACCATGTAAATAAACCTTTGGTTCACAAGTTTAGAGCTCTAGTGTTCTTATAGTGCTCTATCTCCACACTCTTCTATTTTATGACATACAACTTCTTCTCATCATCCTACAACCAACATCAGATCACTCACTAAAACCTTTGGTGACGTTTATAAAGAGCAAAGGCAGGGGTTTGAAAGTTGAGGCGTTTGGTGGGAAGGATGTTGTGAAGGTAAGCGGAGGTGTGTAAGGCTTCGACCCAGAATGGTGCGGGTAAGTGTGCGTGTAGAAGTAGGGCGCGGATGATATCGTTTATGCGACGTATCATCCGTTCCGCACGACCATTTTGTTGTGACGTTTGCGGACAAGAGAATCGAAACAACATACCATTGGTGTTTGCAAATTGTTTAAAATTATTGTTATCGAATTCTCCGCCTAGGTCGCATTGGAATGTTTTGATGAGTGCGTGGAATTGTGTTTTAATTAAAGTGTGGAATTTGACAAAGGTGGAAAATGTTTCGGACTTATATTTTAGTGGATACACCCAGATGTAATTGGTGTGATTGTCAATTAAAACCATATAATATTTATAGCCCGAATTGCTTGGTACAGGTGAAGTCCATAAGTCACAGTGAATAATATCAAAAGGTTGAAAGGTAATAGATTTAGAATCATGAAAGGGTAACCGTTTGCTATTAGAAAGTTGACAAGATGAACAAAAAAATGAACCAATAGTTTTATGACAATTAAGATTCAAATAACGACTAAGAAAATCCAAAACATTTGCGCCGGGGTGGCCGAGACGGTCGTGCCATGGGATGGTGGGAGATGATGACAGCAAAGTGAAAGCAGACGGTGTAAACGGATAAAGGTCCCCGGTGCTATTGTGACGGGAAAGGTGGCGTCCATCCTTGAGGTCCTTCAAAGAAAAGCCAAAAGGGTCAAATTCCACAGAAACGAAGTTATCAATAGTGAATTTTCGTACGGATAAAAGGTCTTTAATAACTTGAGGGGAATGAATGATACGGTTTAAAGCGTATGTTCTATTGTGTAATTTATGAAAACCATTACCGGATCTTTGGATTGGTAAACACTGGCCATTTCCGACAAATATAGGATGCGGTGTATAAGACAAAGGAGTAGTGATCTTACCTGGATTGGATGTGATGTGGGAGGAGGCGCCGGTGTCCATGTACCAATTTTGGTCAGCCGGTTGGAGGTGCATGCTGTTGAAGGCGGATCCGATATCATTCGGGTTCAAACCATTAAGATTGGACGGTATATATCCATCATTAGCAAAATGGGCCTGCTGGGAATTGTAATTGGCCTGCTGTTGAGGTGCAAAAGGTGCAGATGGGAATGGGCTTGGGGGGTAGTTGGCCCATTGTTGTTGTTGATTTTGGTGACCGTATCCTGGGCCATAGGGCTGATTATAGTTTTGTTGTTGCCCTCCATTGTTGTTCCATCGACTACCATAGCCGCCCCCACTCTGGTTTTGGTTTCTGCCGCCGCCGTTTCTGCCTCCACCGTGACTGTTGGTGTGCCCCCCGTTTCTGCCACCGCGCCACTGACCTCGACCCCGACCCCGGTAATTCGGATCGTAGTTATTGCCACGATAATTGGATTGATGTTGAGGTCGTGGAGCGTCAGTTTGTTGCTGATGCGAGTTGACACCGCGGTCATTGTGATTTGATTGAGAATGGACGAGTGCAGATTCACGGGTGGTGTTGTTGGTAGACCTAGCTGCTTGACGTTGTTGTTCCAGTTGGATGTCGTTTCTTGCTTCATCCCAAGATGGCACTTTTTGATTTATCAGTGTACCAATGGTGTCCAGTTCTATCGGAAGTCCACGAACCAGTTGCAGTACAAGCCTACTCTCTGTTACTGGGTGCCCGACATCCCCCAGTTGTGCTGCTATATCTTTTAATTTTTGACAATATTCGTCAAGGCCGCCACACCCAGTGAGGGTTTGTTTAGTGAACTCGTTTTCCAGTGCTGCTGCACGCGCGTTTTTGTTGCTGAGGAAGACTTCTTCGATTTTCAACCATGCTGCCCGAGCCGTTGTTTCATCTTCAAGAACCCTAGCAAATATGTCGTCCGAAATTGTTGCGTAGATCCATTGTAATACTAGAGAATCCAGTGTAGCCCATTGTTGATATGTCGGATCTGTTTCTTGTGGTGGCGGCGTCCCGTCTATGTGATCATAGACCTTGAAGGCTTTTACATGTAGCTTGAACAATTTTACCCACTGTGTGTACGTGATTTTCTTTCCATCCAAGGTACGAACTTTGGTTTGGACATTGGTTACGGTGTAAGCTTGGTGAAGAGGTTCTTTAGAGGATTCTTTATGGTTGTTGCTGGAAGCTTCACCGGTTTCTGTTTCTTTTCCCTCTGCCATGGATGAATGTTACGGTATTTGGTGGTATAGGTTTTAGAACCGAAGCTCTGATACCATGAAAGTAATCAATGGTATTATTATTTGATGATCATTGGGTACAAGAATCCTCTATATATAATACTATTCGGTTCCTAATATTATGGAAAGAGATAATACCAATAGGTAACAATATCTTATCTAAATATAATGCATATCACTTCCTAATAATTCTTAGAATAGTTATATGAGTCATCAGTATAGTCAACAAAACTCAAAGTCAAGCACTCAAAGTCAACAAGTCAACACTAGGTGTTCGAACAATGGATTGACACAAGATGTTCAAGTAGTGAAAGACGATGTTGATTAAAGACAAAATCATATAAAGACAATCATATTCTTCTTTATGTTGAGGATTGTATGAGACATGATTTGAGGCTTTCCATAGGTAACAAGATGTTCAAGTAGTGAAACGCAATTGCACAGTTCCTAATTTGGTTAAATTCATAATGTTGTTTTAAGACAATTTAGATCACTCACGGGTCACTGACCCATGATACGTCCGAATATATATATAAGGGTAGGTTCAAGAGAGAACTCATTTTAAGTTAATAACTAGAGAACTATCAAAAACACAATGGATAGATGGAATTTTAAAGAGGAAGGGTAAAATTGGAAATTTAAATATGAAAATCTTTAAATATTTCTATCTTTTGCATACTTTAATATTATTTTAAAAAAATTGCACCATTAGATCAAGAATTTCCTTATCTTTCATTTGAGTATAAATAAAGTTATAAAAAAATTATCGTTTTTTTAATTTTCATACTGCATATATGTAGTATTGCGATATTGTATTTGATTATATTTTTCTTTAAACGTTAATAACTTTTTTATACGTTATTTATATTAAAAAAATTTAAAAATCATGTTTTGTTTTTTTTTATACTACATATATGTATTATCATTGTAGTTGATGCATTTTTTTAAAGCGGTCAAATGGCTCAAGAGTCTAATAATTATTTAAAATGTACATATGATCTCAAATGACCAATAACAAATTTCATAATATTCCATATTAAAAAACTTATTACAAATGAAAACAAAACCAATACTTATACTATGTCTAAACATAAAGATAATAATAAACTAATAAACAAACGATAAATACCATAACAAAATAAAATAAACCTGAAATTCAAACTATAAGATAGCAATGCATCAATACTGCATATACTGCATATATGTAGTAGTATGATACTACATATATGTAGCATGCGATATTGCATATATATGCATTACTATAGTATTTAAAAGAGAATAGTGAATATGGTGATGTTATGCATCTAAGTTACACGTAAAACCATTAAAATTGCGTAGCTTTGATAAAATAACTTAAATTATTTTTTATTAGAAAACTTAACTTATTGGTCTTTATTCAATTTTAATAGACAACTCAGTCTTTTTCTCTTAGAACATAATTCTTCTCTTTCTCATTTACCCAATAATCGTCATTCATTTTGGTAAAATATTACTCGCCCTTTAAAAATCGATCGTACGTCAATTTGGCTTCTCAATTCCAACTAACAGATTAATATAACATGACTCGTATACTTGGTATTATGATACGCCCCTGTTGCACATATTCATACCACATCACATAACATGAACCAAGTAATTGCTAGCAATGTCAGTATGATCATATGAGAAGAATCCAAATTTAGAATTATGGCATGACTATGTTGTTTTTTTGTGATGGTATCATCGAAATCAATATCAGAGAACTTTTGTTATTTTATCAAAGTACGTAGTTTTGATGGTTTGCCATGTAATTTAAGTGCATAACAACACCATATTCACTTTCCCCAATTTAAAAACATATAATATCGTATACTACATATATGTGGTATTGAAATTAAAAAAACGAGAAATCTTAATTTTTTTAAAGATTTATATATTTAAAGTTCCAATTTTGTCCTTCTCTTTAAAATTCCATCCCTTGTGTTTTTAGTAGTTCTCAAGTTCTTAACTTAATATGGAGTTCTCTGTTGATCCCTCCTCATATATATAAACAAACAACTAAAAGCACCTAAGTTTTAAATTTATAAAACCAAGACTAGAACACACACAACCGACAGTGTACTGGTCGAATGCAATATATTGAACGTAAGTCCGGGTGTCGACCCACATACTCTATATATTACGCTAAATTAACTAAACAAGACTCAACTTAACTAGACACGATTTTAATTAAAAGATTATTTAAAAGGGGGGTTTGATTAAAAAACTAATTGCATAAAAGTAATGACGATTTAAGAACGAGACTTAAAACATATGATTAAAGGAAAACCACCTAGATATTCACCTAAATGCACCACTAAATAAGACCGTCGACCCTTTTCGAGAAGACACCCATGGGTTTATATTAGGTTACTATGATTACCATTTATGGGTCTAGGCTTCTTCACAGTTACCTAACTAAATTATGTTTTAATGACCTTAGCAGAAAACCTACCTCAAAGTATAGCAATCAAGGTCATTTCAATCTAATCATATGGCTCAATAAGCCGGTTTAACAATTAGCACCAAGATGGTTGATGCATATATATACATATATATATAGGGAGGTTCACCTACAAAGTATTAGAAATCTAAGAAGGCTAAGAAGCAATAAAAGATTGACATGTGGCATCTAGGAAAATTAGGAGAGGGTTTTTTAGTCATGCCCACTTTTTTAAATATTCTCTCTCCACATGCAAGTCACATGTCAATACCCCCACCTTTTTTAAACGTTTATAACTTTTACATACGACATTATTTTTTTAAACAAACTACACCATAAAAACAAGCATTTTTTCTCTTTAAAACGCGTATAATATTGATATATAAAAAACGAACTTTTTTTCACATTTTTTCAGCTCATTGTGTCTTCTGTCAGGTCATTGTGTCTTCTGTCAGGTCATTGTGTATTTCGTCAGGTCGTTGTTGTGTCATTCACCGGGTCATTGTGTAATCTTATTTGACAAGTATTATGTGACACCCCGCCCGGCGGCGGAAAACACCGAGCGCGTCAAGTGAATCGGATATCAAAGTACAAAGCACATGGCACACTAAAAGCATATTTTAGTATTAATTAAGTAATAATGTCGTGACAAAATCAGGCAAACGAACAGTCTTAAAATTGTAACAAAAACCGTCAAATAAATATTTTTTATCGTCTTTTTATTCTAGGTCCGAAGCATCCTACGTGTCTTGAACCAAAATCGTATCAAACTTCACCTGAAAAACGTGTAAAATAAGTTAGCTAAAGAATTAGCTAGTGAGTAAAACACTGTTAATAGTACATAGTATAAAATCCGAGATCATTATAGATTGTGTTTCGCAATCTCATGTGCATAGCAATTTCATCATATATATCTCAACCATGACCATAGAAACACATAGAAACAAGTATCATAGACCCTGCAGGGTTACCTTTAGCAACAAGTCATGAGGAACCAACTCATGTTACATTTATTGATAACCATCGTTTAACCGTCATTTAACCGTCTCGATATACAAGTTATCAAAAATGTTTAAGCATCTAAGGGACATAGCATCGTAGCATCAAGCATCACATGTAGTAACTAGTAACATAGAATCAACCAAAGAATCGCCGGGTCAAATCACCTATCAGGCCATTAATGTAGGTGGGCTTGTCAAGCCATTAGCGTTAACATTGTACCGGTGGAAATTACAAGATAATATAACTAATATTGACTATCACACAATTTTGCTACATGCGGCCAAACACGATTAACACATCTAATGATCTCATTTTCGAAAATAGAAACATCAAAAGAAACCGTTGAATTATAGAAACACGTATTTCAGCCCCAAAAACGTAAACAGTAAAAAGGGGAGTGAGCTTACTCACCTTGAAAAGTAATTACAATTGAACCGTTAGAAACGCAGCTAAAAGCACCGAGGGTTGCCCAAACATTAGTACCACCTAATTTATTGGGAAAAACCCTAACTTAGAAACGAAACAATAGCAACAGGGATCAAAAATCCGTGATCTAGGGTTTCAGATGTGGGATTTAAGGTGTTAAATCACAAAATGGAAATTAGGGTTTCATAGTACAATTTGGGATTTAGGGTTTTGAAATATAATTTAGGACTTAGGGTTTTGAAATATAATTTAGGACTTAGGGTTTTGAAATACAATTTAGAAATTAGGGTTTTGAAATACAATTTAGGAATTAGGGTTTTGAGTTACCAATTGGGATTTTGGTACGAAACGTAATTGTATTTTTGTATTACTTATATTGTATACAAATCCATTTTTAGTTTTCTATAAAATGGTGTATATTAAACTTATGTTTTTAAGCTAATAAAAATAGTTTCATCTTAAATATATTATTAGGTTATTAGAAAAGTATAATTAAATGATTTAAAAGTGAAAAATATGGAGATTAAAGAAATGAGGCCAGTCGGGTTCGAACCCGTGACCTACAGGTTCACAGCAACAAATACAAACCAAGCGCGCTGGACCTCTTTGTTGTTTAAAATTGGTTTGTAATTCTTTTTAATGTAAAACATACAAATATCCCCATTTCCAATATCAAGAACAAACCCTAGATCCCAAATTAATCCCAATCGAAACAACAAAACCTGAAATTGATTAGGGGCTTTTGATTCATGATTGAAGACGAGTATTTTAACATCAAAAACTTACTTGTTTGGTGATGAATTGAACCAAATATTGGAAGAAAAAATACGTCGGTTTTGAAGATCAAAACATGGTTTCTTGGTGATTTTGATTGAAATTAGAGTAACGGAAAGTGAAAATGATATCTTAGGAGTGTTTTGATCGATTGAATTTAGATAATTCGATCAGAAAACCATCGAACGGATTTGAGTTTCATTATGAGTTAATTGGGTCTAATTGAGGTTTAATTAGTTAATTATTTCACAATTAAACACTGAGTGCAGTTTCTAATCGATGAGGTGGTGATGTAAAACGATTCGTTTGGATTAAATGCTTGAATTTAACTGTTTTGATCGAAGTGGGTTTTGGTTGAACCGAAAGTTGCAAAATCAGTTTATTTGGGTTCCTTTGATCATAAAACCAAATTAAAAGTAGCCGTGAGTTCGAGATTGGTTCAGGAGCATTTTAACGTGATTAAAACGGGTCGAAAGCATCAACAATAACGATTTAATGGTTGCCGGAGTGGACGCCGGATTCCGGCAAGGTCGCCGGAGTAATGGAATCGGAAAAACGGGGTGCGGGCTGGGGGGGTTGGGTTTGATTTTCAATGTTACAATTTGCACCCTGTAGTTTTAATTGTTTATTATTTTTAACTAAAACTTTAATATAGTTTCCAAACTTGTCACTTTTGGCCCACAGCTAAATTATATACTATATCAACTAACTAACTTAACCTCGTTAACGCGTAACGTTTATATAATTGAGGTTTTTGTATCACTAGCCCGCTTATGACGTTAAAGGACAATATTTAGAATTAAAAACGTTTTTCTATATCAATAAATTTTCTTTTATAAAGCAAAATTTGTATAATTTTTAGATTTATGTAATATAAGTAGTGATTATTTAGTATACGTAGTTGTTTCATGATAACAAAATGATTGATTAATTAAGACAGGAAATAATGTACATTCCAATGTATTCATTAGTAATAATAATTGTTACATTTTAAAGAAATAGATACGAATACAATTAAAAGACAATTAATATCGGGTTCGAGTCGGGCGTTCGGGTTCGGGCTCGGGGCAGATGTCACATATTACACAATGATCTAATAATAATTACACAATAACACAAAAAGTATTTCAAAGATCTTGCTCTCACGTCATCTTCCTTAAAAAATAAATAAACAAAACTTAAAAAAACTACTATTTTCTCATTGTGTCTTTTTTCATTGTGTCTAATTTAAAAAATAAAAAAACGGTAATTTTTTTAATTTTTCGTTTATTTATTTTTTGAAAGAGGAATACATGGGGAACAAGGTCTCCGAACCATTTTTTTAAAATTTGATCTGTATTGTGAGTTAGAATTTTTTTTAAAGTGTTATTGTGTCTTTGTTTACCATTGTGTCATTCTCACACTTTGTAACAAAAACTGACTTTGTCTTTGAACATTTCTCAAACACATATTAACAATTTGTGACACGGTGATAATTTCTAAACACATAAGATGACATAACAAATATTTAAAATAAGATGATATTACATAATGACTTAAGAATGAACCGATAAAAGTGATATTTCACTAGTTATAATATAACACAATCACATGATATTACACAAGGACTAGACAAGTGTCGAAAAAAAATTTATTTCTTATATATCAATATTATACGCGTTTTAAAGATAACAAAACGCATGTTTTTTTGGTGTAATTTTTTTAAAAAAATAATATCGTATTCAACAGTTATGAACGTTTTAATATATATATATATATATATATATAGGAGAGTTATCCTACATAGGGTTGGAAATCTAAGAATATATATATAAATAAAACAAATAACTAAAAACACCTAAGTTTTAAATTTATAAAAAAACAAGACGAACCGACAATTTCACACACAACCGGCAGTGAACTGGTCGAATGCAATATAGCTAAAGTAAGTCCGGGTGTAGACCCACGGACTCTATATATCACGTAACAATTAACTAAATTAAGACTTACTAACAAGACAGGAACTTTAAATGAAAAGATTAATTGAAGGGGGTTTGTACTAAAAATATTAACTTGCATAAAAGAAACTGATGACACGGATGATGAAGGTTAAAAACAGTGATTGAAATGAAACACCAGACCCGACTCCTCTATGTTGCAATTATCACTTGAAAATGGACGTTTTGATTATGGAACTAGTGGCAAAAAATATTCACTTGAAGACACCACAACTAAGACCTTTGACCCTTTTTGAGAAGACACATACGTGTTTCTAACAAGTTATTAACGAGCACCAGTTTGACCGTTAAACGCCCTCACGGTTGTCTAACCTAATTATGATTAAGTGACCTTCTATGACTCTAACATCACAGTTTAAAACTCAAAGCCAATTCAATACATTCAATTAACATGTTAAACTTTGTTTGCTAAGCACAACCTAGATCGAATTCTCACGAATATCTAATCTTAGCAATCAAACAAACAAATTAACAATGATTCTAATCACCTAACGGATATCTCAGAAAAGCTAGTACATTTGCAATAGGTTGGTTTCTATTATGTTTCCTATGGTTTTTAAGCATGCATTCACCATAACACTTTTCATAACACACAGTCGATGAATGTGAATTGAGTCATATTCTATGACATAGACCATCACCCAGCATTCAATGGAAACAATAACACCAAACAACCCACTTCGAATATACATACAAGCATCATTTGAATTAAAGAATCAAACTTTTACTTAAAACATAAACAAATCCATAATCATACACATTACAAATCCAAGTTCATACGTTAACATAGATTCATCTTAAGTCTAGGCGGCTTTAAAAACTTATCCAAGCATGTTTAGAACAAAAACAAAAGCAAAATTAATGTAGCAAAACATGGTAGAAAAAGATAGTAACAAGGAATCGAAAACACTTAATACGTTCAAGAAGCAATTCTTGATCTCACGAGCTTCCAACACTTCGTTTCTATCTTCTTAGCCTTCAAAACACTTCAAATCAGCTGAATTTCATCTCCCAATCGAAATGAGGCTAGGGTTTAAGTGGTGGTGAGTTTTTATAGCAAACATGAGGCTAGGGTTTAAGTGGTGGTGAGTTTTTATAGCACGACGACGAAATGAACCTTGGACGCGTGACATGACGTCACCACGCCCCAACCACCACCTAACCACGTTGCGTCACGCGGCCAGGGTGGTCTGCCTGGTCGCATGGCGTGGCCAAGCCCATCCCATCCCGTGCCGTTTCGTGCTTTGGTTTCTTCGTTATCGCGTTCCGGTTCGCTCGTAACTCCGTTTCGCGTCCCATTTTCGCATACGGTCTCCATTTTTCGCAAGCTTTTCAATAAATCATCAACATGAGACCTAAGAAACACAAATGTATCAATAGTATTTAAAACATAAATAAAACTAACTGAAACGACTCGAAAATGCATACAAACTTAACACGGAATAAACATACAGTTTACACTATATCAAATATCCCACACTTAACCTTTTTCATCCCTGAAAAAGCATGCACATAGAATCACAATCAATTAAGGCTTTCAAAATTTTAGTAACCATTTTAAGTACAAAACCACAAACAAGAAATGAATCAGAAAAACAATGGTACGTTTAATTAAACACCCTAACACTAGCCAATCAAGTTTCTCCTCGTGTTTAATTTAGTTTAATTAAATCAATCATCTATAAGGTCTCACACATAGGAAAAATAAGTTAACCCGATTAATTTATTACTTGACGAGGCACATGCTAAACTATAAAGGTTTTCCTACCAGAATAACTTAAAGAATTTAACTAAGTAAAGAACTAGTGTCATATTAGGTTGAATATTGGATAGATGATACTTACGGGTATAGACTGTTTATTTGTTTTTCATAAAAAAAGATCACCTCACCCAAGGGTGTCGGCTCCAAGTCGCTATCCCAGAAGTAGAGCACATGAGGTCTTGGATCACTTGCTTTATTTTTTCATTTGATTTGGCTACATTGAGCTCTTTTATTTAAGCTGCTACTTTGAGCGCTTTCAGTCTATACCTTGTGGACATTTATTGTTGAGCGCCACTTCTCTTGCAAGAAACGTGCTATTAATCCTATTATGACACTAACCCTTAACCTATTTAAGTTCTAAAGCCTACAATAGTGCTTAATGTTCTTTAGTTAAGGCCTTCCTATTTCTCTTAAGATGACAACCCACGAGATTCAAGATCATTAAAGTTCAATTAA
The DNA here is from genome assembly GCA_030867185.1 of Tagetes erecta. Taxonomy (NCBI): domain Eukaryota; kingdom Viridiplantae; phylum Streptophyta; class Magnoliopsida; order Asterales; family Asteraceae; genus Tagetes; species Tagetes erecta. The sequence goes on from CM061488.1 coordinate 65,647,332, forward strand.
AAACATTTAGAGATTCTATCTTAGCCAATTGGGTTACCAAATATTTACCTTTTGATTCATCCTTGTTTAAAACCCACCACTTGTTTGGAAAGCCAAAATTAATTTACTAGCATTTTCCATTTAAAGTGCACAACTTAAACAAGGACATTTTTCAAAATTTTCAATTTTTTGGATTTTTTAAACTCTATATTGACTCAAAATAAACACTAGACACAGAAATGACCATTTCTCATCCCCACACTTAAGCTCTACATTTTCCGTAATGTAAAATGGAAAACATCTAAAAATAAAACTAAAAATGCAAAAATAAAAGATAGAGATGTGAATTGGAAAAGACTTAGCTGGTATTGCAGAATGCGTAAGCTCCAAGTCTTCATTCCAATCTTCAAGTGTTGACCGTATAGCATTTCAGTCGCGGTCAAACTTGACACCGATACTCCCGAGCTTCATCTTTGTCTTCACAAATGCAAACTCACCCGAATGGAGATTGAGTACGGGTGAGAATAATTTAAACCTGCAAAAACAAAAGCAACATACCCAAACGTAAAACTGACTCGACACAACTAAAAATAAAATAAAATCAAACGTAAGATAAAGAACTAAAGTATACAAACTCTACAAAACAACACTCCTAATCCAAACCAACTCAACCTGCACGTTGTGGAGCATCCTCAAACCTACTAGTATGTGTCTGCAATTGAGAAGGGTCTATTGTCTTGTTTGTGGTTCTTTTATGTGAATATCTTAAGATTCCAGTTTCATAGCAAAGCATTTCATTTAACCGATAACTAAAACATTAGGAATTCTAGCCTAGGTGTTTCTTTTATCATCTGATCTCTTGAACCGTCTCTTGCTTATTTAATTTTATTTACTTTATTTGTTTAATTTAATATTTAGCGAAACCCCATTTCAACATAATATTCCATTAAATAGTTGTGTCTTTAGTTGAGTCTTTAATTAGTTAATTAACGTAATTAATATATAGAGTTTGCGGGTTCGATCTCAGACTTACTTAAGCTAGATTACACAATCGGTTCACTGTCGGTTGTGTGTTTAGGTTAGCTTTAGGAGTCTAAGTTTATAAATTTAAAGCTTAGAGTGTTTAAATATTTAGTTGATTTATAGTTAGTATATTTTTTTTCAAACACATAGACTCTCTCGTTGAGAGCATTAACTGCAGAACATGTGGAGTGGAGTTATACTACAAAGTCCAATTTTCCTAGAAAGTCTAAGAAGTCATGAGATGATGACATGTGGCACTCCCTAAAAATTAAAAGGAAGGGTAAAGATGGTAATGTCTATATATTTTAAGTTTCACCCCATTTTTTTAAATGTCCATAACTTTTACATATGATATTATTTTTTTAAAAAAATTGCACCATAAAAACGAGCATTTTCTTTTCTTTAAAACGCGTATAATATTCATATATAAAAAACAAAAAAAAATTCACGTTTTTCAGCTCATTGTGTTATTTGTCAAGTCATTGTGTTATTTATTCATGTCATTGTGTTATAACACAATAACCTAATGAAATAACACAATGATCTGAAATAACACAATGACCTGATGAAAATATAACACAATGACCTGATGAAAATATAACACAATGACCTGATGAAATATAACACAACGACCTGACGAAAATATAACACAAGGACCTGATGAAAATATAACACAACGACCTGATGAAAATTTAACACAACGACCTGATGAAAATATAACACAACGACCTGATGAAAATATAACACAACGACCTGATGAAAATTTAACACAACGACCTGATGAAAATTTAACACAACGACCTGATGAAAATTTAACACAACGACCTGATGAAAATATAACACAACGACCTGATGAAAATATAACACAATGACCTGACGAATATAACACAATGACCTGACGGATATAACACAATCTGAAAAATATAACACAATGTCTTGACTAATATAACACAATGAGCTGAAAAATATAACACAATAACCTAACGAATATAACACAATGAGCTGAAACTTCAAAAAAAAAATTCGTTTTTTATATATTAACATTATATGCGTTTTGAAGATAAAAAAACGCTCGTTTTTTTGGTGTAATTTTTATTAAAAAATATTGTCTTATGTAAAAGTTATGGACGTTTAAAAAAGATGGTGGAATTTGAAAATGAGACAAGACTAATATACCATTGGCCTACCATTTAAAGTTCTAACTATTTACCATTATGCCACATTGTGTTTATGAGTCATTGATCTTCATTTAATATTAGATCTAATGGTCCAAATTCCTTCTTAGACTTTCTAGGAAATTTAGACTTTGTATTTGAACCTAATTCGAACATGTGCTTGGTATGTCATTTAAGGCCCGTTTATTCTTTTAACATTTTTTATGAGTGATTTCTAATGATCCATAACATATATTTGTCTGTATTTAACTCATAAAAGACTAACCCACTTTGTCATATGCCATGTTTAGAAGCCTCCATAGAGGTTTTTTTTTCTATACACATGAACTCTCCTTTAATGTGAGAACTATGATATGCACACATGTCAAACTATGCAACAATTGTTGGCACAAAGTAGCAATTTTAACAAACAAACAATCAAAAAATATAGCATGGAAGTATGATTCAACATGCTTGACAATGTAAAAGTCAAAATTAGATAAATTTATCAAAAAATGACTAAGTACAAATTTGAGTTTTTATCAAACTTCTGAATACTATTTGATTGAATCATACTTATCTAATTTAATTTATTTTGCATATATAATGGTTGAGTTGAAATTTGTTAATGAGCACAATGTTCCTTATCTAAATGTTGATGTTCTACATGGAAGAGAAGAATTCTTAGCAAGCGTAAGATTGGCATACGTAATGTGTGTGGATCCTGTTATATTCTCAAAACAGTTTAGAAACTTTTGGAATTCAACTACCATGAAAACTGTAGATGGAGTTGACATAATGAGAAGGAATATCACACACCATATGACATTGATAATCTCTAAATTGGTGTCTGATAGCCTCTTAATGATCATTCAGAGGTTTTCCTCTTAATGGTTCAAAACATCTGAGCCATTAAGTGATAAAAATATGCTGAATGGTTAACAGGTAACCTCTGAATGGTTAAGAGGTAGCCTCTGAATGGTAAAACCTCACCCAATTCATCGTATTTTTAAAACTTATCATATAATGGTTTTTGAACCATTAAGAGGTAGATTCTTACAGGTTATTCAGAGTTTATTCAGATGCTACCAAACAACATGTATAAGAGAATGTAGGAGATTTGGTGATGATGGAGGATATCCAATTGAGTATGATGAAGAAGAAATTTTGTAAACATTTAAAGACAATATTAGATATGAAGGTGCTCCAGTAAGTAGATAGTTAAAGAAAGAAATAGTTGATCCTTAAAGAAAGAACAATTTGATCCTAAATGGAGGTTCCTTAAACACTGCATATAGCATATATTGTCTAAAAGGAAGGGTGACACCCGGAAAAATCACAAGTCGTTTCTGTAAACTTTATAAATTATGTTTCAATCTCATTTCGCACCTTATACTTAATTTCTGTTAATTAGGTCACGAAAAGTCTAGAATGGCCTATCTAAATGCATGGGTTTGCATTTAATAACTTAAATAATACCGAGTTGTGTAATGACAAACGTTATCGAAACAACCATTACTGACGATCCGATTATTTTCTTTAAAAAACATGTAATTTACGGAAAGGTTTGAAATAATATTTTCTTGTAATATTATACAAGATTCATATATTTGATTGCATGAAACTTAAAGTCGTGATTATTCCCACAACTCTCTGTAATTCACGAACATTTAAATATTTATAAAACTTTTATAAATTTTGGAGCACAACTAACACCTAGTATATAATGACTCGTTAGTCTTATTAAACTAGTTAATACACATAACACGCTGGTATTAATATAAAATCAAATGAAATTAGACACCTAATCACCATTTGATCTACTAGCAGGGCCGACCCATTGTTAGGGAAAAAAAGCCCTAGCTTTAGGCCCAAAAGTTTATTAGGCCCCAAAATTATATAGTTTTATTAGTATTTGGGCATTTAGGTTTTGTTAACAGTATATCACATATGTGGAGATCGAGAGAACGGGAAGAAGAAGATCTGGAAGAACGAATAGAGAGAAGGCTCATGTCAGAGAACAAAGAAGAGAGAGACGATGAATATGTGGAGATCGAGTACTTTCCCTGGTCTCGATAAGAGAAGAAATCGAAGCATCGATTGCATCATCTTAAAACAAGAATATGAGATCAAAATGTCACAGACAGTTGCAATCAAAATTCATCTTCGTCTAGCCTTTTGCGAATCCAGTAGTAAGTGTTAAAATCTCTGAGGTCTTTTGCAATCGAAACTCAGTTGATCATCTTTGGTGTGTTGCAATAAAAAATCATCTCTGGGATTGGCCGATTGGGAAGTGATGGAAATTGAATATGTTTTTGCAATCCTGAATCGAAGCAAATGACAGGTTGATATCAGATAAGTGTTCTTTATCTCTCCCTTCTTTGAATCTGTTTATTTCAGCTTTTGTAGTTTTACTTTATCTGTGCTATTTTTTTTATCTGTGGATTGGTAATTTCTGGTTAAGTGGTTTGATAATTTGTGGTTAAGTGGTTTAATATTTTGGTAGTTTCTGATTGGTATTTAATAGTTTAACAAATTCAACTTGGTAAATCCCTTATATTCTACTACATGTGTATTTGTTTGCAACACTTTAGTTGGTAGTTTGCTATTTAGTTGATTAGTTAGTTCTATTTAGTCATGTCGAATCCAATTAGAAAGCAAGATTCAGGTTGGACTAAAGAAATAAGAAAAAGGAAACAAGAAGCTTTTATTAATTCTCAAAAAGGGTCTTTGTTAAAATATATAAAAATAACAAATAATGATAATGTTACCCAAAGGCAAAGCAATTTTAGTGATCAATTAAATGATGAAGAAACACAAACAACACAAGTGAATAGTGAACAACCAAATAATGAAGAACAAACAACTCTATATGATCAATCAAATGATGAACAAACACAAACGACACAAGCGAATGGTGAACAAATAGATAATGATGAACAACCACCGCTAAATGACCACTCAAATAATGATCAAACGCAAAGTGAGCACACTAATGAAGAACAACCAACTAATGATGAACAAACACCTTGATCCTAGTAGATGGGATGATATTAGTATAAATTTACGAGATAAATTAATAGAAAAAGGTCCAATTAAAGTTCTTGATTTTAACTTTCCAAAAGATCAACAGTCAAGAAGTTTTAATCCATCTCTTTACATGCAAAAGTTATCTAATGAAGAAAAATATGAAAGAAAATGGTTAGTGTATTCTATTGATGTAGATAAAGTTTATTGTTTTTGTTGTAAACTATTTAATGTGAATTCAAGTAAAAGTAAATTAGCAAATATAGGTATTAATGATTGGAACAACATTCATGCTACCTTAAAAAACATGAAGCAAAAAATGGACATATTATCAATATGAGAGTATGGATTGAGTTAGAAATTAGACTGAAGAAAAATAAAACAATTGATAAACAAACTCAAAATCGAATCAACAAAGATAAAGAACATTGGAAAAATGTGTTAAAAAGAATAATCCCCATTGTAAAGAGTCTTGGTAAAAATACTCAAGCATTTCGTGGGACAAAAGAAAAACTTTATGAAGAAAACAACGGAAATTTTTTAGGAATGGTTGAGATGATTACTGAATTTGATCCGGTAATGCAAGAACATGTTCGAAAAAATCAAGGTGTGCAAAAACTATTGTTAGATATAAATCCTAGAGCATTTTATACACCATGTGGTTGTCATAGTTTAAATTTAATACTTTGTGATATGGCTGTTTCTTGTGAAACAGCAAGTGAATTTTTTGGTGTGATACAACGTATCTATTGTATATTTGCATCATCTACTAAACGGTGGAATATTTTAAAAGATCATATACACACTTTTACTCTTAAATCATTATCACAAACACGTTGGGAAAGCCGAGTAGATAGTGTTAAAGCTATTAGATTTCAAGCTCCACAACTAAAAAAATGCATTGTTGGCCTTACGTGATGATTGTGGTAAAGATTTGAAACTTAAAAGTGAGGCAAATACCTTAGCAACAAAAGAATTAGAAAATTTTGAATTCTTAGTAGGCATGGTTATTTGGTATGATGTGTTGTTTGCTATTAACTTGGTTAGTAAAAATTTACAATCAAATCAAAAGATATGTGTCTTGATGATGCTATAGTTAAACTTAATGGACTTATTTCTTTCTTTAATAAATATAGAGAAGATAGATTTGAAAAGGCTATGGTTGTTGCTAAAGAAATAGCTAACGATATGAATGTTGAACCTATATTTTGTGACAAACGTACTATTCGTCGAAATAAAAAATATGATGACAATGTTGATAATGAATATATGAAAACTCCTATGGAATGTTTTAAAAATGATTACTTCTTATATATAGTAGATCGTGCTATTTCTTCACTTGAAACTAGATTTGAACAATTTAAAAAATTTGAAACTAAATTTGGTTTTCTATTTGGTGTAAAAAAGTTAAAATCCATAAATGAAGATTGTTTAAAAGAAAAATGTATTCATCTTGAAAATGTTTTAAAGCATGATGATAATGTAGATATTAATGGATTAGATTTATTTCATGAACTAAAAAATTTAAGAGAAGTTATAATTCTAAAATGTGATACACTTATAAATATATTAAACTATATTAAGAAATTTGATTCTTTTCCAAATGCCTATATTGCATATATGATTATTTTAACTATTCCTATAACTGTCGCTTCGGCCGAACGAAGCTTCTCTAAATTAAAATTGATAAAAAACTATTTAAGATCTACAATGTCACAAGAAAGATTAAATGAAATTGATTTTTTAAATGAAATTGATTATGACGAGTTTATTAAAGAATTTGCAACATGTAAAGCTAGAAAAATAAATTTAATATAATCTTTTAATTTACACATCTAAATTAAATATTTATTTCTTGAAGTTAATTTATAGCATCATCAAAACATATAAAAAAACATTTTTAACTCCGCCAATTATAAACTTTTATGGTTTATTAGTGCCGGTCCCAAGCCCGGATAAAAAAAGAGGGTTTTTTTGTCGATATGCCTTAAAATTTAGTTTCGCTTTAGGCCACAAAACACCTTGAGCCGACCCTGTCTACTAGTCACAGTTAACATCAAACAACCAAAATATCTCATCACCATCACCACCTTACCATTTTCCTTGACTTTGGACACCATTGCTTGCTTGATACATACACAACCACCATACTTGTTTGACTTCTACAACCCACACCTTATCCAAATCATATTATAAATGAACTCTCAAACTCAAGATAATACACACTCACTCTCATTTTCCCATCATCGATCTCATCCTCATAACCGTAGCCTCCCTCCACAATTCAACATCCACCTCTTAAAACTTATTCTCTCCGTCCCATTTTAAATGTCATGAAATCCACAACACCAAGTTTTAAAAAAGTATATTATTATATATTTTTAAGCTATAAAATGACAATAATGCTATTAAAGTTTTTTATCTTTTAATCATAATGTAGATTTTGTGTTAAGTAATTAAGAGTAATATTGGAAATTATACTTTTATTTTTGGAATGGACATTTAAATTGAGACAACCAAAAAATAAAAGATGGACATTTAAAATATGACGGAGGGAGTATTTCTTAATTTAAAGCTCCAAGAATATTAGATTTTGGATTTTTAAGGTGCCTAGGAGCTTAACATTGATGGTTACTTGTTTAGAACTTGGTTTCTCTTTTAGTTCATGATCTTTTAAACAAGCTTAAAATGCAAGATGATTCACCTAACATGAGATGTTTTCGCAAAGGTTCTTTAAATGAACTATATACATTTAGAAATGAACTTGATGAGTGTTATATTTGTATGTAAGTGTGTCATAACGTATAGATATATGTATGCCCTCAAGTTAGTGAAACTCTTAAAAAAATCACAAAAGGACTTTTTGACCGTCATCCCTATTGAAGGACTCGGCCAACACATGTCGGCTTTAGAGTACCGGACTATCCTTAAGTACCGGTTGATGATTCATTTGTTTCCCCCCGATGAGCCTTGCCCAATTTGCCGCAAAACTTGTTTGGATTCTTTTGGCGAGCATGCGGTTCATTGCAAGGAGTTGCCCGGGTTCAAATACAGACACGATTTGGTTAGGGACGTTCTATATGATGTCCTTAAGCGTGCCGGTATCTCTGCCAAGAAGGAGGCGCCCGTGAACTTTTTGACAGATCCGCTTGAAGGGAGATCTACTTTGCGACCCGCTGATATTCTTGTGTTTGGGTGGGCTGGGGGGAAACATGCGTGTTTGGACCTTACAGGAGTGTCCCCTCTTGTTGGGCTTAGAGAGAATGGGTTCGTTGCGGGTCAAGCAGCGTTGAAGGCGGAATCAGCCAAAGTGGGTAAACACGAGAAAGCCTGCCTAGAGAATCAACACGTGTTTATCCCTTTCGCTTTCGATACTTTTGGTTTTCTAGCCCCGGAGGCCGTGGAATTTCTGAACAGGGTCAAGCGGGTCGTGCATAGCAATTCCTCGTCGGCTAAGACCCAAAACTTTATTTTTAGTAGGATTAGCTTTGCTATTCAAAAAGGGGTTGCGACGCAACTTGTTGCCCGTTTACCAGCCACTATATTGTAAATTGTTGTTTCTTCTATTAATCACAGTTTATCATTTAGAAGAACTTCGGTTTAATTCTTAGTAAAAAAAAAGGGATTTGAGTGAAAATTATTTAAAGTGTAAGTAATGTTAAAAGTGCATGAAAAGGGAGAACATATGTATGGGTATCAATGAATCAATCTACATGTTAATATGTGCGGGCATATGCAAACCCGCTACGGATTTGTATGAAATAGTGGCTAGATAGAAGAATAATCTAATATTAATAGTAACTAGGTTTTGGTGTTGGGCCGCACGTTACGACGGTCCCAGCATGTTTTTTACTAATGTGTCAGTTGTTCATGTACAGTGCAAAGGCGTGGCATATATATAGGTGGTGCAACATTAAGGAGTTTATGTGTAGAGCATAGTATTGATAGTTAGATACTAAGTTATTATTTTTACATATTTGCTAGTATTTTTGCTGGGTACACTTGCAAAATGCCGTTTTGGTCTGTAGTGGTGGTGCTTTTTCCCGCTCTGGTTGCAATTGTTGTTGCTGCAGTTTCAACGTTACAAAAGCTTAATTAATTTGTGCGGTGTTGCTGTAGTTTCAGCGTAACAAAAACTCCATTTGCTTCACCGGTTATGGATGCAGTTACAAAAGAGAGGTTGTGGAGACTAATTGTTGTTCTCCACGACAAAAAAAAAACTTGTGGCTTGTTTAGTGTGCCTTTTGCTTCTTGTTAACTGTAGCAGTTGTACATGTCGAGTTGAAGGAGAGTTTTGTAAGTTTTATGTGTTATTTAGTCAGGGACGGCCTTGAGGGTGTGCACCGTGTGCGACCGCACAGGTCACTCGCCTAACGGGGGCATCAAATTTTTTTTATAAAACTTATATGTAGGATGTGCACCAAAGGCAAAAGCCCACTAGTTTAGTTTCAAAAGCCCACTTCTTTTCACCAAAAGCCCACATGGCCACAACAAATCCACAACCCACATGTTTGATTGTTTTTGTCGATGTTGTACAGGAAAACGGCAGCAACAACTCAGCAAGTGAGCAAGATGGCGACTAGGCACAACCAATTAGCGACGATTTGGATCTTTGGTGACAAGAATTCAAGAAACTAGAGAGGTTAAATGGTTAGCGACGAGGTAATTATTAATTGTTACTTTTTAATTGTTATTATTAACTTGTTTTGTACTTTAGATTTCTATTTTCTAGAGTTTATAAAAAATTAAACTGAGTAATTGAGTAAATGACTAATTGTTGAGACTTTAGAAGTTAGAAGTAATTGAGTAATTGTAGAACTAATTTCGTAATTGACTAAATGATTGTAATTTGTAGAGTCATGCCTCCTAACCAAGCATCTGGTTGTAAAAAACGTAAACACAAATTAAGAAGCTCATTAAGTCTCAAGCGGGTGCTATGCATAAGTTTTTGAAATGGTTGGATCCTAAACCACGTGTTGAAGAGCAAGAACAAGGTATTGAAGTTGATGTTGAAGAGGAAGATGATGTTGAAGATGAAGCTGAAGATACATATGTCTTTAAGGGACAAATTACTTTGCAATATAGTCATATAGATGTCTTTAAGGGACAAATTACTTTGCAAGTAGGAGATGACGTTGTTGTGTTCAAGATTCATGAACCAATAGAAGAGATAGTAGGGTTCGGGTTATAAATGGCGAGGATAGGTGGGTAAGGGGGACAAGAGCGACAATTTGTTTTTTGGTGAGTATTGGGCTGAGGTTAAAACTTGAAAATGACATATTCGGTTGTTTTACTTACATATATATATATATATATATTTCAAATGAACCAATTCTCTTTTTTTCAATACAAACTTTGTTATGAGAATGAAACCCAAAACAAATTTATAAGTTGTTTTTTTTAAATACATAATTTTGATCAAATCTGACATGTTAAGGGACTTTTATGTTTAAAAAATTGTTAAGGGAGTTTTGTGAGACAAAATAGAAAGTATGCTGGTTTTTTATGTGCAAAAATATATATAGGTACTTTTGTGAGAAAAACAGAAAGTATGTTAGTTTTTATGGTATTTGCCCAACTTATAAACTTCAAATATGAATAAATTAGGAGTAGAATTAGACTAGAAATGCCCAAAAAGTGAATGGAATATTTATATGAAATATGTATATCCAAACTAATTTTTATATAAATAATATTTCATTAATTAAGATGTTATTATTTTTTTTGTTATAACCGTGTGTGGCCTCATAAATATCTTTAAATCGCCAACTAAACGTTGAGTTCCCAAACATAACGTGAATACTAAACTAGTTCTCGTATATCTGTATATTTATATTTATACGTCCTATTTTGGAAGGTCGGTTATGACCTTCCAATCTAGGCATCAAGTTAACTTTATTTACATTTTTGCGACTAGCCAAATTTCAACTTTTGTTTTTTTACTTTTAACAAATTTACGATTTTAGTCCCCGACTTTGACTAATTATCATTTTTCCAGCTGAATAACATAACTAATGTTCGGAGTAAATTCCCATTTGCATCCCTGTGGTTTGTTGATTTTGACCATTTGCATCCCTATGGTTTCAAAATCTCATATTCACCCCTGACGTTTGTATTTTATTCCCATTTGCATCCAAAAAACTAACTTTGTTAGACTTTCCAGTTAACTTTTTCATTAATGACCAAAATACCCTTAGGGATGCAAATGGTCAAAAGAAAAAGTTCAGGGATGCAAATGGTAAAAACTAATTGAAATTTTAACACACACACACACACATATATATATATATATATATATATATATATATATATATATATATATATATATATATATATATATATATATATATATGTGTGTGTGTGTGTGTGTGTATATTATTTATATGGTAAAAAGACTGTTATTTTTGTATATTTTAGAGAAAATATTTTTTATCGCTAAAAACATTGTTAATTTTGTATATTTTATAAAAAAAAACTTTTTTATCTTTAAAACTATTTATTACTGTTTTATTTTTATTATTATGTTATTGTTCTTGTTTTTTAAAACATGTTTTAATATAAAAAAATAAATACTTATTCATTAAACCCGTTATAAACTTTTTTTTACATCGTTCATCTTCTAAACTTTACGAGCCCTCGTTTTGTAAGCCAGTTCTATTTCTAACTGTTCATTTATAAAAAAAATCATTCGTTTTATAAACATGTTTTATGTCTACAAATAAGTATGTGTTATATAAAACCATTCATTTTTATAAATGTCTTTTTTTATATGTTTCATTTTCAACATAACCGTCACATTACACTTTGAGGCTCAAATATTGGTGGCATATGCTCATACATTTGTTTGGTGGTCTCTTCTAAAAATAAGGTTTTAAAAACTAACGATTAATGTTCTAAAAAAATGAGTAATGTATAGAAAAAGAAGTTTCGAAGACATGATTTAGAAAAATAATAAAAAGTATTTGAAAATAACGATTTGAAAATATGTATTTATTTGTATATTAAAAAATGTTTTATAAAATAATAATCTGAATAATAATAAAACTATAATAATAAACACTTTTAATTATAAAAACATTTTCTCTAAAATATACAAAAATAACATTGTCTTTACCATATAAATAATATATATATGCACACACACGCACATATACATATAAAATATATGTTAAAATTTCAAGTAGTTTTTACCATTTGCATCCCTAAGGTTTCTGTTTTGACCATTTGCATCCCTGGTGGTATTTTAGTCATTAATGAAAAAGTTAACTGGAAAATCTAACAGAGTAAGTTTTTTGGATGCAAATGGGAATAAAATACAAACGTCAGGGGTGAATATGAGATTTTGAAACTATAGGGATGCAAATGGTCAAAATCAACAAACCACATGGATGCAAATGGGAATTTACTCCAATTTTCGACTTTGACACCTTACTCTACTTTGACATATTAACGACTTAAATCTTTAAGTTTTGACCCTTAACTTTTGATATTTCTTCATTTTTTAACGTGTGACACATGACGCACGAAACATGAAACTTATTTTATTAACACATGTCGAAATTATAAACAGAAGACACAACCACATAACCCAACCGATACATCGAATGTCCGGTCTAAATTTTTCTAGTTTTTATTTAAACCCGGTATAAATAAATTTGTGCATTTACATATATCCCCTTTATAAGAAAAACAAAACCCATATAAGAAAAATCAAAAGATAAATTACGGATTCACAAGAATAAAAATCTGATCAAAATCGTTTAAATGGATGACATCTTGTACTGATACAAACCACGAGCTTTAGTATAGAGCTAATTAAGAGACCGATAAACTAATTTAGTAGACAAAAACAATGTTTAAATATTATTTATTACAAAAATCAATGCTTTGGAATATCATTGATATATATTTTAGTAATTGATATTTTTACTTTGAGTAAATTGCCAAAATAGTCCCTGGGTTTGTACCGTTTCGACCACTTTGGTCCTTATTTTTTTTTGTTGCCATTTTGATGTTTGGTTTTGTAAAATATCGCCACTTTGGTCCTTCCGTTAAAAAGTCTGTTAACTTCAGGGGCAGTTTGGTCCTATTATTATTATTATTATATTATTACTATTATTATTAAAAACACAAACCCTTCTCCAACCCCCCAATTCCCTGCAACTTCAATGAGCACCCAACCCACCAACCATCACCACCTCCTTCAATCATCAACTCTCTTTTTAATCAAACTTCTTCATCTTCATCTCCATCATCAACTCCCTCTGTTTCAACATATTCTCAATCTCTTCATTTATTCAAGCATCACGATCAGATCTGGATGCAATATGTGTCGTGGGTTGGTAGATAGTGGAGATCGCCGGCGAGGTGGATCTGGATGCAATATGTGTCGTGGGTTGGGCGGGCGAGGTGGTTTATCCTCTTTTCATCTCGGAGTGCTTCTTCTAAATCTATATGAGCTTTATTCGGGTCATCCATACCTGCAATATTCAAGCTCAACATGACAATCTTTTTCTCTGAATAGAACAGTCAATCAGAAATGTTCGACCCGTTAGAGATAAATATAACCTGATTTGAACCATTTAGAGGGGAAATGAAGTCAAGCTTACCATTTTCAGTGATGATCACCGGCGGGTTCCCATATTTTTCTTTGATGTATACTGCTAATTTTCTTAATCCCCATGGAACGATGCGTAACCAACTAAAAGCAGCCTGTAAATATTATTGGATTTTAAGTTTTTCACCTTTTCTGTATAATTTCTCCATAAAAATTCAATGATTAAAACTTACAGTTTCTCCGATTGACTCTCAATTTCTAGAAGCTACATTACTCAAAACAACCATCAAGTCAGTACCAAAAATATAAGGACACCGATGGTGGAGTTGATCGCCGGACACCGATGGTGGAGTTGATCGGTGATGGGAATTTCCGGTGGTGGTGGTTACCGGTTAGATGTGAAGAAGATGGTTTGTTTTTAATGGGTTGGTTTCTTAAAATTGTAGTTTTGGTCCTTGGCGAGTAAAAGGACTAAACTACCCCTATAGTTAACAGAATATTTTTAACGATCGTCAGTAAAAGGACCAAAATGGCAGGATTTTGCAAAACCAAACACCAAAGTGGCGATATTTTACAAAACCAAACACCGAAATGACAAAAAAAAAATATATAAGGACCAAAGTGGTCGAAACGGTACAAACCCATGGATTATTTTGGCAATTTACTCTTTTACTTTTGTAAGAATATGATAATTATTAAATATTTTTGTAATTGATAGAGAATAATATATTACAAATATGGTAATTATTTTGTAACTAATGGGTAAATATATATTATATGATAGTCGTATGTTGTGTAATAGTAGGAGGATTAAATACGTAATATATTATTGAGCGGGAAAATGATACCAACAGTGGCTTCATTGGATGCCATGTGGCATCAAAAACCCTCTTTTATTAGAAGGTATAGATATAGATTTACCCACTCCTTAAATTCAATTATATATTTCCCCTTCGTAAACCACATATATTACATATTTACCCAATTTCTTTAAAATAGCCTTTTGATTTACTATTTTACCCTAAATGATCTTGATAAATATATTTTTATATTTTCTTATGCTTTGTATAAAAGAAATGATAAATAAATAATTTATTATGTCAAAGGAGATATATGTAATTAAACATTAGACTTGATAAATATCTTTATATAATATAGCAAAACCAAAAAAGCTTATGTGGCACCATTTTAAAGCTTATGGCTTATGTGACATCATTTGAGAGTTTATCTCATAATAATGATTTTTTTATTTAAAATATGTATATAAAATATATTATAATAAAACTAATTACATTTTTTGTCCCCTAATATTTTGAAGAATTCTGAAAAATTTAAAAGTATTTATACTTTTAACCCTCTACTACAAGGGGTGTACATGAGTCGATTTATATTTGATAGGGTGTGAAAATGAAACTTATTGATAAAATTAATAATAATATACAATTAAAGACCTCAATGTTTTATAAATATACATAACTTTTTTATATGGATTTAAAAAAAATAAATAAACTACACCATAAAACTGAGCATTTTATTCTCTTTAATTTGAGTATAATATTGCTATACTAAAAATTTAATTTTTAAAAATATATTTCGTGTTTCGGTTTACCACGGTTTTGTTTCAAAATTTATTGGAACGTTCATGAATATCCTTAAAAACATCACTTGAATGTTGTGTTCCCGAGCGTAGCGCGGGCACTAACCTAGTATAACATATAGAGACAATATACAAGTAGAAAGGAGAAATATGTAAAAATCTCTAGATAAATAAATAAATTTAAATCTATATCTATGTGGGTGGGAGGATTTAGCCTTGAAAATCACGTTCCATCAAACTTTATGAATCAATCGGCACCATTATAGTTCTAGATAGATCAACAACTCAACTATTGACTACATACAACAAACACTTCAAACCCCCAAAATCTCACACTCAAAATCAAAATCAAAATCAATTCAGAGAATTGATCACAAACAATGCTTTCGAACGGGGTGGAGACCGCAAAGCTGATCTGGTCTCGGTTACCCAACGCAGAAGATGTAAGTGACGCCGATGGTGATGAAGATGGGGTTTTGAGAAGCGGAGGATTTGATAGCGTTGAAAGCCTTGATTACGAAGTTATTGAGAACTATGCATATCGCCAAGAACAGGTGACGATTGTGTTTGTTATTATTGTTTTCATTTGTATCGACTTCATTGTGATTTGTAACTGCAGGCGCGAAGAGGAAGGCTTTATGTTTGGTACTATGTTGGAGTTAAATGGTTCTTCGCTCTGCTAATTGGCATAGGTATTGTAATCTTTCACAATAAAAACTAACAAGTGTTATCTAGTTTTAATTTATAACTAGCAATTGATCCTGTTATTTTTAGACATTTCTCGTGCCGTGAGCTTCATCGTGAGCTTCATGTATTTTTTAAGACTTCATAGCATCCACGAGACCTTACTCCTTAGTATTAGGGACTGATGTGTTAGATTGTTTTGAGTATATGCATCCTTAGATTTGGTTTTGACGTATCCAGAAAGCCGAGAGTTGTCAGATTATCATCAGGATTTTCGGCTTAAGTAGTTATCCTCTCATCCATAGTTTAACCTTAGGTCGTTTTTATTCTTGGTATTTTTTACCGAATTAACTACATAGTTTAGAAAGACAAAGTCAAATGGCTGTTTTTGTATTGTTGCCTAATGCTGCACTAAGTTATAGTTTGAAGTTTGGTCCTCACTGTTGATTTTTGTATTTACACGAAAGACTCATGTGGTTGGCCCTGATTTCACCTTTTGCCAAATTACATGGTTGGTCCCAATAATTGGCAAAATTCATTATGCTGTAATAGTTTTTAAAAGTAAAAATCGACCTGGATGATCAAGAAATGAACAGTATAAAGTCTACGTTGACCTAGATGGTGGTTGTTTTCAAACCTACCACAGGCCGGTGATGGTGGCAGCGAGTTACTGATATTGGTGTAGTGGGAGGAGTCGTAAACAAACTTGTTGGAGATTAGAGGGTGGGGGGTAAGATTCATTTGAGTCTATTTCAGGAGCTAAAACAGGTGGTCAGTTTTGCAGCGTGGTGGTTGTTAGTGGTACAACGATGGTGCCGGAAAAGCCAGGGGTTGTTGTGAACTTCCATTGAAGAAAATGGATGATAGTGGGTGCATTGTGTATTTTATGTTTAGTAATTTTGCTTATTACTAATGTATGTGGTGGGGTCCACCAATATTCTATTGTCATTTTTTTTGTAATATAAGGGGTATTTCGGTATGTCACAACCATTTATTTAGAGTAATTGTCTTTTGTATTAATCCCATAATTTGAGAGATTAGTTTTGAAAGTGTGTTACTTCTCTTTCCTAATGCACTCTTTCTTTTCCACATAAAAGATATCCCTTTTGTTTGGTCATTCTATTTCTTAGTATCTGAAATAATCAGAATTTACAAAACACTAGTTTCTAGAATTTATTTCTATTACGACTGTCATCTGATTTTGATTATTTACTATTCACATAATCACTTCCAATGCACATTCAAATGGCCTTATACCCCTAAGGTTTTTGCACTTCGTAATTGAAGTAAACCGATTTGTTGTGTTGATGGTTGAATTTAGGCACTGGATTAGCTGCTGTTCTCATCAATATATCTGTTGAGAATTTTGCTGGATGGAAGTACTCGTTGACGTTTACGATAATACAGAAATCTTATGTGGCTGGTTTCGTAGTATATACCATGTTCAATTTAGCTTTGGTCTTTTCATCTGTTTATATCATTACACAATTTGCCCCAGCAGCAGCAGGATCTGGAATACCTGAAATCAAGGGTTATTTGAATGGTAAATCTTTGCTTTTAAATTTTTAATAACATACATATTATAGACGTATGTGATTTTCATAGCTTATGCACTGATTTGTTCAAATAAATTCAGGGATTGACACTCGTGGCATCCTTCTTTTTAGAACCCTGATAGGAAAGGTGACATTTTAAAATAAGATTTAATTTCATACAGTGTTGTAAAAGTCGTGTTGTCAGTTCGGTCGAATGGAGAGTTGCGAGTACTCGGTCTAGGTGGCAAGTTCTCAGGGAGTACTCGGATAGATAGATTATAAAGAAATTAAATTTTGAAAAATTATATATATCAAATATCATAAGTTTGCAAATATTTATAACAAAATACGTACTTGAATACTAATGTAAATAAAAAGTTTGCATATTTCGAATACTTTTATGTTATTAATATTATGGACATTGTGATCATTTTATCTTCATCCAAGGTAGCTCTGTGAAAAACAATAAAATCCAACAAATTATCGTTGAAAAATAGGCAAAATCAGTGAAACCACGAGTTGTCCTAGTTGGACCAACTAGGTCTGAGTAGCTCCAAGTTGTCCGAGTTGGTTTGAGTAGCTCCAAGTTTGACCTAGTATTCTGTACCGAGTTGCTAAAAGCGCCTTGGAACCCCTCCGAGGTCCAAGTACTGGCCGATTCCAAGACTGAGAAGGCCGACTTTTACAACATTGATTTCATATATACCCTTATAAACTTGACAAAGTTCATATATACCCTTCCAAAAATAAAAAAAATTCATATATACCCAACTATAATGAGGTTTTACTTGATCATTTTACCCCCTTCCATTATTTAATACACCCCAATTTTTATTTATGATCTACATTAGAGTTAGAAGCTCAACCATCTTCCTCAAAATTTATTAAAATGTTTTGGTGAATTGGGTATATATGATATTTTGTATACTTTGTGAAGGAGGCATATATGATATTTTTAGTTTTGCATGGGTATATTTGATAATTTCAAACTTTGTAAGGGTATATATGAGATTGGCCCTTAATATGAAAGGTTATTTAATGATTATTCTTTATTAATATTCATAGAAGGAAACATGTATGCTATTTGTCTAGATATCTGGAAGCATTGGATCTGTGGGTGGTGGGCTGGCACTTGGTAAAGAAGGGCCTCTAGTTCATACTGGTGCTTGTATTGCTTCGTTACTTGGACAAGTAAGCACAACCTTCTGTATTCTTTCTTCTTATTTTAGTCTACATAGTCAAAGGCAACCGCCTGGTGCACCGAGGAAGAGAAGTGTGGGGTTACGTGCCTTGAGCACATGCAAGGTGATGTTCTTCATCAGGCAAACGCGAGGCTAGTGCCTTGATCAGGTCATCCAGGCACAAGCTAGACGAGATGAGCGCCTTGGTCCAATCAGGTGTCAAAACTGGCCTGGACACCTTATGCTGACCTAAACTATACTAAAATGGGTTTAAACTCTGAACCAGCCTTAACAGGCTTGAACCAGTTTTACAAGTCCTTTTTCTTTTTAATCTCCCTTTCCTTTATAGCCATCTTTTTTGCGGAATTGTTTTACATGAAGCAATATGAGATGAAAACCACATTGAAAAGTATATTCACACTCTTGGACTTTTATCTAAATGGAAATTGCATAAGGTTTTCTGTTTTTTTAGAATAATATTAATACTTCAAATTCTTAGTTTTCTTTGCTTTCTATATTTTGTTTTATTTTTTGCTATTGTGTATTTCTTGTCTTGGGCATGCGTGTTTTCTGTGACTTGATTGGCCCTTGTGCCTTTGACTACCTAGATTTAGTTAAAAATAATAAGCTATTGTGTTGTTTGATTAAATTTTTGATTTTGTGATCTTTGAAACTCTATAATTTTCCAGGGGGCTGGTTGAGTATGTATTGCAAAATCGTGAAATCCTCCAACAAGTCATATTTTTGCATAATCTCACTTTTATTTCTTTTGTGGTCACTGTAATCATATTCATTATTAATCTAACTTTTAATTATGTACTTATCTTTTACTATATTGTTATTGAGCTATATATTGGCTCTTAGTGCATTTATCAATAACAGTATTTTCATTCATTATATTTGTTTGTTAGGCCTTAAGTTTTAATGTAGCTCTATTGGTTGAGTTATTGTTATACATAATATAGAGTAGTCAGAAATAAACATAATTAAGGTCACCCTGGTGAACTGCTTGTGCTTTGATGAAACACCCCACGAGTTCCTCATGAAAACTGAAATTTTGTAACATTTTTTTTATCTTGCTGATTTTGAATACTAATTATTTTTGCATCTTCCACCATGGAAAATCAAACTAGGTTATCATTCATATGCCACTATTTTTGTAATTTTATTTTTCTTCATTCTTCTATACTTTAATGACTTGTTTACTAATGTGATATTTAGGGCGGATCCACTAAATATCATCTGAGCTCTAGGTGGCTACAAATATTTAAGAGCGATCGTGATCGCCGTGATCTTGTAAGTGATATATGTATACGTGTCTAGATATCAAAATCATTATGGTTGAAGATTCACTTTGGAAATTTATTTTGCAACTGTGAGATGAGTATATATACTTTTTTGTGATGTTTATGAATTTATATATTCTTGAAGGTAACATGTGGATGTGCAGCTGGTGTGGCTGCTGCTTTTAGAGCTCCAGTTGGTGGGGTATTATTTGCTCTAGAGGAAGTTACATCTTGGTAAATTTTGTTCTTTGCTGTTCTGTTTGTTTTACATATATAGGCATAATATTAAATGTATAAGTGGGACCCCTTTAAGATTTGACAATGATAGCTTCCTCTTCTAAGAAAGCATATGGATCCTGGAATAAGTTTTATTGTTTCTATGTTGTATATGTAAGTGGTTAAGTTTTTGATCCATCTGACGTGAACACATTTTATCGGGCAATCAGGTTTGTTGAGACTCGAAGCACATTTTGTGTAAAACATTTAATTATCTTACATAATCAAGTAGCAGTGACGAATTTGATTATATAAGTGCTTACTGTGTGACATGTTTGAGTTAAAATAAGAATTTAAGAATGTATGCATTAGAAGTGCACTTTGAGAAACTTTTTTGTTTGATCCTTCTATTTAGTTTCTTTTTAAATTGCTTTTTTTACTTGTATGACATTTTTGAGTTAAAATATGACTTGAATTAACTGATTGAAGGGTGGTAATTTTCACTTCTACAACTAGTAACAACATAAGTTTGGCTACCTAGTTCGTAAGAAATGGCTTGGCAGGAGCTGTTTTTTTTCATTTGAAGGCGAAGTCAGCTGATGTAGCGTGTTTGATCTTTTTATTTAGTTTCTTTTTAATTACTTTTTTTTACTTGTATGGCATGCTTGAGTTTGAATTAACTGATTGAAGGGTAGTAGTTTTCACCTCTACAACTAGCAACAACCTAAGTTTGGCTCATGGTTTGGAAGAAATGGCTTGGTAGTAACTGTAATTTTTCATTTGAAGGTGGAGGAGTCAGCTGATGTGGCGTGTTTTCTTCACATCTGCAGTAGTGGCGGTAGTAGTACGTACTGCTATGGGGTGGTGTAAGAGTGGAAAGTGTGGGCATTTCGGTTCTGGAGGTTTCATAATATGGGATGTTTCAGAGTGAGAGCCTCCTGTTCTCTCTTTTTAAATTCTTTTCTTGTTCTTCCTATTAGTTTCTCATTAAGTCCAATTTAGTGGTCAAGAGGACTACTCATTTGCAGAGCTATTACCGATGGCTATTATTGGTGTTATAGGCGGTCTTCTTGGTATGCGATACTGGAACTTATTGATGTTTTTCACTTGCCAAAAAGGGTATGTCTGTCAATTTAAATTGGTAATCATGCATTTCAGGAGCATTGTTCAACCAGCTGACACTTTATATAACATATTGGCGTCGCAATCATCTACACAAGAAAGGAAATCGAGTCAAAGTAAGTTTTTTTTCCTTACAAAGTTACTTTTTTTTCCTATGGTTCTTTTGAATAATGTCTTGTCTTCAGAAAATATGATTTCAATTTTTGACTTGTTATTACAGATAGTTGAAGCATGTCTAATCTCTTTGATAACTTCAATAATATCGTTTGGATTGCCTCTTTTTAGAAAATGTAGTCCATGCCCCGACTCGGATAGTACTATCGAGTGTCCTCGTCGACCTGGGACTTACGGGAATTATGTTAATGTAAGTTCGGTTGCAGTTTTTTTATTTTTCTTTGGTTGGACTCAGCTAGAAATTATGTTCAGATTGCACAGAAAGTCAAATAAAAGAGCAATAAACAAATATAACAACAATACAGCAACGTAAACATGAGAGAGGTAGGCCTCAGCTAGTAAATATGTTTAGATTGTAAAAGATTCAAGATTGTTATTCAATCAATGAATTACAAGTAACTCCTCTACCCTATTTATAATTACAGAAATCATATTCCTAATACAATTGCAGTTCCTAAACCTAATCTGGTCCTAATATATCTCCAAGATATTTGCACACGTTGTACAGCTGTCATGCCTTGCTGTACACGCTATTATACCCCCGCAGTCGAAACGGGAGGTTGTCGGATGTTGAGACTGGACCGGAAGTCATTGAACAGCACCCGTGGTAAACCTTTTGTGAAGATGTCAGCGATTTGGTAACGTGACGGGACATGCAAAACACGAATATTGCCACGTCTAACCTGTTCCCGAACAAAGTGTATGTCCATCTCAATATGCTTCGTTCGTTGATGTTGAACCGGGTTGCCGGATAAATAAATGGCGCTGACGTTGTCACAATAGACCAATGTGGCATGAGATGGTGGATGATGAAGCTCTAGTAACAAATTACGAAGCCAGCTAACTTCAGAGACCACATTAGCCACCCCTCGATATTCTGCTTCGGCACTGGAACGAGACAAGGTGGACTGTCGTTTGGATGACCAAGAGAGTAAATTGTCACCCATATACACGCAATAACCAGATGTAGAACGTCGTGTATCCGGGCACCCACCCCAATCAGCATCAGTGTAAGCTAGCAAAGACGAGATCCCAAATTTGGTAAGCGTTAGACCAAAATCAATTGTGCCCTGAAGATATCTCAAAATCCGTTTAAGAGCATTAAAATGAGAGGTACGGGGTGCATGCATGTGAATGCAGATCTGCTGAACAGCGTAGGATATATCCGGTCGAGTAAACGTCAAGTATTGAAGAGCCCCAGCAAGTTGCCTATATAAGGTAACGTTCTCAAACAGATCACCAACAGAAGCCCCTAATTTAGTGTTAGTATCAACAGGAGTTGCAACCGGTTTGCAAGATGACATTCCAGCTCGCTCGATGATTTCCTTTGCATATTTTTGTTGAGATAAAATAAGTGTATTGTTATGTCGAGTAACCGCAATCCCAAGAAAATATGTCAACGGACCTAGATCCTTCATAGCAAACTCGTGTGAAAGAAGAGTCATAATCTTGTGATGTAACTGTGGTGTGGAGGTGGTCAAGATGATGTCATCCACATAAAGAAGAATGTATGCAATATCCTGACCCTTGCGATAAATAAATAAAGAATGATCACATTGGCTGTGCGAGAACCCAATTGAAGCCACATAATCTGCAAATCGTTGATACCAAGCGCGAGGGGCTTGTTTAAGACCATACAATGACCGTTGAAGCAGACAAACATGATCCGGGTATTGTGGATCCCGGAATCCAGGGGGCTGGTGCATGTAGACAGTTTCTGTTAAGTTACCATGAAGAAACGCATTTTTAACGTCTAGTTGGTGTATTGACCAAGAGTGTGAAAGAGCAATACTTAACACTGTCCGAATTGTGGCAGGCTTAACCACGGGACTAAAAGTTTCACCACAATCAATGCCAACCTGCTGCGACCTGCCATCACAAACCAAGCGAGCCTTATAACGCTCAAAGCCATTAGCATTATGTTTATGTTTAAATAACCACATACACCGAGTAATGTTCATATCAGAATGACGTGGAACTAATCTCCACGTCTTATTATTAATAAGGGCACCGAATTCGTCATTCATGGCCCTTTTCCAATCTGGGCATCGTATGGCATCGATTAGTGTTTTCGGAATGGGAGAAAGTTTGGGGTGAGCAGTAAGGCCATGATATGTTTTAGTAGTAACAGCCCCAGACATGGTGCGAGTGGTCATGGTGCGTGTGGTGGCTGGGGGTGGTTGACAGGAAGGTGTTTGGGTTGGGGCTGATGGCTGGGGCTGCTGGTTTGTACTGGAAGTGGGTGGTGAAGGTGGTTGGTGTGTATTGGAAGTAGGCTGCTGATTTGTATTGGAAGTGGGTTGTGAAGGGGGCTGGTGAGTATCAGAACTGGGCTGTGAAGGGGGCTGGTTTGTATAGGAATTGGGCTGTTTGGGTGTGGGTTTAGGCCTGCGTTGGTAGGTGTGGCCAAAGCGAGTCGCGGGAGGCGGTGATGGTGGTGGTGGTGTTGTTGTGGCGGGTGCAAGATGCTGCCATATGGATGGGTGAGGGCCAGTAGAGAGAAAATCATAAGAGGGTTTTGGAGAAGAGGTATTGGCAAGGGGGAAGGTGCGTTCATCAAAGAGAACGTGGCGAGAGAGTATGATTTTACGGGTGGACAAGTCATAGCATTTGTACCCTCGATGGTTGGATGGATAGCCGAGAAAAAGGCACGGGAAAGATCGTGGTTGGAGTTTGTTGATGGAAATAGAGGGTGTGAGGGGATAACAAAGGCATCCGAAGACTCGTAGGTGGCAATAGTCGGGTTGTTTATGATAAAGAAGTTGAGTGGGGGATTTGTTTTGAAGTAGTTTGCTTGGGAGGATGTTAAGTAGGTATGTGGCAGTTTGTAAGGCATGGTTCCAAAATTTTGGTGGGACGGATGAATGGGCAAGGAGGGTGCGGATAATATTATTTATGGAGCGGATTTTTCTTTCTGATTTACCGTTTTGGGAAGATGTGTGGGGACACGAGAACCGGAATTGAATGCCGTGTGTTTTAAAAAATGTGTGAAACATATTGTTATTATATTCCCGGCCATTGTCACATTGGAAGGTTTTGATGGGCATGTTAAATTGAGTTTGAACGAAGGTGTGAAATTCTTTAAATATTTCAAAGACTTGAGATTTGTGACACATGGGATAAGTCCACAGGAAGTTGGTTTTATCATCTAAGAATAACACATAATATTTATGACCATTGAATGTGGGAACGGGGGAAGTCCAAACATCACTATGAATTATATCAAAAGGTAAAGAAGAAACAAAATTAGAATCATGAAACGGTAATTTAATATGTTTCCCCAAAACACACGAGGAACAAAAAGACGCATGTTTATGTTTTTGTAATGGTAAAACTTTATTCAAAGCATGTAAAATAGAAGAGCCGGGGTGTCCTAAGCGGGAGTGCCAAAGGTCTTGAGAAATAGCAGCAAATGCAGATGGTGCAGTGGTGGAGGTTGTTGATGAGAAGGTGAACGGGTACAAGTCCCCGGTGCTGTCACATCGGACGATAGGCTTCCGAGTCTTGAGATCCTTCACATCAAAACCAAAGGGGTCAAATTCAATTGAAATATTATTATCAGTAGTAAGGCGACGTACAGATAATAAGTTTTTGATTAGGTGAGGAGCATGAAGGACATGTGATAGTGTGAGTGGCGGGAGGGGTGGTGGTAGTTTTTGTGTACCGATGCCCACGATTGGAATTTTGTGACCATTACCAACTATAATATTCGATTTAGAACCGTTATTAAAATAAGACGAGAAATTACCTCCTGAGTTTGTCATGTGGGAGGAAGCACCAGTGTCAGCGTACCACTGTTGGTCGGGTGGAGTCAGAGTCATTGCATGGAACGCTTGATCTAGATCTGTTGGAACATAATTACCTGAATTGGCATAGTGGACCTGATTTGGTCTTGGGCCTAGTAAACCGGGACCTGGATTAGGCTGCCAAGAGGGGGCCTGCCCAGTTGTAGGATATGGGCATGGGGGAGAGGCCCAAGACTGCTGCTGTTGAACCTGTGGTGCCGATTGACGTTGTTGTTGATCCCTATGATCTGTGGTAGCAGCAAGGGCTGTATCTTTTGTTGTAACCTGATTTGATTTGCGTGTTTCTTCCATGATAAGCTTCGATCGGGCTTCATAAAAATCTGGAAGAGGATCTCGTTGTTGGAGTAACATAGCAATACCATCATACTCACCGTTAAGGCCGCTAATGAGTTGTAGCACAAGGGTGTTGTTGGTCACAGGAGCACCAACGTTTGTCAGTTGATCGGAGATCATCTTTAACGATTGACAATAAGCCGAGACATTAGGGAAATCTGAAATCTTGAGGTTGGAGAACTTGTGTTGCAGGTATATTGCCCGAGTATTTCGATTGTCTTGGAAAATATTTTCAAGAGCCTTCCAAGCCGTGGCAGCATGAGAGTCGGGTGAAAGAATGGTGTGAAGCAAGTCGTTCGAGATAGTGCCATATATCCATTGGAGGACGATGGCATCTACCCGATTCCAAGTTTTGGTTGTCTCGGTGTCAAGGGAAGAAGAGGAAGGTTTATCTTTGGATTTTTCTGTTTCAGGGTTAGGTTCAGCTGTTTGTGGCTCTGTGTGAATCAGATGATCGGAGCAGTCAAACGCCTTACAATGAATCTTGAACAGTTCTGCCCAGGAGTTATACTGACCACTCTCCATCTCCAAAGTGATGGGGATGAAGTTGCGAATATTTGTAACTGTGACGGCTGGATGAATTTTATCTGCCATTATTTTTGAAGTAAGGGTAGAGGAAGAAAAGGGAGAGGAGAGGGTATTCAGAGTCGGAGCTCTGATACCATAAAAGATTCAAGATTGTTATTCAATCAATGAATTACAAGTAACTCCTCTACCCTATTTATAATTACAGAAATCATATTCCTAATACAATTGCAGTTCCTAAACCTAATCTGGTCCTAATATATCTCCAAGATATTTGCACACGTTGTACAGCTGTCATGCCTTGCTGTACACGCTATTAGATTGCACAAATAAAAGAGCAGACAAAGATAGTGAACAGTTTAGCGCGACCTATACACGAGAGATAGTAGGACTCAGATAGAAAATATGTTTAGATTGCACAGTAAATTAAATAAAAGATCAATAAACAAATATAACAAACAATATAATGACCAATACACGAGAGATGATACACATCTTAATATACCAACCCTAGTTCTTTATTTCTTATTTGTAGAGTTACTTCAGTATGGAAATAATATACAGATCTGAAATAATCAACCCTACATGCCTACCTGCAGGGCGTGAATCTAACACTTCTTTATTTCTTATTTCCTTTGATGGCTTTAATATTTATGTTTTGCAGTTTTTTTGTACCAAAGGCAATGAATACAACGACCTTGCAACCATCTTCTTTAATACACAGGTCAGTAGATTCTGGCAGATAAAGTATATTTTCTCTATTTTTCCAGTTTGTATGCTATTTATGAACATACTTATTTATCAGTTGAGATATGTTTACTTGATTCAGGATGATGCCATCAGAAATCTGTTCAGTGCAAAAACCATTCATGAGTATAGTGCCCAGAGCCTGCTGACCTTTTTGGTACTAGCTCAACTATAGTACTATACATGCTACTTGTCATTTATTTTGTGGTAATCAAGTAATGTTCATGTGTAAATAACGGCAATTAAAAGGGTTATATAAATAATTTCTTGATAATATTAACAAACAAATCTAAAGTTTATGATATGCTAATCTAGTATTGACAACCTTTTTGCATCTTTAGTTCATTGTTTGACTTCAATCATTTCAAGTTTATTATGTTATTCATGTGTGTTTCTTCAGGTTATGTTCTATAGCTTAGCTGTGGTGACATTTGGTACTGCTGTTCCAGCTGGTCAGTTTGTTCCTGGTATAATGATTGGATCTACTTATGGACGCCTTGTTGGCATGTTTGTTGTTAGACTCTACAAAAAGACGAACATTGAAGAAGGAACGTGAGTTGATAATATATATATATATATATATATATATAGTTAAGGGGGGGTTGTGGTAAGGGGTTTTGGTTTTTAGGGGGTGGATGGGGTGGGGGTGAGGTAGGGTGGGTTTAGGTGTTTGGGGGAGGGGTGGGTGTATCTACAAAAGTATATCAAGTGGGGTGTCTACTTAAAGACAAAAAAACCCGTGTTTTAATGGTGTAATTTTTTTGGTCTCATTGTTTTTCACGCTCAAGATATTTTAACTTAAAAAGTGAAAAGAGTTTTTTTATGGGTAGATGTGAAGTAATTAGTTACATGCATGACCATTTAAGTTATGTGCAACTTTTTGATAACAATCTCAATCATCCAAGGGCCCAAAAGTGCTCCTATATATAGGGTAAGGATTAGATGAGAACTACATATTAAGTTGAGACTTTAAGAACTTGAGAACCACTAAAAAAGAAAGGGTGGAATTTTAATGAGGGGTAAAGTTGGAACTTTAAGTATATAAATCTTTAAACATTTCTATCTTTTGCATACGTTAACTTTTTGCAAAAAAACACCATTAGATCAAGAAATTTCTTTATCTTTTATTTGAGTATAAATAAAGCTATAAAAAAATTCTCTTTTTAATTTCCAATGCTGCATATATGTAGTATTATGATACTGTATGTCTATAATTACTACATATATGTAGTATCATATTATTGCATATATGCAATACTGATGTATGATTATCTTCTAGTTTGAATTTTAAGTTTATTTTATCTTGTTATGATATTAATCTTTTGTTTATTAATTAATTATTATCTTTAAGTTATGATGTAGTATAAATATTGGTTTTGTTTTCATTTGTAATAAGTTTTTGTTGAATATAGAATATAAAGAATTTTGTTATCGGTCCTTTGAGTTCGTGACGAGACTTTGAATAATCATTAGAATTTTGAGCTATTTGATGGCTTCCGAAACTGCATCAAGCATAATGATACTACATATATGTAGTATCAAAAAAATCACGACGCGAATTGTTTTTGTTTTTTATAATACTAATATTATACTCTATAATTAAAGGTATTAAATTTCTAGAATTTTTAGTTCAATTTAAAAAATAATAATAATTACGTATGAAAAAGTTATGGACGTTTAAAGGAAAAAGGGAAAGAGTTCTCAGGTTCACTTAATGGGTTAGGGTTCTTACAGAACCATCTTAGTTATAGAACTGTAGAACCGTTGATTTAAATACATGTCAATTAAGGCTGACGATATTAAGCTTTCTTTACATGTGTAAATGAGACATAAATATTTTATTACAAAGAACCACTACCATTTTTTGATTATGTCAAATATACACATGTAAAAACAACCTAAATATCAAAAGGCTTGATTTATATTTATGTAAATTAGTGGTTCTTTTTGTTCTCGCAATAAGGATGTGGTTACATATATATAGGGGTGAGACCCGTTGAGTTATCCTACAAAGGGTTGGAAATCTAAGAAGGCTACAAAGAATCTTTTAGACACAATGCAAGTAAAAAAGACACAACAAGGGGTTAAAAAAATATAAAAAAAATCTAAATCGAATTCCAAAAAACTTTCTCGGAGATCTTGTTCTCTTGATCATCCTCAAAATAATTTAAACCAAAAGTAAAAAAATTAACATGACACTGTGTTTTTTTACGTCCATTGTGTTTTTATAAATTAATGACACAATGAAGATAAAAAAAGACCTAATGAAAGCGTTAATTTTTTTATTTTTCATTTATTTTTTTAAGGAGAATGACGAGGGGAACAAGGTCTCGAGACACTTTTTTGAAATTCGATTAAATTTTTTTATATATCATTGTGTCTAAAAGATCCTTTTTAGCCTTCTTAGATTCCCAATCCTTTATAGGTGAGAACTCATGTTTTTAGTGCGAACTCCCACGAAACAATTACTTTTGATATTGCAAATTAATAGTAGTAGAAGGCTCAAATTTATAATTTATAAATATTGGTTCTCGTTGGAGTTTTCATAAGAAACCTTCTATATATATATCCCTTTTTTAATATATAGAATATGTTTCCACTTGCTGCCACTTGATAGTTTTGTTTGGGGTATATTTTGTTCTTTTACTGTATTAACCTGCTATGTTTCTAATGGACACTTGTCCAAAATCCATGCATCTAAAGAAGTCAAAACGTCAATGATTATTGCCAAGTGTCCTTAAGGATGGTTTTTAGGACGATATAACATTACTCTTGCAAAAAAATGTATTATTTTCAGGTATGCTTTACTTGGAGCTGCTTCATTTCTCGGAGGTTCAATGCGAATGACAGTTTCCCTATGCGTTATTATGGTTGAAATTACTAATAATTTAAAGCTTTTACCTCTTATCATGCTTGTTCTTCTAATATCAAAGGTAAAACTTTAACCTTAAAAGGATTATATGTGGCAAAATATGGTGAAAGTTCTTGAGCGTTTAATTTGTCAGGCTGTTGGTGATGCTTTCAACGAAGGTTTATATGAAGAACAGGCTAGGTTGAGGGGTATTCCTCTACTTGAATCCCGACCCAAAAATTTAATGAGAAAAATGACAGCAAAAGAAGCTTGCGGGAACCAAAAGGTTAGAAAGTTAGGCTTGTTTGTTTGTTTGTCTTTAAAGTTATGTATACCTTTATTTGGTCTGATATTCAAAAACAAGTGAAACTAGGGGTGAAAGTTTTAACCTATTTATTTATACAGAAACAACTCAAATCAGGTTGGTATATTATTGGTCATTGGCCAATCTTTGAATTTTAGCTACAAGTAAACGGGTCAAATGGGTCCCATAGTCTCCTAATGTATATTTAAATGCTTATTAGTTATTATATTAAAATAATGTTGTTTTTGCAATCATAAATGACACATTTATCATTAATAAAAGATTTTCTCTTCATAAAATACAAAACTTGGACAAATGACCGTTGAAGGATCAACCAACCTAACCTGACCCATTTTGATCTGCACAGAGTTACTTGTTTTGACCTGAGCCCATGGTTGTTAAAAGCCACCGCTTCAGGTGCCTAGGCATTGAATCTGAGCTATGCCCATTGACGATGTTTATAGCTCCTAGGTAATTAAAGCCCAGGCCATGCACAATTAAGGGTATCTAATTTTCATTTTAAATTATTTCTAATCAAACAATATCTGCAGTACATAAAGGATTCATTGCAAATTAATCCTAAGTCAAGCTTGTAAACTTGTTTTGTTTCTTTAGGTTTGCTAGTTGTATATATACTTCTTTTACTGTACATATAGCTTATGTGGTTGTATATAAATCTGAAAAAACCTTAAATAGTCCTATAGAAGCTTATAACATGCCTAAAATCCCTAAAAATAATATTTATGATATGTGCTTTTTTTTTTCTCGCGCCCAGGCTTTTTTTCGCCTCTTGCCCAGGCCCTTATGCAAAGCCTCTGGCTTTAAGTGCACTTGAAGCCTTTGATAATTATGCCCGAGCCCAGTTTGATCAATTGCCTTGTTTTGTTTTTTCTCGCGCCCAGTTTGATCTTGCCCAGGCGCTTGAAGCTTATAACATGCCTAAAAAACTCATTTTGCCACCTCTTAAGTCATGATTTTTCTTTTTATGCTGCTCCTAGTTTTCTCACAGTACGCAGCTCATTATTTGCATGACCTCATTCCTTGTTTTGTTTCTACACTTGATAGGTTTGTTACTTTACTCGTGTGGTAAAAGTTGCTGATATGGTGGCTGTTCTGAGGACTAATAACCACAATGGCTTCCCTGTATGTCATTTTTTATATCTTTTACAATTTCAAGTCGACTATTGTTTTCATGAAAACGTAAATTAACATTTTAAATGCCAACTAGGTTGTGGATCACTC
Source organism: Tagetes erecta (assembly GCA_030867185.1). NCBI lineage: Eukaryota > Viridiplantae > Streptophyta > Magnoliopsida > Asterales > Asteraceae > Tagetes > Tagetes erecta. The sequence continues at coordinate 65,678,675 of CM061488.1, forward strand.
ACGAAACGGTGAAACAATGGTCATTGGTCTTATCTTGCGCAGGTATTAAACAATAAGCTATATGACTTATTTTTTACTAAACCCTGATAGTATTTTCACTCTAAACTAAAGAAATACAAACAAAATACGAAATTATCTGCGGTAATCCGGTTAGACCAAATATTTTTTAAATGTTTTTGATGCAGTCACCTATTAGTACTTCTGCAGTCCAAGGCAGATTTTCAGCATAGCCCTCTTGCGGTTGATATGAGAAGCCAGTCCATCCCAATCAGGTACGTAAAGTTTATTTGGCCTTTTAATCTACTTATTATACGGTTAGTAATATGTTGAATATTTTAATTGCAGACACAATCTTAGTGACTTTGTGAAACCTGTTACAAGTAAAGGATTATCAATAAATGATATCCATTTGAGTTCTGATGATTTGGAAATGTACATAGATCTTGCTCCATTTGTTAACCCATCACCGTATGTTGTCCCTGAAGATATGTCGCTAACAAAGGTGATTGATTATATTGCCTTTTAATATTTCCATAGAACTTAGGAGGTGCTGTTTGAAGCTGTAATAAATTAATTTTCAGATAATCATTTGTTTTAGTGCTTATGAAGTCAGATAAAATGATCAAAAAGGACACTTCTATTTACTGTTATTGTATTCAAAATGTGTCTAATTATTTTTTGTTAGCAACATAAAAAATGGACAAAATTACACAATTCGACCTATATTTATATACCAATTTGCTAGTTATGTCGTTGATGTTGAAATGTTGCACTAGACGTCCTTTATTTCTTATTAAGGACATAACTAGAAAGTCGGTATATAAATAAAGGACGAATCGTGTAATTTGTCTAAAAATTGTAATTTTTTTGTTGATAAATTTCCTTTTCACAGATATCTTATTGATACAAATAACTATTTTGCAGGTTTACAATCTGTTCCGTCAATTAGGTCTGAGGCATATATTTGTAGTTCCACGTGCTTCTCGTGTGATTGGCTTGATCACGAGAAAGGACTTATTATTTGAGGTACCTAAACTTTGTAACTTTTGTGTGTTTGAAATTCATGGCATTGAGGTTTTAACAAAATTACAAATTACTAATTTGTGAATGCAGGATAATGAGGATCTTGGTTCTGTAGAGCTTCAGTCAACTAGTGTAAGGTCTCTATGATGCCTGTACTCTATTATTGCATATAGGAGTTACTTCAGCAGCTAATGTAATTTAAATTTGCTAATAGTAGATCCGGCATAAATTCTGATTATTTAACAAACTAATAAAGTAATAATGTATAGAATGACTATTTAGGGCATTTTTTTTTGGTAAACTGCAGTTTTGGTTTCTATGTTTTAATACTTTTAACACGTTCGGTCTCACATTAACAGTTTTAGTACTTGTGATTTTTATTTCTAACAGAAATAGTCCCGAACACTAGCTTCATCCAACTTTCCGTTAAATCTCCCCTTGTGCTCCGCATGCGAGGGGTAAAGATGTCATTTCTCCCACTCTTTTATCTAGGTCAACAAGTAGGTTAACATTTTTATTCTGTCGCATGTTAAAAAGAGCGAGAGAAATGACATTTTTACTCCGTGTGTGAGGGAGATTTAACGGAAAATTGGATGGAGTTAGTGTTTGGGACCATTTCTGTTAGAAAATAAAATCATAAGGACGTAAACTGTTAAGATGAGACTTAAGATGGGACTAAACTTGTTAGTGGTATCAAAACACAGGGACTAAAACTGTCGCATGTTAAAAAGAGCAAGGGGTAAAGATGTCATTTCTCCTACTCTTTTATCTAGGTCAACAAGTAGGTTAACATTTTTATTTTGTCGCATGTTAAAAAGAGCGAGAGAAATGACACTTTTACTCCGTGTGTGAGGGAGATTTAATGGAAAATTGGATGGAGTTAGTGTTTGGGACCATTTCTGTTAGAAAATAAAATCACAAGGACCTAAACTGTTAAGATGAGACTAAACCTGTTAGTGGTATCAAAACACAGGGACTAAAACTGTAGTTTACTAGTTTTTTTTTTTTTTTTTATAATAATGTGTTTATCTCAAGATTAAAAAAATTAATTTTGAAGTTAAAGTTTAATAATTTTGTGCAGGGGTGAACCGCGATCCCATAGTCGAGTGACAAGAAGGAATACCGAAGCTGGATCACCACTACTTAACGGCCTTCTTGAGTAACAGTAGCTAAGTATTATTTGAACACTTATATTCTTTTTGGATGTGGTCCGTAGGGTTCACATATTGTGTATATATTAAACCATGTTAACATTCATATAAAGGTTAGGCTGAATAATAAATAGACTTTTTATCCATGGATTTTCTTTATTTTAGGAGACATTTGTTGAAGCTTAGCTCTCTACGCTAATTCAAAGGTAATTGTCTTACCACAATCAACCTCACCCTTGTCCTTTAATTTAATCAATTTATATTCATGAGTTCAGTAATTATATCTTCTATTAACAAATCAGTTTAAAATTTATATTAATTATGTGGCATTTACATATATCCCTTCCTGTTGGTCCATCTTGATCGAGATTTCAGTGCTATAATGATTTGTAACAACAAAACACACTTTGATTAAGACAAACAAAAGTCCAATATAACCCAATACTCAATAACAAGATCAAAACCACACAACAAGAGGTAAATACGCTACAAAGATAGATAATATAAGCTCCTAGCACCTCCAGTTAACACACACACGATTCAAGAGTTTGGATAAGATTTTGCCAAAAGTTCCATTGCCATGAGATAAGATTACAATATATATCAGTTGTAGGTTCGCTGATAGATTCGCTGTCAGCGAATCTATCAAGCGAACCAGATAGCTTCGCCTGGCACAAATAGGTTCGCCCGGTCGAACAAAACAGAAAAACTATTCTATGCTACGGGCGAATCTATAGATTCGCCCGTAGGTTCGCTATCCCAAAAACTACAAAATATACAACAAAAGATATAACACCGACATGCCGGTGAGTCCAACCTATACATGACTATCAATACTCCCCCTAGGTTGGACCTCACCTGGGAAGTCTTCTATTTAAGCTCCGTCTTTGTCGGCTTCAAAGATGCTCAATGAACGTTCCAGCCCTCGATTCAATCCCGACCAACGGATTTGTCACATCTTCAGATCCGGCCTCTTCGTCCTCACTAAATACCAACAATGACTCCACAAACTCAGCTTCGGTTTCAACTGTATCAGGCACATCCAGAACAATCGTTTCCGCCTGTACTTCTTCAGTATGCTCCTCACCGCCCACATCCAAATCAACAACCTCAACCGGTTTTTCAAACCTCTTCTCAATAGTTTGATCAAGCTGTTTAGACAAGTCGTCCATATCCATGTTTTGATCATCTGTCATCCTCAACCTTTCATTAACGCTCCTCAGCTCAGCACGTATACCTCGGGCTTTGTTTGCGACTTTCACGAACAAGTTCGCTTCAGTCCGCGTATCATCTCCTGCCCCGTGCTTAATTTGGTTCTCACACAGTACCTTCAAATCCTCATCGCAAAAGGAGAAGACCTCCATTGGATCAAACAGACGTATTTCTAGACGGTCATCTCCTTTAAGTCTAATCACCGCTTCACCCGTACCATTATCATAGAACCACTTCAAGAATTCTTGTAGACGAGCAGGCTGAGTATCAGGAACCCTGACCCGTGTCATAATCTTTGGAGCTTCAATCTTCAGAACAACTTTACCTTTCCATGAAACCCAGTGTTTGTCCCTCTTTTGCCTCATCCTCTTCGGCTTCTGATATCCAAAATCAACGAAGTTATTCTTAGCAGCCTCTCTGATCGTAACCTCAAACGCACACGCCCTTCCACTATCCTACTTTCCCAACAGAGGTAGTTCAGCTAACCTACGCAGATCCCACCGAGGCAAGGTGGCAAAATGCTTCCTGTTTTTGATGTAGCAGATGTCACCTCCCCTCCTTTTGATCATATATGCATCCACAATCGAGTTATACTTCCATGCAATAACTTGTCTATCTAACTGCGAGGTGTTTGGCTCATTGATATTCTGGAATATAGGCACTTCAGGAACAACCTCTTCATCCTTTTTGAACCATTCGGATTTGTCCAAATCAATATGATCAAACTGATAACACACCCCTTTTTCTTCAACTTTGTATTTCTCCGGCTCATTCTCCAAATCCTCCTCACTATCAGCATTCACATCCACTTCCGGTTCAGTACTAACAACAACTTCAGGCCCAGTAAATACATTCAGATTGATCCCCATATCTTCGTCAAACAATTCTTCAGCAGTTTTACCTCTATCCTTGTCCCCAAACTCACATTGCATTAACGGATACTTTGCAACATCCGTTAAGCTTTTCAGTTCTAACTCAGACATAGCCGGATCTGACCCATCCTTTTCCTTCAAACTATTTAGCTCCTTGAATATCCTGACTATCAAGCACTGTTGATCCCTCATCATCCGTCCCATTTCAGAAATAACCGTTGATTTCTCTGCATCCTTCGTTTCCAGATCATCATATCTACTCTTTAGATCTACAATCTCAGCCTTCAGACTTACTATCTCACCCTTTAACTCACTAACTGATTCAGCTGATGTACCTGGAACATCCTGTTTCGCTTTCTTTGCAGCTTCAGTCGGAGCATTTGATTTTCTTTTTGTCCTTTTCTCTCTACCCTGATCAATCTCAGCTTGAATCTCATCTATTTCCCGATCCAAATCATAATCTTTGTCCTTAGCATACGGCTTCCGTTTCTTTAACCTCTTCTCGACGACCTCTATATTTTCACCACCACGTGTCCTCTCATTTTCTATTAACCTCTGTATATGTACCCATCTATCAGTAGGGTACATATTCTCCCACAAGTATGAAGTCCTACCAACATAATCAGAACGTGCCGATTTACAGTCCCTAAAAATCCTCGAATGCATCTCCCATATCTTCAGCACATCACCAACAACGGGCAGATTGGACAACTTGTCATTCAAAATCATTTGCAAAAATCTGGGATACATCAGCCATTTGTTCCCCTTAGTGGCATGAATGTTTTCGAGCATGTAATTGTAGATGAGCTTTGCAAGATTTGCCTTCTGCCCTCGGCAAAACAACATCATAGCCCGAGCCCAATCCAAATTTAATCCATCAGTACCTCCTTTCCTATGATCCAAGCACATAATAAAGACGTGTGCAATATATCTCCATTATTGGATCAGATAGGATTTCACAAACTCCATCTTCTTCTCCCCCGGCATAGGACCCTCATAACCCGCAGTCCTAAAAGCCCCGTAAACTTCTTCAGCAGTCATACAAACCTCTTCACCTACATCCCCCTCTAACCTCAAAATCCTTGCCACATATAAACTCTAAATCGAATCCATTAACTTTGGCGTAGATTCGTGATGGCTGCACAGACACATTCATCACTGCTGTTCTCCAGAAATCTCTGATGTGCAGCTCGTAGATGGTTGGAGAATGGGAGATAGCGTGATGAATATGGGACGATTTCAACCATCTAATACAATCTCTGTATCCACCCGCCTTTTCATGATTCTCGTCCAGTAAAGCACACATATTGTGCTTTCTTTCAAAAAATAACGTGGACATCGTGCCTGAAAAATAAACGGAAATTGATCAGACACAAAAATTTTTGAAACAGTCATAGGTTCGCTAGCATAATTAGGTTTGCTGAACGGGCGAACCTGAGATTTGGCACCAGAACCTATAAATTCGTTGATATGAAAAATTAGTCATTTGGTCGAGCGAATGTGTAGGTTCGCTAGAAACACTTGGGCGAATCTATGCTGATGCACGAGCGGCATAACGGCATAGGTTCGCTCGAAGTTTTGAACTTTCGTTCAGATTCGCCAGACGAACACATAGGTTCGCTGAAAACCCTAGTTTTGAAAAAGACGGCCAAATCTCAGTCAAAACATCATAATCAACCAATCAAAACAACAATCAGGCATAAATCATGAAACAAGCACGTATTGATAGACTTTAAAGCACACAATCAGTTGTTTTTAACCATAATCACAGGATCAAAATTGGTCGATTGGATTGTTAGCGATTAATCAGCAGATTAAAGGATAAAATGATGATTAGAACGACGATAAAACATACCAGAGATAGTGAAAAAAAGCGGTTCAAAAGGTATAGAGTGTGGTGAGTGAGAATCGATCGTGCGATTTTTTTGAAAAGTGAAACGGCTACAGTAATAGTGACAGCGAACTTGTGAAAGGTTTCGCTGTCAACACATATATATACAGACACAGGTTCGCTGACAAAAACACTAGCGAACTTCAGATTCGTCCGAAGACCAAAGGTCAAGAGAAAACACGGCGATGTGAAGAGGTTCCGGGCGAACCTGTAGGTTCGCTAGTAGATTCGCTGGGACTCAAAACAAGAAAAATTAAAATATTTTTGGTTTTTCTTAAACTTTTAAATCCTTTGCAAAACCATGAGAACGCCCCACGATTTCGACGCTCCGAATATAAAAACATTAAACTGAATTTAAAGACATAAAATAATAATAATAATAAATAACTTAAAAATTAAAATAAAGTGAAAGAAAAAGCTAGAAATTATAACTAAAGAAGGATATATATATTTTTCATGACGTTTTTCGAGCAGAATCCGGAAAATCATAGATTGGTGGGATTGCAGATATGTTTGTCCATTTAAACCCATGCCTTAGTCCTTTCAACAAGAGATCAGCAGCTTCTTTTATCATGTTTTTGGTTTGATTGAAGAAGCTCAGACAACTCGGTCCCCACAGACATCTAGGTAAAAAGAACAAGTTCTGTCATCAGGATATATCTGAGTAATATGATTGACTTTGCCTGAATTTCGAGGATCAAATCTTGAATATTGATCGATGCATTAGCTTCTTTTGACACTTGTGCAATTTTTGCATCTTTTTGTGAGTGGAGCTTGTCAGCAATGATTCTTTTTAACACATTGCGACTTATTATTTGGGAAACTCAAATAGTTTAGAGCTCCAGGTCTATACCGACGTATAACAGAGGAGATAAACATTTGAGCATGCTCGGTGAATCTTCAGGTCAATACTTCCGTATAGCAGAGAAGATCCACCAACTCCAGGTCAATACTTCCGTATAGCAGAGGAGTTAAGCACTTTTGACCCAATACTTTCTGAGGAGTTAACAAGTAACTCACTCAGAGGTTTTTTTCGAAGAGCAACACTAGCAGCTTTTTATTTGTTTTGCTAACCAGAAACTCAATTCGGGGCTAGGGTGAGGGTGATTTGGGATGTTTAGGGAAATCAAGGCAAAGATTTGACGCTCTCAACCCATTTTTGACAGAACCCGTATCTTTGTGCAATCCAATCATGTCAAGGGGATAATCCTTATTGCCTAGTTCTTGAACGTTATGTTCGGCTGCACAATCGCTGTTTACTTTGTTTTCGGATTGAGCCTATCTAACATATCCCGAACACAATGCTTCTGACTTCCTTCAACGTCTCTTCAGCATCAATCAAAACGGAGATCCTGAAATAGCAAAATTTGAAAAACTATAAGAAGTTAATCTTTAATATCTCCCCTCAAAATTTTTATATTATTGCTATCTAATAAGAAATTTTTGTTTTTCGGATTTTCTTAATATATATATACAAAATAAAAGAGAAAATAAAAAGAAATAAAATAAAATAAAATAAAATAAAAAGAAAATATATATCTAAATGAGTGACCCACGAATTTTCAAGGAAGAAAATGAAAAAGTTACTTACATATTTACAAAGTCAATGCACATAGATGAAGGTTTTCAAAAAGATATTAGTCCCAGCATAGAGATCAGTTCATAAAAACGTGGTTTGTCAAAAGTTTTCGTGAAAAGATCAGCTTTTTGCTTTCGAGTTTCAATAGGAATAATATCAATGAACCCCTTTTCCTGTGCATCTCTGATGGCGTGTATTCTTGTTTCGATGTCCTTGGTGCGAGTGTGATGAATAGGATTCTTGGCAATTCCAACAGCAGCTTCATTATCATAAAAGAGTGGCGTATGAAGAAAGTTGATGCCATAATCCATCATCTGATGTTGGATCCAGAGCACTTGGCAACAGCAGCTTGAAGCAGCAATATATTCGGCTTCTCCTGTGGACAAAGAGACAGTTGTTTGCTTCTTGCTTTGTCAGGAAACAAGACATTCGCCAAGATATTGACATCCGCTAGTGACTGATTTTCGGTTTATCCTGCAACCAGCATGATCACTATCAGAAAAAGCATGTAAATCAAAGTTCTCACCTTTTGGGTACCAAAGTCCCAAACGAGAGGAACCCTTAAGGTAACGAAAAATGCGTTTAACAGCTTTCTCGTGTGATTCTTTTGGATTGGCCTGGAAACGAGCACAGTAGCACATAGCAAATGTAATATCAGGTCGACTGGCAGTCAGATACATGAGAGATCCGATCATCGAGCGGTACCGATGAGCATCCACAGGATTCCCATTATCATCAGAAGTAAGGCATGTTTGAGCTGTGAAGGGAATCAGTTCCGGAGAAGAATCATCCATGCCAAACTTTGTAAGAATCTCTTTGATATATTTCTCTTGGTGGATAAGAATTCCATCAGGCTTTTGTTCCACTTGAAGCCCCAAGAAGAAACACATCTCCCCCATAATCGTCATTTCAAAGTGATCCATCATCACTTTTTCAAACTCTCTACACAGCTCCTCATTTGTTGAACCAAAGATTATATCATCAACATACACTTGAACAATCAGCAACTCACCATTCACCTCCTTCTTGAACAATGTCATATCTATAGTCCCACGAGAGAAACCTTTGCTGAGAAGATACTGTGTCAGAGTTTCATACCAGATACGTGGAGCCTGATGCAACCCATACAAGGATTTATCAAGCTTGTACACTTTTGAAGGAAAATCTGGATCCTCGAAACCCGGTGGTTGACATACATAGATCTCCTCATCGATATCTCCATATAGAAATGCACATTTAACATCCATCTGATAGACTTTAAAGTTTTTGTTAGCAGCATGAGCAAGAAAAATTCTAATGGCTTCAAGGCGAGCGACTGGAGCAAAAACTTCAGTGTAGTCAATCCCATCCTCTTGAGCAAATCCTTGAACAACCAATCTCGCCTTGTTTCTGATAACAACACCGCGATCATCTGGCTTGTTTCGGAAAACCCATTTAGTGCCGATGGGACACTTATTAGGAGGAAGATCAACAAGTTCCCAAACTTTAAGCTTCCTAAATTGCTGCAGTTCCATTTGCATGGCATCAACCCAACTAGGATCTTCAAGTGCTTGTTTATAATTCTTCGGAACCACTTGAGATAGAAAGGCAGCATAGAGACACTCATTAATCAAACCACTCTGACTCCGAGTTCGCACACCATCAATAATTGATCCTATGATATAATCATGAGGATGATTTTTCAAAGTTTTGAAGTCTGTGTTGAGGAGCAAAGGATTGGTTTGGGATGAGGATGTTTGATTAGATGGTTGTGAAGGTATATTTGAAGTTGGAGGAATTGTATTAGTGGTAGATGTTGGAATGGAAGTGGATGATGATGAAGTATCTACTAGAGAGATTTGAACAGTTGGAGTTGGTGGAGGTGGAGGAATGTCAAATGAAGTGGGAGGTAATTATGTAGTTGAAGGTTGTGGTTGTGATTGTGTAGGTGGATGGTTAATAATAGAAACTGATGTGTGAGGAATGATGTCATCATCGTCAGAGTCAGAAAGATTGAATGATTTGAAAATAGTGGTGGAATCATAAAACCATGCAGGTTCACTGCCAATGCTTGTAGTGTTTGACTCTTGCCAGTCAACATAATAGGACTCTTGCACAATCCGCGTTCGCTTGTTGTAAACACGATACACTTTTTGTGTGTTCGAGTATCCTACAAAGAAGCATTCATCCGAAACAGCACCAAACTTCGTTTTCTGATCTAGAGTATTCAACAGAGTACAAGAACATCCAAATGGGCGCAGAAAATCGATCAACGGCTTAATCCCACGAAACAACTGGTATGATGTCTTCATCTTTTCTTTGACAATCAGTACCCGATTCAGAACATAAGCTGCACAATTGACTGCCTCTGCCCAGAAAATAATCGGAAGCTTTGACTCAATCAGCATAGTTCTAGCAGCCTCCACAAGAGTTCGATTCTTCCTTTCAGCAAGACCATTTTGTTGTGGCGTTCGAGCGGCGCTAACTGTCTGAGAATACCCCGTTGTTCACAAAAAGAATTGAAGATATGGTTTCTGAATTCAGTTCCATTGTCGCTTCTAATGGCTTGAACTTTCTGCTTTCCAAGAACCTCGATTTGGGGAATCAGCTTCATTAGCTCTTCAGCAGTCTCACTCTTGTTTGTCAGGAATCTCACCCAGGTGTACCTAGAGTAATCATCTGTGACAACCAAGCAATAAGATTTCTTAGTAATAGATTTGACACTTATTGGACCAAACAAATCAGTATGTAACAATTCGAGGGGTTCTGAGATTGAATTTTTAATTTTAAGTTTATATGGCTTTTTGTGCTGCTTTCCTTTAGCACAAGCCATGCATTTCTCAACCACAGAAAAATCTTTAAGTGGTAAACCCCTAACCAAATTGTTTTTAACCAATTTATTTAGGATTTTAAAATTAATGTGCCCTAAACGTCTATGCCATTGGAAAGATTCAAAAGATGAAGCTTTAGATAGGAGACAGGTCACGGTGAAAGTTGATTCTTTTGATCCCATATTCAGCATATATGTATCATTTCGTCTTGGAGCTCGCATGATCACCAATGCTTCAGGAATAGAAAACTCTGGCTTCAAGAACAAACATTCATTTGGAAGAAACAACACTGGATATTCTTATCACAGATTTGTGATACACTGAGAAGATTGAATGCAGTTCAGGAACATAGTTGACGTCTTCCAAAGTTAGGGAACCATTCGAGACTTCTCCTTGACCAATCATATAGGAAAGGAGGTACTGATGGATTAAATTTGGATTGGGCTCGGGCTATGATGTTGTTTTGCCGAGGGCAGAAGGCAAATCTTGCAAAGCTCATCTACAATTACATGCTCGAAAACATTCATGCCACTAAGGGGAACAAATGGCTGATGTATCCCAGATTTTTGCAGATGATTCTGAATGACAAGTTGCCCAATCTGCCCGTTGTTGGTGATGTGCTGAAGATATGGGAGATGCATTCGAGGATTTTTGGGGACTGTAAATCGGCACGTTCTGATTGTGTTGGTAGGACTTCATACTTGTGGGAGAATATGTACCCTGCTGATAGATGGGTACATATACAGAGGTTAATGGAGAATGAGAGGAAACGTGGTGGTGAAAATATAGAGGTCGTCGAGAAGAGGTTAAAGAAACAGAAGCCGTATGCTAAGGACAAAGATTATGATTTGGATCGGGAAATAGATGAGATTCAGGCTGAGATTGATCAGGGTAGAGAGAAAAGGACAAAAAGAAAATCAGATGCTCCGACTGAAGCTGCAAAGAAAGCGAAACAGGATGTTCCAGGTACATCAGCTGAATCAGTTAGTGAGTTAAAGGGTGATATAGTAAGTCTGAAGGCTGAGATTGTGGATCTAAAGAGTGGATATGATGATCTGGAAACGAAGGATGCAGAGAAATCAACGGTTATTTCTGAAATGGGTCGGATGATGAGGGATCAACAGTGCTTGATAGTCAGAATATTCAAGGAGCTAAATAGTTTGAAGGAAAAGGATGGGTCAGATCCGGCTATGTCTGAGTTAGAACTGAAAAGCTTAACGGATGCTGCAAAGTATCCGTTAATGCAATGTGAGTTTGGGGACAAGGATAGAGGTAAAACTGCTGAAGAATTGTTTGATGAAGATATGGGGATCAATCTGGATGTATTTACTGGGCCTGAAGTTGTTGTTAGTACTGAAGCGGAAGTTGATGTGAATGCTGATAGTGAGGAAGATTTGGAGAATGAGCCGGAGAAATACAAAGTTGAAGAAAAAGGGGTGTGTTATCCGTTTGATCATATTGATTTGGACAAATCCGAATGGTTCAAAAAGAATGAAGAGGTTGTTCCTGAAGTGCCTATATTCCAGAATATCGATGAGCCAAACACCTCGCAGTTAGATAGACAAGTTATTGCATGGAAGTATAACTCGATTGTGGATGCATATATGATCAAAAGGAGGGGAGGTGACATCTGCTACATCAAAAACAGGAAGCATTTTGCCACCTTGCCTCGGTGGGATCTGCGTAGGTTAGCTGAACTACCTCTGTTGGGAAAGGAGGATAGTGGAAGGGTGTGTGCGTTTGAGGTTACGATCAGAGAAGCTGCTAAGAATAGCTTCGTTGATTTTGGATATCAGAAGCCGAAGAAGATGAGGCAAAAGAGGGACAAACACTGGGTTTCATGGAAGGGTAAAGTTGTTCTGAAGATTGAAGCTCCAAAGATTATGACACGAGTCAGGGTTCCTGATACTCAGCCTGCTCGTCTACAAGAATTCTTGAAGTGGTTCTATGATAATGGTACGGGTGAAGCGGTGATTAGACTTAAAGGAGATGACCGTCTAGAAATACGTCTGTTTGATCCAATGGAGGTCTTCTCCTTTTGCGATGAGAATTTGAAGGTACTGTGTGAGAACCAAATTAAGCACGGGGCAGGAGATGATACGCGGACTGAAGCGAACTTGTTCGTGAAAGTCGCAAACAAAGCCCGAGGTATACGTGCTGAGCTGAGGAGCGTTAATGAAAGGTTGAGGATGACAGATGATCAAAACATGGATATGGACGACTTGTCTAAACAGCTTGATCAAACTATTGAGAAGAGGTTTGAGAAACCGGTTGAGGTTGTTGATTTGGACGAGGGCGGTGAGGAGCATACTGAAGATATTCACGCGGAAACAATTGTACATGATATGCCTGATACCGATGTCGCCGAAGCTATTGATAGTCATGTATAGGTTGGACTCACCGGCATGTCGGTGTTATATCTTTTGTTGTATATTTTGTAGTTTTTGGGATAGCGAACCTACGGGCGAAGAATAGTTTTTCTGTTTTGTTCGACCGGGCGAACCTAATTGTGCCCGGCAAAGCTATCTGGTTCGCTTGATAGATTCGCTGACAGCGAATCTATCAGCGAACCTACAGCTGATATATATTGTAATCTTATCTCATGGCAATAAAACTTTTGGCAAATTCTTATCCAAACTCTTGAATCGTGTGTGTGTTATCTGGAGGTGCTAGGAGCTTATATTATCTATCTTTGTAGCGTATTTACCTTTTGTTGTGTGGTTTTGATCTTGTTATTGTGTATTGGGTTATATTGGACTTTTGTTTCTCTTAATCAAAGTGTGTTTTGTTGTTACAAATCATTATAGCACTGAAATCTCGATCAAGATGGACCAACACTTCCTAAGTTTTTTTATTACATACTAGTTTAGTGCCTGTGCTACGCTTGGGAACACAACATTCAAGTGATTCTTTTAAGGATATTCATGAATGTTCCAGTCAGTTTTGAGACAAAACCGTGGTAAATCGAAACATAGGATATACTTTTAAAATTAGACTTTTAGTATAGTAATATTATACTCAAATTTAGTACATCATAAAGTGCTCAGTTTTATGGTGTAGTTTATTTAAATTGTTTATATAATTTTAATTTTTGAATGACATTACAATTCAGTTTATTAAAACTCGTCATGGAGAAAACTTTGTTATTTGATATAACAATAACATTTTTTTCTTAATTTCACTCATATATTTATTAATGAGAATTGATAGAAAAGGGTAATTGTGTCAATGTTTGATGGAAGATAAAATATGTAATAAAAACTAAGAGTTTAGGATATATGTAATTAAGAAGGTTATAAAGGAGAAATATGTAAAAATCTCATTAATTATTATTTAATTTAATTTTTTTTCATTCAACTCGTGTCTAAGCTAGTTTATTATTCTAAATCATGAAATTCGGCGTATGATATTTAGGACCCTAAAGCATGCGAATCGTCATTGTTCTTGCTTGTAATAATATGGTTTACAAAACAAAAGTCAAGTTAGATTGTATAAAGTTGAAGCCTTGAAGGACTTGATATGTTTTTTAACAGCTTAAGCTTAACTAGCCATGGTGGGTTATCAAATGCAGAAGCTAATTCTCTCAACTTCCTCTTTCTAAATTCATCTGTAAAAGCTGTTAATCAACGATTGTGAACAACACTAGACATGAAGAGATCGAAAAATAAAACGTTGAATGACCATGAGAGGACACTTGATAAGTGGCGCATTAGAAAAAAGATGGGTCATTTGCAGATATGAGGCATCGTAAAATAGGGAACATGGTATGAAGCTTTGGGTCTCTAGCAATAATCACATCTCAACAAGAAACGCTTCAAGTATATAAGCAACTTTACACGGGATGATTCGGGAAGCACAAAGTTGAATGATAATAATAATAATAATAACAACAGATGAAGCTCCAGAAAATATCATGTTAGATATGCCACAATTCTTTGGAGGTTACGGCATAAGCAAACCTAAATACGCGAAAAGCTCTATTCGCTTGACTATAAACAATCATCTTTAATCAGATTTTCTGGTTTGATGCTAGAGAATGTCTATTAAATAGATTACAACAAGAAGGTAAGGATCAAATGAGAACTACATATTAACTTAAGAACTATTAAAATAAAATTAGATGGTATTTTAAAGAGTAGGGTTAAAACTAAAACTTTAAATATTTAAATTTTTAACATTTCTATTTTTTGAATACGTTAATTTTTTTTTATAAATAGCTGCACCATTAGATTAATAGTTTTTTTTATCTTTCATTTAAGGATAAATAATGTTACAACAAAATCTCTTCTTTTATTTCGACTCTATATATGTAGTATTACGATACGATATGTTTTTATATTTTATAGTACTGCATATATGCAGTATCATATACTACATATATGTATCTTACTACGGGGAGAGTTATCCCACAAATGATTTTAATCTAAGAAGTATAAGAAGGACTTATGACCTTTGGATATCTTTTTAATGGTTGAGATCAATTTATAGGAAAAACAATTTGGTGGAAGGATAGTTTAGCCATAGCCACTTTTGTTGACTTTCACTCTCCACATGCAAGGCACATGTCAATTCCCCCATTTTTTTTAAAAACGTTCATAACTTTTGGATACGATATAATTTTTTTTAAATTACACAAACAAACAAGCGTTTTATTATCTTTAAAATGCATATAATATTGATATATAAAAAAGAAAGTTTTTTCAGCACTTGTCAAGTTATTGTGTAATATCATGCGATTGTGTT
The DNA here is from genome assembly GCA_030867185.1 of Tagetes erecta. NCBI lineage: Eukaryota > Viridiplantae > Streptophyta > Magnoliopsida > Asterales > Asteraceae > Tagetes > Tagetes erecta. The sequence continues at coordinate 65,693,956 of CM061488.1, forward strand.
ATATTATAACTAGTGATATATCTTTTATCGGTTCATTCTTAGGTCATTATGTAATATCATCTCATTGTAAAGATTTGTTGTGTGATCTTATGTACGTGTTTAGAAATTATCACTGTGTCACAAATTGTTAATATGTATTGGAGAAATATTCAAAGACAAAGTCATTTTGTGGTACAAAGTGTGAGAATGACACAATGGTAACCAAAAACACAATGGTAAATAAAGACACAATGCCACATTTTAAAAAACTATAACTCACAATATAAATCAAATTTTTAAAAAGTGGTTCGAAGACCTTGTTTCCCCATGTAATTCTCTTTCAAAAAATAAATAAACAAAAAATTTAAAAATTTAAAAAATTTCTGTTTTTATATTTTTTACAATAGACACAATGAAAAAAGACACAATGAGAAAACAATAATTTTTTTATGTTTCTTTTATTTATTTTTGAAGGAGGATAACGTGGGAGCAAGGTCTTCGAAACATTTTTTTTTGTAACTGTGTAATTATTATTAGATCATTGTGTAATCATCGTCAAATAAAATTACACAATGACCTGATGAATGACACAACAACCCAGCGGATGATACAATGACCTGACGGAAGACACAATGAGCAAAAATGCTCGTTTTTATGGTGTAATTTATTTAAAAAAATAATGTCGTATGTAAAAGTTATAAACGTTTAAAAAAGTGGGGGAATTGACATGTGTCTTGCATGTGGAGAGAGAATAAAAAAAGTAGGCATGACTAAAACATCTCTCTTCTAATTTAACTAGATGTCAAATGTCAATCTTTTTTTTTTCTTTTTTAGTCTTCTTAGATTAAAATCATTTGTATGTGAACCTCACGCATCCTATTACTGCATATATGCAATATTGATACAGTATATGGAGTATTGATGCAATATTATCTTCTATTTTGAATTTCAAGTTTATTTTATTTGATTATGGTATTTTTCGTTTGTTTATTAGTTTATTATTATCTTTAAGTTTGGATCTACTATAAAATATTGATTTTGTTTTCATTAGAAATATATTTTTGTTGAATAGAGAGTCTAAAGAGCTTTGTTAATGGACCCTTGAGTTCATATATAAAATTTGAAGAATCATTAAATGTATTAAAGTTCTTGACTTTTTAAGTTTTTTATATACTAATTTTATACTCTAATTAAATGTATTAAAGTTCTTGAATATTTTGTGCAAAGTTTTTTTTAAAAAAAATAACATATGAAAATGTTATGGCATTTAAAGGAAAAAGTGGATGAGTTCTTTCATGAACCCTATCATTTTCAAATAGCTAATTTATTGCTACAAAATATAAGCTAATAAAAAGACCTACAATCCCGTAAATATACATCAGAATTCTTTGCAGGAAATAATGGTTTTGCTGATATGGAAATAAAGGTATCAAGTTTCTATCAAGATAACTCAAGGTTCCAACCAACAAGAATCCTAATGAACCTAAAAAGATGATAACCCAGCAAAAATTACTACGACTGTAAACAAGTGAACACACATGAACAATACTTTTTTCTTGTTCGTTTGTTAAGGAAAGAATCTGTTCACGAACGAGATTTCTTGTTCCTGTTCGTTCATCAAGAAACCAAACGTGTCAAAAACTATTCACGAACACTTTCAAAACTGTTTGGCCCAAGTTAATATGTAATATGGATTCATATATATTAAATGTGTTTTAGTAGTTCACGAGAACATGATAGGAGTTCTCGAAGTGGTTTACGAATTGTAATGGACTTAGGCTTTGATGGGGTGCGAAAGCCCATCTAGGTCTAAGTATATATTTTGTTTTTGTTAATGGAATTCATAAGTTTTGATCATAATACTCTTTCACATGTAAACTTACTTTCTCTTTGATAATCGGCTATAATTAATACCAGACAGGCAAACAAAAACTCTAATTCATGTGTTAGTTAAAGACTTAAATCATCACAATCATTGGATCCTGTCCTTTGACTATGTTATATTGATATTCGGAATATCTCGTTAGGGTTACGTGACTTACAATTGGTATCAGAACTATTAAAGTCATTCAAGGCCCGGTTAAATATCAAGGTTCAAGTTGTTTATGGAAGAAATACGAAGAACAGAAGAATTGTTTGTTGTTTGATCCGTCTAAGGAATATTACAATTTTGAAAGAAAATCGTCTGATCCCAAGTTTCTCGGAAAATCAGTTGCTTTCAAGGATCTCGGATAAAGATTTGCTTGGAATACAAGTTTTCTGAAATCAATCAGTGCAGGGTTATTGGAATCAGTTGATTTTAAGGATCTCGGATCTGTTGGTTGATTTGACATGCAGTGGATGAATTTCTTCTTTCGTCTGGTTTCTTTGTTTTCTTTATTGTCGATTGTTGTGGTATTGTTTTCATGGCAACAATGGTTGTGTATAAAGGTCGGTTGTTTTGATTGCATGTGATTTTGTCACTGTTTTATCAACCCTCTTCTTAGGGGTTGTTTGGCAAGCATCTGAACCAAATGTTTAACCAATAAGAGGTATGACATGATAAGAGGTTCTAAATCAATAAGTGTTGAATCAGTAAGTGTTGTCTGATTGATATCTGAATGACTGTACAAAATAACTATTTTACATCTCTGATATATTTCGTGTTGAATGAAATGTATATGTTTCGTTACAACTCTGAATAAATAATAATTATAAAAAAGGAAATATGAAACATCATTAAAAAATACAGATTACATATTATTCCATAAAAATCCTTGAAAACATACTAATACCTAAATTTTTATATAAGGTAGTAATCCCGTAGAGGCAAGGGCGAATCGAGTTAGCATCCCGCCATTCATGCCATGCCTTGTCAGCTAGGCTAGTTAGCTAATTCCCAGAAGTTAATAGTTTGTCAACAATTTTAATTTCATTCATTTGAAGTTAGTTGAGTAGCTATCTCGTATCGCAAAGTAGTCATATACTAAATTCCATGTGAACCCCATTCTATGTCGTGAACGAATTAGCCATATCTTTGTCTACCTTGTATTTTAGAAAACAAAGTGTTCTCATCCTCGTCGTAGTCCATAAATAATTGGTCATGAATATTGCATTTCCTTATAAAAGTATTGACGACGAAACAAGCAATCACTATGTCTCTTTGTATTGGTAAAGATAAGGGAGCCATTTGCTTTATGATTTAAAATCTTGCCTTCAAAACACAATATGCTCGCTAAATAACATTTCTGAGTTTAGCGTGAGCATGATTGAATCTTTCTTTCAAAGTTAACACACGTTGTCGGCGAAAATCGGCTACCTAATACCTCGTATTATAGTAGGGAGTCATAAATCCATAGTTGTTGGTGTATGCATCATCACAAAGGTAGCATTTGAATGTAAATGTTAATGTCAATACTATTACAAAAAAAAATATATAATAATGTATTTAATAATCAAAGTAGAAGATTAAATAATAACCTGGTGGGGGATAGGAAAGCCGGAATTTAGGTTTAATGCAACTTCTTTTAAAATGCTTGAATCATGAGCAATGCCTCCCATCCGGCCCATACGAACATGAATATTATATCAAAAGCACAAATTGCTAAAACATTTTGAAAGCATTCACCTTTTTCTCTTCCCGTGTAATGAGTCTATTGATCAACAGGCAAGAGTGCATGTATAAGAGTTCCATCTAACGCACCTATTGTTTCATGAAATATTTGTTTTATCTTTCAATATTGAGGTATTTGAGTATGGAGTAGAAGATGTATGAACTATAACTTCTCTTGCAAAATTCATCATTGCATGCAGGACCTCATGAAAGCATCTATGAATTGTCTCAATTGAGTGTTGAAACCTTTGTTTAACCATAAGAAAACGTTGATTATGTCCTACAACAATAAAAAAACATAGCCACCTTTTCTTCAGGGCTTATTGATGTGACATATGCTCCAAACTCGAACCCGAATCCGTGTTTTGTTTCTATTTATTCGTATTTAAATTCATCGAGTTGTAACGTTTCGTTATTAATATAAATGAATATTTCTGATTCCATGTTTTCCCATCTTTAATAAAACAATCGAATTTACTACGAGTTAATATCTAAAGTATACTTATTTAACTAATATTTATAATGATTAATTCCAAAAAATATATAAATTATAAGTTATAATAGAGATTTTTATAAATACTATCATATCTATCACTATTAAGTCTAAAAACAATCATTCAACATCAGAAACAATGTAATTATATAAAAACGTCAATTATATAAACGATACAAATTAACGTGGTTAAGTTAGTTAGTTAAAATAAAGATTGAATTAACTTTGGGTTAAAAGTGTCAAGTTTGAAACCTATACTGAAGTTTAAAGCTCAAATTATAAACACAACAAACATGAAGGGAGCAAATTGTACTTTATCAAACGAAAATTCCCCCTGCGCGCATGATTGCCCGTGATTCCGGCGGCTAGATTTCCGGCCACCATGGCTGGTCTCCGGCGAGTTCCAAATCACCCCTTCGAGCCATTTTTAAACCAATTCAAGCCCGGTAAAACCATTCCCATGCTAAACTCGACTTCGTAATCACTTCTAACTTGATTAGAACGCCAAATCAAACATGTTTAATCCGATTCTTTAAACACCCGTTTCAAATCACAACTCATTTAACCAAATCATTCAAATTGTGCATTTTAATCAAAACAAATCAACCAAAAATGTTCCTTCCATTGATTTAAAATTATTTACATCGTTTAATTTGATCATTAACACCTAAATAAACATCAATTAAGCTCCTTTTATCCCAAACCAAAACCGAACTTAAAATATTGTTTCTGAATCAAATTAAAATAATTCATTTGTGGTAAAACACTCCTAATCGATTATTCTAACCCCTTGATATCTCAATTAAAATCAAAACGCTCTCAATTATATCTCTCTTGTTCATCATCTTCGCGAACCTGCAAATCACCAATTGAGTATCAAAATGTGACACCCAGAATTTTCAGTATAACTCCGTTAACACAACTCTGTTAAATTATATTATCTCAATCTTGAATTTCAAGTGAATGGGCCTTGAGGCCCAATAAAGGCCCAACACGATAAGCAAGGCCCACTAAAGGCCCAATACGTTACAACGAGTGCTCAACCGATATATTAATACCTAATATGTTTTATAAAGTTATAGTAAGCCAAAGTAATTGTTTTGGTAACGAACGTGTTTCAATGCGAAACGCGGAAGAAACACGTATATGATCAAATACGTTCAACTAATTAAATGCATAATCAAAGAAATAATATTTGGAAATGATTTGGAATATGGTATAAGAGATGTAAGTTTTGACGGAGATCCGGGATGGAAAGTGATACGGGATGCGGTGCGTTATACGCGTTAGTCAATTAAAAAGCCGAATAAGAAACCCTAACTATATAAACATATTAATCTCCACACAAAAACCCTAGAACCAATCCCCCACAACTCCAGCCACCACCTTTCCGGGCATGATTCCGGCCAGCTCCGATGTCCCCACGAGGCGTATTATACATCAAAATCTTCATCTTGACGAGACGGTTCCAATGATAGTAAATTCGTTTTCTAACTCGCAACGATGTGAATGTTATAAGCAGAAGAAGTCGCTGCAACTAGAGTGTTTTTACCCTCTACTGTGATCGTTTTGGCCAAATTCTTCGTCTCGACGATACGCTTCCAATGGTGGTAATGGCATACTCGGAATCATAGCAGTTTGAAAGATATGAGCCTGCAAAAGTTACAACAGCAAAGGGTTCATCATTCTGCTTGTTTCCGGTCATTGGTGTGTTTGGTGATAAGTCAACAAAAGTCAAATGGTCAAGGCTGGTCAAACATAGTTAACGTGGGGATAATGATGAAATCAATGTGATGACATGTTAGTTATGAACGGGTTTTGAGTGCACGAACCGATAGAAAAACGAATTTGTTGGTGATTGAATGCTTTTGCATTGCGTGGTTGTGTGAACTGTTCAACAATGATGTGCATACACTTACTTGCTTACTATTGTAAGGTGAGTTCTTTGTTCGCTTTTAAATCTTTTTCGGGGAGAAAACATACAAACATTTTTGCTGCGCCTTCAGGTAACTATTTACAGCGCCTTCGTGGCGGGCTGCGTTTTACAACACCTTCGGGTGGGCTGTATTTACAGCACCTTTGTGGCGGGCTACGTTTTACCGCGCCTTCATGGCTGGCTACGCTTTACAGCACCTTTGGGTAGGTTGCATTTACAACGCCTTCGTGGCGGGCTACGTTTTACAGCACCTTCAGGTGGGCTGCATTTATAGCGCCTTCGTGGCGGGCTGCGTTTTACAGCACCTTCGGGTGGTATACCTTCGGGTAGGGCCTTTAGGCAAGATTCTATCGGCTTTCGAGCCGCGTTTATGCTTCTAATGAATAAACTCATTGAACTCACCAACCTTTGTGTTAACACTTTTTAGTATGTTTTCTCACGTAATTAAGAAGAACGAGCATAAGTAGGGCATGCATGCCTCATTGGGTCTACATGTTTTTAAGATTTTAATTTGTTATTGAACATATTTGTATTAAATACTTTTAATGCATTTACTTTACTTAAAAAAGGGTTTTGACAATCACTTGTCGTTATGTTTCCGCAAATGTTTAAACAATTACTTGTAATATTTTTTTCTCATTCAATGAGATGCGTATGTTTTAAATTCATAAGTGTCGTTTGGTGTAACTAATAACTTGGATCCTGGTTTTGTCACATGCCTAACGGATACCCCGTTTGTGGAAAATTGAGGGAGTGACACAAAATGTTGTTATTCTCTACAGTTGTTTTGGGTTTGTTGTTCAACATATCATCAAGAAGAAATCTGGATATTGAATTGCATTTTAACAGCTTATAACTACCGATTTGACTTCTCAAGCCGCCGTTCTTTTTCTTCATCATATTTGATCCAGTTCGTCATCAATCAAGTAAATTATTTATGATAAATACTTGTTTTCATGTGTAGATCAAAAGCCATATATCAATTTTACATTCCATTGATTCAGTTCGATTTAGTTTAGGAATTAGGGTTTGTGTTCTTGGTAAAATTAGGGATTTTTATTTGAAATAAGATAAAAAAACTTTTAATTCCTTTTATAATCAAATTTGACATATAGAGTGGCTGGTTAAGTTGCTTGTTTGTGAACCAGGAGACCCTAAGTTCGAAACCCTTTAGAACCGTTTTTCTAGTTTAATATTTTTGTTGCATTTGTACCTATTTTAACTAATTTCCATGATCTAAAAACTAACCTTTATAACATATATATTGTAAAATGTCAAAAATCTTATAAATTATAGAAAACCATGTTTTTGTAATCAAACTTTATAAAGTTATTTTTACAAATACTTTTAAATACCTTCAAAATACTATAAAATGTATTTTAATACTTCTAAAATATATAAAGGTTTTATAAATAATAGTTTATAAATATAGACTCTTGTATAAGACATTTAAATACTTTAAAAATGTTTTTAAATATTTTATTTTAGTTACTTATCGTTTGCAAGACAATACTTATTATTATGATTATTATAAAAAACTACTGTATTTATCATTACTATTATCTTTCTTCGTTTCGTTTACATCAATTTATATATAATCATTTACCGAAAAACCCTTAAATCTCAATCAAAACCCTAGAATTCCAAATTACCTTAGATCCTAAATCTTCTATTCTAGTTTTCTATTCTATACATTTTGCTAAGTTAGGATTGTTTATTTACTTAGGTGATTCTATTATTTAGACATTCCTCGATTCTATCTAGTCAGTTTTCTATTTTATTTCGTGGTTCTAATTCAAGATGACAAAATTCACTCCCCTTTTTAGTTTTACGTTTTTGGGCCGAAATATGTGTTATATTCCATACTAAATTTTTCTATTTTATTTTTCCAAAAGAGATCATACAAATGTGTTAGTCTTGTCTGCAGCTTGATGCAAACTTATGTGGTAGTTTAATATTGTATTATTGCTTTGTAAACACACTGGTACAATGTTAGCGCTAATAGTTTGACAAACCCACCTACTTATACAACATCAATAAGTGATTTAAACCCAACCATTCTATTCTATGTTTACTAGTTGACATGCTATGTTGTTTGTTGCTATGCCATGTCCCTAAGTTTTAAAATAATTATTGATAACTTATATATCAAGAGAGTTAAATGATAGTTGTTTGAAAAATTATCTTTAATTAATACATGAGTGGTTTCTCATGATAAATGGCTAAAAGATATATTGTGGGGTTTCTAAATGATGGTGTTCTATGCTATTTTTACCTATTTTAACTAATTTTCATGATCTAAAAACTAACCTTTATAACATATATATTGTAAAATGTCAAATATCTTATAAATTATATAAAACCATGTTTTCTTATAAATCAAACTTTATAAAGTTATTTTTATAGATACTTTTAAATACCTTAAAAATACTATAAAATGTATTTTAATACTTCTAAAATATATAAAGGTTTTATAAATAATAGTTTATAAATATAGACTCTTGTATAAGACATTTAAATACTTTAAAAATGTTGTTAAATATTTTAGAGTATTTTTAGTGTATATAATCTGTTTTCGACGTCAAATAATTAGTTAGAAAAATATATTATTTGAGTTACCTATCGTTTGCAAGACATACTATTATGATTATTATTATAAAAAACTATTGTATTTATTATTACAATTATCTTTCTTCGTTTCGTTTACATCAATTTATATATAATCATTTACAGAAAACCCCTCAAATCTCAATCAAAACCCTATAATTCCAAATTACCTTAGATCCATAATCTTCTATTCTAGTTTTCTATAATATACGTTTTGCTAAGTTAGGATTGCTTATTTACTTAGGTGATTCTATTATTTAGACATTCCTCGATTCTATCTAGTCGTTTTTATGCGTGCAATATATATAATAAACAACTAAAAACACCTAGTTTTAAATTTATAAAAACTTAGACAAACCTACTAAATCACACACAAGTGAACTGATTGGATGTAATATAGTGAAATGTAAGTCCGGGTGTCGAACAACTGACTTTATATACTACGTTAATTAAACTAAATTAAGACTCGATTGAAAAGACATGAAATTTTAATGAAAATATATTTGACGGAGGGTTTTTGCTAAAAATAGTAAATTGCATAAAAGTAAACTAGTGACATGAAAGATGAAGGTTGAAAACAGTTATTGAAATAAACCACCTAGAACCGACTCCTCTATGTTGCAATTATCACTTGAAAATAGATGTTTTGATTATGGAACTAGTAGCAAAAGATTTTCACTTGAAGAAACTACAAATAAGACCCTCGACCCTTTTCGAGAAGACACCTACGGGTTTCTAGCAAGTTATTAACAAATCCCATTTTAGCAATTAACGCTCTCACGATTGTCTAACTAAAATATGACTAATGACCTTAAATGAATTCTAACCTCACAATTTAAAACTCAAAGCCAATTTAATGCATTCAATTGATTTATTAGACATGTTTGCTAAACAAAACCTAGATCGAATTCTCACGAATACCAAATCTTAGCAATCAAACAAACAAGTCTAATAATGAATCTAATCACCTCACGGATATCTTAGAAAAGCTAGTACATTTTCATTAGGTTGGTTTCTATTATGTTTCCTATGGCTTTTAAGCATGCATTCACCATAACACTTTTCATAACACACAGTTGATGAACGTGAATTGAATCCTATTCTATGACAGACCATCACCAAGCATTCAATGGAAACAATAATATCAAACAACTCAATTCCAGCATACAATACGAATCAAATAATTGAAATCGAACTTTTACTTAAATCATAAAATCTATAACAAAAGGCAAAACCAAACAAGTTCAAACAAAAATCAACGATTCACCTAGGCAGTCTATAAAGTTTAGCCAATAACCATGTTCAAACTAGAAACAAAAGCCGAAACACAAATAAAGTTTCGTTCTTCAAAAATAATAAATATAATTCAGCAGCCTGCCTTCCTGCTAGCTTAAATTAATTCAGCAGCCTTCTAGCTTGCATAATTAATTCAATCGATCGACGATTGACTTTTTGACATGTGTGTCTGCTTCCTTTTTTTTCTTCTTTCGAATGACAACCCGCTTTTTTTCTTCTTCTTCACGGCAAACTTACAATAAAACCTCTATAAATTAATAACGTTGGGACCAGGATAATTTATTAATTAAACGAGATTTTATTATATCGATAAATTAATAATTTATTAATTTAAAGAAGTTTTACTATGACCTTTAAATTTCCTAGTACAATGTATATGGTTCAAAAAAAAATTTATTACAAAAACAAGTTTCAAGACACATCTCTTCTCCATGTAAAGTACATTGAACATAGTTAGAAATTTAACACTATAAAATGTCCATTTAGAATTTTATAATCACATCAACAATGACATTCATGAGCTTGAGAACTTGATTACGGGTATGCATTATCGGCACAAAATGGATGTGAATCACTTGCTAGATTATCCTGGTGAAAATAACGAATGTTACAAGGTTCAGAGTGTTGAGGAAATTGTGGCGGATACCGTTGAAAATCCCATCGATGATGAAGTTGAGGATGATTCAGTTGCTTTGGAACCGGTCACTCGGAAAGAAGCATTGCAAGCGGCAACAACTCTTCATAACTTTTTGTTTCAATATGAGAAGGCAATCCCCCAACTCTTAAATGCAATGAGGAGAATTAAAGATGAAATCAACATAGACTTGAAGTTCAACAAAAAACAAGTTACTATAGATTCGTTTTTTACTAGGCAATCTTAGAATTGAATATTTTAAGTAATTATTAATTTATAGTTTTGTTGGGACCAGTACATGTACACTTGGATCTCAAAAAAATTATTATCTTACTATTTATCGATTGATGTCCAATTTTGTACTGGTCCCAAGTTGGGACCGGATAAATTATTAATTTTATCGAGGTTATTAATTTATCGAGTATTAAATTATAGAGGTTTTACTGTATAATATTTCTTTTTAATCTTTGCCTCCTCTCTCCAACTTGTGTATGTTTTCTTAATATATTAAATCTAGGCCCATATCTCTTTTCAGATTAAATCACAATACATAAACTTTGGATTGTTAGATTAATTTCACATGTGGGCCTGGTTTAATATTCGTTCTCTGAATTCAACTTAGAAGTTGCTGCTTAAGTTTGCCAATTAATTGAAGTCAACGTGAACTTGAACTGCAAGCACAAAATAACAAAATCAAATTGTTAATATATTAATAATAATCATTCAAATTATAAACTAGATTTACAAAATTTGGTTTTAAACAACTGTTGGTCTAAAGTTTAGCCAATATATATCAATTTCACTCATGGTCTCTTAAAATTATGAAAATATAAATGTGAACCAATTACGAGTAGAAACAGACCAAAAGAAACCAAACGTGTAGTGAATATTTATATAATTTTATATATATTTTACACCACATCAGTTTTCTATTTTATTTCGTGCTTCTAATTCAAGGTGACTAAATTCACTCCCCTTTTTTACTTTTACGTTTTGGGGCCGAAATGTGTGTTCTATTCCATACTACATTTTTCTAATTTTATTTTTCTAAAAGAGATTATACAAATGTGTAGGTATTGTCTGCAACTTGATGCAAACTTATGTGGTAGTTTAAAGTAGTATTATTGCTTTGTAAACCCACTGGTACAATGTTAGAGCTAATAGTTTGACAAACCCACCTACTTATACAACATCAATAAGTGATTTAAACCCAACCATTCTATTCTATGTTTACTAGTTGTCATGCTATGATGTTTGTTGCTATGCCATGTCCCTATGTTTTAAAAGAATTATTGATAACTTATATATCGAGACAGTTAAATGACGGTTGGTTGAAAAATTATCTTTAATTAATATGTGACACCCGGCATTTTCGGGTTAACTACTTTAACACAACGCAGTTATATATGGTTGCTCTCATTAATTATTATATTTAGCTAGATTAATTAAAAGTTCTTGAAGATGCAAATATAATGATTTTCAAGTAAATGGGCTTAAAGCCCATTAGTGGCCCAACATGATAAGCAAGACCCATTAAAGACCTAATACAATATAACGAACGTTTACATCATATGTAAATATTGAAATAATGACATGGAACGTGAAGCATATATTATGACAACAGAGTTTGGATGTGATGGGAACGCGTATCAACTCGAATACCAGTCAACATTAAGAATCTACATAGAAAATATAATTTATACCTTACATCGAGCATTTGTTTTAAAATATAACAGTTAGATGACATAAATCCCGATAGAGACTCGTTTAGACACTCGCTCAGGCAAAAGACTGTATATTACTGGCAATGACACCCAATTTTGCAAACCCTAACTATATAAACCCCTTATCTTCATTTTATCATTTTAAAAACCCTAAAAACCTCAAAAAAATTCGTCTAGTTGCCTCCTCCCTTCTCCGACCGTTTTCCGGCCATTTTCCGGCCAACTCCGATGTCCTCATGAGACGTATTATATATCAAATTCTTCGTCTCGACGAGACGCTTCTAATGGTGGTAATTTCATACCCTAATTCGCAACGGTGTAGGAGTTATGGGCAGTTAAAGGGTGCGGCTGCTATGGTTTCATCTCTTTCTTCTTCTTCTTCGAGTTTTTCCGGCGAGTGATGGTTTGTGGTGGTGTTATACCACCATAACGTTGACAGGTACGACAGGTTTATAGAGGTTGTTCATGTCTGTGATGTTGGTATGAGTGTTAACAGTCGTCATCAACGGAAATGGTGGTGGTGCGCAGAACAAAAGATGCGACTACATTGGTTATGGTGGTGGTTGATGGTTTTAACAGCGAGATTATAGCGGTGTTGACAGTTGGTGGTTGAAGTTGGAGTATGGTGTTGATGGTGGTTTAGTCATTGCAGCAGCCGCAAGTGATGATGATTTGTTGATGTTGGTGGTCATGGGTAGTGCAAAAGCAGCGTAACAGATTGGAATAGCAGTGATGGATGGTGGTGGTGCTGCTGTTGCGTTGATGGTCAGGCTGTAGTGTGGTGTTTTTGAGGTGGTTGCATTTTACAAACAGCAGCAACGATAAGGGTGATGGCTGCTGTAATGCTAATAATGGTTTTGGGTCATCATGGTGGTGGCTGCGGTGATGGTGATAGTGGTGGGGTGTTTATTTCTGGATTATGGTACAACAGTGGTGGTTTTTGGCGTCTTGTGGTGATTGTGGGTGTCAAATAGAAGTAGTGTTTAACGATGACGGTTAGGGTTATTCTTGGTAGTTTATGGTAATAGAAACAAGATGGGTCGAGTTAGAATGAGCTAAAGCGTCAAACCAAACAAAAAGGTACATAGCACGTTATGAATTCAAATACATTAATATTTATTTAAATAAAGTGGGTTGAGCTCGACAAGTGAATAACTAAATATAAACGATAACAATTGCGTATATACATGAATATTAACACTAAGCTACTAGACAATAGTATTGACTCGTATGATGATAGAGTATAACTACATCGTGACATCGAAGACTAGAAAATATTAATAATACACGTCTTATATTAATAGTAAACAACCACACAAGTTCATTTTTGTTTACTTGCTCTTGATACAATAATGATTGAAACATAAAAATGTATATATAGTGACAAATATTTTATTACTAACATATGAACAAATATCGTCACATTGGTGGCTTAACGAGGATACAATAATTATTCTTAGCATAACATAATTCTTACTAATGTTATGTAAGTAAATATATTAATCACTCCCATAAGTAGAAGCATAGTATGAGGACATGGTAATTAGTTTTTGCTTATATACATACACATTTTCGATGTACAAACTATGACCATCTAAGTGATACTAGTACCTGAATAAGCAACAGAGAAACATCCAAATAATACAAAGAGCTCAACCGCACATGTATAATGACACCGTACTAATAATATAGATTATGTGTTATGCTTATAAATAGGGATTTTATTGCTGAATGGTGATGCGTTATGTGCTTACGTGGGCTTCCAACATTTATTATGCTTGTACTTGCTTGCTACTCTAAGGTGAGTTCTTTGCCCGCTTTTAAATCCTTTTGGGGAGAAAACATACAAACTATTTTAATGGCCTTGGGCCGCATTTGTACGCCTTCGGGCAACGGTTTTAAACAGCCTTGGGCTGAGTTTTTACGCCTTCGGGCAAGATTCTAACGGCCTTCGGGCTACGGTTTATGCCTTCGGGCAGGGCCTTCGGGCAACGGTTTTGATAAAACAAAGTTCTATTGTCTAACTGTTTATTTTACTGAGCATGATTCCACCCAACTCTAAAGTCCTTTCCTTTTTGTCGAGATTATTAATATACAGTGGGTATAACGGGGAAATTTGAGTAGTACTACGGGTTCGGCAGACCCCATCATGCTGGATTGGTTTTCAGGTGGTGCAAATTGTCCTTTAACTTTTGGTCACCCGTCGTGGTGGTAACAAGGCAACCTTATCATCGTAACGTTCAGTTTAATCTCGACGTGCTCATGTAGTAAACGAGGTGGTCTAGCTAACCAGCAATAGTAATGATGTTTATCAGTTAAACGGTTTCAGTATTTTATATACTCTTGTTACTTAAACTCATTGAACTCACCAACATTATGTGTTGACCGTTTTAGTATGTTTTCTCAGGAAATTAAGAAGCAGGAGCACAAGTAGGGCATGCATGCATCATTGGTCTACATGTTTGCAAGATTTACATTGTTACTTAATGTTTTGTATTAAATACTTTTAATGCATTTACTTTACTAAAAGGGTTTTGACATTCACTTGTCATTTCGCTTCCGCAAACTTTTAAACAGTTGTTTGTAATAAAATTTTCTCATTCAATGAGATACGTATGTTTTAAATTCATATAGTGTCGTTTGGTGTAACTAATGACTTGGATCCTGGTTTTGTCACACGCTTAACGGATACTCGTTTGTGGAAAATTAAGGGTGTGACATAATACATGAGTGGTTCCTCATGATAAATGGCTAAAAGATATATTGTGGGGTTTCTAAATGATGGTGTCCTATGCTATATCAGGGGTCATGGTATGGTAATACTTATGAAATTGCTATACATGTAAGATTGCACAACATATTTATGATGATCTCGGATTTCAATACTATTATTTATCAATTGTGGTTTACTCACTAGCTTTCATAGCTAACTTTATTTTACGCATATTTCAGTGATGCGTGATGATTTACTATTTACTATTTCCAAGATATATGAAATGCTTTTGACCTAGTATTAATAAACAAATGAATTATTGCAGTTATTGTGTTTTTATTAATGACATTGTCGGTTTCTTTAGACTTATGTTTCCAAAACTTATGATATGATATTATTAGACTTTAATAATTGGTATACCATGTGCTTTGTACTAATGATATTCATATCCATGACAAAGTCGATTATTCCGAAATCAGGTGAGGTGTCACAATTGACCCTACTACTTTTCAACCAATTTATTTGCTTAAAATGATTGCACAATAGTACACACGCATCACGTGAAAGACGCATCATCTCATGACACTGTGTAGATCCATGCAATAATTCTTGAGTACGCTTGACTAGTCAATGCTGAATTCAAGTCTCTTATCATTTCATTTCTTCTTGAGACTAATCCTTGCCAATTCCAACGAAGGAAAAAGAACATTAAAATCATGTCGTATGAATCCATAGACTGCATGCCATAAAAATTACCTAACATTTGAAAAAATTCCAAAAGATAACATCAAAATAGTTCATAACATGCACAAAGTCTTCCATAAGATACCACAAAAACAACCATAACGTAATAACCACATAATCCTACATAACATAACATCCACAAATCCTACATACCATAACATCCAACTAACATCCATAACATACCACAAAATCCTATCTATGACATATAAAATCAAAACAAGTTATATTTTGCTCATGCATTCTTAACCCATAGCTTACAAATGTGCAACTGAAGATGTAACCACACTATCCTCATATCAGCACTTTCATCAAAAGGCAATAGCATCGTTTGATAGTTTGCATCAAGTCACGCCATCCCGTTGTCTCTAAATTCTCTATGGATCCATCTATATCATTAGAAAGATTGTGTTTCTCAGTCAACAACCTTGCCACCTTGGTAATTTGGTCCCCAACTTCTATTAGCTTTGAATTAAATGCTTGATATTTTCATTTCTTCTTTGTGATTTTAGACCGAGAGGATGACTCATCACTAACACCTTGAGTCGGGGGTTCCATTTGAGTGCATTCGATGTCTTCGAGATCATTTAAATTGTGGTTAGACACTTCTTCTAAAGGATGAGGAAGAGTAGAAGATGGCCCCCAACTATCAAAGCCATTCGAAGTACACCCCTTAAACAACTGAACACAAAGCTCTGGGTAAGGAAGTGGCGAAGTTCTTAAAGCCTCTTTGAATTTGTTAGACCGTGTAAAAAATTATTATAAAATACTATAAGACTATTAAAATATAATAATAACAATAATAATAATAATAATAATAATAATAATAATAATAAATAAATAAATAAATGATCGAATGAAAATGAATACCTTCATCTCAATTTCTCATTCTTCTTTCGACAAGTTAAAGGTGTTTGTTACAGGATTATAATAGTTGACGGTTTTGTTTAAGCTTTAACAAAGCTGTAAATTGTGATTTTAAATAATCATAGTGGTTCTTTATTTGGTTTTTATCCGCTATGAAATTTTGTTCTATTTTCAGTTTCCCAACCATATTTTTTTATGAGATTGGTTTCTGGCTACTTCCTTAAACTCCATTAAGTTTTACTTCCTGAACCCCCTCTAGCCTCCAATTAAAATTAACCTTTTTTTGCCATTAATTTGAATAATTGAAGAAAAAAACATATTACTAATCATAACTCATATTTAACTTCATCACATAGCTTAGGTTAATTAAATTAGCTTCCTATATTATAATTAAGCTATCGGGGAGAGTTATCATATAACAGATTTTAATCTAAGAAGGCTGAGAAGGATTTATGATCTTTAGATCTCTTTTTAATGGTTGAGATCAATTTGCAGGTAAAGAATTTGGTGGAAGGGTAGTTTAGTCATAGCCACTTTTGTTAACTTTCTCTCTCCACATGCAAGGCACATGTCAATTCCCCTACATTTTTAAAACGTTCATAACTTTTTGATACGATATAATTTTTTTAAAAATATATAAAAAAAACAAGCGTTTTATTATCTTTAAACGCGTATAATATTAATATATAAAAAACAATTTTTTTTCCAGAACTTGTCAAGTGTGTAATAGTATGTCATTGTGTTATATTATAACTAATGAAATATCACTTTTATTGGTTCATTTTTAGGTCATTGTTTAATATGATTGTAAAGATTTATTGCGTCATCTTATGTGTTTAGAAAGTATCACTTTGCCACAAATTGTTAAAATGTATTTGATAAATGTTCAAATACAAAGACATTTTTTTGGTACAAAGTGTGAGAATGACACAATGGTAAACAAAGACACCATCCCACTTAAAAAGTTATAACTCACAATATAAATCAAAATTAAAAAAAGTGGTTCGGAGACCTTGTTCCCCTCGTAATCCTCTTTCAAAAAATAAATAAACGAAAAATTATAAAAAATTATAAAAATTACCGTTTTTTATATTTTTCACAAAAGACATAATAAAAAATACACAATGAGAAAACGGTAATTTTTTTAATTTTTTTATGTTTCGGTTATTTATTTTT
Source organism: Tagetes erecta (assembly GCA_030867185.1). Taxonomy (NCBI): domain Eukaryota; kingdom Viridiplantae; phylum Streptophyta; class Magnoliopsida; order Asterales; family Asteraceae; genus Tagetes; species Tagetes erecta. The sequence continues at coordinate 65,711,714 of CM061488.1, forward strand.
TAAGGAGGATGACGTGGGAACAAGGTCTCCGAAACAATTTTGTGTAATTGTGTAATTCTTATTAGGTCATTGTGTAATCCTCGTCAAATAAGATTACAAAATTACCCGATGGATGGCACAACAACCCAACGGATGACACAATGACCTGACGGAAGACACAATGAGCTGAAAAAAATGTGCAAAAAAATTTTGTTTTTTATATATCAACATTATACGCGTTTTAAAGAGAGAAAAAATGCTCGTTTTTATGGCGTGATTTTTTTTTTAAAAAAATAACGTCTTATGTAAAAGTTATAAACATTTAAAAAAGTGGAGGAATTAACATGTGCCTTGCATCTGAAGAGAGAAAATAAAAAAAATATATATGACTAAAATACCCCATTTTCTAATTTAACTAGATGTTGCATGTCAATCTCTTAATCTTTCTTAACCTTTTTAGATTAAAATTATTTGTAGGTGAAACTCACTCCTAAGCTGTCACATAGTTATGTTTAACCAATTACACCTAAGGGCTGTTTTTTTCTTTTTTCTAAAACCATTTGTTTGGACCCATAATGTGAATATATTATCTTTTTGTTATGATAATGGAATGCAAGAGATCGGAAATCAAGTTTTTTTATCTAAATCAATCAAGGTATTTTATGGTTAGATACCTGAGGTCGGTATATCTTTTATAGCTTAGACGGAGAGAATAAACAGACTCTACGGGCGCTAAATTAGCTATAGATAACCACTTTAACCATTGTTAATCTTTTAATTAATTTTCATTTGTTTAACCAAATGGTTGAACTTTTAATAAGGAAAAGAGGTAATTGGTTAAAAAAAATGCCTTTAGTAACATGTCAACTTTAACCATATGTTAAATCTTCTAGTGATCTTCATGCGTACACTTTGTATACTTTAACCACTTGAGAAAACTGCAAAAAATTATAAGCACGTCCATAAAATTGATAATAGATCGAAGCATATATATGATAATACATGATATTGTAGCATACAAAATCATGATTCAACAAGCCATCACACATTCACAAAACTATACCAGATCCACAAAATCAAGATATATAATCGACCTAATTAGACTGATTTCAAGCATTAATAGACTAATTTCAAGCATCAATCGGAGGTAGGGGTGTAAATTAGTCAAGCCGGCTCGCAAGCTACTCGAGATCGACTCGGTAAAAAGCACGTTTGAGTCGAGCCTTAACGAGCTCGAGCTCGATTTCGAGCCTAAAATAATGTTCGTTTTGTTATCGAGCTTGAGCTCGAGCTTTGCATTCAAAACTCGTCGAGCCTTATCGAGCCTTAACGAGCTTTTTGTTTATATGTTTATAATTAGTTTTATAAATATTATTTAAATATATATTCATAAATATAACTAAAAATTATGATAAAAAATATTAAATAATATGTATTTGTTATATATAAGATGTAAGATTAAAATTATATATAAATTTAAATATAAAAAATTATATATAAAATAGTTAAATACTAAACGAGCCGAGCCCGAGCCGAGCTCGAGCTTGAAAACTTTCTGACGAGCCGAGCTCGAGTTTTCGAATTAAAGCTCGAAACGAGTCGAGCTCGAGCTTTGTTAAAACTAAAACGAGTCGAGCTCGAGCCTTACGAGCTCGGGTTCGACTCGGCTCGTTTACACCCCTAATTGGAGGGGTGGTCCACTTCAGGCCCAAAATAGGCATTGACCTTAGCCCCAATATTATTATAGGCCCTAAATTTTAGCTCATTAAAAAAATTATGTTAAAGAGTGTGCGTACAACAACTAAAGCTAAAAAATAAATTTAATTTTAATTTATTTACATATATAAGTTAAAAAATGTTTCCTTAAGTTATTTTATAGCCAATTATAAACTTTTTAGTTTATTGCTGCCGGTCCTAAGCCCGAATAAGAAAGAGGGTTTTTAACTATAAAGTTTAAAACAGACCTCCAACTTCATTTCCGTCTTAGGCCTCTAAACACCTTTAGACGCCCATGGTAGATTGATTTCATGCTTCAGTAGACTAATTTCATGCATCAATTCACCGAAAAAATGAAAAAAAACAACCAAGATGGAAAGAGAGGGGATGTGATTCAGATGGGAGGGACGAACAGACTGATTTCAGGGGGTTCTTTGACTGATCTCTGCTTCTTGCGTATGAGATAGGTAACGATTGAACGAGGGTGGGTAAAAGAGATGGAGGCTGTTGTGTTGAGGGTTTGGGAACGAAGAGAACAATGAAGGGCTTTTTTGTCTTGTTTTCATTCAGACTTTTTAAAATACTAACCGAATAAGAGGTGGTGGAATGATTAAGAGGTGGTATTTATAAGATGTCAAAAATATTGAAATCTGACCAAGTCAGACGTTACCCTCTTAATGGTCCTCATTCTGCCAAAACAAACACCCCCTTACTCTCTTTGTTTTTCTCCTCTGGATTGTATATGCAGTTGCTGATACTCGTTATTTTTTTGTTGGTTTGCCGTAGGTTTTTCCGATCATTGGTATTCTGTTCGTCGAAGTTTTAGTGCATGTTGTTGGTTTTGTGGCTGTTCTGGTGGTTTAATTCGAAGTACATAGCCTATTTCGTAAGTATACATATTTCTAATTGTAATCCTCTCATCCATCCATTTCCTCAAATTTGATAATCCAAGAGTCATGTTAAATGAGGCTAAAAGCATAAATGTTGAACATGTGAATGCTTGATTAGGACCATTAGGTGTCCAAACAACCGGGCATATATTTGTACTATTTTTATATCTATGCTATATATAAAGCATATTAGAAAAACATTTTAAGATATCTAAATTATAAGAACAAGTACAAATTATGTTGCATTATGTACAACAAAAAATAATGTATTCTGGTACTTTTAACACTATTTTCATTTTAATTTTTAGAATTAGTTACACTTCAATCCCTTAAAATTTCAAAATAGATCATTAAATTGTTCACATTACATCCTTGACTGATTTTAAATGCATTTATTTTTAATCTTTAGCCTACTCGTTTAAACCAATTTTGATGTCGAACCTATGAAAATCTTCATTGTAATCAGAAAATTTTTACGAACAATTTGATGTTTAAAGTTTACGGAACCGAGCTGTAATTATTTGTGTACAAGCACTTAAAGCACAATGTACAACTAAATTTTCGAAACTTAATTAAATGTAGAGTTTTTTAAATTTTCGAAACTTAATTAACTGTAGAGTTTTAAAACTTAATTAACTTAATTGAGCGTTACTTGATTATATATATGTTTATTATTCTTTTGTTGAGAGTTTGACTATTATTGTAGTTGCAATTATAGAACTTGTAGTTGCAATTATAGAACTTGTATGCTTTGATGTATTTTGAGACCTTAGACTTGAAATAAAAACAAGAAAATGATTGAGGCATTTAGGATTCACCTTATCTGACCCGTATATACTTTACCCCTTTTATATATTTCCCCTAGTTACCCCGTCAGAGTCTTAGCCTTTTTATTTGTTTTGACCCATTTAACATTTTCCACTTCGTTTGTATTAAACCTTATCTGTTTTGACCAAAGTGTTTGAAAATCCGGCTAAGTTAATGTTTAAACAAAGCTTTTTATTGTTTTTGATATTTTGAGAAGTTTTTAGAAGTTTGTATATAGTTCGAAAGCATTAATAAATGTTTATACAAAAAAAAGAAAAGAAAAGAAAAGAAAAAAAATGTTGAGTAAATGAGAAAAGAAGAAAAATGGTAAAAAAATTGACCTAAGTTGATAGTATATTAGGTTTGAGATCCTAAGTTTGATCCAAGTTTTGATTTTTAATTACAAGTTGAATGTTTTGATTGTTTAGATGTTAATAAAGCCGCGTTTTTAGCACGTTTCGTTTGTTTTTCCTTTGTTTATCCTACCTCTAGCCCTAGCCACGTTACAACCCGAATAAAGACCTCTTGATTTTTGTTAATTTCTTGTCAATAGGTGGAGATATGATTGGCATACAAGCTTATGTTTATATTGCACTACTTTAATTGGTATTGAGAGTTCACTTTCAAATTTTATATTTAGCCGAGTGATTGAGTGATAGTGAGGGGTGCGAGTATGTATAGTTTGGTACTCGAAGGTGAACAAAGCTTGATTGTGTAGGTCCTTGGTTTTAAAGATGCTTCACCGTGCTAGTTGGGTTATTAATCTTTGATTGTTATAATAAACATAATAATAAAGTTAAGGATTCCGCGGTTCGGACTTGATTTTACTCGATGGAGGCTTATTGTCTGGGGATTATGTTGGATGTGATTGTAAATATTTTGCTTAGGGACAAGCAAAACATTAAGTGTCGGGATATTGATGTGTTGGTAAACACATGGTTTGATTATATATTTTACCACATTTAACCTCATTTTATGAAAATATCTTTAGTTTTTATTTATTTATTTTTATTTTTATTTGTTTTAGGTAATCTTGAATAATATAAGCAGATTCGGGACGAAAACGAGAAGAAAACGAAAGAAGTTTGAGCAAAAAAACCGAGACCCGAGCAAAAAGTTACAGAAAATTCAAGATTTTGTGAAAGATGAAGACCTGATGCAAGATACACCCCTCATCACCTAATGAAGAGGGGTGCATCGCCCTGTCATCTGATCATAATTTTGTACTGACATAGCACGATACACCTCTGATCACTATGTGAAGAGGGGCGCATCGGCCCCAGACGGAAAAACCCTAAAAAATCACTATATAAACAACATTTTGTACACTTTTAGGGTATCACCTCTTTCCTAAAAACCCAAAAACGGCTGAAAACAGAGCAAGGTGTCTTTGGGGTGATCTTGGGTGTTGATTTGGAGCTTTAGAAGCATATTTGAGCTTTGATTCAAGGATTTGGAAGCTAAACTTAGAGATTTTGTCATCTGTCACACCCTCAATTTTTCCACAAACGGGGTATCCGTTAGGCGTGTGACATACCAGGATCTCAAGCCATTAGTTACAGTAACACTGACTCAATTGAATTAAATAAAAGTTTAGTTTTAACAATAGTTCAAAAACCAAGGTACTCAAGTGTAAATATTTTCAATGTTTTCAGCGGAAGCTTTTCAAATAACTTAAAACAACCCAAAACCATTTGTGCTCAAAAGTTTAGTAACAAATCCAATACTAGTTTCCAAAAGACCAAACAACATTATAAAAATTTCCAATTTATGAAATGCGACCCATGCATGATATGTCCTATGTGCACACACTCCTAGCCACCTGAGAAAACATACTAAAACGAGTCAACAAATAATGTTGGTGAGTTCAATGAGTTTAAGTAACAAGAGTATATAAAAATACTGAAACCGTGTAACCGATAAACATCATTACTATTGCTGGTTAGCTAGACCACCTCGTTTACTACATGAGCACGTCGAGATTAAACTGAACGATACGATAAGGTTGCCTTGTTACCACCACGACGGGTGACCAAAAGTTAAAGGACAATTTGCATCACCTGGAAACCAATCCAGCATGATGGGGTCTGCCGAACCCGTAGTACTACTCAAATTTCCCCGTTATACCCATTGTATATTAATAATCTCGACAAAAAGGAAAGGACTTTAGGGTTGGGTGGAATCATGCTCAGTAAAATAAACAGTTAGACAATAGAACTTTGTTTTATCAAACCGTTGCCCGAAGGCCCTGCCCGAAGGCGTAAACCTCAGCCCAAGGCTGTTTAAAATCTTACCCGAAGGCATTTGTACTCTTACCGAAACCTGCCCGTAGGCCCTACCCGAAGGTATAAAAATGCAGTCCGCCCGAAGGCGCTGAAAAAAAATAGTTGCCTGAAGGCGCAGTAAAAATGTTTGTATGTTTCCTCCCCGAAAAAGGTTTAAAAGTGGGCAAAGAACTCACCTTTGAAGCGCATAGCAACTAAATCAACAAAATGCAACACAAAGAGCTAGATCGCCCTACGACCTGTTTTAAATCATTACTTAATAGTCATTAACTAAGAACATGTATTTAATATAATATAACATTCGCTAGGGTTTACGCATTCTCGGTCCGGTTTCGTTATAGTAATGCACACTACGTAATTTCACACGTATCAAGCATGTAGTGTTTACACATTTACTCTCATGCAAGAATTCTCATTTCCACATAGTATTATCATCTCATCATGTGATCATCGGATGCTTCACAATTATACTTACACTTATATTTGGCCACATTTTTACAAACACATATACAAATAAGCATACTTACACACCTACTGACCCTACATACTACTTTGATTAACATTAAGATACCTGAGAATCATCTACTCGTACACAAAATTTTACACATGAATTCTATTTTCTATTATTCATATGATACAACCAGCTTCATTCATCCATTCATTTACTTGCTTGCACGTAATGCCACACATACCCATAATCTACAACGACCCACACACACCTTTTTATGCATTTATGCTGCTGCTGGTTGATTATATCTACACAGGCATCAATGCACACATATAATTTAGTACACCTAGTACAGTCACATACCCACATACATATCTATCTACGACTATCATTTTCTTTGTCTACATATTCATACAGTCATACTATCACTTACCTATACACCTACATTTACTCGATTTTTGTTGTTTCACTTCTACCTACATATATCTAATATACTCCTGTTTCGCGTATATTTACTGTTTCTTATTTGTCTTCAAACACACATTCAATCACAAACACATACACGTATCACACCCACATTCAAATATATATATCAGATTCTTGCTGCTTCTACTGCGTTACCCTATCATCCGTAAATATACTACTGCAATTTCTGATGCTACAAATAATATACACATGCATAAAGTCACTTAAACACCTAAATGCAAACTCATAATCACACATATTAATCATGAGACATGCATCTATCGTCTATATTTTGCTATGTATAGACACACCTCAATACACATATTACTGTTTACATATTGTTGCACACACATACATGAATATTACTGTACAATTTCTTCTATGCTCACCCATGTGTTCAAAGACTTACATACATCAACAATATAGAGATACATCAACGATACATATATACAAAAGTACATACACTGCACACACACACATATACACATCACAGCTACACATGAATCATACTCTTGTCCATCTAAATCTGCCCGTAACCCTCGTCGAAACCGAAACCAGAACCGAATACGAAACGGAAAACGGACATCGTAACAAGTTATATGGATACGTGATCTTATCGAAATCAATCAGTGGTTACAAGAACGGATGATTGCAATGTTTTCGTAGTTGCAGGTTCGTCGGAAAACTCGATGAAACGACTGTTGCGCGAAGGGCTGCTGATCAGAAAAAGAGACGACGAGGGGGGGTCTGATGTACAGCGACTGCTACTCGACTAGAGGTGCGGTGGTGATGGATGATCCATGGTAGGCAACGATGGAGGATGCGGTTGTGTTAGGGTTTGATTATTGTGTTAAGGTTGTTAACGAGAGAGAGAGAGAGATCGCTGGATGTGTGTGTGTGTGTGTCGAGAAATCAACAGTAAGGGGGGAAAGGGGAAGTCGGCTAGGGTTGGGTTTTATAATTTAATTTACACTTTTGACCCTTGAAGAATAATAGGTTATTATTTTTGGTTTTTAACTCAATTACATAGTTAGATAACTACAAAACAAACACTAACCTTTTATAAAACTTAACGGAACAATTACGAGGTAGTTAACGGTGTTAACCTAAAATTACGGGTTGTCACATCATCCCCTTGTTAAAAGAATTTCCGTCCCGAAAATTACGCCGTGTCATTGGTTGACTGCAGCGAAATAGAACAAAAGAAAAGAAAAATTTTCCGGTTGTCATATCATCCCCTTGTTAAAAGAATTTTCGTCCCGAAAATTAAATCGTACCTTTGGTGTTAGATGTTGTTACTTTAATAGTTAAGAATGATTTTATTTGTTTTACATTAAATAGCCACTTCATTAGATTTAAACCAACTAGAGTAATCATTTTCATGACTTCAACTAGTCTAATGTATCGTGGGTTTGAAGAGATTCAAAACTTTATTTGGGATCCACTCTTAAGATTTATAAACAGCAATTTGTATGCATGATGTTTCAAAAATTTTAGATCACGAAGCTTCGAGTTGTTATTTAGATTTTCAAGGATCGAGATTTAACTAAAGAGTCTATATGAAAGAAGCGTTGTTATTTGAGTCGTTTAGATATCATTAACTTGACTCAAGCGTGTGTAGGTACTATACTTTATTAAATGAGCGTTGTCAAAATGCGGTCATCAAGGATGTCATAGTCATTGTAAAAACAGATGAAGAATGAACTTTTGATACTATTTATGTGTTCGGAAGTACATGTTTTAGGCAAAAATGATGAAGAAATTTAATAGGTATTTGTTTCTTTGAGTTACTGGATTTTCTGTTTTGAGGAGAACAAGTAATTGTACGACATATGATAATAGGGTGTTAAATTTTTACGTACTGAAGTAGTGTTAAACCAAAAGAGTCGATGTTACATGAGTTGTTCCTAGTCATAGGAGTACAATAAGTTTTATTGTTGTTAAAATCTGAGTGTTACGGTTAGAAGTGTGCGCCCGGGGGGAGGGGGTATATGATACGCCCAACATTTTCTCATATACAGAGTTTTTAAGAATCTTATTAGTTCAATCATGTAGGTCTTCTAGGGTGATTTGACAATATTCCTTTTAAAATACGAGTTTTAGTTTACGCATGGATTAGATAAGAGTTCAAATAATAAGATGTTAGCAAACATTTTGATATCAAGCCTCACTGAGTGATACTGTTCGAATTCTTTATTAGGATGTTTAAGAAATGGTGAGACATAATAGTCTGGGTTGCTAATGGGTTGGGTAAGGATGGTGTGTTATTTCATTACTTAGGTTGTGTAGCTTAACTAATTTTATTAAACATGCAGTTTCCTCTATTAGGGTTTTCATGGTTTGGAACGATTAGGTGATAATTGCTTACATCACGCTTTAAATAGTTTTGATCAAGATCGTTAATTTCATACAAGGTGGATTCTTTTAAATTAACATAAGCTTTAAAAGAAAGATATTTCACGATTGGAGTGCCAAATGACAATGAGAGCATCAATTGTTATATGTCTTTGCAGATACAATGTGTACTGGGATGACGAAACATGAGATTGTTATGATGCACTTTAATGGGTGAGGGTCAAGCAGAACACTAGTTGGTATCAATTGTTTATTGTGGTCTATACTACTATTCATCAAATGAATCCTTAGAGTCACAGAACACATTCAATGTTCAGGGTTATATACCCGGCGCGGGGGGGGGGGGGTCAGTTATAAAAATCACTTAGCTTTTCATTAGCACTCTAGGCAATGGATACCTAAAAGTTATAAGTGTCTGCCTTATAAATGGTAGATAGAACAGTGTTCATAGGAAACACACATTCGTAAGAAGTTCAAATGATATCGATCATAGACTCGCGACACTAATAACACTTAAGTTGGGTTACTATTACGCGAATTATTTGATAGAGTGATGAGAATGTGTTTTCCGATGTACTGGATGTAGATAGAATTTTTAAATGTTCTTGATGGATAAATAAAGTTTTAAATCCAAAGCGTGTTTTACAACAGTAGAGATGCAAATAGTGATTGGAATACCATTCACGAGGAGTGATCATGTATGTGAGATATTATGTGGTTGGTTAATTCTAACAGGAAAGGAGTTTTCCAAATAACTCGTAGTTTTATAGGGCTCCTCCTAGCAACCCTTACCATTACAAGATTTGTTTATTGCTCGATTGAGGAAACAATGATATTAAGTTGTTATTGGCGTTAGATAAGAGGTTATAACACACTGATTAGGATTTAAGGCATTCTATTGTATCAAGAGTTTGTGGCATTAGCATGGTAGAAGTTTATATCGGAAGTTGGTATTATAATTGTTTACTACACAAGGATAAACTTGGTACCAGTATGTTACTTAGAGATGGAGTTTTGTTTCAATTGAATCTGTGTTGTTTGGTTCTTCACTTTTGGGTTTTAGTTGTAATCCACATGACAGGTTTTGCCAGGATCATCGTGCACCTGTAAATTCACCATTACGTTGCGCACCCGTAATCGTCAATTTACCTTACACAATCACCCTAATTTGTCTCCCATCATGGGCTTTAGTATTAAGTTTTATCATGCTTATTGTTTTGTGCTTATTTATACGATAAATTATATTATTCCGAATATAGGAAGTATAAGAGAGGTATGGTATACTTAGAAGCATCTTTGTCAAAAATTTCTGCAATAATGCATGTGACAATCTGATCCAACCAGTCTTAATGTAAAACAAGAATACCATACGTATTCAACTTCAAGACACGCCTCTTCGAGTCACAAGTTTTCACGAGTGCAACAAGCACCAACTTAATGAAAATAAGATAAGTGTGACAATATGGAGAAGGTTTAAAAGAATAGAACAAAATACTTAATGAAAGAAAATCACTACGAATAACATCAATGTCTTAGTCTTTATGATTTGAGTGTTTCATACTTAATGCGTTTTTGTTGTCACCACGCTTTCAACAGAGTGAGAAAAAAAATATCTGAATAAAAATCGGTTTTCTGGGCTTACAAATTTTAACGTATTTTGAAAAGAAAGAATGAACTGCTGAATAACTTATGCTCCACTTCACAAACTCTAAAAGGGATACTCAAACGGTTCAAAACGGTTATAATCGTCAGGCTCATACTCTTGGCCTCTTTGCGCCTTGAGAAGATGTCTCAGCCACATTCCGCGAAGAAGAATCAGATTTAAACGGAAAATTTAAATTCATGTTTGGGATAAGGACAGAGTATTTCGTATAAGGATTCTTAGACTACAAAGATCATATATCAGGCAAGCACGTAAAATGTAACACGTATAGGCAAACAAACTCTAATTTCTAACTATGATTCTACTGTGCAGTGTGAGTGTAACTAATGCAAATGCTTAAAGTTATAGACTATATGCAATGAAATGCTAGTTCCCTATAACTTATGGCTCTGATACCAATCTGTCACACCCTCAATTTTTCCACAAACGGGGTATCCGTTAGGCGTGTGACATACCAGGATCTCAAGCCATTAGTTACAGTAACACTGACTCAATTGAATTAAATAAAAGTTTAGTTTTAACAATAGTTCAAAAACCAAGGTACTCAAGTGTAAATATTTTCAATGTTTTCAGCGGAAGCTTTTCAAATAACTTAAAACAACCCAAAACCATTTGTGCTCAAAAGTTTAGTAACAAATCCAATACTAGTTTCCAAAAGACCAAACAACATTATAAAAATTTCCAATTTATGAAATGCGACCCATGCATGATATGTCCTATGTGCACACACTCCTAGCCACCTGAGAAAACATACTAAAACGAGTCAACAAATAATGTTGGTGAGTTCAATGAGTTTAAGTAACAAGAGTATATAAAAATACTGAAACCGTGTAACCGATAAACATCATTACTATTACTGGTTAGCTAGACCACCTCGTTTACTACATGAGCACGTCGAGATTAAACTGAACGATACGATAAGGTTGCCTTGTTACTACCACGACGGGTGACCAAAAGTTAAAGGACAATTTGCACCACCTGGAAACCAATCCAGCATGATGGGGTCTGCCGAACCCGTAGTACTACTCAAATTTCCCCGTTATACCCACTGTATATTAATAATCTCGACAAAAAGGAAAGGACTTTAGGGTTGGGTGGAATCATGCTCAGTAAAATAAACAGTTAGACAATAGAACTTTGTTTTATCAAACCGTTTCCCGAAGGCCCTGCCCGAAGGCGTAAACCTCAGCCCAAGGCTGTTTAAAATCTTACCCGAAGGCATTTGTACTCTTACCGAAACCTGCCCGTAGGCCCTACCCGAAGGTATAAAAATGCAGTCCGCCCGAAGGCGCTGAAAAAAAATAGTTGCCCGAAGGCGCAGTAAAAATTGTGACACCCCGCCCGGCGGCGGAAAACACCGGGCGCGTCAAGAGATTTGGATATCCATAGTACAAAGCACATGGCACACTAAAATCATATTTTAATATCATTAAAGCAATAATTTTTGTGACATAAATGAGGAATAAATAGTCATAAATTCGGAAATAAAGATCGACAATCAAAGTAATTTATTGTTTCAATTATTCTAAGTCCGATAGGCATCCTATGTCTTGAAGGTATAAAACGCTCAAACAACACCTGAAATATGTAAAAAATAAAGTTAGCTATTTAAAGCTAGTGAGTAAACCACAATTGATATATAGTAATAAAGAAATCCGAGATCATCATAATATGCTGCGCAATCTTACATGCATAGTTATTTCATATCATTCTCGACCATGACACCTTGAACACACATTGAACACATTGAACAACATCATTGTATAGCATCTTGTAATTGTTTTTCATGAGGAACCAACTCATGTTATTAATTAAAGATAACCTTTTTAGTAACCGTCACGTAACCGTCTCGATATAAGTTATCAATAATTATTTAAGCATCTAAGGGACGTAGCAACATAGCATAGCAACTTGTATCATCGTATAGCAACTTGTAACATAGTAACTTGTAACATTGAAATTGAATGGCCGGGTTTAAATCACCTGTTTTGAAATAATTGCAGGTGGGTTTGTCAAACCATTAGCGCTAACATTGTACCGGTGGGATTACTAAGTAACAATACTACTTTAAACTACCACATAAGGATTGCATCTTGTCGCGAACAAGACTAACACATTTAATGATCTCATTTGAAAAACAAATAGAAAACCGAAAACATTGTATAGTAATTGAACATATTTCAGCCCCAAAATGTAAAACAGTAAAAAGGGGAGTGATTTTACTCACCTTGAAATGCAATAGTAACCGAAATAGAAACGCAACTATAACGAACCGAGGGTTGCCCAAATATTAGTATCACCTAATTAATTGGGAAAAACCCTAACTTAGAAGCGAAACAATAATATAGCAACAAGAATCAAAATCAGAAAATCTAGGGTTTCGGATTTGGGATTTTAGGGTTTTTAAATTACTAATTAGGAATTAGGGTTTTAAAGTACAAATTGGGAATTAGGGTTTTAAAGTACCATTTGGGAATTACGGTTTTAAAGTACGAAATGGGATTGTGGTACAAAACGTAATAGTATTTTCGTATTAAATATATTTTATACGAATCCATTTGAGTATTTTCCTTTAAATATTGTATCAAATTAAGATACTTGTAAATACGTAGCATTATCATTTTTATGTATTAAAACTTATATGTTTTAAGCTTTAAAAGTATTTTTAACTTAAAATATATCATTTAGGTTATTTAGAAAATGTAGATTTATGTTCAAAATATTAAGATTGAATAAAACAGGGCGCAGAGGACTAGAACCCGAGACCTGCACGTTCACAACACACAAACAATCCACTGGACCAGAAGTAGTTTTTGTTATTAAACTCGTTTTTAAACTCTTTTAATCTTGACCCAAGGCAACACCCATTTCATATCAAGCCCTAGAATCAAAATCCGTTCGATTCGATTTAACCTGATAATCTCAACCAAATCAAACATAGGGCTTTTAATCTACATGAAATCGTGATCATTTTGATATATAGAACTTACTTGATTATGATGGCTTGATATGGATTCGAGTAGAGGCAAAAACACGACTGATTTGATGAATTTGTGTGAAACAGGAACTGAAATGGGAGTAAATTGAAGGATTAGGGAGTTGAAGAAGATCGAGAGTATGAGAATGAAACAAAAAAAATACCTGAATTGATGCCCGGAAAGATAGAAACGCTGACGTCGCCGGAAAAAGGTTTGAAACTGTGTTTTGGTTTAATTGCAGAGAAAAGTGAAGGTTTCTGGCGATTTAGAAGTGTTATTAGATTGAAATTAAGGGTTCGAGAATATGGTAAGAGTTTAATTGTAAGATTTGATCAATTTTCGGAATTGAGATTTGGGTTTGACAAAGATTAAGTCAAATGACGCGTTAATCAAGCTGTAAACGAGTATTTTGGTGTTCGAAATATGGTAAAATTTGATTTTGGAAAGTTTTCGGTGATTAAAGTTGTTATAAACGCGTAAATGGTCCGCGCCGGAGCGTCGCCGGCGCCGGCAAGGTGAATCAGCCGGAAAAACGGGTGTGCTGTCGAGGGGGGGCTGGTCTTTGGGCTGGGTTTAATAGAAATTACACATTCAGTCCTTCATAGTTTGAGTTTGTTTCATTTTTGATTAATAACTTAGTTCAAGTTCCAAAAGTTACAGTTTTGACCCAAAGTTAGTTTATAAATTATACTAACTAACTAACTTAACCGAGTTGAGATGTAACGTTTATATAAGTGACGTTTTCATATCTTTAACTCGTTTTCAACGTCGAATGACTATTCCAAAACTCGGGAACATTTTTGTTTAACAAATTCTTTTTATAAAAACACTTTTATAAACTGTATATATATTTTTAAAATATAATTTTGTTTTCACGTCTTAGTAACTAATTGGCAAACGTTAAATAATAACTTGGTCAATAAGATATTAAACACGAGAATAACGTAACGTTCCTTCGAATTTATATATATATTTAATATCAATGCGTTACATTTTAAAGAAATAAATACGAATCCAATTTAAAAGATAAATACTTCGGGTTCGAGTTAGGTATTCGGGTTCGGGTTTGGGGCAGATGTCACAGTCTCCCCTCCTTATAGAAATTTCGTCCCGAAATTTGTTAAAACCAATATAGAAAAAGAAACGAAAAGAGGTGATTGGTTAGCTTTCATTATAAATGTACTCATGTTATTTAGGTCCTCTGATTTGAACAAAGATACGTTAGTCTTGATGAGTTGAATTAGAATACACCAACTTGAGCACAAGGAGATGACAACGACAAATGGTAACTTGCGAGAACAATTGTTAATTTTTGATTTATATATGATAAGAAATGATTTAAATGAAGATTGGAACTAATCATGTTTAGTAGCATGAATGAAACGAATAAAGTAACATTGTGTACGGTTAAGTGATTTAGACTTAATTATAAAGATGATTAAACAAGTCAAGTGAAAATAAGATGATTAAATATGGCCTAACTACACAAGACAAAACTTACTATGGTTCCCATGCACCAACTTTCATAATTCCGTGTGCACCCGTAATTACTTTAGTTTTTGCATGGTCCCCACAGTTTCATTCGATCACGTGCGGGTCAAATGTATAAAAAAAATGTTTTTTTTTTAGTTAAAGTGATGATACGCATAGATTCCGGTGTCATACCCGATAGAAATAGTACTTGGAAAAATCAGTTTAAAGTGATAATTAGATTGATGATTAAAAAGAAACTAAAGTCCATTAGGTACATTGCTCATATAAATAATTTTGTTTCTCGATAAATAGTCAAGTTCGAGTACTAGAATAGTAACACATAAGTTTGTGAGAATGACTCTATGTGTGTAAGATGCAATTATTTAAGTTTCTAGATAGTGACCAGTTCATAATCATTAGTTGATGGTGTACATGTAATAATATAGTTTGTTAGGATTTTCAGAAAAATTAGTTTCATAAAAATTTGATAATGTGAACAATCCAATTTATAGTTCGAATGAATAGATCACTTAGTTCATATTGGATTCGATTTTTTTTTTAAGATGTTTGAATTTATATGACCAACAGCTTTAGGTAAACCAGATGTGTTGATGATGGTAGTAAACAAGGTTATAAGAGATTTTGTTATTTTTCTATAATGCGATTTTAAGGAAACTACATGATTACATAATGAATTTATAAAAAGTTTAAAAGTTTTAATTCCCTACTGTAGATAAGGGGATTGATTCGAAAATAAGCGGCATAATCTAAGTTTCAAGTACCCGGTATTAGAAAGCATATAACATGTTGTTTGTTGAAGTCTTTGTAACATAATTGAGAAGACGTGGGATAGTTGCGTAATCGTTAAAATAATCAATAATTTCTAGAGGAATTATTTATCATAATAATATTATTATTTAATAATTTTTTTTTTTAAATGAAAAAAAATCATTTTTAATAGTATTAACTATTGGTTGGTAGTTTTACAAAACCGTAGATAAAACATGATATTTAAGTAGAGAGTCTAAACGTAAAAGACACGTTGGGTTTGAATGAGTTTATAAAAACGAGGTGTATAAAATTCCATTAGTGGCCATATGTACAAATGAAATATTTTAGTTGAAATATTTTAGTTTAATGAGCTTATGAATATTTGTGTAGTGAGTTTACGTTACGTTTCGAAAAACGAAATATTTTTAAACAAAATTTGAGTGTTGAGATTAAGTTGAGATACTTTGGGGGTAATCGTTCGTTTTGTAAATCCAACGAATGCGTTGATATAACAAAATAGTAAATCCGTTACGAGATTTCAGGAATCATGAATTAAGTGTTTAATTTGGGATTCGATAATTGGATTGAGATTAAAATTATGCCTTAGATTTGGTAATTGGTAGTTTTGATAATTTGATTGAGGTTAGTCAATATATCTTAGTTTGATTTAAAACATTTGGGTCGCGATGGTATTAGCGATTTGTTCCCGTCCTGTTGTCATTGTACAAAATAGGATAGAAAAGGAATTTCAAGGAACATAAGAAAATTTTATTTTTTTAATAACGTAAATTGTAGTGGATTTTTTTTTTTTTTTGGATCGGATAGATAATTGTACTTTGAATCTTTCATAGAATTTTTAGAACCCATAACATAGTATTCACTTGGAAATCATTGAAATGTAAATAAGCAAACTTGGAGTAACATTTGAAATAGTATAGAAACTCATTGAAATAATTTGAAATCATAGAAAATGATAATCATAGAATCCATAAATAAATAGAATTTGAAGGCTTAGGAATGTGTCTTGGTTTGGACACTTAAGACTTATCAAAGTGTTAAGTTCGTTTTCAACGTATCGAGAAGGCGTGCTTTAGCCTATAGGTTCACACTCATCTCAAACATCCCCAGGTAAGCATACAGGTCTCTTAAAGAGATTTATACGAAATGCTTTGCCTTAGACAGGATGTCCGTGATACAAGTGTTCCCCCTTCCGGATTGCACACATCCCCACGTTTCAAACTTACTCAAGACGATGACGAGATTCCACAAAGAGAAGATCCTAATCATACAGACGAGTCTCTTGTAGCTCCTTCGCGAAATCAAATAAGAAATGAGATAAAGAAAAGCGTAGAGAGGTTCGTAGAAGGAAAACAAATAAGTCCAAAAGAATTTCTAAGTACAAGTATTTGAACTAAGGACACTTAGGTTATAGTCTAGGTCGGTGTGTTTCTAATACCCTATCCTAGTTCCCTATAACCATGGCTCTGATACCAAACTGTGACACCCCGCCCGGCGGCGGAAAACACCGGGCGCGTCAAGAGATTTGGATATCCATAGTACAAAGCACATGGCACACTAAAATCATATTTTAATATCATTAAAGCAATAATTTTTGTGACATAAATGAGGAATAAATAGTCATAAATTCGGAAATAAAGATCGACAATCAAAGTAATTTATTGTTTCAATTATTCTAAGTCCGATAGGCATCCTATGTCTTGAAGGTATAAAACGCTCAAACAACACCTGAAATATGTAAAAAATAAAGTTAGCTATTTAAAGCTAGTGAGTAAACCACAATTGATATATAGTAATAAAGAAATCCGAGATCATCATAATATGCTGCGCAATCTTACATGCATAGTTATTTCATATCATTCTCGACCATGACACCTTGAACACACATTGAACACATTGAACAACATCATTGTATAGCATCTTGTAATTGTTTTTCATGAGGAACCAACTCATGTTATTAATTAAAGATAACCTTTTTAGTAACCGTCACGTAACCGTCTCGATATAAGTTATCAATAATTATTTAAGCATCTAAGGGACGTAGCAACATAGCATAGCAACTTGTATCATCGTATAGCAACTTGTAACATAGTAACTTGTAACATTGAAATTGAATGGCCGGGTTTAAATCACCTGTTTTGAAATAATTGCAGGTGGGTTTGTCAAACCATTAGCGCTAACATTGTACCGGTGGGATTACTAAGTAACAATACTACTTTAAACTACCACATAAGGATTGCATCTTGTCGCGAACAAGACTAACACATTTAATGATCTCATTTGAAAAACAAATAGAAAACCGAAAACATTGTATAGTAATTGAACATATTTCAGCCCCAAAATGTAAAACAGTAAAAAGGGGAGTGATTTTACTCACCTTGAAATGCAATAGTAACCGAAATAGAAACGCAACTATAACGAACCGAGGGTTGCCCAAATATTAGTATCACCTAATTAATTGGGAAAAACCCTAACTTAGAAGCGAAACAATAATATAGCAACAAGAATCAAAATCAGAAAATCTAGGGTTTCGGATTTGGGATTTTAGGGTTTTTAAATTACTAATTAGGAATTAGGGTTTTAAAGTACAAATTGGGAATTAGGGTTTTAAAGTACCATTTGGGAATTACGGTTTTAAAGTACGAAATGGGATTGTGGTACAAAACGTAATAGTATTTTCGTATTAAATATATTTTATACGAATCCATTTGAGTATTTTCCTTTAAATATTGTATCAAATTAAGATACTTGTAAATACGTAGCATTATCATTTTTATGTATTAAAACTTATATGTTTTAAGCTTTAAAAGTATTTTTAACTTAAAATATATCATTTAGGTTATTTAGAAAATGTAGATTTATGTTCAAAATATTAAGATTGAATAAAACAGGGCGCAGAGGACTAGAACCCGAGACCTGCACGTTCACAACACACAAACAATCCACTGGACCAGAAGTAGTTTTTGTTATTAAACTCGTTTTTAAACTCTTTTAATCTTGACCCAAGGCAACACCCATTTCATATCAAGCCCTAGAATCAAAATCCGTTCGATTCGATTTAACCTGATAATCTCAACCAAATCAAACATAGGGCTTTTAATCTACATGAAATCGTGATCATTTTGATATATAGAACTTACTTGATTATGATGGCTTGATATGGATTCGAGTAGAGGCAAAAACACGACTGATTTGATGAATTTGTGTGAAACAGGAACTGAAATGGGAGTAAATTGAAGGATTAGGGAGTTGAAGAAGATCGAGAGTATGAGAATGAAACAAAAAAAATACCTGAATTGATGCCCGGAAAGATAGAAACGCTGACGTCGCCGGAAAAAGGTTTGAAACTGTGTTTTGGTTTAATTGCAGAGAAAAGTGAAGGTTTCTGGCGATTTAGAAGTGTTATTAGATTGAAATTAAGGGTTCGAGAATATGGTAAGAGTTTAATTGTAAGATTTGATCAATTTTCGGAATTGAGATTTGGGTTTGACAAAGATTAAGTCAAATGACGCGTTAATCAAGCTGTAAACGAGTATTTTGGTGTTCGAAATATGGTAAAATTTGATTTTGGAAAGTTTTCGGTGATTAAAGTTGTTATAAACGCGTAAATGGTCCGCGCCGGAGCGTCGCCGGCGCCGGCAAGGTGAATCAGCCGGAAAAACGGGTGTGCTGTCGAGGGGGGGCTGGTCTTTGGGCTGGGTTTAATAGAAATTACACATTCAGTCCTTCATAGTTTGAGTTTGTTTCATTTTTGATTAATAACTTAGTTCAAGTTCCAAAAGTTACAGTTTTGACCCAAAGTTAGTTTATAAATTATACTAACTAACTAACTTAACCGAGTTGAGATGTAACGTTTATATAAGTGACGTTTTCATATCTTTAACTCGTTTTCAACGTCGAATGACTATTCCAAAACTCGGGAACATTTTTGTTTAACAAATTCTTTTTATAAAAACACTTTTATAAACTGTATATATATTTTTAAAATATAATTTTGTTTTCACGTCTTAGTAACTAATTGGCAAACGTTAAATAATAACTTGGTCAATAAGATATTAAACACGAGAATAACGTAACGTTCCTTCGAATTTATATATATATTTAATATCAATGCGTTACATTTTAAAGAAATAAATACGAATCCAATTTAAAAGATAAATACTTCGGGTTCGAGTTAGGTATTCGGGTTCGGGTTTGGGGCAGATGTCACAAAAATGTTTGTATGTTTCCTCCCCGAAAAAGGTTTAAAAGTGGGCAAAGAACTCACCTTTGAAGCGCATAGCAATTAAATCAGCAAAATGCAACACAAAGAGCTAGATCGCCCTACGACCTGTTTTAAATCATTACTTAATAGTCATTAACTAAGAACATGTATTTAATATAATATAACATTCGCTAGGGTTTACGCATTCTCGGTCCGGTTTCGTTATAGTAATGCACACTACGTAATTTCACACGTATCAAGCATGTAGTGTTTACACATTTACTCTCATGCAAGAATTCTCATTTCCACATAGTATTATCATCTCATCATGTGATCATCGGATGCTTCACAATTATACTTACACTTATATTTGGCCACATTTTTACAAACACATATACAAATAATCATACTTACACACCTACTGACCCTACATACTACTTTGATTAACATTAAGATACCTGAGAATCATCTACTCGTACACAAAATTTTACACATGAATTCTATTTTCTATTATTCATATGATACAACCAGCTTCATTCATCCATTCATTTACTTGCTTGCACGTAATGCCACACATACCCATAATCTACAACGACCCACACACACCTTTTTATGCATTTATGCTGCTGCTGGTTGATTATATCTACACAGGCATCAATGCACACATATAATTTAGTACACCTAGTACAGTCACATACCCACATACATATCTATCTACGACTATCATTTTCTTTGTCTACATATTCATACAGTCATACTATCACTTACCTATACACCTACATTTACTCGATTTTTGTTGTTTCACTTCTACCTACATATATCTAATATACTCCTGTTTCGCGTATATTTACTGTTTCTTATTTGTCTTCAAACACACATTCAATTAGGGGTGTGCATTATTCGAATACCATTCGAATTATTCGAAATTCGATTCGAATCGAATTCGATTAAGGCCATTCGAAATCGACTTTCAGTCATTCGAATTCGATTCGCATTCGATTCAAATAATTTTGTCGAATGTGGATCGAATACGAATATGATTTTCTGTATTCGCATTCGATTCGCCCAATTCGAATAAGAAATTTATATATTTTTTAATATATATTTTTAATATATCTAATTAATTATCTATATATGAATATGATTTAGTGGCTTAAAGTAAAGTTAAAATACCCAAATCCAACCTATTACCCAATCTTAATTGTTGTTTCTGCATATGAACATGATTTTGTGTTATGGCAACTTCTTAATTGTTGTTTCTACAGGTTTTAAACTTGTTTATAGTCTTTTTTATGTTTTGATTATACACTTTTAGACCTTTTGTTAACATGTTTTAGACTTGTTGATGTGTTAGTATTTTACATATTGTTTGGGTGATGTTTTGCACATTGTTTGGGTAATGTTGTACACTTATGTTATGTTGGTGCTACATTTGTATTGTTACTTGATGTGTTTGTTTATTTATATTTTTTTAAAGCGAATACATTCGAATCTATTCGAATTCGATTCGAATTCGAATAACTTAATCGAATCGAATACATAGATTTTTATTCGAATATGGATCGAATACGAATACAGTTTTTAAAAGTCCCAATTCGACCAATTTGATTCGCCTAATTCGCCCAATTCGCATTCGATTCGAATGAACACCCCTACATTCAATCACAAACACATACACGTATCACACCCACTGTGACATCTGCCCCAAACCCGAACCCGAAATGCCCGACTCGAATCCGAATCCATTGCTCTGTTTCTATTTAATTGTATTTAATTCATCGTGATGAAACGTTCATTATTACTATAAAAGTCGGACCGTTGTGTTATTTCCGTTTCTAAATAAATCAAACGAATTCATGGCATGTAATATCTAACGTTTACTAATTAATTAGTAATACAATTGTTAAATCTCAAAAGTATATAAATTGTATTTTATAAGGAGATTCTAGTAAGATTATTGAGAATAAAAGCTACTAAAGTCCCTAAATAAACACTTAAAGTCAAAAAGACGAAGTAATAGTATCAAAACGCCAATTATATAAGCGTTACGAGTCAACCCGGTTAAGTTGTTAATTAAAATAAGTTTTTATTAACTTTGTGCAAAAACTGTCATCTTTTAAATCTGTATTAAAGTTTTAACTCCAAATCGATAACAATCTAAACTGTAGGGGTCGAAACTGTAAATAATTCACATCAACCCCCCCCCCCCTGTTGTTGAATCCCGCTTTTCCGGCCAAATCTCCGGCAGTCGCCGGCGAGTAAGTCCGGTAAGTCCTTTTCGTACGTTTTGGGCATTTTTACTCAAAACAAAAGACGGTAAAATGCTTCTAAGGGAGTTTCGAACCCAATACACCTTCCCAATCGCGGTATAATCACCTGAAAACAGGTTCTAATCGATTCCTAAAACTAAAACGTAAACCCATTAATACAATCCAATCAAGACGACTGTTCCAATACGAATCAAATTAACCAACGCGCTCGTAACATCGATTGAAGTCTGTTCATAGCGTTTAATTGAGTCATTAACACCCCATTGATCACTAATCAATCCCAATTAATCTCGTATGAAGATCCAACGCATTCGACAGTTTCTAAAGTAAATTAAC
The DNA here is from genome assembly GCA_030867185.1 of Tagetes erecta. Classification (NCBI taxonomy): domain Eukaryota; kingdom Viridiplantae; phylum Streptophyta; class Magnoliopsida; order Asterales; family Asteraceae; genus Tagetes; species Tagetes erecta. Next base: position 65,734,372 of record CM061488.1, read on the forward strand.
TCAAATGAAAGGGTGCAAAACAATCCCATGAACTCGTACCACCTCTCTGTTATTCCAATTGAAATTAAAACACTCTCAAAATCATCCATTAATCTGCTCTTGTTCAAAACCTGCAACTGACTTTATCAACATCAATTCATATCCGTGGTCTGAAATTGATCATCGAGATTCATTCACCATCCCAGCGAGAAGAAATCTGTAAGACTAATTTGATTATAACATCCTCAACAACTAGATTGAATCTTGAAGCCGTCGTTTTGTTCTTCATTCCAATCGAACCAAATCATCAACAATCAAGTAAGTACTATATATCAAAATGATCACGATTCAATGGTGATTAAAAGCCCTCTATTGGTTTTGGATTTCATTCACTGGATTAAACGAATTGGTATGATTCGTGTTCTAGGGCTTGTAATGAAAAGTTGTTCTTGGACTATAAAAGTTAAAAGAATTTAAAAACGAGATTATTAACAAAAAGACTTTCTGGGCTACTGGTCTGGTACTGTTGGTTTATACTCCAGGGTCACGGGTTCGAAACCCCTTGGCCTCATTTCTTTAATTTTCATATTTTTTTCACTTTTAAACCATTTAATTATACTTTCTAAATACCCTAATAATATATTTAAGGTGAAACTATTTTATTGGCTTAAAAATATACGTTTAATCTAAAAATGGTTTCGTATAAAATATATTTAATACAAAATACTGCAACGTTTCGTATAAAACCCTAAATCCCCAAATTGTATTCCAAAACCCTAAATTCCCAAATTGGATTTTGAAACCCTAAATTGGATTTAAAACCCTAAATTCCCAAATTGGATTTTGAAACCCTAAATTGGATTTAAAACCCTAAATTCCCCAATTATATTTTGAAACCCTAATTTTCAATTTATAATTTAAAACTCTAAAACCCCAAATCCAAAACCCTAGAATTTCTAAGTCTTGATTCTAGTTACTATATTATTTGTCTCGTTTCTAAATTAGGTTTTCCCGGTTAATTAGGTGGTTCTAATATCTGGGCGATCCTCGATCCTATTTAATATTTTCTTGCGTTGCTATACTATATCAGATTTGTATTTGAGGTGAGTAAACTCACTCCCCTTTTTCTATTTTACTATTTTGGGGCTGAAATACGTCTTTTACTATATTGCGTTTTCTATTCGTTTTCTAAAAGAGATCATACAAATATGTTAGTCTAGTTTGGCCGCTGGATGCAATCGTATGTGTTAGTTAAAAGTAGTTTTATTGCTTTGTAATCCCACCGGTACTATGTTAGCGCTAATGGTTTGACAAACCCACCTGCTTGTACAACATCGATAGGTGATTTAAACCCGGCCTTTCTAATTCCATGTTTACTATGTCGAGATGCTATGTTGCTATACTATGTTGCTATACTATGTCGCTATGCTATGATGCTATACTATGCCATGTCCCTAAATTGCTAAATGATGACTTATATATCGAGACGGTAAACGACGGTTATTAAAAGTTATCATTACTTATTACATGAGTGGTTCTCATGACAAATGGCTAGACGAGATACTATGGGTTCTATTGTGGTTGGTGTGCTATTCTATTCTAGGGGTCCTGGTCGAGTAATATTACAAAATTACTATACATATGGGATTGCGCAGCATATCTTGTTGATCTCGGATTTCAATACTATTACTATTCAATTGGGTTTTACTCACTAGCTTGTGTAGCTAACTTTATTTTCGCGTATTTCAGGTGGCGCGTGTTTTTGGCTTATTTCTTTGCTATTCAAGACATAGGGACTTGAACCTAGAAATAATACTAAACATGACTATTTCATTTACTGCTATTATGAATTTGTCGTTTCGCATTTAAGACTTTGGTTTTGCCAAACTTATGACAATAATTATTAGACTTTAATAAAAGTAACACCATGTGCTTTGTTTACTATGGATATCCAATTCTATGACAGCCCGGTGTTTTCCGCCACCGGGCGGGGTGTCACAGTTGGTATCAGAGCCATGGTTATAGAGAACTAGGATAGGGTATTAGAAACACACCGACCTAGACTATAACCTAAGAGTCCTTAGTGCAAATTAATGTGCTTAGAGAACTCTTCAGAATTTATTTATTCATTTATTTGTTATTTCTATGAATTATTCTATGTCTTTTCTTTATCTCAATTCTTAACCGATTTCGCGAAGGAGCTACAAGAGACTCGTCTGTAAGATTAGGATCTTTCTCTTTGTGGAATCTCGTCATCGTCTTAAGTAAGTTTGAAAACGTGGGAAACGTGTGCAATCTGGAAGGGGGAACGCCTGTATCACGGACATCCTGTCTAAGGCAAGCATTTCGTATAAATCTCTTTAAGAGACCTGTATGCTTACCTGGGGATGTACGAGATGAGTGTGAACCTATAGGCTAAAGCACGCTTTCTCGAATACGTTGAAAACGAACTTAACACTTTGATAAGTCTTGAGTGTCCAAACCCAGACACATTCCTAAGCCTTCAAATTCCATTTAATCATTTTTTCTAATACTATCATTTTTTCTATAAATTCTAATTATTTCTATGAGTTCTTTGTGATTTCACCCTAAACTATTTGATTGTGTTTCTATGGTTTCTAAATGTTTACTATGAAGTGTTTTCTAAGGAGATTCTATGATATTTCTAAATACCATTCAAATTCCATAAGTGTTTACTATGAACTATGTTTTAAAAAGAATGTTCCATGTCTCACGAAATCGTTTTCTATCTTGTAGAATGGCGGGTAGAAATCAACGACTTGCTAATGTTATCGCGACCCAAATGGCTAATATTTTGCCTAATCTCGTGAACCAACTTAATAATGCTAACCAAAACAATGAGCCTAAGTGTACTCTTAAGTACTTCAACTCGTGTGGTCCAACCAAATTTATCGGTAACGAAGGGGCTACGGGACTTCTCCAATGGTTTGAAAGCATGGAGAGTACTTTTGTTAATTGTGGTTGCCCTGAAAATCTCAAAGTCCGATATGCAACAAGTGTTCTTCAAAAGAGTGCTTTGACTTGGTGGAATGATGAAAAGCGTAGGCTCGGTGAAGCCGCTGTAACAGCTTTAACCTGGACCGTGTTCAAAACCAACATGACTAATAAGTATTGTCCTCCTAGCGAGATTCGTAAACTCGAGGGCGAATTCTGGGGTCTTAAGCAAGATAGTGGTGATAATGTGGCTTATAATGATCGTTTCTCCCAGCTCAGTACTTTGTGTCCTAATATGGTTACTCCTGATTCTCGTGGCATTGAGCAATATATCGGAGGTCTGCCAATGACTATCCAAGATGCTGTTTGGGGTAGTAAGCCAGCTACTGTAGGTGAGGCAATGACTTTAGCCGGTCGCCTTACTGAAAATCATGTGCAAGCTGGCTCTCTGTTTCGTAAGGGTAACAAAAAGTCTAAAGGTTCTTCTAGTGATGACTCTAAATCATCTGAGGATGATTCTTATAAGGGTTTTAAGCCCGAATCCTCATTCAATTCCAAGAAGCGTAAGAACAATGCCACCAACTATGCTATTGCTGCTCCTGCTCCTCCTATGGCACCGCAAAGGGGTAATGATAACCGTAAGCCTTATACGGGGTTCTTGCCCAAATGCAACCAATGTCCTTTTCATCATGCTCCCGAAACTCCATGTTCTAAATGTTCTGTTTGTCAACGTTATGGGCATCTGGCTAAAGATTGTTGGAATAATAATAATCGGGGTAATCAAGGTCGTGCTTGTTTCAACTGTGGTGATCCAACTCATTTCCGCAACAATTGTCCTCAACCTATCAATGTCAACGTGAACACCAACGCTAATGCTAACCAAGCTGGTCGTGCTAGAACCTTCAATATCATCGCTAATCAAGCTCAAGCTAACAATGACGTGGTGAACGATATGATTCCCAAATGATTTCTACGTTTCTATTTTATTTGGAGGCCGATAAGACTTTTGTTTCATTAGATGGTGTTTCATCATTTGCTATTAATTGTGTTAGACTCGATAATCTTTATGTGGTAGTCGGAGCGAAAAAAAAATGTTTCTATTGGTTTTTATATTTATGGTGCGAACTTACATTTCAAGGTCACATTTCCTCCATGTTTCTATTTTGTCTATGACTCTCAGTAGTTTCGACGGTTGAAACTTTTGCCTTGCGTTGAAACTCAAAAGCATATGCGTTAGAGTTATGTCGCGTTTTGGCTCGTGCCGATGTAAAGAAAAAGAAAGATGACCCATTCCGTATATGTCCCGATTATCGCGAATTCGATGAAACTTTCAGTAAAAATAAATAAAATAAAAATCGTTATCTTTTGCCGCCTAACGATGATCTCTTCGCATTGTTTTCAAATACCGTTTGTTGCTGCAAATTTCGGGACGAAATTTCTATAAGGAGGGGAGACTGTGACATCTGCCCCAAACCCGAACCCGAAATGCCCGACTCGAATCCGAATCCATTGCTCTGTTTCTATTTAATTGTATTTAATTCATCGTGATGAAACGTTCATTATTACTATAAAAGTCGGACCGTTGTGTTATTTCCGTTTCTAAATAAATCAAACGAATTCATGGCATGTAATATCTAACGTTTACTAATTAATTAGTAATACAATTGTTAAATCTCAAAAGTATATAAATTGTATTTTATAAGGAGATTCTAGTAAGATTATTGAGAATAAAAGCTACTAAAGTCCCTAAATAAACACTTAAAGTCAAAAAGACGAAGTAATAGTATCAAAACGCCAATTATATAAGCGTTACGAGTCAACCCGGTTAAGTTGTTAATTAAAATAAGTTTTTATTAACTTTGTGCAAAAACTGTCATCTTTTAAATCTGTATTAAAGTTTTAACTCCAAATCGATAACAATCTAAACTGTAGGGGTCGAAACTGTAAATAATTCACATCAACCCCCCCCCCCCCTGTTGTTGAATCCCGCTTTTCCGGCCAAATCTCCGGCAGTCGCCGGCGAGTAAGTCCGGTAAGTCCTTTTCATACGTTTTGGGCATTTTTACTCAAAACAAAAGACGGTAAAATGCTTCTAAGGGAGTTTCGAACCCAATACACCTTCCCAATCGCGGTATAATCACCTGAAAACAGGTTCTAATCGATTCCTAAAACTAAAACGTAAACCCATTAATACAATCCAATCAAGACGACTGTTCCAATACGAATCAAATTAACCAACGCGCTCGTAACATCGATTGAAGTCTGTTCATAGCGTTTAATTGAGTCATTAACACCCCATTGATCACTAATCAATCCCAATTAATCTCGTATGAAGATCCAACGCATTCGACAGTTTCTAAAGTAAATTAACTCAAATGAAAGGGTGCAAAACAATCCCATGAACTCGTACCACCTCTCTGTTATTCCAATTGAAATTAAAACACTCTCAAAATCATCCATTAATCTGCTCTTGTTCAAAACCTGCAACTGACTTTATCAACATCAATTCATATCCGTGGTCTGAAATTGATCATCGAGATTCATTCACCATCCCAGCGAGAAGAAATCTGTAAGACTAATTTGATTATAACATCCTCAACAACTAGATTGAATCTTGAAGCCGTCGTTTTGTTCTTCATTCCAATCGAACCAAATCATCAACAATCAAGTAAGTACTATATATCAAAATGATCACGATTCAATGGTGATTAAAAGCCCTCTATTGGTTTTGGATTTCATTCACTGGATTAAACGAATTGGTATGATTCGTGTTCTAGGGCTTGTAATGAAAAGTTGTTCTTGGACTATAAAAGTTAAAAGAATTTAAAAACGAGATTATTAACAAAAAGACTTTCTGGGCTACTGGTCTGGTACTGTTGGTTTATACTCCAGGGTCACGGGTTCGAAACCCCTTGGCCTCATTTCTTTAATTTTCATATTTTTTTCACTTTTAAACCATTTAATTATACTTTCTAAATACCCTAATAATATATTTAAGGTGAAACTATTTTATTGGCTTAAAAATATACGTTTAATCTAAAAATGGTTTCGTATAAAATATATTTAATACAAAATACTGCAACGTTTCGTATAAAACCCTAAATCCCCAAATTGTATTCCAAAACCCTAAATTCCCAAATTGGATTTTGAAACCCTAAATTGGATTTAAAACCCTAAATTCCCAAATTGGATTTTGAAACCCTAAATTGGATTTAAAACCCTAAATTCCCAAATTATATTTTGAAACCCTAATTTTCAATTTATAATTTAAAACTCTAAAACCCCAAATCCAAAACCCTAGAATTTCTAAGTCTTGATTCTAGTTACTATATTATTTGTCTCGTTTCTAAATTAGGTTTTCCCGGTTAATTAGATGGTTCTAATATCTGGGCGATCCTCGATCCTATTTAATATTTTCTTGCGTTGCTATACTATATCAGATTTGTATTTGAGGTGAGTAAACTCACTCCCCTTTTTCTATTTTACTATTTTGGGGCTGAAATACGTCTTTTACTATATTGCGTTTTCTATTCGTTTTCTAAAAGAGATCATACAAATATGTTAGTCTAGTTTGGCCGCTGGATGCAATCGTATGTGTTAGTTAAAAGTAGTTTTATTGCTTTGTAATCCCACCGGTACAATGTTAGCGCTAATGGTTTGACAAACCCACCTGCTTGTACAACATCGATAGGTGATTTAAACCCGGCCTTTCTAATTCCATGTTTACTATGTCGAGATGCTATGTTGCTATACTATGTTGCTATACTATGTCGCTATGCTATGATGCTATACTATGCCATGTCCCTAAATTGCTAAATGATGACTTATATATCGAGACGGTAAACGACGGTTATTAAAAGTTATCATTACTTATTACATGAGTGGTTCTCATGACAAATGGCTAGACGAGATACTATGGGTTCTATTGTGGTTGGTGTGCTATTCTATTCTAGGGGTCCTGGTCGAGTAATATTACAAAATTACTATACATATGGGATTGCGCAGCATATCTTGTTGATCTCGGATTTCAATACTATTACTATTCAATTGGGTTTTACTCACTAGCTTGTGTAGCTAACTTTATTTTCGCGTATTTCAGGTGGCGCGTGTTTTTGGCTTATTTCTTTGCTATTCAAGACATAGGGACTTGGACCTAGAAATAATACTAAACATGACTATTTCATTTACTGCTATTATGAATTTGTCGTTTCGCATTTAAGACTTTGGTTTTGCCAAACTTATGACAATAATTATTAGACTTTAATAAAAGTAACACCATGTGCTTTGTTTACTATGGATATCCAATTCTATGACAGCCCGGTGTTTTCCGCCACCGGGCGGGGTGTCACACCCACATTCAAATATATATATCAGATTCTTGCTGCTTCTACTGCGTTACCCTATCATCCGTAAATATACTACTGCAATTTCTGATGCTACAAATAATATACACATGCATAAAGTCACTTAAACACCTAAATGCAAACTCATAATCACACATATTAATCATGAGACATGCATCTATCGTCTATATTTTGCTATGTATAGACACACCTCAATACACATATTACTGTTTACATATTGTTGCACACACATACATGAATATTACTGTACAATTTCTTCTATGCTCACCCATGTGTTCAAAGACTTACATACATCAACAATATAGAGATACATCAACGATACATATATACAAAAGTACATACACTGCACACACACACATATACACATCACATCTACACATGAATCATACTCTTGTCCATCTAAATCTGCCTGTAACCCTCGTCGAAACCGAAACCAGAACCGAATACGAAACGGAAAACGGACATCGTAACAAGTTATATGGATACGTGATCTTACCGAAATCAATCAGTGGTTACAAGAACGGATGATTGCAATGTCTTCGTAGTTGCAGGTTCGCCGGAAAACTCGATGAAACGACTGTTGCGCGAGGGGCTGCTGATCAGAAAAAGAGACGACGAGGGGGGGTCTGATGTACAGCGACTGCTACTCGACTAGAGGTGCGGTGGTGATGGATGATCCATGGTAGGCAACGATGGAGGATGCGGTTGTGTTAGGGTTTGATTATTGTGTTAAGGTTGTTAACGAGAGAGAGAGAGAGATCGCTGGATGTGTGTGTGTGTGTGTCGAGAAATCAACAGTAAGGGGGGAAAGGGGAAGTCGGCTAGGGTTGGGTTTTATAATTTAATTTACACTTTTGACCCTTGAAGAATAATAGGTTATTATTTTTGGTTTTTAACTCAATTACATAGTTAGATAACTACAAAAACAAAGACTAACCTTTTATAAAACTTAACGGAACAATTACGAGGTAGTTAACGGTGTTAACCTAAAATTACGGGTTGTCACAGATTTGAAGCTTGATCTTGAAGTTTAGAAGATGGATCTTGAAGATATAAGCTTGGATTGATGATTTTGTGGATGAATTGATAAAGATCAAGCATTGGATATGAAGATTGGTGAAGTTTTGTTGGTTGGTTGTATCTAAACTTCTTATCTTTTGATCATTGCTTCCAATATATACATTATCATTTTAGGTCTAGTTATTATGCTTGATTTGATAATTATTGGCTAGATCTTATATGACTACTTAGGCTTTATCGATGAATGAAGATGATTTGATGACTTTTGGTTGATTTTGATATGTTGGATGGATGTTTTATGTGAGAAAATTGGTTTGTTCATGATTATGTATGCAATATGTGTATTGGTTTTATGATCTTTGATGATATCTTGTCTTGAGTATGATTGATGTTTCTTGGATTTGATAACTATGTGACCAATATCATATTTTTAGTGTTAATATCTCTAGATTGAGACATTATTTGGATAGATCTATGAATAGATATCCATAAGATGAGATTGATTTGTGGATTTGAGCCGATGTGCTAGCCGGACTCGCTACCGAAAGGTAGGAGTTTGTAGATTTCATCCTTTTGTTAGTTGGTTTGGGTTAAAATACTACGGGAGTAGGTTTTGCTTAATAAAAACTAGCAACTTGTGTTATCTAGTCTTGATTTATCATAAACCAATTAATCTCATTATTTTAGTTTACTGATTGATTCAGTTTCTAGGATAAATGGACTTGTAAGCCATGAGGCGAGCCAGTTTAGGATCCCTTAGTCATCTGGGAGTGATTTGTAGACATTCCTCACACCGTGAGCTTCACATATTTATTTTAGGACTTTTTAGCACCCACGAGACCTTAGTAGTAGGTACTGATGTGTTAGATTGTTTTAAGTATATATATTCTTAGATCTGGTGCCGACATATCCAGAAAGCCGAGAGTTGTCAGATTATCATCAGGATTCCCGTCTAAGTAGTCATCACTCCACCCATAGTTCTCTTTTAGCTTGTTTTCGCCTTTAGTTTCCATTTAGTTAAGTTTTTACCCTTAGATTGTTTTAGATAACTTTCCTTAGTCTAAATCTTATTTTAAGATAATTTTAGGTAAATTATCTTTTGCTTGTTTAATCTAGTCTTTATAATTAAAAATCAAAGTCTTTTACATCGGTTAGAACTCGGTAGAGATTCGGTATTAAAGGACGCCAAACTCAGATCTTTGGGTACAATATCCGGACTTACTTAACTTGCTACATACGACCGGTACACTTGCCGATTGTGTGAACTTGTTAGGTTTTTCAACTTTATAAATTTAAAACCTGATTTTCCGATCCTTACATCATTTTCATATACCACACTCGCATCAATGGTGGAGGACTGGAGGTGAATTGACGGATGTAGTGAGGAGTGAGGTCGATGGTGGGTGGTGGATGCAACAGATGACCGAGATGGTTAAGGTTTTAGTCATTGTGTCTCTATCTAGTTAGGGTTGCAAATTCTCGAACGCAAACTCAAAAGGAAGCAACCCTAGATGAATTTTTCTATAACGTACGCCCTTTTTCTTTTGAATATCAATATCTCACTAATGGGTTGTCTTTAGTAACGATCTTTTGATTCGATGTAATTGGTTTTGTTTTCAATTTGTTTTATCTTTGATTATTTTGATTTGTTGTTGTATATGGAATAATCTTGATGATATTAATTGTTTTGATTATTTTATGTGTTTCTTATATTGCATTTGTCTATTTGATTTAAAAACTTAAAGGTTAGGAGATTTCTTATTGGAGCATGTTTGATGTCTTTAGAGCATTTCGTTTGTATTCAGATTTAAATCAACTCTGACTTGGTTTATTTGTTGCATCTGATAAATATTGCAGGTGGAAATGATTATAAGAGTTCTTATGCATTAAAAATACACTTCAAGCAATTTTTTGCGCATTTGACCCATTTTCAGTATTTCAAGCTATTAATAATATGCATATAAGAAATAGTTATTATAGAACATTCAAAATCTTAAGAATATGGCCTAATATACAAAACAATAGTTATTATTGTTGTTGATCAAGTCATTCTATCTACTTAAATATAGATAAATGATATAATTACAATAGAACTAGAAATCATAATTTAATTATGTAGGAATGTATTTGTTGTGTTATTGTTCATACCAGTTTCTGAATATACTAGCATGATATGATGCTTCACGTGTCAAGTTATACTCATTTGAATTTTTTAAACTAAACTAATGATTTTTAAGCGTTGGTGAATCAATGTGCTAAGATTTAGTTTCAATGAATTTATTGTCATGATGAAAGCGGCAACCGATTGGAGGAAGGCAAAGCACCAAGTCACTAGCACTCAAGAGAATGATCAAACACTTAATTATTAAGTTTGATGAAAGATAGATTGTTTCGACTTGAGGATGGGTTGTTTGGTCAAAGTATGGTAGTTTGAAGTAACGAAGTCCTGCTATTTCTTCATTTTGTGTTTCATCTTTTTTAAGTTGCATATATTACTATATATTGTGGTGTATAAATATGAATTTTTGTTGTTTTATTGGTAATTATTATTTAGTTTTTTTAGGTATATTGGTTTTTACTGGTTTCAACTATCACATTTTGTCTTCTACCGATCCCAACTATTGAATTGGTTGTCAACGGTCCCAACTTTTATCACTTTGGTAACCACCGGTCCGTCGTTAAATTTTTTTTAACGCCGTTAAGTTTTTTCCCAAATTCAATACGATGATTTAAGCCTTTTGATCGGAAGGATAATACAAGTCGATTGATGGAAAAGTTACCTCGAAACGGCGCTCCGAACAACGAAATAGTGCTTCAATCGGTTGTTTAAACCTAACGGTGCTTCAATCAGATGTAAAAAATTTATCGTTCAGAGAGCCTTTTCGATAAAACTTTTACATCAATCGACTCGTTTTATCCTTTCGATCAAAAGGCCTAAAACATTGGTCTTGAATTTGAAAAAAACTTAACGGCGTTAAAAAAACTAAAGACGGACCATTTGTTGCCAAAGTGATAAAAGTTGGGACCGTTGACAACCGTAAATCAACAGTTGGGACCGGTTGAAGACAAAAGGTGATAGTTAGGACCAGTGAAAACCAATATACCTTTTTTTAGGTCAAACCTCATTGAAAACATTATCCAGCAGCTAGCAAAACAAAAAAAAATTAAAACAAGAAATTACACCAATCTATTCACTTTACGGTACTATATGAAGATCTCTTGAAATAGGTTTTGGATGTTTATTGGAATGTTGATGAAAATGAGATTGTTTCGTGCCTTCTAGGTGCACCAAATGTTCGTTAAGATGATATCATGAATGTCTTTATTTAGCTTCCTTGATCTTGTACTAACTTTATGATGAAAATTGAAAAAGATCTTCAACAGCAAACACATAAGTTGGTGGTTCCTTTATCCATATTGCAACTCGATTCCAAACATGACTTTGTAGGTTCTCAACCAGTTAGTAAGTGAACCATATCTTCTTCGTTAAATTGACAAACTGGCAAGAGATCGAACCAACTTGAATGCATCTCTTTGATAGTACTTTCATGGTGGGAAGTCTTTCACGCAAAGCTCTCCATCCAAATAAGTTAATTTTAATGGAGCACAATTGTTCCAATATGTTTTACTCTGAAATATTCTATCAACAAAACTTGCAACAGTTAGTTTCATATTTCTCACTGTGAATCCATGCACCTGATCATTAGTTCATATCCAAACATTTATGTTACTAGGCTGCACAGTTGCAGTATGTTACTAAATAGTTGGAGTTGTTGATTTTCTTGAGTTTGAACCGGATTACGTTTCCACCTCCATTTTCGGCTTGTATTTTGTACGTGAGAGTTATAATAATCAAAAACTAAAATGGACTTACAGGATTCGATGGCGTACATGCAGGTCAGGGAAGAGCTCTCTAAACAGTTTATCTATGACCCATGCATCTAGCCAAAATCTAATTGTTGAACCTCAACCAACTCTGCCTCTAATAATATAATTTAAATTCGTCCCAGAGTGTGCCAAAGTGTTTTGAATTATGGCAATGGAATTCATATTCCGATTAATTGCTTTTGGGGCAGTAGTGTCGGCTACGCATAGTTAGAGTTATGAATGACACCCACTAGCAGCCCTAAATATTTGAAGGGAAAAGTATTGTGATTGCAATTAAGGTTATTAGCAGCCTCTATATGTCCACTTGGATTAATGTTAATACCATAAAGGTCTGATTTTGAAAAAATTAATACGAAGCCCAAATATGACACTAAAGCTCCATGATAGATTTTTTTAGGGTTATTGGATTTAAACACCCCCAACTATTGGTCATTGGCCGTTGTCACCTCCAAGTATCACTTTGGCCAATAACACTCCCAACTACATACTTTGGTGTCCGTATCACCAAAAGTTAACCAAATCACTAACGCCGTTAAGTTTTGCTGACGTGGCACGGTGACGTGTCCTATCTCTCCTTATGTGGCACGGTGATGACGGCCAATGATCAATAGTTAAGGGTGTTTAAATCCAATAAGACAATAACCCATTATTTATCTATATTTAACTAGGAATTGACATGTGTCACGTGATGCGACGACCAGGTTTTAGTTTGTGCATATGTCGTGTCATATTTGTGACTTTGTTACATGCGTTACGTTATTGATTATCTCATGCACGTTCTGGTATAGTATAATGCCTCGTACCTTGCAATGTAACGTGTCAAAGTAATTAAACGCTTCCATCACCAGCAAGAACAAAAAGCGAGAAAGGGAGTCGCCATGTCTCGATCCTCTTTTCAAGTGAACTTCCAAGTAAGCGACCTATTTAATAAAATTGATGACTGAGCAGAATTAAGACAACATTTAATCCATAAACACCATAAAAGCGGAAATTTATTTATATCATTATATTATACAAAAAAAATCCTAGTTAACAGTGTCATATTGGATCAAGTTGTCATGATGTGCATTGAACATCTACACGAGGGCTGGATATTTTTTTTTCTTCTTTTTAAACTTTTTTTCTTTATTTTTTTTTTGTTTTAGTTAGTTTTTTTAATTACTTTGACGGCATTACGTTGCAAGGTACAAGACATAATATTACACCATAACGTGCAAGAGATAATCAATAACATAACGCATGTAACGAAGTCACAAATATGACACGACATATGCACCAACTAAAACTCGGTCGTCGCATCACGTGACACAGGTCAATTCCTAGTTAAATATAGATAAATAATGGGTTATTTCCTTATTGGATTTAAACACCCTTAACTATTGATCATTGGCCGCCATCACCGTGCCACGTAAGGAGAGATAGGACATGTCACCGTGCCACGTCAGCAAAACTTAACGACGTTAGTGATTTGGTTAACTTTTGGTGATACGGACACCAAAGTATTTAGTTGGGAGTGTTATTGGCCAAAGTGATACTTGAAGATGACAACGGCCAATGACCAATACTTGGGGGTGTTTAAATCCAATAACCCATTTTTTTATTCTGGAAAGATTGGTCTCATTCCTTTCTCTGATTAAAATGACACCATCAGCATATAATAAGTCAGTGATCACTGACTCATTTACTTCACTAATGATTTATTTAAGAGCTTGATAATTTTCATATTGAATTATTTGTTACTTGACATGTGTAATGTCATTTCATATGTCTCACTATCATGATAATAACATAAAATGTTTCAGAACAACAAACATAATACACTTTATAAAAATAATTAAGAAATCAACAACACACAAAAACGAGAACGATCGATAATATTTTTCCCGTTGCATCGCGCGGGTCCCTACTAGTGTTGTTTATTATGTAAAGAGTTGGAATTACAAAAATTTATTTATAAACTTACTAATTAACAAGGTCGGTGTCAATATGAGTTTTTGTTACAGTTTTGTCACTTTGTTTTATTTACAGTTTTACCACTCAAATTTTCAATAAGTTTTACGTTTTTTTTAATTTGACATATATACGATTTTAACCCTTGACTTTAACTAATTATCATTTTCGGCCCTAATGACATACCCGGTTGATGACTTTAACCCTTTATTCAACTCTGACATTTTACGACTTTAACTATTTGGATTTGACTTGCTTATTGTTTTGTCCTCTGTATTTATATATTTCTTCGTCTTTTATACGTGACACATTACGATTTACACCGTAATGTATGAGACATTAAACTTTTTTTATCAACTCATGTGACCAAGTCATACACAAAACCGGACCACGTGATTCGGCCGCTCCATCGCACGGACCGGTCTTAAATCTAGTTGTAGTGTTACTTCCAAAATCATAAAGCACAATACAGGCATACAGTATCATTTTTCACATTTGATACAATTGAGCATCTGTCTCAACAAAACTATCATTATACTCCATGGTGTTTAAGTTACCACTTTAGGTTAAATACACATGTTAGGAAATTGAAATATGATAATTGTATATTAGAATCTTTTTTGTAGAAGTTACTAACATCAAGCAAATAGGATGTCACTAAAATGGTTAGATGCATATAATGTTATCAAACTTGGTCCATAAAACATAACACACTCATCTACCTTAAATAATTTGCAAAGTAAACATGCTTAGGAATAATCATCCTGGTGGCGCGGTTGGTGCCTGCGTTGGGATCTTCTCTGTTTCCGGATATTATGCTTTCTAGGTGATTTGGTGGGCACAGGGCGTCGAATTTCCTCTACACTTGGTGTAACTCCAAAAATGCAGTCAAAAGGGTTTTCCATTGCAATAAACCCGTTATTCGTCTGCATTATAAACAGTTTAGCATGTTACTAATGTGTCGGATATGATTATAGTAAATGAAGAAATAGTATTCAATGCATTTGGGCAGACGAGGATACTTACAGGAACTGGCTTGAGTTCTGGACTGACTTTGGCGTCATGT
Organism: Tagetes erecta; assembly: GCA_030867185.1. NCBI lineage: Eukaryota > Viridiplantae > Streptophyta > Magnoliopsida > Asterales > Asteraceae > Tagetes > Tagetes erecta. Next base: position 65,749,594 of record CM061488.1, read on the forward strand.
TCATGGGATTCATAGTCATCTGTTCTTTGGAGATGGGGTGGACTTTCAACAAAGGTGTTACGAAAACGCCATCTTGATTTTGGTATGTCCGGTGTTGAATCATCAAATACATTCTCACAGTAGAAACGTTTCGATATAAGCTTTGTTGTCACTGGATGATTTGGGTACCTTTTCAGTATTCTGCAGAGCATAACATTTCCAATGTTTGTTAGCATTTATCCAGAAAAAAATACATAAAAAGAAAAGTCTTGTAACAGATACTACAATACAAAACTTGCAACATTGAACACTTCTTTAAGTTATACAGCTTCAGAGCCTAAGTAAAAAAGACTAGTAATGTTTGTAATTAGAAAGATCAACTGAAGTTGTAAGCAAATGTTGACAGTTTGAGTAGTAGCTGAAGGGTTAAATATTTAAACCGATTTCCAAGTACATTTGGTGATTGGGATTGTGTTAGATTTGACCCGCCAACACGCAAACATGATCCTTTTAACATCCCTACCTTATACCTTAAAAGATGTATCATGTGTCTTTGTGGGTCTAGTATATCTTTGTTTCTTAGTACCATTATCGAGAATATGGAAACCGCAAATGTACTTGCATCCCCTTAATGAAAGAGAAATTAAATAGAGTGGTAAACTGCAAAGATAGACTTAGAAAGTATAATCCAAACATTCCCAAGTTGCCATGTATGATTAAATTATGTTCCTTAAAAAAGCAACTATCATAAGATACAAGTGTTCAACTTCTTGATATGTTGCACTTACTTGGTTATAACTAAGGTGCCTAGAGTTAATTCCATACATGTGCCAAAACACGCAGTTGGATGGGTTAGACAGCACATCAAACGAGTATACTTTAGTGCAACTGTGTGAGTAGGGTCAGGTTGACTCGAAACATTCCTTCTAAATACTAATATAACTCTTTGAAAAAAGTGATTCAAGGGGTTTTATACAATAGAATTATATTGTCGCTACCTTTTCACCCATTCAACTTATTTGCCCTGTTAGAGTTTGCAGCCTTGGGATATCTCTGATTGTATGTTGGTTTCACCATGATCATACAATGATGATAATAATAACAAATACTCTAAAATAACTTGCAGAAACTTTGATAGTAAAATAATGATGTGATAAATGTTTACACATGGTTCTGCATATATATATATGCATCTAATCGGTGCCTCCAACAGTCACAACTGTTGGGATATTGCAACCGTCTATAACTGCCCTACATAACTGCTCTTCAACAGTTATCACAACTGTAAGATGCAGTATTTACATAACTAGTACTTTAGGTTCTATAAAATATTACATAAGATATATATATTTGATATTAAAACTAATATTCCCCCTAATATCAAATATATTTTCCTTGCTTTGCTTCATTCTTCATCAGAGTCCACCAGTGAGTAGTCTTCATCCTGCTCCTCTTCCATTTCCGGTTCACTATCTTCATCCAGTGTGATGATGAGCCTGTCCCCATCATCCTGCAGTATCCTTACATGTTCATATTTGGAGGTGTTTCCTGCTGCTGTCTTTGATGCCTTTATACCTTCTGCTATGCTGCTGATCCATGCTTCAATCCACTGGCCTGCCTCACTTTGATCAGCCTCTTGCACACATTCACCTGTTGCAACCTCGTTACCTCCTGCTTCATGCCTTGTAACCTCTGCTGATTCATCCTTGCAGCCATTATGACAAGCTTCTTGATCTTCTTTCACAGCCCTGTAGTATGCATCTGGTAGGTCCAAAAATCTCTCATAGATCCCCCTGCATCTATTCTTGTAGCAGTCTTGCAATCCAAAGTTAGTAGAAACAGCCTCCCATAGTTCTTTCTTTGTGACTTCTTTGTTGCCCCCCATATCAAGTACCATTATGTACAAGTCCAAAAGGTCTATTACTTGATCTCCTACAAGCGGTGGTATGGAAACAATGGATAAACAATCCATGTGTTCCTTAAGAAACCATCCAATCATATCATTGAATTTTTCTTTCACAGTGTTGTTGGAAATGGTGGCATCTCTGATGTTATTCACATAATCCATAAAGGTAATGAAACCTTCAAAAGACTTGTCATTCAAGTCTATCTTTTCCCCCTTCCAATAGATGGTGTTGCATTCATCTATTTGCTGTTGTTTCTTTGCAATCTCATAGTGCATATCTATGAGTTGCAACAAATCTACATAGCAATCTTCAATCTCTTCTGCATAATGGGTCGGGTAGCCTAAGGATAAAGCCACTTTATCCCATTTGTCTTGCACCAGAACCTTACCCGCACCCCCTAATTCTTTTATTGATTTCCATAGATCTATTAAGTTCACTACTTTGTTGCCAATGATGGGTGGAACTTACTTTTCTCGTGGGCTCTTGATATAGTCTTTGTAAAACCATATCACCAAATCATTCAACATTCTTCCAAATATCTCATTTGTTTCTCTAGTGAACTTTTCATATAAGATCATATCAATGAAACTTATCATTCCAGTCAGATTGCTAGGGATCACATCAATTTGCTTACCTTTACTATCATTGCTAAGTCCCTTACTAGAACTTTCTCCTATCAAATCACAGTTTTGAGTAACATACTCTTCAAGCATTCTCTTTGACATATTTATTGCCACATTTCTTTCCAACTCTTCTAGATTTTCTAGAGTTTGAGTTCTATGATCAGATATTCTGCTTGAATCTTGTGATTTTTCTTCATAAAACATCCTTTTTATCACACAATCATACCCCAAGTTATATACTTCAAAGCCTTGTGCATATAACTGTTTCGAACTCAGCACATTTATTCCTATATTTGGTGCATATTTAACACAAGGAATTTTGATTTTCATGCAGCCTATAGTAATTAGTGCCTCTCCTATCCCTTGACTATTCATAGTTTTCATATTGGTATCATCTACATCAGATTCTTGTCTAAGTTTGCAAAATACCTTTTTCGAAGATGCCATGTGTCTGGGAATGGATTCGCTTACGTACCAGATTAGATCCCAATCTCCCAAGTTGGTGTCTCGTATCATGTAAGTGGTTTTGACATCAAATGAAACATTCTGATTGTGCATTTTTGGTTTGTTCAGATTGCTGTTTTTTTCTTCATCATTCAAATAGATCCCTTTGCCTTTCTCACGCCTAGACAAACTTCTCGATTTGGACCTTGCCTTTCCTGTTGGACAATTCCAATATGCATGCCCTTTCATCTTGCACGCATAACATTTTGCTCTTGCTAGTTTTCGTGCAGATTCTTCGCTTCTTCTTTTGACAGGTCGTCCAGTTCCAATCTGCATAGTTCTGAATTTGTTGAAAACATCACATCTCGCCCTTTGTTTGAAGTTTGTATCTGATCGGATCTTTAACCAATCGCTGGTCTTTGCCTTCGTCCCATACTTGAACCATTGGCTCTGATGCCAAATGTTAGAGTTTGCAGCCTTGGGATATCTCTGATTGTATGTTGGTTTCACCATGATCATACAATGATGATAATAATAACAAATACTCTAAAATAACTTGCAGAAACTTTGATAGTAAAATAATGATGTGATAAATGTTTACACATGGTTCTGCATATATATATATGCATCTAATCGGTGCCTCCAACAGTCACAACTGTTGGGATATTGCAACCGTCTATAACTGCCCTACATAACTGCTCTTCAACAGTTATCACAACTGTAAGATGCAGTATTTACATAACTAGTACTTTAGGTTCTATAAAATATTACATAAGATATATATATTTGATATTAAAACTAATATGCCCTGTTTCCTTGTATACTCCTTATTTTTGCTTTTGCCCATCTGACTAACTAGAGATAAGATGCACCAAAATCAAATCGTTCATAAGTAAACGTGATGCAGTTACGGAAGCATTCAAATGGCTCTAGAACACTTGATAGTTCAAAGTCTCCAATAGAACTCAAAGTTCAAGAACAAACGTTCAACATTCAATAATAATCAAAAAACTTCTTAACAATAAACCTAGAAACCTATTATTTATACTAATCCTAACAATTTGAAGATAATGATAAACTAAATAAATAAAATATATGATAACTAAAATTCAAATATACTTCAAATCTTTAGATAATCTTCAACCTGGATTCTACGGAATCCCAATCCAAAATATATTAGTCTTATGGGTCATCATCCGTATCATTCTCCCCGTCTTCGAAAAAAACTCGTCCTCGAGTTTTGTCTTTAAATCAAAGCCACCTGGATCAAAAGGAATATTGGACCGTCTCTCTACCGTCGTTTTCATGATCATTACGAACACCTCCGGGCAACGTGTAAAATTAAGTTTAATGCCACTACTTTCTTTACCAACTAGTCCATTAGTTTGTTGATCCTTGAACACCACATAAACATTAATAATGGGTCTCTTCACACGTGAAACTTGCATGAAGAGTTTGCAAAGTCCATTTTCATCTTTATCCATACCTTCTACCATTTGAAAATTTTGAACCATATTTAAATGAGTTTTTCCTTCATTCACACCTTTACCTTGAAGATTAATTATACTTTCCACTTGAGCTAGATTCGTTCCTCCTTTATCCTCAATAAAATCATACATATTATTAACCAAGTCATCATCTTTCTCACCTCTCAAACTTAACGATTTAAAATTTAAAAACTCCTCCGTTATCGACTTGTTTATTCGATTTTCCACACACACATTATATCCACCAAGAAAATTCGATTCATTTACCAAAACACTTTTCGTAGCTACCATGGATTCACCATGACCCACCGCAAGGCCGCCGCCTACCATCGTAACCATTTTCGCCTCTTTCAACACATGATGATTATATTTGTAAAAGGAATCAAACATACCTTGTGAGATTGTGGACAACTCATGATCTTCAACTCGTTCAACCACACCATCGGTAAACCAATTATACCAATCATCGTCTTTATATACATCAAATACGGGAGGTGAATCATATATACAATCGTCACCGGAAAGATACTCCTCATCCCCGGTTAACTCGTCCCGGACGAGTTCTTCCGGTTCTGTTTCCTTCCAAGTCGACGATACCTCAAGATCTTGGACTCGTTTTCGAAGTCTTTCGATCTTAAGATCCCGGGGGTCGGGATAGACACCACTGCTGCCTCGGGCGGCGACTCTGCAAATAGAATATCTATCTTTTCCACCGGCATGTGAATCACCAATGTTCTTGTCGATGCCTCCGGCGGCGAATCTTCGAACAAGAAAACACTCGTCCTCACATAGAGCCATTTGAAACCAAAGCTCTGATACCAAATGATGCAGTTACGGAAGCATTCAAATGGCTCTAGAACACTTGATAGTTCAAAGTCTCCAATAGAACTCAAAGTTCAAGAACAAACGTTCAACATTCAATAATAATCAAAAAATTCTTAACAATAAACCTAGAAACCTATTATTTATACTAATCCTAACAATTTGAAGATAATGATAAACTAAATAAATAAAATATATGATAACTAAAATTCAAATATACTTCAAATCTTTAGATAATCTTCAACCTGGATTCTACGGAATCCCAATCCAAAATATATTAGTCTTATGGGTCATCATCCGTATTGATACCGATTCCACGGAATATCCAAATGGCTCAAACACAATTGATTATCAAAGTCTCCAATAGAACTCAAAGTTCAAGAACAAACGTTCAACATTCAATAATAATCAAAAAACTTCTTAACAATAAACCTAGAAACCTATTATTTATACTAATCCTAACAATTTGAAGATAATGATAAACTAAATAAATAAAATATATGATAACTAAAATTCAAATATACTTCAAATCTTTAGATAATCTTCAACCTAGATTCTACGGAATCCCAATCCAAAATATATTAGTCTTATGGGTCATCATCCGTATCAAAACGGGTCGATAAAGTGCTCATTCTACTACTTAACCTTAAAAGTTAACACATTGTGTTGGTATGAGTTTTAATACCATCATGGCATGTCTATTCAGCTTAATACACGTATTATACACATACAAAATAAATATGTGCCCCACACCCACCCTTTGCTTTATTAGAACGAAAGATGAATCCAATTGCTTGGGCATTATCTTAAAAGATATTAAAAAAATCAGGGTTGTGTAGGCTTTTTAAAAAATAATATCCAACAAAAGAATATGAAAGGACTCACATATTTGCCAATTCTCTTTGCATCCGACTTCCATCCATGCAAAGAACTTGTTCAATGCATGAATTAACTGACCGCCTAAATCTCCATGCTGCAGTCATAGCAGCAGCTCCTAAAAATTGGATAAAATACTGATATCATGAGAAGCGAGCAACAAGACAGAGAGAATACGTCATTTATATATACACATATTTAAATATTCTAACAAACCACAATCCTAATGAATTATATAATCTATATAATTTTAAGGCTTGTGAAAGGTCTCATTTAATCCCATAATTAAGGTCTTTGAAAGTTGTCATTAAAATTGACCTTATGTCAGGGGTGGCCATTGTCTCCTCACCACACTGTCCCTCACACCACAAACATCCACTAACGTGAAACGTGTCACATCACATTTGTAAGCTATCCGTTGATTAAAGGGAAATGAGTCATGCTACACATTCAAGTTTTTATTAACCCTTTTCATGTTTGTAGGTTATAGTTTATGCTTTTCCCATCCTAATTTCATTGATACTTATGCTAACGTCCAACTTGGTTTTGTGTTTGTTTGGAGTTGAAAAGTATACATTTTTGGTTGCTGAACCTAATGTGTATACTCATAGAGCTGGCAATTTCTTACACGGACATGATAACACGACACGAAACTAACAGGTTTTGTGTTTGACCTTAACAGGTGCTGTGTCATTAACATGTTTCGTGTTTGACCTTAACATGACACGAAAAAAACTGGTTTAGAAAAAACCGGTTCGGGTTTTTTTAAAAACCCGATTTGCCCACCTCTATTTAGCAGGTTAACACGATAAAGACACGTTAATTATCGTGTCTTAACAGGTTAAAGATCTGTTAACACGATAGGCTACTTGTTAATATTTATTTAAAGGAAAAGTTAGTGACACCTCACAGTGAAAGTTTTCACAACAACACGCGGTCATTTTGATTCCGCGCTTTTTATGGTTTTTTGGATGCTTTCCTTTGTGATTTAACATGTTTGCGCCGCAACACGCATGAAACCTACTAGTAGCGTTATATAATCATATAACTCATAGATAAATATAATCTTTGTGATGTTGCATATACTAACCTGTGTTGTCAAAAACGCCAAAGGCGCGCGCCTAGGCGCACTTTTGAAGTGAGGCGCAAGGAGACCGCCTTGCATGAGTCCAGGCGCTCAGGCGAGGCTTCAACGGCATTCCGGCGAGTTTCCAGCCAAAATATGAAATTCCGGTGACAGTTTGCTTTCGTTTTCTTTCTTTCTTTGCACTGGTTAGTTTTTATTATAAGAAGAGATCGCTGATGAGAAAAATGAATGTAGTGAAGGTGGAGGAGAGAGGACAATAAGAAGGAAGGAGGAAGGAGATGTGATGGTGTGTTGGTGGGTGTGTATAGGTAGATAAAAGCTGATAGGAACAGTGCCAACAGTATATAGATTAGACTGAAAAAAAGTACTCGCTCCATAAATCTTTCCCTTTAAATTTATATAATATTAGATTATTAAGTTCTCTTTGTTAGACTTTATATAATTTTATTTATTTTAGGTCTATTAATCTATTATATGTTTTTATTTTTATGCTTATTATATATTTTTTTACTGTTTTTCATCAGTGCGCTTTTTTGTCTAAGGCGTGCGCTATTTTTGCGCTTTGCGCCTAGGCGACAAGCAAGCCCTTTGCGCCTAGGCGACAAGCAAGCCCTTTGCGCCTTGAGTGCGCCTCGTGCCTTCGACAACATAGATACTAACATTACTAAATATTGACTCGACACTCTAAAACAAGGTATTTTTTAGTCGATTTTTTATGTTCGTGTGTCTTAAGTAGAAATAAAAGATTCAATTATGTTCATATACAAGTTATATTATAGGCCTTAAGCAAGTGGCCTCGAACTATGCAGTTAACTCGGCCGAGATATCGGTGATATCTCGGTGATATATCGTATATCGGTACTTGGGTAAAATATCGGTACAAAATATCGGTAATAATATCGGTCACGATATTCTCGCCGATATTTAGCGATATTTTACCGATATTTTGGTTTTAAAATCTCGGTCATATCAATGATAATATCGGTTTGGGCTTTTTGATCACATTTAGCCTCATTTACTGATATCTGGTTACAAAATCTCAGCCATATCAACTACTAGGAGCAAAAGATCACACTATAGAGACGATCATGATGAAGATGATAATACAATTGAAGTGGAAAATCTGGATGACTTGGTTGATGTGTACTCGGAGGAAGATTTCATAGCTTACAATTAGTATTAATATTATGAAATATTGAAAATTTTGAGTTTTGGACTTTTGACTTTTGATTTAGTATTAATAAGATGTAGGCTCTAGTGTTTTATGTTTTATCTTATATAAATTTATGCATTATATTAGAATTACCGATATCTCACCGCGATAACCGATATATCACATATCGGTCCACGACCGATAACCGATATTTTTGCGCATTAACTGCATAGGCCTCGAAGAAATATTAACGGGCCTTAAGCAAGTGGCTCCTTATCTTTTCTAATGCAAAGACGTCGAGCTTGCTTATAGTGACTCGCAGTCCATAGTTTTCTAAGGAAATGCGATACTAATAATCAATTATTGGGGATGTCTACAACGCCATATTCACTGCAATAGAACAAGGTATGAAGAAAGGAAGAAAGCATAGATGGGGCATAACAAATAACAATGAGCTTATGGGTAAACTGGGTTATGAAAATGCCAATGATAAGAAGACCATACATTAAAAGAAGCTATAATATGCGTGATTAATCAATTTTTTTAAGTTTAGCATTTCAAGATTCTTAACATGAGGTCTTCTGTTGCCTCAGTTAGGTGTGTTCTAATATGTGTTATCCACACATATAAAGAGATAGAGAGAGTAGGAGGGAGAAAGAGAGAGATACGATTACCTCCTGCAAGGTTGATGCGAAGCATTCTATTAAGGTTTCCGGTAACTGTGAAAAAAAAAAACCAATAAAAACCATCGCAAATTTTAGAGAATATAAACACATCACTACAAGAAAAGACTTACACTAACAGCAGTGGCATAGGAATACATAGGAATATATACAACGAATTGTTGGATTATAACATATAGTGGTAGGCATGAGCTTATGGGCTTTAATAAGGTGTAAGCTTAGGTGATAAGCTCATAAGATGTTATATCGGCTAGTCAAATTTTCAATAAGCCTATTCGTTAAATATAAGGTAATCTAAAGTCTAAAAACCTCTAAGTTCAATCATTCTTTGGTAAATGTAATATTATCATATTATACTATATACTAAAAGATATCATGTTAGCTAAAGTAATATAGCAAAATGCACATTGTATTGCCTATAGTACAAGTCATGAGATTGATGCCCCACCACTCCCTTCTCCCTATTTCTCTGCTTTAACCCACAACTCCACAAGTACTTTATCTATCACACTGTAATATAGCAAAATGCACATTTTATTGCCTATAGTACCTTTGCAAGTATGGCTTACTTCTATTTTTTTCATGTTTGGTTATTCAGTGGAGTAACTTTGGACATGAAGTGGGTTCATAACCATGTATGAGTTTCAGCAGTAAGTTTCCAACCATTAATTTCAAAAGTTAATAGCATTGTACATTAGTAAAATAATGGGTTAAGGAGTAGAGTTGCAACTTCTGTGGAGAAATGATACCCTTATATCTTTTTTTATACGAACACCCGACCTGCTTATCTACACTTACGTTAGACATTCCAAAAAAACCATGTGGTAACATGTGGCATCGCAAAGCACACGGAACAAAACCTAGTTAGAATATATTGATAATAACCAAAAAAACTTGGATGAATTCTCAAGTTCGAAGTCGATCTATAAGACTAATTCCACTCCGCTTGTATCATTTACCTACATCTCTGTTTTTTGGTTCCCATTTATGTTTCTTCGGATGTCAATTAAATGAGAACCTATGTTGTCAAAGGCGATAGGCGCACTCAAAGCGCTATGCCCTCGCCTGGGCCTAGGTGCAAAGCGCAAAAAAGAGCGCCTGCCTGAGACAAAAAAGTTCATAAAGAAAAATAATTTAAAAACATTTATGAAATGGAAACTAATGCCAAAATCAATACCAATTCCAAACAATCAAATCCAACAACAAAATCAATACCAAAAAGTCAAAAACCATACCAAGACCAACAACTTGATGATGACGATATAGTAAAATTCTAGTAAATTAGGTAAATATATAGTAAATACGACTTGTTATATGGAAATCCATTAAAGTCAGCTCTTGATAAATAAACAAAAATCAAGAGAAAATAAAACCGATTTTTTCTCCACATCATCGTTTTTTTCCAATTTACCCTAATCTAAGTGTGAAGCCTGCGCTGGGCTTTTTTTGGTCGCCTAGGCGCAAAAGCGCTCGCTTTTGACAACAGGGATGAGAACCACTATAAGATTCGCATTCTCCTCAAATCATGTATATAGGAATGGAACACACAAATAGAACTATTGCATAGCAAAAATGAGCAGAGAAACTATGCAGCTAATAGCATAGCAAAACTGTTGTGTTCCTACTTATACGAACCTCATGTTTCACACATAATCTGTTGGCCAATTGATCAGAACTGCCACAACTACTCTATACCAGCAGGAGGGATTAAAACTAGCATATTCAAATGAAAGCAACTACTAAACATATCCAAAGCACCTACTACAACCTAAACATATAGTTTAAACATATTTTGAATTTAAACAGTTTAAGGATAAGAAACAAATTCTAAACAAATACAACAGATTTAGAATGTGCATATAATCTTACCTGACCATGCCGTTGCTCCACCAGCGCATGCACCTACAGTGAGCTGCTGAAGTGTATTTGCTTTCCATGTCATAAGAAAGTTTACTTCTTCACCTGTCAACTTCTCCTGCTAAAACTTTTTAATTAAACCTCTTTAACTTCAGTAGTGTAAAGGCATACAATGTCATACTAAATAACTGAGAATTATATGCTAATAATGATGCAACATCAAAACTGAATTAAAAAAATATACAATCCATAAGTGTGTTACCAAATGAGACTTTTGCAAGTTAGTTTCGGGTCTGTACAAATGAGCCATTTAGTTTCTTACATTTTACAACTTTTTTAACAATGCATATGTCGTTTATGTTGGTCATGCAAAGATTTATCAAAAATCAGCTTACATTCTATATCCATTTTTTATAATCATCAATATTAGGCAATACAAGGAAACATGTTTTCTATCATATCTCACTCGGAAAAAATTACATTCTAAAAGAATGTGTATAAACATAACCTATTTTGGGCTTGGTGGTAAAAACAAACTTTAAATGTTGTATGTCATCTAGTAACTGTGTACATATCAAATGACCAAATGTTCATATATTGATATGGAAGAAGTATTATGAATGAGTTTCTGTTGTCTTTCCAAAAGAAATACTTGCATTTCAACTTTTTTTTGGTAGTCTTTAATCACATCGATCGAAACAGATTACAAGGAATTTATAATAAGGTGGCAATAAGAGGGAGATAAACGAGCAACAAGTTGCACCACACAGCCCCTTTTGAATAGCAAAACCCAGCCTACAGAAAACAAAACTATGTCCCTTAGAGATCGAAACATTGTTATGAATGACCGTTGAACCAGGTTCAAGAAGTTCACTACCTTTATTAAATATATGAACCAAGGAATTTATAATAAGGTGGCAGGTAAACGCACAACAAGTATAACCCCTTTTTAATAGCAAAACCGGGCCTATTTAAAACAAAACCTTGTCCTTTAAGGTTGAAACATTGCTATAAAAGACTCGCGCTAAACCTTAGTCGAGAAGTTTAGCATTACAATTGTAGCAATCTAAATCTGGCACCAATTATCCTAAAGATTAAGAGTACCTGCTTGGAGCGGAGGATCTGTTCGAGATCAAGTAGGGTTTCTGCCATTGCAATTTGCAAAGAAGAAATGCGAGATAAGCAAGGCCCGTGAATATGAAACTTTGTTTTCAAGATCCGGGTCGATGATTCATTTCTAGCTCTATGTAACCACAAAATAAATCCAAATGTTTTTTCTCCGGTGTTAGCAATCTCAATATATATTTTTCTATGGATAACGATCTCAATCTAACAAAATAATGTTTAGTTTTAACACTTGGCTGAAGTAGCGTTACGATTTAAACATTTGATTGAAGACCGTATCCTCCGATCAAAATCTATTAAACATCAGTTTAAATTTCGAAAAAATTAGAAAAAAAATTAACAGTCGTTAAATACACTTAATAGTGGACTACTGGAGGCCAAAAAAGTTTGATTTAAGACCACTAGATGGAATAAACTGAGTTGGAATTATTCTCGACTAATAGGTGTGAGTTGAGATTATTTTAGGTCAATTTACCTTAAAAGAATGTTACCCGCACCAAAATGAAAACACGAAGAAGCAAATATGATTGAGAAATTACCTTTTAGAAATCAACTTAAATTTGAAATACATGGAATTTATTAGAAATGCGTTATCGGTTGAACACTTTTGAGAGAAACACACGTCATAGGGTTTTTAATAACTTCAATAGGTTGATTTTTTTATAAAAACAAATACATTAAAAAAGTCTAAATCAATGTCATGTAATTGTCACGTCATACGTCATGACATAAAAAAGACAAGGTTAATGTTCAATTATATTGGAAATGTTATTGTGACTAAAATGAAAGCTGGATTGTCACTAGATAAATTATTCGTTAGGATTAATATTTATAATAGACAAAAGTTTATATTATTAAAATCTATTTTTTCTTATTATTATTTTAATATGACAAATTTATATTCCTCCTAAATTTGATCCATGGAAAAAAGTTAGCTTGATCTTCTCCATGACTTATTCTGGTTTTGAACCGGGGATAACCGTGATTTACTAATTGTGTTGCACTTGGTTTGTATTTTGTAGCATGGGATACTCTTGGTATAGCATATGGTACTCATATTCATACTCATATTCTTCTCTTGACACATTTTTTTATACATGGTCTCTTTCTTTTTTCTGTTGTATATATATCTATGCCATAGTTTTACTCATCATTATCATCCTCGATCTCTCTCGCTCCACCTTCAACTGTTCTGGTCATCTTCTCCGGTTAGAATCTATTATTGCTTCTTACCTTTGATTATTTTTTGGGTTATGATTTGTTTTTCTTTTTTGTTTATGTTTTTATTATGGATTTGATGTTTCATGTTTATCTATTTTAATATTTGAAGCATGCACGTAAGTATATATTAACCTTACTACTATTTTACAACGTCCCTATGTTTGTTACACATGTCCTAAGTCATCCTTTACGCGTATTTGCCATTATATCATGCCTTTCTTACTTTGATTTTCCTCCTTCTTCATCGCAGCTCTCCCATGTTTTCATAATTTATGGTCGTTCCTTTCATTTTATTTCTTCCTTTCTTCGATCCTTCTACATTGTTGAGTGCTTGCAAGTTGATCGCTGCACTTTTCTTCTGTGTTTATGTGGCAGTTGTTCGATTGTCTGACGGATTGTTCAATTGTTGATGATTGGCTTCTTGATTCGTCTTCTTTTGTTGATTATGTGTGTTCTAGTGTCGTTTTCTTTGTTAAGACATGCACTGATTGAATTTTGTTTTTTGATTTTGAGGAAGCTTCGGCGTTCCTCTCTGTGGTCTTTCCAGGTGCTGACATAATAAGTAAGTGGTTGAAAAAATCATGTCTCTGTAAGCATTCGATTAGGCGGTTGTGGTGGTTTTCTTGGTGGTGTTTATGGATCTTGGTGTGTGTCTATGACTGTTCTGTTTGGAGTTTCCATATTGGTTATCAGTCATTTTTTGGTATGTTGTTGTTGCCTTGTGTTTAATCTTGCACCGTTGTTCGTGATCTTTTGATTTTGGTGTGTGGTATTGTTTATTGTTGTTGTGGTTGGCCTATGTTTAATACTATTTGGGTGATTCTACTATCTTTTGGTGTAGTGGTTGTCTCCATTGTTGCCATTGGTTGTTACTCTCTACGGTTGCAATTGAACGACCAATTGTTGTTTTACTTAATTGTGTTCTGATCTTCTAACAAGCTACGTGCTGTTGTTGACACTTGATGTTATACTTTGGTAACATGATCTAATGTCAGTATTATCTACTGTTGTTATCTACTGTCATTAGGTGATCCTACTACTCTTGTTACATCTAATGCTTTCTACTTTCTTTAGGCATAGTGGTTGTTTGTATTACTGTTGCTGAGTGTCGTTGTCCACTTGTGTGATTATGTTTAGTATGCTCTTTTCAATGCATACATAAAGAAATTAGAGGCGATGTGGCAAATGATGTTGTACTATGAAGTGTGAATACTACAATAGAACCGGGAATTTTTTGTAAGTACGGTAGTTTTTAGACTTTTGTTGACAAGAGAGGTAAGTCTCATAGGAAGATGACAAAAGGGGTACCCGCCCATGGCAAGGGCGGGTTCTGAGACATTGTTAAGCGAGCCAAACCAAAGATTCAAGTGAGTTTGTCTTGTAGCTAGAACTCGCCCCTGGCAAGGACGAGTAGTACAATTCACATGCAACTTTCACATCGTCTCTGTCAACTATTTTAAAGGCTGAAATACACACTAGAACTTGCCCATGGCATGGGCGATTAGTACACTTCACATACACCCATCAAATCGACTTTAATAAAAAGCTTAAAAGGATGTTGGTATTTAGCACCCATCAAATCGACTTTAATAAAAACCTGAAAAGGATGTTGGTATTTATCACGGGTGGGTGTTGGTTGCCTGGTTAGTTGGTATTAATAAAAAAATGTTTTTTTTAATGTAAAACTTTATATATCATAACTAACAAAACATTACTTCTCACAACCTCATTTCTCACATCATTTCTCACAACACCATTTCTCTTCTCACAACATCATTTCTTACAACACCATTTCTCATACATCATTCTCATAACACCATTTCTCACAATTTCAAATATTGCTTAACCAACAACACAATTACTTCTCCCAGAAATGGCAGGATGGCAATTTACACCGGGCCCTTTAAACAACGAATTGTTATTCGTGACCATAGAGCTGCTCATTATTTTTAAAATCCAACAAGCTATGCTGGTATAATACGTCCTAGACGAGGGGACGCCAATTTTTGAAACATTCAGAAAAATTTATCCACAATGATGTTATGACACATATAATGATGGCAGGGTTTGGTGGTATAATTGATTGTGGTAACACTAAGCTAGATCGTGGTCTCATTACAGCTTTGGTTGAGAGATGGCGGCCGGAGACCCACACGTTTCACTTACCGGTTGGAGAATGCATGGTAACCCTACAGGATGTTCAAGTGTTATGGGGTTTGAATGTTGATGGTGATGTGGTTTCTGGCACTTAGGTGGTGTTAAAAAAACAACAACTAATTGATGAGTTTCAGTGTTTGACTGGTTGTATACTACCAGATCAATCTACAGATGGTCACGGAATAAATCTGGTTGCTATTTACAATGAAATAAAAAAAAGACTTCCTTGAAAATCATATCAATGAGCAATGCCAGGAATGTGCCCGGTTAATAGTTTTATACCTAATTGGGGCTACTTTATTCCCTGATAGCTCTTCCAATTGGCTTCATGCAAATTTTTTAATACATGTAGAAAATTTACAAGACTGTGGTCAACTAAGTTGGGAAAGTGCTACTTTAGCATGGTTGACTATAGACAACTATGCAACGAAACGAAAATAACAACTAGGGAAGTTGGCGGTCTGTTATTTTTGTTATAATTATGGGTGTGGGAAATATTATCTTGCTCCAATTAATAACCGTCCTATTGATATTAATTTACCATACAGTGCAAGGTATGTTAAAATCACATATAATTATTATATGTATTTTTTATTTAGTTAATATTATTGTTTAAGCGGCTTTTGTTAAACTTTTATACAGATGGCAAGGCGGGGAACTTAGCTATGTTTCAACAAGCATGCACTGCTTGAGCGCGTATAGATCATCTTTACATTCTATTAAATAATAACATGGTATTAATTTGTAGTGCATTGATGTACCTTGGAAGTTCTTCAAAATTACTATCCCAACTACCATATACCATCTCAATAGCACCCTTTCGAGCTCGCCATGCCTTATTATATGATACATCAACATTCAAGGTGTCTTTTATATGTGTCTGAATCTACTTCACGGGAAAAGTAACATCTTGACGAATAATGTGACAACCCGTAACTCCATGGTTAATACCTCTAATGTAACACCCCGATTTTTATGGTAGGACATCTTTACGTGCTTATGCTTATATGGATGTGCATTTAAATGATTCTGATTAAAATGATGTATGTCGTTTATGATATATGTTATGTTTATGATAAATATGATGATTACGATATATACGATGAAGAATGAAAATGATTATAAATGTACGAGAATGTAAAACGTAATGACTAATTACTTGGTAATTAGAAAAAGGGAAGGATTAATGAAGATGCTATGATGTAATTATGGGCCATTAAAGGTAAAAGAATGAATTAGGCCCAAAATGGTAAGTGGATAAGTTAAGAGACTTTCCTAAAATAGCCTAATTACCTAATTAAGGCCCAAAGCCCACCTAAAACCCTACCCTAATATGGAAAACCTACTATTTAACCACCATTTCCAGCCACCATCCCCCACTTCATCATCTCCACAACAACACACACACAAACCCTAATCTTTTTAAAAGAAAACTAAGACAAGAAAGAAGAAAACCAAGATTTTTGTAAATCAAAGAGTTGATTTGAAGTTGGAAGGTGTTAAACAACAGGTAATCAAGGTAAAATCATCCCCTAAAACATGTTTTCATAACACAAGACGGATCTGGCCATTAATGGAGTTTTTAAGGTTTTTAAAAAGTTTCAAAAAAATAATAAAGGTTGCATTTTTATGGTTGAAATCATGGAAAAAGCTTATATTTGGTCATATAAATGATAAAAAAAGGTTTTAGACGTAAAAATTTTGAGATTTGGTTGAAAAACAAGGATTTTGGGTTGAAACCGAGCTGAAACCCCGTTTTGCGAAATTGTGCATTCATAATGCGAAACTAGTGTTCTTTTTGAGAAACTGAGTGTCACCTATGCGACACTGAAAACCCCCTCAAAAATTTCAAAATTGGGTCGATAAACGTTAGACAGACCGGCTTCAAGACCTGGTGTACCTCCTTGAAAAGTACCATGCCCAAACGTTTGAAAACCCCCTGTAGAGTTTGCAAAATTTTGGAACCCCCCTTGAAAACTTGAGGTGCCCTCCCCAAAATTTTGTCTGCGTTCTTGAAAATTGGATGGACCTGACTCTAAATTTGCAACTACGCCAAGAAAACTCGTGGGTCCCTCCCGAACATTAGAGGTACCTTCCATATTTTGGTTGTTACCCTGGGAGCCCCTTATACCACAGGTGCTTGGTCTTCGACGCGCACGCTGCGGTATTGTGTCATCTATTTCAAAATGAACAAGATCTCTTTGTAGATGTGGGTGATGTTGTATGGCTTCACTTTGACCAACCATTCCCATAATGTTAGTGGTCATGTTTTCAAGGGCGCTAAAATTATTATAATAATTATCAGCGTCCATATTCCTCATTCTGGGAATTTCTTGGCCAATGTAGCTTAAACCTTCCAGCTAAACAATAAACAAGTCTATATATAAGTTTGGTTTGTTATAAATATATATTGTACATTTTATAATATGTTGCAATTAATGGTACAAACCAACAATCTGGAAGTTCCACCAAGATCTTGAAATCCAATAGGTCGTGCATCAAGATTGACATTTGGGTTTCTCACGAAAAGAACCATAATTCGATTGAACCAGCCGTTGTAGTGAGGGTCTACGGTAGGTGTGACGCTCAGTTCCCCTCTCACTAAGTTCCGGTGCTTGATTTCCCAGTCATTGATATAGAATTGATGGTGCCCGACCAGAACGATCAAGTTTACGCAGCTCTGTATGCGTATTTTTGGACAGAGGAAATGGGCGAGGGATGGTTTGAACTAAACTGCATAACCCTTTCTGCCGGGTAATATTCAACCGTAGCCCAAATAATTAAAAAACATTGTGACATCCAAGTTTGCATTCCGGACGTGCAGATCTGGGGAAGGGTGTGAAGCACGTTCCTATAAGGCGTCCAGTCAAACTACAAATGAAATAATTTAGTTTAAGTACTTTTTTTCAATAGTAATAGAAACCATTAGTGATTTAAGAATTACTAAAAAAATACTTGATTAGGCAGGAGATTCTGCAAACTAGTATGGTGGACCACCGGGACATGTGAGGGAGATTCTTTATGACTAACAGAATAATCCCACCTAAAAAAATTAATAAATCAACCCATTGTAAATTATAAAACTATTGACATTATATATTAAATAAATACCTTGCACCATATTGAGTTTTAACATCAATATTTATCTCTCCCATTATTCTTGGTGCCAACGGTATATCCTGGTCCATGCCCACAGTTGTAGAAGCGACATGGGCCCGCCAACCGTAATTGTTTCTGGGTTGGTTCCTTTCAATAATTCTCTATACAAACAGGCCAGTGTGGCATTGCCCCAACTTAACCCACAACAATTATCTATGTCTTTTATATTATATAAAAAACTTAAAGAAGCATATGCAATAGATTTGTCTGCAAATAAAGTACTAGAACATAGTATAAGAATAATACAACGCGCTTGATTAGTGTAGTTTTCGTGGCTAGCACCCTCGTCAGGTAAAGTGTTTGATATCAAGTATTCTATTATACTACTTATTTTTATAGTATGTCTTTTAAAATCAGAAGGTAAGGGTTTAAAACCTAAGTACTCCTCACACATTTTAGTACGATCACTTAAGTCGTACAAATAATTGAATAAGGTGACGGGTTCACCCTCGACTGGTAAACCCAATATTATGCCAACATCTTCCAGAGTTACCGTTACCTCGCCAATAGGAAGGTGGAACGTGTTAGTCTCCGGACGCCACCTTTCGATCAATGCCTGGATTAACGCACGATCAATTTTCGATATCCACAGTTGAAGACTCCCTTAAAACCAGCAACACCAAGTTTTTTCATAACTCCATCTAATATATAAAGTTTACCTTTATATACGGAGTCTGTGACACCCGACATTTTTGGGTTAACAGCGTTAACATGACTTAATCGAATTCTGTTAGCCTCTATGAACTAGAAATCCTATTTCGTTTATTATCACGATAAATAATTAAAAATGTTAACCTAAATAAATAACTAAACAAATATTTATTGCAAAAATAGTAATTCAATCAATTTTCGGACCATAACGAGTGACGTGTAAATATTCGTAATTTGGGAATAACTAATACGCATGACTCGAAAATATACCGAAGAATAAACGGACTAACATCATAAAATAAATACGATATAAAAAGTACGAGGTTCAATTAGTAATTAAGGAAAGTTAAATTATATAACTTTGGAAACAAGTTTTAATGTTTTGAAAGAAGAAGGACCAAATTGCAAAAATGAAAATTAATATATTGAAACCCAACCCCCACCCGTCATCTTCCAAAGCACAAACCCTAAAATTGTTGTCGCCGATCGCCACCCGAATAGCGCCTGTTGACCACCTCCTAACATAACCCATCATCTTTGTCACTTTTTACAAGCACCACCACAACCACCCGCTCAACTGTCGCATACCGTTTTCACCACCATCACAGTTTTTCAACCTCCGCTACCGCCGTTTTCGTATGCTGTAACCAACACTGGTGACCTCCGGTGAACGCTACGAACACCAGCAAACCATCGCGTAAGCTTTACGGTAAAGTTCGATAACTCGTGTTATAGTTTCGTTTCGTTACAGTTTCGGGTTTCGGTTTTGTTACGGGTTATGGTTTGGGTACTAATCAATGCATGTAGGTATATATGAATGAGTGTATACGTGTATATATACGTATGTCATGTACTGTTGTAGATATTAACATTCATAAATGTGTGAGATTATGTATCATACTATGTGTATGTGAATATATATATATATATATATATATATATATATATATATATATATATGTGTGTATTGTAAGCATGAATAGAACATAAGCATATGACTTTTGTATTGTTATGAAGCATGTTTATAAACGAGGTAATATGGATGCATGTTAATGGGTGGAGACTTAATTTTTATATGCATATAATTTGTGTGGGAGAATATATATTTATGATGATGTTACGGTAATGAGCTTAACAACATAACGGTTTGATAATAAGGTGTTGGGGTTGATCAGGTGATAAATAACATGATGTTGATACCATGCGGATTATAGGTCGGGTTTGGTTTAATGGTAGATTATAAAAATTGTGTATGTGTATATATATGCTAGGTTGTATGCTCATAAAATGATCTCAAGTATGCCATAAAAGACTCGACAGAAATAACATGAGGTATGGGTAGATAATAGACATGTATAAGTATTTACATTGTGCTTTGTGTCTATTATTTTGTACAATATATCATGTGGTAGATGGTATGTGCTATATGACATGTATATGTCAGATTTTTATGCAACTTATTATAAACGAATATCATATATGTGAAACTCTTTGTAAGTATATAAGACGTTATATTTGGGGTTGATGCGAAACGGGAACGCGAAACCGAACATAAACTCTATTAGACTAATTTGTATCTAATTAGTAGAACTCACACAGGTCGTTGGTTGATCTTGGAAGTTATAATTTTTATTAATTATTGTAGCTGCGCAAACCTAAGGTGAGTTTCACGGCCCCTTTTTTTACTATTTTCCTGTTGGGGGAGAAAGCATGCACTTTACAAAAACTGATAGTTGTATTTACATTATATCTCTTGATTATTAAGCGTAAACGTAACAAGTTGTCAAGTCCTCACTAAATCTTCGAGCCGTTAATATACGGGGTATAGCGAGGAAGTTCGGGTAGTACTACTGGGTTTGACAAATCCCACCCTCGGCTGGGAGCCGGGTAGGTGTGAATTGTCCTATGTTGTTGGTCCATTGTTGTAGCAATGGTGTCGAGGCGCATATAAATCTCAGTCAGCTTGGTATCGAAACGCTTAAATAATAAGAAACTGGGTTCGCTACCCAACGATATAATTGTATTTTACATTATCGGCTGTTGTTGTATTTTTACTTATCTAAACCTGTGAACTCACCAACCTAGTGTTGACACGATTTAGCATGTCTTTCTCAGGTACTGTGCACGGATTAGGAGCATGCTTGGTTAAGTCGTAGTTGCATTCAAAACTCTTTTCATTTTATTTTTATTTAGACTTGGATTTTGGAACGCGCGGTTTGCGCATTGAATTGTTTGGGATTTTTATTTATGCTTCCGCACTGAAACTTATTTTAAACTTGGATTTTTATAAATGTTGGTTTTTAATTTCATATAGATGTCGTTCAATGTAACTAATGGGAATGAGATCCTGGCATGTCACGCCCTAAACGGTAGAACTCCGTTAGTGGAAATTGGGGGTGTGACAGAGTCCCAAAATGAACCTTCCCCGCGCTTAACGTCTCTGTCGCAGGCTAACCCCATTCTGGTTCCGTCCATAGTTTTCTAGCTCTATGTTCCTCTCCTAGATACAAAACATTATCGTCTATAGGACCCGGGAAAACATGGAGGTTCATGTTCATGGCTATTGATTTTTAGAATTGGATGCAATAGAAAAGGGTGCAAGTGGAAATGAGCAAGTAGAAATGAAATCATAAATCATATATTTATACTATAAGAGAGGGGGTTGCATTCATTTGAAGCAGGTAACGAAAGTATTTTTTGAATTGACTAGTCATGCTTTAATTTATGAGTCATTGCATGTTTATTGCATGTATTATTGGAGGTAAGAGACGTGTAGGCTTTTGAGTGACTAGTCATTTTATGTATTATTATGAGTAGTGTTTTTTTATTATCATGCGGGCTTTTGATTGAGTAGTGTTTTTATATCAATGAATGACTAGTCATGTAGGCTTTTACTGGTATTTATTATCATGCAGGCTTTTGCAGAAAAGGAATTGAGTAGTGTTTTTTTTATCAATGAATGACTAGTCATGCAGGCTTTTACAGGTGAGAAGTTATTGCAGGTATATAATTGCATGTATCTATTGGCTATTCATGCATGTATTTATTAGCATGCATGTATATTATTATTATGGTAGTAGGTAACGATATTTATTTCTATTTATTTATTGCAAGTAACGAAAGTATTTTTTTTATTTGACTAGTCATGCATTAATTTATTAGTCATTGCATGCATTATTGTATGTGAGAAGTTATTGCATGTATTATTGCAGGTAAGAAACATGCAGACTTTTGAGTGACTAGTCATTTCATGTATTATTATGAGTAGTGTTTTTTTTATTATCATGCAGGCTTTTGATTGAGTAGTGTTTTTTATCAATGAATGACTAGTCATGCAGGCTTTTGCAGGTATTTATTATCATGCAGGCTTTTACAGAATTTTGATCGAGTAGTGTTTTTTATTAATGAATGACTAGTCATGCAGGCTTTTGCAGGTATTTATTATCATGCAGGCTTTTGCAAAAAATGAATTGAGTAGTGTTTTTTATCAAACAAAATTAATGAATGACTATGGTAGCAGGTAATGAATGACTATGTTATTCATTGGCTACTCATGCATGTATTTATTAGCATGCATGTATATTATTATTATGGTAGTAGGTAACGAAATTTATCATCTATTTATTGGTAGGGGTGTTCAAAAAAACCGTAATCCGAATAAAACCGAAATCCGAATCGTATCTAAAACCGAAACTAACTGATCCGAATTCTTATTCGGATATTCGGTTCGGATATAACCGTATCCGAATTCCTTATTCGGATTTTCGGTTCGGATTCGGATGTCAAAATTTTATGAATTCGGTTTATTCGGATATCCATTTAAATCGAATAAGAGTTTGCCTACTATACAATTAATCCCTTATGCACATACGTATATGTTTTCATCCCACTAAAAATTAGCTCATTTGCTCACTATAGAAACACATAGATATTGTTTAAACTATTTTCTATCAAGTGGTTTTGTATTTTTGTATTTGTATTTGTGTTCTAGACTAGTTTTCTACTTTCGGGTTCGTACGCTTTATGTTGTATTTGTCGTATATGTACGCTTCGTTTTGGTTTTAGATAAGGTTTAAAGAATTATGTTGCAATTTTAATTTTTCTTTGCATTCATAAGATAAACAAGAGGTTAAAAGTGGCAAAAAATTAACTTTTCGGATAGATTCGGTTTATTCGGATAATTTTGGTTATATCCGAATCCGATCCGAAATGAATACGGATAAGATTCGGTTCGGTTAGCAAAATGATTAATTCGGATCGGTTCGGATACGGATATGTGCCTGAAAATTTCAAATCCGAATAAACCGATCCGAATAAATCAAATAAATCGTTAACCGAACCGATGAACACCCCTATTTATTGGAAGAAGGTAATTTATTAAGTAGTGTTTTATTATCTAGTGTTTTTTTATCAAACGAAATTAATGTATTAACTAGTGTTTTTTTATTATCATCTATTTATTTATTACATGTAATTTATTAACTAGTGTTTTTTTTATTATCATGTAGGAAATGAATTGAGTAGTGTTTTTTACTATCAAAGGACATCATAAAGAGACATTGCAATATCTAGAAAAACATGAAACACATAACGATAACATTGGAAGTTCTAAACATGTGAGAAACGTGTGTTGTACAACTGATTAGCCATATGTAGTCTGAATTTCGTCGCACCTATCTTTAAAATCACCCTGCATATCCACAACTTTGTTCTTCACAAGATTCTGCATTAACATACAGACAAGAACCCCCGAATCACCACCAAGATCGTCTTCATCTTTGGGCATGTATTTGCTGCTAACAACGTGGACATTGAAGGATCGATCTTCTGGTCTTATATAAGGTCCATTGTAATGTTGCCAATACTTAATCTCTTCCAACAAAAATTGGAATCGAATCCAACAGTGGTAAATGAATTAACCCTTATAATTGCATGAGTATTTGACGTTAAACCAGTACTGAGTCATCTCCATGGTGTGCAAATTAATACGAACAAGTAACCATTCATCTACTTTTGTAACATATAATGGAATATAAACATACTTAACCTCCCAAAATGGAGGGTACGGACTATGAGTTCTGTTGGCATATTTGGCACCAAATGTATTGTCTCTGGCGATAAGGTCAGAACGAAATGTTGGTGGTAGGATTGTCCAGTGTAGTCCATCTGATTCGTTTTTTCTAAGTGCGCTTCACCGTTTTAGCATCATTCGATTAACCCAACCTTCAATTTGCTGTAAAAAATTTTATAGAGCATGCTAAGCGGTTAAAGCTTAATAATATTGTGAAAAAAAGGGATATGATACTCACCAAAGTTGTAAGACAGCCGTCGCCGCGATGTCCTAATAGAGTCCCCCAAAAATCATTATCAAGTTTGTTTAGTCCCAGAAAACGACAATAGCAGAATGGAGCATCACCGTTGTTATAGAAGTCAACAGAGTCTTTGGACCATGTGTACGACTTGTTATTTCGGAATATAAAATGACGTATGTTATCTTTGTGTTCTTCAGTGACTGGTTCAGTCTCCTCGGTGGCAAGAGGCTCCTTCAATGTAGATGACGAACCCTCTTGATTCTTTAAACTTAGACGCCTCCATTTCTTAGGAACCCAACTTGAAACTTTCTTAATTAGCTGAGAACTATAGATCTTATCGTCAACAATATTTTTTCCATTTGGTTTTTCCATATTAGCGTGGATGTATTGGTAATTGGTATGGTGGAATATGAAACGGTGTTATGGTATATATATGGAAAACATCTAAACTTGTATTTTTTATAATATTTTTTAATAATAAATGTAATATATTTTCATGTTTATTTAGGTTGTGTTGGACATTTTCATATATTATACTAAATATATAAACTACTATAAATACCAACATATACTTCATATTTAACATCATCCATTTATCTAACAAATTCATCATACCAACATATCATAAGCAACTTTTCAAATTGTTTTTATCCTCATGCAAGATTTCAGCTTAGATCCGTAAATGAGCCCGGGCAACCAGAGGTTGTTGAAGAGCTTTATGCGGACAGACCTGAGTATTTTAGCCTCGAAGTTTACCATGGTGAGTATTTTACTGGGATGCCGGGTAGAACATACAATTACGGTAGCATAACTTTCGTTGACTTTTTAAAAGTCCATGAGTTTACCGTATCTGAGATGTATCTTATTTATCCAGAATTTGGTTATGGGTTTATTCCCAGGAATTTATGGTTTTATTTTAAACATCTGGTCGGTGATCTTGATACCGGGTTGCTTCCACTGAGAAATAGTGAAGATGTAACATTATTAACTTCATACATTGGATTTAATGGGGTTCGGGAGATCGAGTTGTATGTTGTAACAGAAGAGTTAAATGAAGATACCGGGAAAGACGTAAAAAGTGGAACATGGCGACCACATGTGCGAGAAGATGCTCCAGTTTACCGTAGACTATTTTAATTATTAAAGTATTTGTGCTAATGTTATGACCCGGTTTCTAGACTTAGTTTCAGTAGTTTCTATTTAAGTGTCTAATAATGCTTTAATTAGTTTAAGAAGTTCATTGATGTTTTTTATTTAATAAAATGGTGTTGGTGTAAGAGACCTCTCCTATCAAAAGCAGGCTCTATATGTGTCGTTTACTTACACTCATATAATAAAAAAGTATCTTCACAAAATGGCATCATCCTCCTCCTTCAATCCATTTCTAGTAGAGTTATATTATGGGGGTGAGGTTTCTTACACCAAAGGGGTAGTTATAGGTGATGTATACACTCGTACTACTTCATTTTTTGTTACATATGGAATGTGTTATACCGATTTTGTTGATCGGAAATGTCAATGTGTTGGTGCTGAACGAGAATCAAGTCGTTTAGAATTAAAACTGTACTTTGAATACGGTGGTCGTCCACAATGTTCATTCATTCAACAAGAAAGTGATATGTACACAATATACCATATGACATCCATTGTTTTAGAATATATATGTAAAATTCATGTAAAATAGACATCGATATCTCCCAACGTCCAACAAGGTGGACACATGGAACTTTTACGGGGTCTTTCTTTATTTTAACCAGATCCATACCATCAAGTTCAAATGGAATCTCAAACTCATGTGTCAACTTACACTAGTTTGGATGAAACTGAAGATAGTGCAGTAGAAGAAGAAATGGAAGACACAGAAGATAGTGAACAATCTCCTTCAGAATCTGAATATGAATCTGAATCTGAACAAGATAAGATGCACCGATCCCTTCACTACCTCAGCAACGAAATCAAGGATTTACCGGTTTCCCCGGTATGAATGTTATTGGTACTACATGTGACATCTGCCCGAAACCCGAAACCCGAATGCCCGACTCGAACCCGAAGTTGTCTATCCTCATTGCATTCGTATTTATTTTTCTCAAAATGATGTAACGTAGTATAATTTAATATGTCGGATCTTAATGCTATATTCCCGTCTTTAATGTTTATCGACCAATTAATTTCAAAGTTATAATAAAAATATATCTCTAAAGTATATACATACATATATATATATATATATATATATATATATATAAAAGTTTATAAAGAGTTTTATAAAAACAAAAACTATTATGGTCTCAAATAACCATTCCAACGCCATAACTGAACTAAAAATATAAAAACGTCATTTCTACGAACGTTTCAATTTATTTAGTTAAGTTAGTTAGTTAATATAATATATAAAACTAACTTTGTGCCAAAACTGTCAAGTCTTAAACCTGAATTAAAAGTTTATAATTCAAAACAAAACAACTTGAAACCAGAAGGGCTGGTTGTGTAAAATTCATTTAAACCCAACCCCCCACCCTCGCAAACCCCGTCATTCCGGCAGAAGGCTCCGACGCCCCTTTCCGGCCAAACGCGTTTTTCCGGTGACCTCTAAAACGCGTTATTTCCATTTATAATCTAGTCAAATCTTTCCAAAATCGTTCCCTTGAAAGTTTCGAACCCTCCTAAATGTGTATAACGCGTTTACAGCAAGATTTACGCTAATTAATTCATGTAATGGTCATTCCGTTAATCCCAATTCCGAAAATAGATACAAACTCTGCAATTACCTCAATTCTATCGGCATACACACTATCCACTACGCGCATTTGCTACCCACTGATCCAATTCCTCGCAATCATTCTCACAAAACTGTAAGTAACCCTCGTTTCATTCGAACTTGTTCTTCCTCGTTTGGTCACTGAATCTTTGATTAAACCTGCAATTGTATTAGGGCTTTCCATTGTTGCATCACGAGGTATGTTTCTGCAAGAAGAATCGAATTCTAACAACCTCTGCATACCATTTTGATCTCGCTCCAGCCGTCTTTGTTCATCATTGTTCTTCGTTCCATTTCGTTCCAATCCAAGTAAGTGTTATATATCATTTTGCTCGTGTTTCTGTGGGGATCAAAAGCCCTAACCTGTTTTTGGAGTTGGTTATCATTTTCGGATCCAATTTGGGGATTTTAGATTCTAGGGTTCCATTTGAAAATGGGTGGTTCTAGTTAAAGTTAAATAAATTTAAAAACGAGAAAATATCAATATGTGCTTCTGGTTCAGCGGTTCCAAGTTTCTGTTGTGTGCATGTTGACCCGGGTTCGAGTCCCCTTGTCACCCTCTCATTTAAAACTCATTTTTATACATTTTAAGCATCACACTACTTTTCCTAAATAACCTAAATAACACCTTTTATGTCAAAAATATTTTTATAGATTTCAAAACTTATAAATTCAAATATATACTAATAACAAAATTACATGTTTACATTTTAAAATTGTACAAATGTTTTGTTTAGTAGCAAACTAAAAATGGATCCTTATAAAATATATATATTCGATTACGAAAATACTATTACGTTTTGTACCATAATTTCAATTTATAATTTAAAACCCTAAATCCAAATCCGAAACCCTAAATTTCGGATTTTGATTCTAGTTACTATTGTTTTGTTTCTAAACTAGGGTTTTCCCAATTAATTAGGTGATACTAATATTTGGGCAACCCTCGATTCTCTTTGGCTGCGATTCTATTGTTTCGGTTACTTTTGCATTTCAAGGTAAGTAAATTCACTCCCCTTTTTACTATTACGTTTTGGGGCTGAAATACGTTTCTAGTTACTATACAATGTTTTCAATTTTCTATTTGTTTTCCAAAAGAGATCATAAAATGTGTTAGTCTTGACTCGCGACAAGTTGCAATCCTTATGTGGTAGTTTAAAGTAGTATATTACTTGTAATTTTCACCGGTACAATGTTAGCGCTAATGGTCTGACAAACCCACCTACACTTTACAACATCGATAGGTGATTTAAACCCGGCGATTCTATACAATGGTTACTAGTTACTATACTGTGATACTTGTTGCTATGTTACTATGTCCCTTCGATACTAAAACAATTTTTGATAACTTACATTCGAGACGGTTAAATGACACTTATCACTAATTGCACCATGAGTTGGTTCCTCATGACAAATGATTACAAGTTGCTATACAATGATGGTGTTCAATGGGTGTTCAATGTGTTCATGTGTTCTATGGTCAAAGGTTGAGTAATATGATGAAATAGCTATGCATGTAAGATTGCGCAGCATATTATGATGATCTCGGATTTTCTATACTATTATTTATCAACTGTGGTTTACTCACTAGCTTTAAATAACTAACTTTATTTTTACATATTTCAGGTAATGTTGAGCGTTTTTGCTTTCGAGACATTTAGGATGCTTATTGGACCTAGAATAAATCGGAATTAAACGCTATTAATTGTTGGCTTTTATTTATGTTTTAATGCTATTTATTCCGCATTTATGTCACAACAATTATTGCTTTAATGATATTAAAATATGCTTTTAGTGTGCCATGTGTTTTGTACTATTGATATTCAATTCACTTGACGCGCCCGGTGTTTTTCCGTCGCCAGGCGAGGTGTCACAGTTTGGTATCAGAGCCATGGTTATAGGGAACTAGGATAGGGTATTAGAAACACACCGACCTAGACTATAACCTAAGAGTCCTTAGTGCAACTAGATGTACTTAGGAATTCTTTTGAACTTATTTGTTTTTCCTTCTACGAACCTTTGTATGCTTTTCTTAATCTCATTTCTTATCCGATTTCGCGAAGGAGCTACAAGAGACTCGTCTGTAAGATTAGGATCTTCTCTTTGTGGAATCTCGTCGTCGTCTTAAGTGAGTTTGAAACGTGAGAACGTGTGCAATCTGGAAGGGGGAACACCTGTATCACGGACATCCTGTCTAAGGCAAAGCATTTCGTATAAATTTCTTTAAGAGATTTGTAGGCTTACCTGGGGATGGACGAGATGAGTGTGACCCTAGAGGCTAAAGCACGCCTTCTCGAATACGTTGAAAACGAACTTAACACTTTGATAAGTCTTAAGTGTCCAAAACCAAGACACATTCCTAAGCCTTCAAATTCTATTTACTTATGGATGCTATAATTATTATTTTCTATAATTTCAGATTTATTCCAATGGGTTTCTATATTATTTCAAATGTTATTTCAAGTTTGCTTATTTACATTTCAATGGTTTTCAAGTGATTACTATGTTATGGGTTCTAAAAATTCTATGAAAAATTCAAAGTACAATTGTCCTTTTTATTCAATACAAAATTTCATTACAACTTAAGTTATTCAAAATTTCCTTATGTCTTATGAAAATCCTTTATCTATCCTATCTTGTAGAATGACAACAAGACGTGAACGATTCGCAAATACCATCGTGACCCAAATGTTCTAAATCAAAACTAAGAGATATATTGACTAACCTCAGTCGAATTATAAAAACTTCAAAACAAATATCAAATACCAAATCTAAGGCACTTCTAATCTCAATTTAATTATCGAATCTCATATGACAGACCTTATTCATGAATCCTGAAATCTCGTAATGAATTTACTACTTAATTATGTCAACACATTCGTTTGATTTACAAATCGAACGTTTACCACCAAAGTACCTCAACTTGATCTCAATACTCCAATGTTGTCTATACTACTCATTTAATCATAAGATTCTAATCCAATTTCTAATCCGCCATTTAATTCGTTTTCCAAAACTTAACGTGAACTCACTACACATCTATTCCTAAACTCAATGAACTAAAACATTTCAATTGTATATATGATCACTAATGAACTTCTATACATCTCGCTTCTATAAACTCATTCAAACCCAACGTGTTTTAGTGTAAACTTTGTACCTAAAATACTATGTTTTATCAATGGTTCTTTTTTTGTAAAACTACCAACCGATAGCTAATTGTATTAAAAAAATGATTTCCTTATCTTCTAAATATATATATATATATATATATATATATATATATATATATATATATATATATAAAATTATGATAAATGATTTCTTTAAAATGGATTGGTTATTTTAATGATTACACAACATTATCACGTCTTCTCAATTATGATACAAAGACTTACCACAAGCACCATGTTATATGTTTTCTAATACCGGGTACTTAAAACTTAGAGTGTGTCGTTTATGTATTTTCAAATCAATCCCCTTATCTATGATAAAGATTTAAAACCTTCAACTTTTTATACATTTATTAACTATGTAGTTTTCTTTTAAAACCACCTTATAGAGAAATAACATAAATACTTATTACATTGTTTACCACCATAATCAACGCACCCGGTTTACCTAAGAGCTTTGTTATATGAACTCAAATGTTTTAAAGTCAAAACCAATAGGAATCGAGTACATCCACAACATAAATCGGAACAATCACATTATCAGATGTTCATGAAACTAATGTTTTTTTCTATAATCCTAATAAACTATCAATTAATACTTATGAACTTAACATCAAATGACCTCTACATCTCACACATAAAGTGAGTTTTCAAAAACTTAAGTTGTTACAAATTTTGGTACTCGAATTTGACTAGTTATGTCGGTTAACAAAACTATTTACAAGAGCAGTGACCGTCTAAACTCAACTCTCTCGAATCATTAATTTTTTTTTACTTTTTTTTATCATCTTAAGCTATACTTCACACGAACTAAATCCTATTGATTATGATTTGGAACCTATGTGTATCATTTTTACCCTAAACTCAGAAATTTTTGTGTACATCTGACTCGCACGTGATCGAATGAGTTGTGGGGTCCATGCAAAAACTAAAGTAATTACGGGTGCACACAGAATTATGAAAGTTGGTGCATGGAAACCATAGCAAGTTTTTGTCAGGTGTTTGAGGGCAATGCGACAAATGTGGGATGACAAGAGCATGGTGGGTACGCCGCTGACACTTCCTATATATAAATGCTTCTGTCATAGTGTCAAATGCAATGTTGTTTCGATCTATGAACTTTCGTGTTGTTCTAAGTATCCTATTCATACAATAAAACATATCGACCATCACCGACTGAGGTAAACTATATACAACCTAAGTGATCTAAAGTAACAAACATATTTATATCTGAACCTATGTAGAAATCAGAAATCAAATCTTATCATGAAGAAATCAAGATTTAACAATTATTTATGCATATCACCATTGGTCATCCAGTGCTTAGTTGGTGAATTCTAATTCAACTCCCCGAGATTAACGTAACCGTCTTCAAATAAGAAGAGTTAACTAAAGTAATTACACATATACAGGAAAGTTAATTAACCGCATCTTTTCGTTTCATCTTTTGTTTTGGTTTGAGAAAATTTCGGGACGAAATTTCTATAAGAAGGGGAGACTGTGACAACTGCCCGAAACCCGAATGCCCGACTCGCACCCGAAGTTGTCTATCCTCATTGCATTCGTATATATTTTTCTCAAAAATGATGTAACGTAATATAATTTAATATGTCGGATCTTAATGCTATATTCCCGTCTTTAATGTTTATCGACCAATTAATTTCAAAGTTATAATAAAAATATATCTCTAAAGTATATACATATATATATATATATATATATATATAAAGTTTATAAAGAGTTTTATAAAAACAAAAACTATTATGGTCTCAAATAACCATTCCAACGCCATAACTGAACTAAAAATATAAAAACGTCATTTCTACGAACGTTTCAATTTATTTAGTTAAGTTAGTTAGTTAATATAATATATAAAACTAACTTTGTGCCAAAACTGTCAAGTCTTAAACCTGAATTAAAAGTTTATAATTCAAAACAAAACAACTTGAAACCAGAAGGGCTGGTTGTGTAAAATTCATTTAAACCCAACCCCCCACCCTCGCAAACCCCGTCATTCTGGCAGAAGGCTTCGGCGCCCCTTTCCGGCCAAACGCGTTTTTCCGGTGACCTCTAAAACGCGTTATTTCCATTTGTAATCTAGTCAAACTTTCCAAAATCGTTCCCTTGAAAGTTTTGAACCCTCCTAAATGCGTATAACGCGTTTACAGCAAGATTTACGCTAATTAATTCATGTGACAAACCCACCTACACTTTACAACATCGATAGGTGATTTAAACCCGACGATTCGATCTATACAATGGTTACTAGTTACTATACTGTGATACTTGTTGCTATGTTACTATGTCCCTTCGATGCTAAAACAATTTTTGATAACTTACATTCGAGACGGTTAAATGACACTTATCACTAATTGCACCATGAGTTGGTTCCTCATGACAAATGATTACAAGTTGCTATACAATGATGGTGTTCAATGGGTGTTCAATGTGTTCATGTGTTCTATGGTCAAAGGTTGAGTAATATGATGAAATAGCTATGCATGTAAGATTGCGCAACATATTATGATGATCTCGGATTTTCTATACTATTATTTATCAACTGTGGTTTACTCACTAGCTTTAAATAGCTAACTTTATTTTTACATATTTCAGGTAATGTTGAACGTTTTTGCTTTCGAGACATTTAGGATGCTTATTGGACCTAAAATAAATCGGAATTAAACGCTATTAATTGTTGGCTTTTATTTATGTTTTAATGCTATTTATTCCGCATTTATGTCACAACAATTATTGTTTTAATGATTTTAAAATATGCTTTTAGTGTGCCATGTGCTTTGTACTATTGATATCCAATTCACTTGACGCGCCCGGTGTTTTTCCGCCGCTTGGCAGGGTGTCACACTACAATGGATCAGGACTATATGACTCTTGATAATTTCGGTGAAGATGAGATGCGATTTTGGAATGCTGAAACAGGTGGTGAGATAACTTTAAATATGTATTTCCCATCCAAAGAGCAGGTTGACTATGCAGTCCGGTTATGGAATGTTTCTCAGAACAAAGAGATTTTTATGAAGAACACAAGACCTGATGTTTTCAAAGTAGTATGTAGAAGCACTAGAGAGTCAAACAACGAAACACCTTGTCGTTGGATTGTATCTGCGAGAAAATTTAAAAATTCCAACTATTTCAGGGTCACCCAATGGACCCCTGCACATAGCTGTTTCTCCATTGTGATGCGCAACAACAATGAAGCCCTTAGATCCAAGATGGTGGCGGAAGAAATCAAAGAACAAATTAAGGTAGATTTACCACTTTCTGTGAAACAAATTCAAGCTTTGATTAAAGAGAAGCTTCATGTTGATATAACTTATGCCAATGGTTGGGCAGCTAGAAAAAAAGCCATCGAAAAAATATACAGTACCTGGGATGAAAACTTTCGTGCTTTGCCTAGCTACCTGCATGCGCTGCAATAATCAAACCCTGGCACAGTTGTGCAGTGGTTATTCCATCCCAATGGGACACATGACGGGGAAGTGTTTATCTTCAAGTATGTTTTTTGGGCATTCCACCCGAATATTGAAGCTTTTTGTTACTGCATTCCGGTGATATTTATAGATGCCACACATCTAAAGGGGCCATACAAGGGGAAAATATTGATAGCCGTTTCAAAAAACGCCAACAATATGATATTGCATGTGGCGTACGCCCTCGTTGACGAAGAGACCAACGATAGCTGGAAGTGGATTCTTCAGCAGGTCTAGGAGAATGTTCAAGACCCCCGAGAACGCAAGCTTTGTGTCATATCAGATCGACATGCCGGTATATTGCACACCATGAATAACATGGAAGCCTGAAAAGAACCCCATGGCCACCACCGATTTTGTCTAAGACACGTTAGAAGCAACTTCGCGAGCAAGTTCAAGAACATGACCCTGAAAAGAATGTGTTGGTTGATCGGGAGCACAACACAGGAGCCAAAGTATGAACGTCTAATGAGGGAGCTTGAAGCAACAAACAAAGCAGCGTCGCGGTACCTAAAGCAAATCGATAAAACCAAGTGGATGCTCCTTTATGACAAAGGCATGCGTCGATGGGGTAACCTCACCACCAACATATCAGAATGCATGAATAACGTGTTACGTGGTGCCAGGATGCTCCCAATACAAGATTTATTTAGTATACTTTTAAGAGGGACGTTGATCAGTACGCTAAGAACTACAACACCGCTCTTACTTGCTTGACAATCTTTCTAGAACACATGTAGAATGTTTTTCGTAAACGTGAGATAATTGCACGAGAACACCGGTGTATCCTTATTCCGCCAAAGACAAGCGATATATGGTGGAGACCAGGATTCAAACATCTGACGAAACTGGCATCTATCACTACACGGTTGAATATAAGGATAAAACTTGCACGTGTGGAAGGTGGCAAAATTACCAGTTCCCATATAGTCATGCTCTGGCTGTTTGCCATCACCTAAAATAGGATCCTAAAGAAAATTGTTAGTCACTGGTTCTATTCAGAGATCTACCGTGTACAATACAAAGGTGATTTTAACCCAGTGCCGCCAAAGAGTACATGGCAGTATGCCGGGTGGGTGATGGTTGTGGACCCAGACCGGCTTACTATCAAACGAGGCAGGCGTCGTGCAAGAAGAATGTTTAATGAGATGGATATCAACTATCCCGAAGACAGGACGAGACGTATGTGTTCGGGTTGTAAGCAGACGGGTCACATTGTAAACAGGTGTCCAAGCCGACACAATTAATAGCTTATAATTTAATACGATTTATGTATCATGATTCCCGTTGTTGACTTTTTGTGCTAGTTAAGTTGATTATATAAGTTTTATTCTACTTGCGATTATTTTGTACCATATTCTACACTATAAGTTGATTATGTAAGTTTTAATTTATGGAATATTAAATTTTCTGCAATGTTGATGGCAGAATAAATTTGCCTGAAAAAGTTGATGTAAATTACAATCATGAAATTTGATGGATGTAAAGTTGATGGATGTTAATGTAAAGTTGATGGATGCATGCAATAATAAAAACGTGTATATAAAGCTATTGCAATAATAAGTGATGGTAATTGATTGTCTTAATGGAGTGGTCAAAACCTGCAATAATAAATTTGATTCCTCTTTGATTTTTTTTTAAGTTGTTTGGAGGATAGTGGATGGTAGTTGATGGTAAATTTTTTTTCGGTCACATGTTAAACTGGTTAAATGTCAGTTGGGATTATTTTAAGCCCATGAATTTAACTAAATAAAGTCCAAATTTTTTTAAAAAATTTTACTTTTCCGAACCGATCTAACCTGTTCGAACCGTCCGAATCCCGGTTCAACCGGTTGACCGGTTTGAACCAGCCGATCCTTTGTACTAAAAACGAACCTATATGGTTCGGTCGGTCCAACCCCGAATCCCGGTCTGACCGGTTCAACCGGCCGAACCGATCCGAACCTGAAAACATTACTTTATTCATCTCTATCACAATTTTTTTTTAAACATGTTAAACGGAGTTAACAAAGGTGGGTTTTGGGTTTAAAGGGTGACTGCATGTGGCAGGAGCGGTCCACTTTAAAATACAAATCTTCAATGGTGAGCGCTGGTGGCAGGGGCGGTCACCTCTGCAACCGGCTGACAACAACAGTACCCGTTATTTCCTTGTGCTACGATCACTGCTGGCACCTACGGTTCTACTCTTTTCCTCTTTTTCCTCAAACAAAATCCATTTACCTCTTTTTTTTTTTCTTAAAAACATCGGTTTGAAAAAAAAATTCACAATATCAAATCAATCTATTACACACACACATATAGAGTGAGGTTCACCTACATAGTGTTATAAATCTAAGAAGGCTAAGAAGCAATAAGAGATTGACATGTGGCATCTAGGAAAATTAGGAGAGGGGGTATTTTAGTCATGCCCACTTTTTTAAATATTCTCTCTCCACATGCAAGTCACATGTCAATTCCCTCACTTTTTTAAAACGTTTATAACTTTTACATACGACATTATTTTTTTAAACAAATTACACCATAAAAACTAGAATTTTTTTATCTTTAAAACGCGTATAATATTGATATATAAAAAACAAACTTTTTTTTCACAATTTTTCAGCTCATTGTGTCTAACGTCAGGTCATTGTGTCTTCCGTCATGTCATTGTGTCTTTCATCAGGTCATTGTGTGATTGTGTCATCCGTAAGGTTGTTGTGTCATTCATCGGGTCTTTGTGTAATCTTATTTGACAAGTATTACACAATGATCTAATAATAATTACACAATAACACAAAAAGTATTTCAAAGATCTTGCTCTCACATCATCCTCCTTAAAAAATAAATAAACAAAACTTAAAAAAACTACTATTTTCTCATTGTGTCTTTTTTCATTGTGTCTAATAAAAAATAAAAAAAACGGTAATTTTTTTAATTTTTTTTAATTTTTCGTTTATTTATTTTCTGAAAGAGGAATACATGGGGAACAAGGTCTCCGAACCATTTTTTTCAAATTTGATTTATATTGTAAGTTATAATTTTTTTAAAAGTGTCATTATGTCTTTGTTTACCATTGTGTCATTCTCACACTTTGTAATAAAAAATGACGTTGTCTTTGAACATTTCTCAAACACATATTAATAATTTGTGTCACGGTGATAATTTCTAAACACATAATATGACACAACAAATATTTATAATAAGATGATATTATATAATGACTTAAGAATGAACCGATAAAAGTGATATTTCACTAGCTATAATAAAACACAATCACATGATATTACACAAGGACTAGACAAGTGCCGAAATTTTTTTTTATTTTTTATAAATCAATGTTATACGAGTTTTAAAGATAACAAAACACTTGTTTTTTTGGTGTAATTTTTTTTAAAAAATAATATCGTATCCAAAAGTTATGAAAGTTTTAAAAAAAGTGGGGGAATTGGCATGTGCCTTGCATGTGGAGAGAGAAAGTCAACAAAAGTGGCTATGACTAATTTACCCTTCCACCAATTTCTTTTCTTACAAATTGATCTCAACCATTAAAAAAGAGATCTAAAGGTCATAAATCCTTCTTAGCCTTCTTAGATTTCCAACACTATGTAGGATAACTCTCATCCACACATATATATATATATATATATATATATATATATACATATATATATATATACATGAACACGGTCACGCAACATACACACATATATAAACAAAGTTTCATACGTACAACATACATCTAAACTGGCACACAGGCATACACCTTTGGAATCACCAAAACTTGACTAAACGCATGATCGTAGTCACATATACATCGCACATGTGTACGCATACAAACCGAGTTGAAACGAATCCAAATAGTATCCGAAACACGAGAACCCGTAACGAAACCGAAAACGTCTAAATCATAAAATATAGTAGTGGAACCGGACATACCGATGGTTGACAATGGAAGAAACAATGCTTGAGGGCGATGACGACAGTGGTTGCTAGAGTTGTACGAACGACTAATGTGGCTGTTGCGTTTCTGCTGCTTTGTTTTTTTTTAACAGCAACACCGAAAAACCCCCTGGTTAGACCACCGGAAGGCAACCACCCCATTACGAGCTACTCCACAGAAGCCCCCGTTGCACCCCCCCTAAGGAGGAAACCCACCCGGATAAAATGGGAAAACCTCCCCCGCCAAGGATAAAACCCCTGACCTTGTGGAACCTAAAGACTTGCGTCTTACCGTTGGGCCACCACCCCCAACAGCTTCTGCTGCTTTGTTGCTCAACATTATTTGTGGTGGATAAGCTGGTGTATGGTGGTGTTAATTAAAAGACGACGGGTGGTGATGGCTGGTGTTGTAAAGGTGATCGAAGACGGTGGTAGTGGTCTTGTGGAGGCTAAAACAGTTACGGCGGCAGATGTTGCTTTGTTCTATGTTGCTACGGTTATTAGTGGTGACGATGGAAAACCAATGACGATGTGGTTGTTCAATGTGGCTGTCGACGACAGTTCATGGTTGTTAGGGTTTTGCAAATGGAGATGGTTGTGGAATTTTTTTTCAAACCGGTACGTTTAAGAAAAAAAAGAGGTAAATAGATTTGGTTGAGGTAAAAAGAAAAAAAATAGTAAAACCGTTCATGGCACCAGCGGTCGTTGCAGAGGAAGTGAATGCATACTGTTGGTTGTTAGTGGTGACCGCCCCTGCCACCAAAGGTCACCATTGAAAGTGTGATATTTAAGAGTGACCGCCCCTGCCACCTGCGGTCCCTATTTAAACCCAAAACCCAACTTTATTTTACTCTGTTTAATCCGTTTAACCCGTTTAAGATGTTAAAAAAAATTTACAATTAACTACCATCCACTATCCTCCAAACAACTTCAAAAAAATTCAAAGAGGAATCAAATTTATTATTGCAGGTTTTGACCACTCCATTAAGACAATCAATTACCATCACTGATTATTGCTGCAGCTTTGCAGGTTTTTATTATCAACATTATTGCAGCAGCTTTTGCAGCAAATAAATAAATAAATGAAGAAGACAAATAATGCAGGCTTTGCAGGTTTTTATTTTTGCAGGCATCCATCAACTTTAAACCCATCAAATTTCATGATTGTAAATTACATCAACTTTTTCAGGCATATTTATTATGCCATCAACTTTACAGGCAAATTTATATCCCATAATATAAAACTTACATAATCAACTTATAGGGTAGAATAGGATACAAAATAATCACAAGTAGAATAAAACTTATATAATCAACTTAACTAGCACAAAAAGTCAACAGTGAGAATCATGATACATAAATCGTATTAAATTATAAGCTATGTCGGCTTGGACACCTGTTTACCATGTGACCCGTCTGCTTTCAACCCGAACACCTACGTCTCGTCCCTTCCTCGGGATAGTTGATATCCATCACATTAAACATTCTTCTTGCACGACGCCTGCCTCGTTGGACAGTAAACCGGCCTGTGTCCGCACCCATCAACCACCCGGCATACGGCCATGTACTCTTTGGCGGCACTGGGTTAAAATCACCATTTTATTGTGCACGGTAGATCTCTAAATAGAACCGGTGACTAGCAGTTTCTTTAGGATCCTGTTTTAGGTGATGGCAAACAGCCAGAGCATGACTCATGGGAATCGGTAATTTTGCCACCTTCCACACGTGTAAGTTTTATCTTTATATTCAACCGTGTAGTGATAGCTGCCAGTTTCGTCAGACGTTTGAATCCTGGTCTCCACCATATATCGCTTGTTTCTGGCGGAATAAGGATACACTCGGTATTCTCGTGCAATTATCTCACGTTGACGGAAAACATTCAACATGCATTCTGGAAAGTTTGTCAAGCAATTAAGAGCGGTGTTGTAGTTCTTAGCGTACTAATCAACGTCCCTCTTAAAAGTATACTCGATTAAAGCCTGTATTGGGAGCATCCTGGCACCACATAACACGTTATTCATGCATTCTGATATGTTGGTGGTGAGGTTACCCCATCGGCGAATGCCCCTGTCATAAAGGAGCGTCCACTTAGTTTTATCGATTTGTTTTAGGTACCGCGATGCTGCTTTGTTTGTTGCTTCAAGCTCCCTCATTAGACGTTCATACTTTGGCTCCTGTGTTGTGCTCCCGATCATCCAACACAGTCTTTTCAGGGTCACGTTCTTGAACTTGCTCGCGATGTTGCTTCTAACGTGTCTTAGACAAAATCGGTGATGGGCATGGGGTTCTTTC
This sequence comes from Tagetes erecta, assembly GCA_030867185.1. Taxonomy (NCBI): domain Eukaryota; kingdom Viridiplantae; phylum Streptophyta; class Magnoliopsida; order Asterales; family Asteraceae; genus Tagetes; species Tagetes erecta. The sequence continues at coordinate 65,789,766 of CM061488.1, forward strand.
CAGGCTTCCAAGTTATTCGTGGCATGCAATATACCTGCATGTCGATTTGATATGACACAAAGCTTGTGTTGTCGGGGGTCTTGAACATTCTCCTGGAATTGCTGAAGAAACCACTTCCGGCTATCGTTGGTCTCTTCGTTAACGAGGGCGTACGCCATAGGCAATATCATATTGTTAGCGTTTTTTGAAACAGCTATCAATATTTTCCCCTTGTATGGCCCCTTCAGATGGGTGGCATCTACAGATATCACCGGAATGCAGTAACGAAAAGCTTCAATATGCAGGTGGAAGGCACAAAAAACATACTTGAAGACAAACGCTTCCCCGTCAGGTGGCCCATTGGGATGAAATAACCACTGCACAAACGTGCCAGGGTTTGATTGTTGTAGCGCATGCAGGTAGCTAGGCAAAGCACAGAAGTTTTCATCCCAGGTACCGTATATTTTTTCGATGGCTTTTTTTTCTAGCGACCCAACCCTCGACACAAGTTATATCAACATGAAGCTTCTCTTTTATCAAAGCTTGAATTTGTTTCATAGAAAGTGATAAATCTACCTTAATTTGTTCTTTGATTTCTTCCGCCACCATCTTGGATCTAAGGGCTCGATTGTTGTTGCGCGTCACAGTGGTGAAGCAGCTATGTACAGGGGTTTCGTTTTTTGATTCTCTTGTGCTTCTACATACTACTTTGAAAACATCAGGTCTTGTGTTCTTCATAAAAATCTCTCTATTCTGAGAAACATTCCATAACCGGACTACATAGTCAACCTGCTCTTTGGATGTGATATACATATTTAAAGCTATCTCACCACCTGTTTCAGCATTCCAAAATCGCATCTCGTCTTCACCGAAATTATCAAGAGCCATATAGTCCTGATCCATTGCAGTACTAATAACATTCATACCAGGGAAACCGGTAAATCCTTGACTTCGTTGCTGAGGTAGAGAAGTGATCGGTGCATCTTCCTCTTGCTCAGATTCAGATTCAGATACATATTCAGATTCTGAAGGAGATTGTTCACTCTCTTCCGTGTCTTCCATTTCTTCTTCTACTGCCCTATCTTCTATTTCTTCAATTTCTTCTTCTACTGCCCTATCTTCAGTTTCATCCAAACTAGTGCAAGTTGACACTTGAGTTTGAGATTCCATTTGAACTTGATGGTTCGGATCTGGTTGAAATAAAGAAAGACCCCGTAAAAGTTCCATGTGTCCACCTTGTTAGACGTTGGGAGATATCGATGTCCATTTTACATGAATTTTACATATATATTCTGAAACAATGGATGCCATATGGTATATTGTGTACATATCACTTTCTTGTTGAATGAATGAACATTGTGGACGACCACTGTATTCAAAGTAAAGTTTTAATTCTAGACGACTTGATTCTCGTTCAGCACCAACACATTGACATATCCGATCAACAAAATCGGTATAACTCATTCCATATGTAACAAAAAATGAAGTAGTACGAGTGTATACATCACCTATAACTACCCCTTCGGTGTAAGAAACCTCACCCCCATAATATAACTCTACTAGAAATGGATTGGAGGAGGAGGATGATGCCATTTTGTGAAGATACTTTTTTTTATTATATGAGTGTAAGTAAAAGTTTATGAGAATGGATTGATTTGGGGGTGGGTGAGTCCATATATATAAAGAAATTAGACAAATATAGAGCCTGCTTTTGGTAGGAGAGGTCTCTTACACCAACACCATTTTATTAAACAAAAAACATCATTGAACTTCTTAGACTAATTAAAGCATTATTAGACACTCAAATAGAAACTACTTAAACTAAGTCTAGACACCGGGTCATAACATTAGCACAACTACTTTAATAATTAAAATAGTCTATAGCAAACTGGAGCATCTTCTCGCACATGTGGTCGCCAGGTTCCACTTTTTACGTCTTTCCCGATATCTTCATTTAACTCTTCTTTTACAACATACAACTCGATCTCCCAGGCCCCATTAACTCCAATGTGAAGTTAATAATGTTACAGCTTCACTATTTCTCAGTGGAAGCAACCGGGTATCGAGATCACCGACCGGTTGTTTAAAATAAAACCGTAAATTCCAGGGAATAAACCCATAACCAAATTCTGGATAAATAAGTTACATCTCTGATACGGTAAATTCATGGACTTTTAAAAAGTCAACGAAAGTTATGCTACCGTAATCATATGTTCTACCCGGCATCCCAGTAAAATACCCACCATGGTAAACTTTAAGGCTAAAATACTCAGGTCTGTCCGCATAAAGCTCTTCAACAACCTCTGGTGGGCCAGACTCATTTACGGATCTAAGCTGAAATCTTGCACGAGGATAAAAACAATCTGGAAAGTTGCTCATGATATGTTGGTATGATGAATTTGTGAGATAAATGGACGATGGTAAATATGATGTATATGTTGGTATTTATAATACTTTATATATTTAGTATAATAATGTGAGTCGTAGAATTGACGATGATGTTAGTTTAGTTAATGACGGTAATGCTACCAAATGATGATGTTGTAGATGAAAAATGTTAGTTATAATTTGACGATAACGTCATAAGTATGGGTTTAAACGTTCATGTTGAATTAATATGAACATGAACATTTTTTATTTGTAGAAGCGCACTCTAAGGTGAGTCTCTTTGCTCGCTTCTAAATCATTTCGGGGAGAGAACATACAAAACTATTTTATACGACCTTGGGCTGCGTGTTATGCTTTCGGGCAGGGTCTTTCCGTAACTATTTTAATAAATAAATTTTCTATTGTTTCTATTGTCTAATGGCTTATTTTATTTGAGCATAAACGTTCCACCAAAAAGTCCTTTCCTTTAGTCGAGATTATTAATATACAGTGGGTATAACAAGGAAATTTGAGTAGTACTACCGGTCGGAAGGCCCCATCACGTTGGTAGGGTTCCAGGTGTGCAGATTGTCCTTGGAACTTTTTGTCATCTAGTTTGATGGCAGTAAGGTAAACAACACAACGTTCATTTTAATCTCGACATGCTCATGTAGTAAGCGAGGTGGTCTTACAAACCAGCAATAGTAAATGAACTTTATCAGTTAAACTGTATTTTGATATTTATATACTTTTGATAAATATCTCATTGAGCTCACCAACATGTGTTGACCATTTTAGTATGTTTTTCAGGTGGCTAGGAGCTATGCACGTAGGACATATCATGCATGAGTTGCTTTATTTTGTTTTGAAACTTTTAGTTATAATTGTTGGCTTTATTAAAAACAATTGCCGGTTTTGTGCTAGACTATTGAGCACATATTTTAAGTCGGTATTGTGCTAGACTATTGACCCCAAGTTTTATTGGTTTTGTGCTAGACTATTGAGCACAAGTATAATTTGGATTATTGAGTTTAATTGAAAGCTTCCGCTAAACTTTGAAAACTTACATTTTATTACCTTGAGTTTAGGACCATTCTCTACATTAAACTTTTGTTAAAAATAATCGAGTCAGTGTTACTGTAACTAATGGCTTGAGATCCTGGTATGTCACACGCCTAATGGATATCTCGTTGTGGAAAATTGAGGTTGTGACAAATAAAGTGGATAATTCGAGTCATGATATCTCTACTTTTTAAACCTCTGTTGTTGTTACCAACAACACTACCATAGCAATTGTGTGCATTCACCCATCTAGATATTCTCCACATTTTGTGATTTTTACGCATAGTACCATACACATACCAACCACATTGAGGACCATTAGGCAGATCACTACTGTAATGAGGGTTAAGTGTGTAACATTTTGCTCTATACGTGTTTCTTTTACTTTCAATAACCCACGGCTCACGGTTACGTGCAAGATTTCATAACCGTACTATGTGAGACAAATCTTCTTTTGATTTAAAGTACATGCCGACACAGATTTCTTTCGATTCTTTATTCCATAAATCTGTGTATTCTTCATCGTCAAAATTAGCAGCTTCATAATTTCTTAATTCTTGGGGATCTTCAGAATAAGTCACATCCCCATAAGATTTTCCTTGACTAACCGCATAATTATGGTGGTCTACAACTTCATACTCGTCTCCATTGTCGGTTGATTACACATGTGACGGGACCGGTTCGGTATCTTCACTTGTTTGTGAAATATCATCATCCGAGTTGTCAAAACCTATGTGGTCATCGTCATTTAGATCAACATTTGAAATATACTTTGCATCAATTTACTTGATGGACTGGCTTGATGATCATGTGAAGTTGCATTGCCTCGAAAAAAAATAGTAATTGTTTCTTCGGGTACCGCAGATACAGAAAAACTCCGTAGAAGATCCGTACAACTTGATTGTTGGACTGAGATTACTGACTCCAAAATTACGTGAATATGTCCAATGAAATTTTCCACATATTCTGTCAATTGATACAAAACTTCAAAACTTGAGTCACTAAAAATTTCGAATATTTGAGGAAACCCATCGTACGTGTAAAATAATTTGAATTTCAGCTGATAAAACTCCCGTTGAAGTTGAGATGACTGTAAATGAAATTAACAAACGATTTGTATGTCATTTTTTTTATGAAGAACAATAGTGGTACTTCTGCTAGAAGCATTACAAATAACATTTGCGTTTACAAACGAAACTTCACCACCACAGTATAACTGTAGAGAATAAGATCTAGACATGATTAGAGATGAGAGTGAGTTTTTTTTTAAGTTGTAGGTGAAGAGATTGTAGAAATGAAAGTGAGCTTTTTTTAAATTGTAGGTGAAGAGATTGTAGAAATGTAGATAGAGAGTGAGTTTGGTTGATAATGTGGTGTGTTTGGTTGATTATAGTTGTGAGTTATATAAGAAAGTTTTATTTTTTTTAATATAAATATTCACAACTAAAACCCGACAAACCCTAATTCGTTTTTTCCTAGAACTTGCCCATGACAGAGGCGAGTAGTACAAATCGTCCCATCATGTCACTATGCTTGTACCTTTGGTCAAAAAGTAGAAGATTCTGCAGAACTCGCCCCTGCTATGGGTGAGTTCTGGGAAACAAACAAAAAAAAGTGAATCTTTGGTCTGGCTCGCTTAACAATGTCTCAGAACCCACTCCTGCTTTTGGCCAAAACTGAGTATGGTAAGACGTAAGCTATAAGCAGATGACGTTAGAAAACTGATGCTCGCTTAGATCTAAAAATTTAAGAAAGTGACTAACTGGTCACCGATTAGGACACTAAAACAAAAACATGAAGAAAAAGTTAGTATTTCTATGATAAGAGTATTTAAATATGTTATGGTTTCACTTAACATGCAGTATATTAGTTTCAGTTTTTAAGAAACTAAAGTATTGGTTACTCGTTAGGAACTTAAGAGTTAAACTATCTAAGCATATTACACCAAATTGTATACTTTTAATGTTACACATATTCAAGTTTGCCTGAGTTGCATATGCATCTAGACATCTCAATTACACTTCGTTAACCTCCAACTGGGATCGTATGTTCCAACCACCACCACAAATATGGGAACCAATATTCGCTTCATCATCTTTTAATAACATACCAACAAAATTAAAGCAATGGGTTGAGATAAATCTATCTTCTTCTGACCCTGCGCGGCCATTAAGGCCAAAAGCATTAATTCTGGAAGGTGAAACTAGATGTGGGAAAACGTTATGGGCAAGGTCTTTAGGAAAACATAACTACATCTAGATATCTCACTGTCAGTAATTGCTTTAATTTGTCTAATACATACTCTTTTGGCTGGTTGCATCTGGATATGTGAAAAAATAGTTTTTTGCGTTAATGAAAAAATTTCGTTGAAGACGAGGCATATATTTATTGTTTGTTTTTGCAACTGTAGCTATCAGGGAAGATAACTCTATGCTTTAGTATCAGTGACATCGGTTCCCTTTATATACTGACAATGATGGGCAACCATCTAATATTACCGGTTGCCCGACCTGACCCATTTCTAAAACAACCAATAAAAAGCGAACACCTGGCATCGTAGATAATGCACGTTTTTTGGTAAAGTGTCAACAATGTCAGTGATGAATAGTGAAAGTTGGATGATTGTGATGAATAGTGAAAGTTGAATGATTGTGGTTCTTAGTAAAAAAAGATGATTGGAAGGATCATTCCAATTTTCATTTGTATTTCAAATGAAATGTTGCTTGTAAGCCTTATTGATTCTTGTCAAATACACATCTCATATTCTTACATGAAAATTATATGTGATGTATTTTTATTTTTATCAACATTGTACCTATAACCGTTATAGAAACAGTTTATGTTTCTTTTCTTTATATATTTAGTGTTTGTATATTTCTAGACGTTGCGTTTTTTATGGAAGATCAATTTTTGGCAACCCTTGCTCGTGTTCTGATTCAGAATTGGCTTCGCATTTTACAATGTCTTATATGAAATTAGGCCCGAATAAGTTCGTTGAATGGCTTGTTTGCATTCAACTTGAACATGATGAGGTATATAAAGGTTTACGGGATTTGGAACTGGGTGATAATAGCTCTATAAAAGATCAATGGGTCAGTGATGATGATGTCAATAACGTTGATGGTGGTATAGAATATACTGTAGTTGCTGAAGTTGATTTTAGCTCTACTAAAGATGTTTAAGTTTATATATAATGATGTTTTTGTTATAATAAATTTTGGCAATATCGACTATAATGCAATTCCAATATATGAATTACTATATAGTAAATTTAATATCATGATTTTCATAACTTGTACAATATGATACTCGTATTGGTCATAAAAGTAGTTGAATGCTCTAATACAATTATTACTAAAAATTACACCAAAGTTATCTAAGAATTTAAGAAAGTGGAATTTAAATCTAAGAAGAAACCCATTCGATGATGGAGTCAAGGTCGTCTATAACTTCAAGTTCAAAAACATTTGTGGATCTTCAGTCTCTATCGGAGGTTGTGGTTGAATTGAATTTGGAGATGTATGATGTATCACGTCTGTTTGTTGATTAAATGGACGTTGACGGTGGTCCATTATCTGAATGTATATATAGGGGGTTTTGTATTTCCTATATGTAGACGCCAATCTCTGCTTGATGTGCAGTGATGAGTTCCCCCGTGCGTGAATCCATTGTCTTTTAACCCGTAGTTTTGTGAAGTGAATATAGAACAACGACAGCAGAGCTTTAAATGTATTCTTCTTGCGGCCTTTGCTTTTTTTGGCTTATATTCTTTTTTGGTTAGGAGGAGAACAGGGGTTCTGAGAGGAAAACGAATGTTGCATTTCCTATAGTCCAGTTTTTTACATTTATATTGGAATGCCTATTGAGGTACTCTATATAAGAGGACTCATCACCTGGATTGCATAGTATGATGGTTGGAATTCCACCTTTAATTTGAAATGGTTTCCCGTACTTTCAGTTAGAAACCCAATTGGATTAGGCCCCTGTTATTTCTCTCTAGTGTTTTAAAGATTGTGGGTTTATGTCATCAATGACGTTATATTCATCATCATTAGAGTACAAAGAAGTTGACGGCTTGAAATCACACAGGTACTTAGAGATTGTTAAAATTCAATTCAACTTGCAGATTTACTCCTTGTGATGCGTTTAGCAAAAGCCCTAACACAATTTTGGATTATATTAACGATTTGATGATGATTGGATGAAGAACATGATGAACAAAAAGTGAAATCGCTTACGAGTTTCTGGAGGTTGACACGTGAAATTGAGATGTTTGAGAGTGAGAGTGAGAGGAATGGAGTGAATTGGTTGATTGAATTAGATTAGTTGTTTTGCAAAAATGGATGAACGAGTCACGAGTTGATTACGAGATAAATAAGATTAATTGGTGTTTAATTCATTGATTAAAGCTCGATCGATTGCTGCCAACGGATTCTAATTGATGAGATATTGCTTCGATTTATTGAATTCGGGTGTTTTGAATTGATTGAATAATGTGGGTTTATGATTCGGTTTTAGAAACAAGAAATTAAGTGGCGATTTGATGTTTAGATAGCGATTAAAAGTTTGAAACACACTTAGAACGAAGCTGGGACGATTTTATATTGGTTGGATTTTGTTAAATTTGGTTAAAAACATAACTTGGGACTCGCCAGAAAACAAGAATTCCTGCCAAAGTAGCCGGAAATGGAGAACACCGGAAATGCGGAGCATCAGCGAGGGGGGGTCTGGTTTGGGATTTTACAAGTTTGGTCCCTACTGTTTGTTTTGTTTATAATTTATAACTATAACTTTAATTACTAGTTTGAAACTTGTCACTTTTGACTCAAAGTTAATCAAGGTTTATTTCAGTACTAAAAAGCTCTTGTGTTGAATCAACCTGAATACGAGGTCTGCTAGTTCCTTCTCCATGTGGTACCGGTAAAGCTAAAACCACTTATGGCGAAGGCGTAAACGTCCAATCGTTTGGATCAAACTCGGCAACATTCCAGGGTTCAGCCAGAGTTATATGACTGTTGACCTCATTTTCATCGAAGCCTTCAACTGGTGCTTCTGGCATTAACTGTTCACTAGATATTTCTATAGGCCATCCTTGAGCTCCAGGCATCAAAGGATTATTCATTGGGTTATTTATAGAATTCTGGTCACTTAGGTCTTACATATAATGGTAGTTATTATTGTCAGACATCTACAAAACAATACATAAGTATATATCTAAAGCAGATCTAAAACATCCCTTTTTTTATAGATGTTTGGTTCTATATCTGGTTAAAGTCTAGACACTTCTCCTAGGCATCTAGTTCACTAAAACCGGTGGCTCTGATACCAACCTGTCACACCCGAACCTGTCACACCCGAGTTAGAGGACCCCCTGGCGTGTGACGTGTTGGTACTTGAATATATATTTACTTACTTATAATATAAAACATTGCAGCGGAAAACTTATTGGTCCCAATAATAAAAATAGACTTTTATATTAATCATCAAGGATTTAAAATCCATGCGTTTTTAGTACAAAATATTTATTCAAACCTCCTGTTTCAAACAAGTTTACAATATGTAAGAAATAAACTTTCTTAGGCCTGAGGAATCGATATATCCCTTTGGCGTTTATTCTTGTATATATATTTTAGTAGCCACCAGGTATCCTATGCCTAGGGAATCTATATATTCTTTTGGCATGCACTTGTGCCTAAAATATATTTATTCTTCACCTGAAAATATTTAAAAATAGTACGTTAGCGATGAGCTGGTGAATAACGTTCATATGACACAAATCATTTTACACATGCAACATATTAAATTTGTTTAAGCATAGTTGGAATTAGTAATCTACACATTCAGTATAAATATTGTTTACACTGGCATAGTAAAACAAGTAATCCGCAACTTTAAGATACACTACTATCGGTGTCTTTAAGTATTTTATTTATGCCAGACCCACTAGATCATAATCATCATGCGTGTATTATTTGATCAAATCATACGTATACTTTATAGCCTGGATGCTATCTATATAGATTACCCTCTATATTTAAACATTTAACATTCTGCATGCGGGTTTTAAGTATAACAAAACATTTAATAATATTTGAGAAAAAAATAAACGTATTCACCTCTTGAGTTTTGAGTTAAGTAGAGCCCTTGCTAGACTTCTAACGTTTGTAGACTTTTGAAACAAAACTTAGACTTGTCTTTTAAACTTGTTGGGTTTTATTAACCGGGCTTCCTCTAGACTTTTAGAACTATTATTAGAAACTTAAGGATGTGGGTGTCATGGAACAAGAATGTATTTGAGGGGATAATTGTAGTGTGAGGATGAAAAGTTCAAATTCAGCAGCCTTCTATTTATACTCAATTTTTTACCGACTCAAAATTTAATACAAAATGAATTACTTTTATAGTTTATGTGGATATACTTCAACTTTTTCCTTAATATTATTGCCTTGGTAAAAGTTAACACGCAAGTTTCTATATACTGTGATCACATTAGTAAATCTCATATATGCATATGTATTAAATCCATATTTTGTTAATGATTAATTTAACCCAAATATAACATTTTGTAAAAATACAAATATATTGTTAAAATGAGTTCATTATTCTTTACGTGTCGATATGAGTTTTATTAAAAACAGAGTAGGGTTATGTATTTATTGATTTTCATACAATATTATCTACCTATAATGATTGGATCGTACATTTTAGTTTATATATAGATATCATGACGCTAAACAAGTTTTCTAATTAGTTAACGTTATTTTCACATTTTATTTCTAGGAGTTAGGATAATATAATAAATAAATAAATAAAAATATAGGACGAGTAGTTACACAGATGTCACAGTCTCCCTTACTTATAAAAATTTTGAGTCCAAACGAACTTTAACTATCGGTGTACGGCTACGCTATAATTGATTGACTTCACGGTCCATGATTTTCAATGGCCATTCAATACTTTGCATAGATTTACCAATTTGCACCACCTCAAGAGGTGTGACACCCCACCCGGCGGCGGAAACATCGGGTTGTCATAGAAATGGATATCTTAGTAACCAAAGCACATAACACACTTTTATTGAACTCTAATAATGATTAACATAAGTATTGGAACAAAAGATTTAAATAGAAAACGACAAAAGCAATAACTAAAATAGTAAATGCATTAGTCTTTATAATTTTCTCTAAGTCCGAGGCATCCTATGTCTTGAATAAATAGCAATAACATCATAACTTGAAATGTGTGAAAATAAAGTTAGCTATTGAAAGCTAGTGAGTAAAGACACAATTTGTAAGTAATAGTATGGAAATCCAAGATCATCATAATATGTTTCGTAACCTTACATGTATAGCCATTTCGTAAATATTACTCAACCATGACCCCTAGAAAAGTACACAACCACATTGATTCCACAACTTCTCGTTTTAGCCATTTTGACATGAGTAACCAACTCATGTATTTGATTAAAGATAACTTTTAACTAACCATCCCGACTATAAGTTATCAATAATAAATTAGCAACTTAGGGACATGACATAGCAACTAGCATCATAGTATAGCAACAACCGTCATAGCATAGCAAACATAGTAAACATGGAATTAGAATGGTCGGGTTTAAATCACCTATCGATGTTGTCTAGGCAGGTGGGTTTGTCAAACCATTATCGCTAACATTGTATCGGTGGGATTACCAAGCAACAAACAACTTTAAACTACCACATAAGATTGCATCTTGTCGCGAGTCAAAACTAACACATTTTATGATCTCTTTTAGAAAACAAATTGGATAACGGAAAACATGGTATAGTAATAGAACACATATTTCAGCCCCAAAATGTTAAAGTAAAAAGTGAAGGGAGATTACTCACCTTGAAACTCGGGCTCGAAATAAATAGCAAACTAACAAGATAGAAATCATGGAACGTCCAAATACTAGGATCACCTAAGTAAAGAGAATTCCTAATTTTATACGAAAAGTATAGAAATCTAGAAAAGGAAATTAGGAATCTAAGGTAGTTTGAAATTCTAGGGTTTCGATTGGAATTTTGGGGTTTCTCTGTAAATTATTAGATATATTAATTGAGTTAGACATAACGAGAAAAATATTAGTAATGATAATAAAAAAACAATAATTTCTAATAAGAATCATAGTAATAGATTTGTGTTGCAAACGATAAGTTACTCAAATAATTTTTTATTTTTTTCAAATAATTATTTGAAGTTGAGCATACATTATATACAATAAAAATACTCTAAAATATTTCATAACATTTTTAAAGTATTTAAATGTCTTTTATCTGTTTATTAAGTTTTCCCCTAATTCCATCAAGAACACTAAAATCCTAGATCCTAAATTACCTTCAAATGAATCAATTTGAGATCAAATTAACTTAGAGCTTTTATTAATCAGATGATTTCTAGTAAAAGGATCGTAAGAACTTACTTGATTGGAGTCGAATTGATTAAGAAAAAAGAAAAGGAAGAAGACGGCTTCATAGTTGCAATTGACTGACTTGGGTTGTTACAAAACAATTAAAGCTCCAGATTTCTTCTTTGTGATTAGATGAATGAAAGTCCCTTATCAATTTCGATTGAACAATACAATTTACTAGAAATAAACGGAGTTGCATGTTCAAGAATAAAGAAGCACCATGGATGAATCTTAAGTTGTTTCGAAATATGCGGTTACTTAGCTTTCGATTGGGTCCTCACGTTCCTGATATTTTTAAGAACTTTGAACGGTGACACATAGATACTGGCATTGTAGTTATTATTATGAGAGAATTTGATCAATGGAAGATGAATATTTCGATTGGAACATTCTTTTTAATAATCGAGATTAAGAAGCTATTTATTTTTAATTTGTTTGAATCATTGAGAGTCTATTTAAATCTTTTCGAGTTATAAGAGTTTGGGTGAATTAATTGTATGTAGACTGAATAAGGATTATTTGCTACACAATATAGGAATGAAATAAGATTTTAACTTGAGAAAATTTTTTTTGTAAAGATTTAGAATGATTTAAATGAATAGTGGAAATAATCATGACTTAATAAAACAGAGAAACAAATAAAGTAACTGTATGTATAGTTAAGTGAATAGATGAATAAAGTAAATTAGACACACTTAGCAATTTGAGTAAGTAAATTAAGTGAAAATAAAATGATTAAATGTGGCCCAACTCTACAAGTTGTCCATAATATTACGCTTTCCATCATAAATGTACTTACGTTATTTAGCTACTCCGATTTGAACACGGATACGTTAGTCTCGAGGAGTTGAATTAGTTTACACCAGCTTAAGCACTGGATGATGATTATGATGAATAGTAATATGCGAAACAATTGTTAAATTTTGATTTCTTTATGATAAGAATTGACTTCTGATTTCTACATATATTCAAATGGTAAATTGGTATGTTATTTAAGATCAACATAGAATATATATATATATATATATATATAGTTTATCTTACTAGAAGATATACAATATGTTTTATTATATGAATGAAAATACTTAGAACAACATAACATCACTGGTTGCCAACAACGCTTCATTTGACAGTAAGGCAAAAACATTTATATAGGATGTACCAGTAGTGTATCCACCATGCTCTTTTCTTACCACATTTGTCGCATTGCTCTCAAACACATGACAAAACTTACTATGGTTTCCATTCACCAACTTCCATAATTCTGTGTGCACCCGTAATTACTTTAGTTTTTTCATAGAACACACAGTTCATTCGATCACGTGCGAGTCAGATTTACAAAAAAATTTCTAAGTTAGAGTTATGATACCCATATGTTTCGAAATCATACTCAATAGCATTTAGTTCTTGTGAAGTATAGTTTTAAGATGATAAATAAATTGATGATTCTATAGAATTAAGTCTATTAGGTAGACATTGCTCATATAATTAGTTTTGTTCATAGATACGAATGGTTAAGTTCGAGTACCAGAATTGTAACAACTTAAGTTTGTGAAAACCAACTTTATGAGTATATGATGTAGATAACAAAGGTTCATGGTATTGCCAAGTTCATAACTATTAGTTTATGGTGTGCATGTAATAATCTGTTTTACTAGGATTATAGACTAGTAATTTTTTTTCTTTAGGGTAATCCAATTTATAGTTCAAATATATAGATCACTCAGTTCCTATTGACTTTGATTTGTAAAACGTCTGAGTTCATATAACAAAAGCTTTAGGCAAACCAAGCATATTGATTATGGAAGTAAATAAGTTTATAAGAGATGATGTTGTTTCTCTATAATGCGGTGTTAAAGAAACAAACTAATTAAATAATGAATTTATAAAAAGTTGAAAGTTTTAATTTTTAATATAGATAAGAGGGATTGATTTGAAAATAAATGACACAATTTAAGTTGTAAGTACTTGGTATTGGAAAATAGAAGACATGGTGTTTGTTGCAAGTCTTTGTGTCATATTTGAGAAAACGGGAAAATGTTGTGTATATATTTGACCCACGTTGATAGACCTGTCGTGAGGGTCTAGTCAACAACCTAACTAACCTAGATAGCTAGGGTAAGTCGGGTATCATTTCCACGAAGAGCATGGGTTAGTGTTACAAGTCCCGTTTGATTATTTAACTAAATTAATTAACTATTTAAATAAACTATATTACTCTATTGTCTCTTGACTGTTTATTTTATTAGATTAAAAATAACTAAACTAAATGATTGCTTTTAAAATAAAACTAAAAGATGATCACACCCGGGTTTCGGATTTTAGAAAAGATATGCATCTAAGGTTCAACACATTAGAAACTACATAGACATAGATAGTTCATGACCTCTTGTTAAAGCGTGTTAGTAACTAGACTCACGGGTAGTTAAATTAGATGATTCCACGACCAACTTTCATTGTGTTGGTCGGGTCCAAACCAATGCCGGACCTGGTGGTTTCGTTTAAAAACACAAGTTACAAATAATGTAGTGGATAACCTAGTTATTGATTACTAGTTGATCGCGCTAGTGAATGACAAAAAGATTTCCAAAACAAATATAAGAACCACTCATTAATAAATAAATCATGAACTCATAGATTGAACAAACACTCAAAATCATTCAAACATTCAATTCATAGACAAATACAAATGTTCAAATATCAATCAAATGTTAAACCCATGTCTAATGTGTAACACCCTAGGCAAATCCTACATTGGCCGTGGGCAGGAGAGATCTGGGATTTATAAGGAATGTCCGACCTCAAATACCAACAACGCGTTTTGGGGCTTAATGTTAGTAGATAAGTGGAAAACTCCACAGTTAAGCGTGCTCGAATGACAGTAATCTCAGGATGGGTGACCATCCTAGGAAGGTTTCACCCGGGCAACCAAAAGCAAATCCGTGAGCTCTGATGTAGCAAAGCGGACAATATTGGTGGTATGAGGGGTCGGATGTTACAAGTGGTATCAGAGCAACTCCTGTGCCGTTCGGGATGGTGGGGCAAACCTCATCGAGGATGGTGAGTCCCCGGGGGTGTTCAGAGGGGCACCTTAGGCAAATCCCACATCCAAGAATTGGATGGTGGGGCAAACCTCATCGAGGACGATGAGTCCAAAAGGGGGGGTGTTTGTAACACCCTAGGCAAATCCCACATTGGCCGTGGGCAGGAGAGATCTGGGATTTATAAGGAATGTCCGACCTCAAATACCAACAACGCGTTTTGGGGCTTAATGTTAGTGGATAAGTGGAAAACTCCACAGTTAAGCGTGCTCGGATGACAGTAATCTCAGGATGGGTCCTGGGAAGGTTTCACCCGGGCAACCAAAAGCAAATCCGTGAGCTCTGATGTAGCAAAGCGGACAATATTGGTGGTATGAGGGGTCGGATGTTATGTAGCATCCCACATCTGTTGGGAGGGAGAACAAAACCCGCCTTATAAGGGGGTGGAAACCTTCCCTACCATGACGCGTTTTAAAACCGTGAGGGGCGGCGCCTGAGGGCGTTTCGACCGCCAAAGCGGACAATATCATGGTGCGGTTTCGCTAGGCTGTTACAGATGGTATCAGAGCTAGGGACCGGACCGATGTGCCAGCGGGGACGCTAGCCTCCTTAAGGGAGGTGGAATGTAACATCCCACATCGGTTGGGAGGGAGAACAAAACCCGCCTTATAAGGGGGTGGAAACCTTCCCTACCATGACGCGTTTTAAAACCGTGAGGGGCGGCGCCTGAGGGCGTTTCGACCGCCAAAGCGGACAATATCATGGTACGATTTCGCTAGGCTGTTACATAATGTATTAAAAACCTTAGTACAAAATATTAATAATAACTAACCCTACACCCGGGGATGATCATGAAAAAACTAGCCTAACATTTCAAAACCTTCACGCGTCGATCGGTTCGTAACAACAGCCTCAAAGGCTGCTGCCTTTTGCCCTGCAGCTGCTACCCTTCGAATGATTCATTCATGTGCCCTCAATCCCCTCTTTTGTATTCCCCACAGTTTACCACAACTTCTAGGCCGAGTTCAACATTTGTTTCTAAGCCCACGTATGAAACAAGTGGACCCATTAAACTTTACTTGAAGTCCAATTCTTCTTCATATTGTTTATGTTCTCTCGGTCCACACAGCCACACTCCCACTTGATAACTTAAACTATTCAACTCTAGTAGATTTTCAACTTTCAAAACTCAATAACCTGTACGTAGCCATCATCCAAATACCACATATCATTAACATCATTTTTCAAAAGAACCATAATGATTTCTTCTAGCTTAAACCAACTATATATAATACTATAGATTATTAATCTAAGATTTAAAAGATTAATAACAAAGCATTATAACTTACTCGTTGATATCAAATTTAATCAGAATACACAAATTCAATCTGTGGTCACTTAAAACATATAAACTCTAAATACATCTGTTAAGCATATTTTAGGGCTTAAAATTATATAATTAAACACAATTACCCTATGCAAAACACCCATCCATCACACGTTAGAATAACCAATCCCTTTTTAAAGAAATCATTTATCATGAAATGCATATTATCTTACAAAATACTAAAACCAAAAGGTTATTTTAATTATTTTATTCTACTAAATATGAGTAAATCTCTATTTTGGTACCTGAGTTTTGTATATGTTCTCCATTTTAATACTAACTTTTATTTTTTGTCGATTATTGGCCTAAGTTTTACAATTCATCTCTATTTCAGTACATTTGACTAACAAAGTTAATTTTTTTGTTAAGTTTAACTGAAAAGACAAAAATACCCTTGATACTGAAATAGATATTATAAACATGTTTACATTTAAATAATTATTTTATATGTTTTTGGGTGTGTATATATATATGTCAAATACATATTTTTAAATATCCATGAAAATAGATGTGTTTATTTTTTAAATTGATCGTTTATCTAAAGTTATTTTTCTAATATCGTTCGGTATAATATCGTACTTTTTTTGAGTTTTTTAATTATATCGTTCGGAATAGTGTTTGATATTTAGATGTTTTTAATATCATTAGATTTTGTACCTTTTGTCTTTTCAATCGTATTTTCTAATATCGTTTGGTTTTTAAACTTTTAAGTATTGTTCGATTTATTACCGTTGGGTCTTTAAACGTTTTTTCAATATCGTTTCACCGTCCTCTTATTATACGTCTTTTTCTGAATATATCATTAAGTGTAACATCGTTGCTTCGCGTAAACTTCCTCTTTTTAATATTGCTTGGTTTAATATTTTCCGCTCTTTTAAACATATTTTTTTAATATAGTTCGGTTAATTAGCATTCGCTTTTTAAATGTCAATCGTTCCCTACTTATTTAAATGTCTTTTAAATATCGTTCAGTATTTAAGCTTCCTTTCTGATAACGTTCAGTAAATAAATGTCATATTTATTACAGTTCCTTTTTTTAATTCATTTTTCTCTACATGTTTTTAATATCTTTTAGTATAAACTAGATTTAAGACCGGGTTACGCGTTGCAGCGGCCGCGTCACCCAGTAGGGTCTTGCGTATTTGACTTCGTCACATACGTTAATAAAAAAAATGTCTCATGTCCCGTACGTCACGACGCAAAACCGTAATGTGTCACATATTGATCAAATATCAAAAGTTCGAGGTTAAAACGGTGACAATATTAAAGTCGTACTATATGTCAAAATAGAGTAAGAGATCAAATTCGAAAACTTATCAGGAGCTAAAATGACAATTAGTAAAAGTTGGGGATTAAAACCGTAAATACATGAAAAGTCTTGGATTAAAACCGTTAATACGTTAAAGTATAAAAAGTTAAAAGACGATGTGACGTCACGTGACTCGGCCACCGACCTTGTCAACTAATATATATATATACCAATATATGCATGTATAGTAAAATACAAACGCTATTAAAAATATATTCATTTATCGAAATATTAACAAGACGTTCAAAAAGCAAACTTTATTAAAGCGAATAGTATTAAAAAAACATATATAGCCAAATGGTATTAAACGAAACAACATTAAAAACATATAAAAACCAAACGTTATTAAACGTAACGATATTAAAAAGAAATTTAAGAACCCGACATTGTTAAACCGAACGATATTATAAAAACCCACCTTAAAAAGGAATGGTATTATACCGAACAATATTAGAAAAATAAGTTTAGAGAATCGATCAATTTAAAAAAAAAACTTAGTACTGAAATACGATTGAAAAGGCAAAATGTACAAAATCTAACGATATTAGAAACCAAACCTAGAATGTCGGGTTCTTAGATACCAAAAACCAAACGATATTAGAAAATACGAATGAAAAGGCAAAAGGTACAAAATCTAACGATATTAAAAACATCTAAATATCAAACACTATTCAAACGAACGATATAATTAAAAAACTCAAAAAAGGTACGATATTATACCGAACGATATTAGAAAAATAACTTTAGATACACGATCAATTTAAAAAATAAAAACATATATTTTCATCGATATTTAAAAATATGCATTTGACATATATATATACACATCCAAAACATATAAAATAATTATTTAAATATAAACATGTTTATAATATCCATTTCAGTACCAAGGGTATTTTTGTCTTTTCAATTAAACTTAACAAAAAAGTTAACTTTGTTAGTCAAATGTACTGAAATAGAGATGAAATGTAAAACTTAAGCCAATAATCGACAAAAAATAAAAGTTAGTATTAAAATGGAGAACATATATAATACTCAGGTACCAAAATAGAGATTTACTCTATATATATATATATATATATATATATATATATATATATATATATATATATATATATATAGATTGAGGATTTTTAAAAAGGCTCAAAACTCTAAGAAGTGTAGGAAGCAATCAACAACAAGCACGTGGCCATGAGATAAAAAAAACACGGAGGGGCATCTTCGTCATTTATACGCGCGATGCTGACTTCGAAATCCTGGTATCACTCGCGATGTTCAGTTATGGTGTTTTTTTTACATTTATTAATTACGAACATCTGTTCAGGTATGACGTGTTTTTGACGTTTTTCGTTTTTAATTTTGAATCCATAAACATTCATCTATGACGAATACTGAAAGCGATGATGTTTTTGTTTGTTTTTGACGTTTTCGTTACTAATTACGAACGTCTGATCAATGTTCAGTTCTTCTGAATCATTGTGTTTTTAACATTCTGAATCATGGTGTTTTTAGTGATCAGTTCGAATGTTAAAAACACCATGATTCAGAAGACATAGATCCATTTGATAGTGCTAAGAAACACCATGAGAAAAGTTAGAATGTGTGAGAAATAAAACACCAAAAAAGTCAATTGTTTTTACTGTGATCAGTTCAAACATAAAAAACACCATGATTCAGAAGACACAGTTCCAAGAAACACCATGGGAAAAGTTAGAATGTGTGAGGAATAAAACACCAAAAACGTCAACTATGTAAAAAAACACCATAATTCAGAATACACAGATCTAAGAAACACCATGGCGTTTGAATTTTGTGTTAAAAACGCACGGATCTAAGAAACACCATGGCGTTTGAATTATGGTGTTAAATACGCACAATGACAAATCTACCCTTAAATCCATCTCGCGCGTGACCAAAACATCAAAATAATTACAAAAATGCCACCGCGTCCATCTGGGTCGTAAAACACCATAATCCGACGTCCCAGATTACTTCTTAGGCTTTTTAGAGTTTTTTGCCTTTTTAGAAAATCCCTCCCCTATATATATATATATATATATATATATATATATATATATATATATATATATATATATATATATATATATATATATATATATATATATATATATATATATATATATATATATATATATATATATATATATATATATATATATATATATATATATATATATATATATAGAGGGACACTCAAATGAGAACACCTCTTAACTTGAGTATAAAAAGTACAACTTTAACGAATCATAAAGTGATTCAAACTATTGAATTTTTTGTAATATAAATTGACCAAAATGCTTATAATTCAACTAATTTTAACATCTATTTAAGAAAAATATGATTCGTAATGTCGTTTGTTAGAATGCATATATGCACCCACAATGTGTGTTTGTGTACAAGTAATGTGGGTGCATATATGCATTTTAACAAACGACTTCACAAATCATATATTTTTTAAATAGATGTTAAAATTAGGTTAATTATAAGCATTTTGGTCAATTTATATTATAAAAAATACATCAGTTAAAGCGGTTCCTAAGTTGTCCTCAAGTTAAAAGTGTTCTCATTTGAATGGATCCCTATATATATATATATATATATATATATATATATATATATATATATATATATATATATATATATATATATATATATATATATATATATATATATATATATATATATATCTATACTACATTATAATGCATATTAGAGGGGTAATTAAGTAATTTAACTTTTTCCTTAAATTTCAACACTATAAATACAGAAACCCTAAGATCCACTTCTACAACCGCCTCCTTTCTTTCTTCTGTTAACCCTAGATCCAGTGTAACCTTCTTCTTGCCATCTGTCTTTCTCCAAGAAGATCATAGATCGAGTTTAACCACCAAGCACCGTTGCATCACCATCTGTTTATCGAAGTGGAGCTTCAGAAATTTGAATCGTTTTGTTCGAACTGGGCCTGAAAACTAGCTTAAAAGGCGATGTTCAAAATGACGATGACCATTGTGGAGGTTGTCAGAGAGTAAGTGTTCTTATTCATCAACTATTTACGAACATTGTTATGATTTTATGATTCATTGGTTCAGCTATTCCCTGGACTATCAATTTTAACAAATTGACTGAACATTGTTCTGATTTCATGATTCATTGGTTCAGTTGTTCACTGAGCTTGGTCGTCTTTAACTCAAACGCTTTGTTGTTTTCTGATCGTCGTTTGCTACCAGGTATATATATGATCTGATTTTATTTCCATTCCTCAACTGGTAAATTGTAACAGTTGAACAACACTGAAATAATAATTCGCTTAATATGTTTTTAACCAAAGTTATGTTGTGTTGTGTTGTATTTTGTTCTATTTTGTTGTATTGTGTTGTGTTTGTGTTGTGTTGTGACATGTTGATTGAAACATTTGAAACAAAATGGAGCTTATCGTGTTTTATTTTGTTGTGAATGTGTGTTTATGAAACAGCAGCAACACATATGTGTATGTGTGTTTTTGAAACAACAACTTCTCCTGTGTGTGTTTGAATTTGGTGTGTATGTGTATGTTTTGTGTTGTGTGGTGTTGTGACGTGTTGATTTAAATAGCACCAGCAACACATTTCTTTCAATATAACAACAGCAACAACACAAAGTGTTCTACTTTTCGGTGTGTTTGATGTTTAGAACACTATATATAAGTGTGCTGTGATTTTTGAAAGTAAATTTTATAAAAAACAGCAGCAACAGTTGATATGTTTTTGAAAGTAAATTCTATAAAACACAGCAGCAACATCAGCTTCACCTGTTTCAGTCTGTTTTTGAAAGTAAATTCTAATTGTTTCATTTAAGCATCATGATTAAACTTGCTTATGGTTATAATTCTTCAAAAAAATGAGTTCTAATTTCAGCAGCAACACCTGTTTTCTAATGTGTATGTATGAATGAAAAAAAATTTAAAAAACAGTTGATGTTGTTGCTATTTATGTTGTTTAAAAACATTTGAAACAAAATGTGTTTTATGAATGCCTGTGTTGTATGTTTGTGTTTTATGAATGTGTTTTTTTATGCTGTGCTGTTGTACATTCCAGAGTTATTGTTATTGTGTTGTGCTGGTACAACCTTCCAACCTTTAAGTTTTTTGTTTGTATTTATGTGCCTATGCTAATGCTATTGATTCTGCTAACTAGCAATTGTTTCTATTAATTGATGCAGTAAGCTTATTAACTTTGCCAAGGCAATAGGATGCATTGTGGTTAACATAGGAACACATGACTTCATTGAAGGAATGGTAAGGATGCTCATTGGTTGTTTCGGTTCCTAATATTACACAATTAACATCATTCATAAAACCACTGATTTGTTATGTAGTAAAGTATATCTTCAAATGTGTTGTTCAAAACTAAGAAATCTATTATTTTCTAATTTTTTGCAGGTTGGTTGCTGTAGTGGAAAAGAGGGTGATCTAAAACAATATACAAGAATAAAGCTTTGACAACGGCTTATCAGGTGTCTTTAAAGCTTTGACAACAAGCTTATCAAGTGTCTTGAACATGCATGCTTTTTATGATTTATTATTTTACTTACATGATTTTTTTAAACTAAAAATTAGAGTGTCATCTAAACAAGAGAGAGAGAGAGAGGTACAAGTATATCACTATTGATTGAAAAATCATGCATCATCAAACCTAATTCATTCTTGGTACAAAAAATGGGGAAAATGGATTTTGTGATCGGATTCTTTGTGTAAAATGGACTGATCAAATAAAACATGTCAAATTGGGTTGTAGTTTTATTCCTCTCAATGATTTGGTGTCTGGTAAATCTCTATAACTCCATTACTATCGGTGTTTGGGTTTTTTTTATTTTCGTTCTATTTTCGGATTGGACGGTCAATTGGATTGTCATATACACTTAAAATAGCTTGTTGGCAATCCGTTTTACTGTCGTTTTTGCAAATGTTCAGGTTAGTTCTTGGTACAAAACTGGGCAGTTTTTTAGGTAATCCGTTTCACTTCCTACATACAAATGTGTAAGATATAAACTAAAAAAATCATTAAAATATTTTTTACGTATGTAATTTTAGCGTTTTAAATTTACCTACACACGTGTAGGTTATGTGTAAGTAACCTAATCTACACATGACTTCCACATGTGTAGGTTTAACAAATAAACGAAATTTATTAAATTTTATTAATTGAATATCAAAGGTAATGAATAAATGTTGCATTTCTATCATTTTTTTGTAAGTTAAAAACGTTTTTTGTTGAAAAAATGAAGAATTTAGCAATTTCTTTTTCTTCTCGCAATATTTGCTCTTCTCAAATGAACCGTCCCATATATATATATATATATATATATATATATATATATATATATATATATATAGGAAAAGAAGGAAATTATTTAAATAGAATCGAATGTCGGTAGTTTTACAAAATCCGTTGATTACACATTGTGTTAGAGTAACGAGTTTATAAATGAAATACAATGGGTTTGAATTAGTTCATGAAAACTAGTTGCATAGAATTTTATTAGTGGTCATACGTATTGTAACACCCGACATTTTCAGATTAACTCCGTTAACACAACTCGGTTATATATGTTCATTTCATTATTTATTATATTTAATTTAAATAAATTATTTAAAAGTATTTAAAGATATAGATAAATTGATTTTCAAGTAAATGGGCTTAAAGGACCATTAACGGCCCAACTGGATAAACGAGCCCATTAAAGTCCCAACACGTCATGAAGAATCTTTGTCCTCCATATTAAGAATAAATATGTTTCATAAACTTATAAAAAGTCAAGTAATTAAATTTTATACAAACAAACACGTTTAACTACGAAACGCGATTAAAACACGTGTTTGATTAGATACGTTCAGGTAATTTAAAATCATGAATAAGAGAATTATAAAATAGAAACGATTTGAAAAATCGTGAATAAGATGTTAATCTTGAAGATTATGCGATGACGGACACATGATAACTAGTTAAAAAGACCTGACTAGAACCCTAAGTATAAAATCACCCCCATCTCATTCCCTCATATTTTGAGTTAATTACATAAATGGGTCCTATGGTTTACTCAAAATAACAAGTTTAGGTACTAAGGTTTTTTTTGTTGCAAGTTTGGGTATTGGTCTTTTAAATTGTAACGAATTTGGGTACTAACACTAACAAGCGTTAATTGTTCTGTTAACTTCAATGGTTTTTTAATATTTTCATATTAAAGGGCTATTTATGAAATTTATTATTTGTAATTTACTTAAAATATTATAAGATAAAAATATAAAAAATAGCATATTCATTTTCTTACTTTATTTTCTTTCACTGTCCACAAATTAGCACCACTGATGTGATCTAGACTATATATAAATATTTCCTATACTTTTGATAGTTTTTTGGTTACTTTTAATTGGATCTACTCGTAATTGGTTCATATCTGGATTTTAATGAATCTAAAAAAAAATATGAGCTAAAATGGTGTATTTCAAACTAAACTTGAGATCGCAAGTAAAACTTTAAGTAGGTTTCACATTTTATTGTTATGAATTGTCCTTAAAGGTTTGAGTATTGATCATAATCATTTGCAAATTTAAAGTGTTAAATAAAGCAAAAAAACAAGCAAATTCGAATACTAAAGCGAAGCTCACGTGAAATTTCTCATTTCAATAATGTTATTACTTGTCGATTGTTTTCTTACCGTATTTTCTTTCAAGAACCACTAGCTAACACCACAAACCCTATTTATAAGCCTAGTAGCACCAACCTAACCATTTAGTAAGAGTTAGATGGTGACGATTAGGGTAACACGGAGTGTGGCGGTGTAACGAATGGTGAAGAAGTCGTGAAATTGGGACGATGATGGGTTTCAACAGTGGCAAATGAGTGTTAATTAAGGTTGGAGCTTGGCGAATCTGTTGGTGAAAGTAATTGGGGTTTGTGAAGAATGGTTGTGGTTCGGTGAATCGGGGTGGATGGTAAGGTTAAAGGGTGCCAAGTGGTGAGGGAAATAATACGGGTTGACGATGATGATGAAGTGGTCTCTAGATAATATAACTCTTAATAGCCGAGTTAAGTTACTTATGTTAAAGAGTTGTGAAAAAATATAAGGTGGTGCTAGCTGATGGCTTATGAATATATTAGTGGTGCTAACTAGTGGTTCGTAAAAAAAAAGCAAAGAAAAAAAGGAGTGTTTTGTTTTAAATTTTATAGTATAATATTTTATGTAAGTTACAAAACAAGTTCATCAATCATAAATTAATTTCATAAATAGCCCTTCTAATGTGAAAAGATTAAAATGCCCTTGAAGTTAACTATAAAACTAACATTTGTTAGTGTTAATACCCAAACTTGTTACAAATTAAAAGACCAATACCCAATCTTGTAACAAAAAAACCTTGGTACCCAAACTTGTTACTTTGGGTAAACCACAGGCACCATTTGTGTAATTAACTTTCATATTTTTGGGCCAAACCCTAAACCCCCCTTAACCCTTCTCCAGCCGCCGTCACCTCATCTTCCTCCTCTCAACGTCCTTGTTTCAACGGTAGTCATGGTTTGAGTGCAACAACGATGATGGTGGTCCTGTGCGGCTGAGAAAGCAATGACGGCTAGGGTTTTGGTTCGTGTTTCCTATGGTTCCTGATATAGACGACGAGTGGTGGTGGCAAGGGGTTGCAATTGTTGATGCGGTGATTAATGGCTTAACAACAACAGCCGTGATGGAAGCAGTGGCTGGTAGAGATGGAGACATCTGTGGTGGATTGTTGCGGGTGGTGGCGATGGATTTTCAGTGGTGGCAGTCTAGTTTCTCAGCAGTAGCAGTGATAGTGACAGATTTGTTAACGGTGGTGGTGTGCAACGGGGATGAAGGTTGCGGTGGTGGTTGCAGGGGTGGGGACTGGTTGTGTATGTTGTAAGGGCAGCGGTTTCAGTTGTTGTATGGTGTTGTGGTGACCCGAGGCTACTGTTGGCTGCTGTTGTGGTGATGTTGGTAACAGCAGGTTGTGATGGTACACCTTGGTTTAATGTCACACCCCGACCGATGACGGAACCCTAGGAAATGATTGTCCATAACACATGGAAATTAAATGAGAATTTAAATATCGCTAAATCCAAATTAAATGCGTTCCAATACTAAACATAGCATAATCCAAACAAAAGCAAAAACAATTATCAATAAATAAATATAATGTTTTTAATTAACTAAGTTCAAGACCCTAGTTATGAAGCATCCAAAAATGTCCCATAAGTTGCGTTTTCTGAAATCATGTGAAAAATAAATTGAATCAGCTAACGAGTTAGCTGGTGAGTAAACATAGTATACTACTGAATAAACATGATTGATACTATTTTGCATACATAATAGTATACTACTGAATAAACATGATTGATTCAATTCACATGTAATGTTAAAACTTATAAATTATAGGTGTGAACATGACATATAAACAATTTACAGAATCAAACCTAATGACAGAACTGACTCAATCCGAAGATGAAGTCACAATAAGCTGAAGCATATGAATGAAACAGTTAGCAATCACCAATCGAAAGCCATATGAGGTCGGCTTGTCAGACCAATAGATCTATCATTGAAACTGAGGTTTGTATAAAATAATGATCATGCCTCCTAATTGTCTATCATATCATGAATACGCGTTTGCAAGTAATAACAATAACATGTATTGAATTGAATTTTGAATATGAAATGAAATGACTCGACATGATTGATAAGGTCATATGATTTCCCCCAAAATAATAAAGCATAAAAATGGGCTATGAAATACTTACTTGTTCAAGCACGAAAAAATAATAATATAAAAGATTTGAATGTTGATTTAGGGCGCCGGGAAGTTTCCTTGAGATTTAACCTAAGGAAAATAGGGCGTCTTTGATGAGATTAAGGTTATAAAGAAGTTTAGGATCTTTGGATTTGGAGAGTTTTAATTAAATAATAAGTGTTGGTAAATGAATATAACGTGGAATGCTTACTTAATAAATTTTGAAGATAAGTATATTTATTTTGTACGATTGTTTTAAATAGTAAAAGACATAGTTTTATAAATTTTATAAGACTTAAAATTATTTTAAACAGAATAAAAATATATGTAATTTCACGTACAACACATGAATTTATTTAAAACAAATGGTCAATGGTTATTAACTATTTAATAGTAATTAAAGAACTATTAATTAAATAATAAAACTGTTTTATTATTTAATACAAAAAAAGAACAGGAATTGAAGTGTAGCAAGATTAGAACACGCGACCATCGTGTTTATATGTATGTGACTAACCAGCAGACCATAACTGTTTTGTTGTTTAAATCTGGAACAAATTTAATAAAGTTCAATATTAACAAAAACTCCAAATCTCATATGAACCCTAGAAATCAAAACCCTTGAAAACAAGTATGTAATCCAAATTAATGTTAGGGCTATTGTTCTATGATCCCCTACGAATCCATTGAATATAATCTTTACCTCGTTTGATGACCAATTGAAACAGAAAAAAAAGAAAGAAGAACTCGAGCTTGACCAGATCGAAGACGGACTGTAACAGTCGAAGATCCCACAATTGAAGCCTCGATTAGATTCAAGGACGAGTGTAGATGAAAACCAGTGCCTTGATTTCAGAAAATAACACTTAATTTGTATCGAACGATTAACGTGCAGAACCAAAGAACAACGGATCGATGGATGATTATGTGTGTTATTTTAGAGCAATTACTTTTTCCAGAATGATTTGAGACGTCATTGTGGATGTTTTGCCTAAGTTAAATAGGTTTAATTTTGTGTAAATGTCGACACCCGCTTATGAGTTGTAGTTTGTAATATTTGGGATTGATTCGGTGAAATCCCGAGTGTTTTGGGTAAAACTGATTGTTGGTTATGATTTCAAATTGATTAAGGATCGATTTTTTGTTAATTATATCGAATCATACGTGTAAATTTTTGAGATTCGATATTGTTGCCGGGGGGTATTGTTTGATTTGTAGTATGATCACGAAATCATTGGTTTTTGTCACGAGATTGAGTTCGAATATTGTCTAAAAACGAGTTTGAGTGTTTTAATTTGGTTGAACCGGTTTTGGTATGTTTTAGGGCTCGCCGGTCTCCGGTCGGCGGTTAACCGGGAAAACGGGGGGGGGGGGGGGGAGGAAAGTGGTTGGGTAATGTTTAAAACAAAATTACAGTTTCAACCCCTTCACTTTTACATGTTTATAATTTGGTGATCTATTTAGTTAAAGTTTAATTATAGTTTTAAACATACAAACAATTTTACAACGCCTTCGGGCAACTATTTTTACGGCGCCTTTGTGGCGGCTGCGTTTTACAGCACCTTCGGGTGGGCTGCATTTACGTCGCCTTTGTGGCGGCTGCATTTTATAGCACCTTCGGGTGGGCTGCATTTACAGCGCCTTTGTGGCAGCTGCATTTTATAGCACCTTCGGGTGGGCTGCATTTACAGTGCCTTTATGACGGGTTGCGTTTTATACCTTTGGGTAGGCCTTCGGGAAGATTCTATCGACTTTCGAGCTGCGTTTATGCTTTTGATAAATAAACTCATTGAACTCACAAACTTTTGTGTTGACACTTTTTATTACGTTTTCTTAGATAATTAAGGAGCACGAGCACAAGTAGGGCATGCATGCATCATTGGGTCTGCATGTTTTCAAAATTTTAATTTGTTATTGAACATATTTGTATTAAATACTTTTAATGCATTTACTTTATTGAAAAATGGTTTTGACAATCACTTGTCGTTATGCTTCCGCAAACATTTAAACAATTATTTGTAATAACTTTTTCTCATTCAATGAGATACGTATGTTTTAAATTCATATAGTGTCCTTTGGTGTAACTAATGACTTGGATCTTGGTTTTGTCACATGCTTAACGGATACCCCGTCGAATATTGAGGTTGTGACATGTATAGATAAAATTTAGTTCAACGAGTTCGAGAATAGTTGTGTAATGAGTAACCGTTAGGTTTTGGACAACGAATTTATAGATCGCATCACGTAGTTGATTAACGAGTACATGTTTTGATGGTTTGTTCATAATTTGATAGTAGATTTATAGTTTTAATGAGTTATTATATGAGAATTAGATCAATGGGAGAGAGCATTCTATTTGCTATTGAAATCCATAACATAAGCCCTTAGAAGAATTATGAGAGTTTGGATTGCTTTTTCGATCCGGCTGTTTCTTTGAGGTTGGTAGGCTGAATTGAGATTGAGCTTAGAGAGATAGCTAGCTAAGAATTTGTTCATCTTTAATTTGTTTTAAATCATTGAGTGTCGTTTATTTCACTCTTTTTGAATTATATGAGTTCGTGTGAATTAATTGTATGGAAATTCGAATACAGATTATTGCTACTCAAGATAGGAATGGAATAAGTTTTAACGTGTTCAATGGATACTTTGAAGTCCCAACTTGCGAGTAAAATGGTTTAAGTAAATTTAAAATAAAATAAATGGATAACGGGAACAAGCATGAGAATAAAATGGATGACACGAATAAATGAATAAAGTAACTTCACATATAGTTAAGTGAAATGATTGAATAAAATGAATTAGACGTAGTTAGTAACATGAGTAAGACAAGTGAAAATTAAATGAATAAATGTTGCCCAACTCTATAAGTTGTCCATGATATTGCGCTTTCCATTATAAATATACTAACGTTATTTAGTATTCTTGATGTGAGTAAGAATATTTCAATCTCGAGAAGTTGAATAAGAATACACCAACTTAAGCCCTGGATGATGTTAATGAAAAATGGTAATATGCGAAGACAATTGTAAAATTTGGATTTCTACATGATAAGAATTGATTTCTGATTTCTGCATAAGTTCAGATAGTAATTGGTCGTGATTTTAGATCAACTTAAAATATAGCTTATCTTACTCGATGATATACGATATGTATTATTATATGAATAGAATACTTAGAACAACACAACATCACTAGACACAGACAAAGTTTCATTTGACAGTATGACAAAAACACCTATATATAGGATGTACCAGCAGCGTATCCACCATGTCCTTATCATACCACATTTATGCACTGCGCTCTAATGTGAACCATGTGGTGTATAAAAATTGATGTAAAGATCAGAAAATCAGGTTTTAAATTTATAAAAAGGGAAAACCCAACGAGTTCACACAAGCGGCAAGTGTACCGGTCGTATGTAGCAAGTTAAGTAAGTCTGAATATCATACCCAAAGATCTGAGTTTGGCGTCCTTTAATACCGAATCTCTATCGAGTTCTAACCGATGTAAAAGACTTTGATTTTTAATTATAAACACTAGATTAAACAAGCAAAATATAATTTACCTAAAATTATCCTGAAAATAAGATTTAGAGTAAGGAAAATTATTTAAAATAAACTAAGGGTAAAAACTTAACTAAAAGATAAGAGTAAACCATTTTGGTCCTTGAGGTTTGGTAAAATTACGGTTTTAGTCCAATAGTTTGTTTTCTACTCTTTTAGTCCATTACTTTCATACAAACTTGGTGTTTTAGTCCACACCACTAACGGCCATCCATTTTTCCAGTTAAGTTTGTGTGAAAAGACATATATACCCTTGGACCAAAATAGTAATTTTGGTCAAAACACAAGGACCAAAACAGTAAGTTACCCTTATTATTATTATTTCTATTATTATTTTTAATATTATTATTGTTATTATTATTATTGTTGTTATTATTATTTATTATTTATATGCCTTCTAGTTTTAAAGGCCGTTGGTCACTGTTGACCGGTCACGTGTCAATACTCGACTAACCCACCAATAATTGTTTGACTTAATTATTATTTTAACCTCTAACTTAGATAATTTTATCCAACCTATGAATTTGACCTCCTGACTTTGACTTAATTGTAATTTTTACATGCTATATCTTGTTGATCTTCTTTGAGATATTCATATTTTTACCCCATCTTTTGATATATATACTTTTAACCACCATCTGTTAATCGTCGTAATGCAACACGCATGTCGAAGTCGAAAACGTTGTTAATACATGTAACGAAGTGAAAAAAACTATGTCGGCTAAAATATTAGCAACATTGTTACACACCTTAATTTTTCTTACACACCTTTAAAACGCTGTGTGTTGCGCCAACTTAGTTTTTTTCACTTCGTTACATGTATTAACAACGTTTTCGACTTCTACATACGCGTTGCATTACGACGATTAACAGATAGTGGTTAAAAGTATATATATTAAAAGATGGGGTAAAAATATGAATATGTCAAAGAAAATCAACATGATATAGCATGTAAAAATTACATTTAAGTCAAAGTGATGAGGTCAAATTCATAGGTTGGATAAATTTATTTAAATTAGAGGTTAAAATGATAATTTAGTCAACACGTGACCGGTCAACAGTGCCACCGACCTTTAAACTAGAAGGTATATAAATAATAATAACAATAATAATAATAATAATAAAAACAATAATAATAATAATAATAATAATAATAATAACAATAACAATATTAAAAATAATAATAGCAATAATAAAAAGGGTAAGTTACTGTTTTGGTCCTTGTGGTTTGGCCAAAATTACTAATTTTGGTCCAAGGGTACTAATGTCATTTCACACAAACTTAACTGGAAAAATGGATGGTCGTTAGTGGTGTGGACTAAAACAAACTATTGGACTAAAAACGTGATTTTTACCAAACCTTAGGGACCAAAATAGTAGTTTACTCAAAAGATAAACTAAAGACGGAAATAAGCTAACAGAGAACTATGAGTGAACTGATGACTACTTAGGCGAGAATCCTAATGATGATCTAAGAACTCTCAGCTTTCTAGATATGTCTGCTCCGGATCTGAGAATATATTTACTCAAAATAATCTAACACATCAGTACCTACTACTAAGGTCTCGTGGATGCTAGAAAGTCCTAAAATAAATATGTGAAGCTCACGGTATGAGGAATGTCTAAAAATCACTCTCGGATGCCTAAGGGATCCTAAACTTGTTCACATTTCTGTTTACTAGTCCATTTATCCTAGAAACTGATTACATCAGTAAACTAAAATAACGGGATCAATCAGTTTGTTATAAATTAAGACTAGATAACACAAGTTGTTAGTTTTTATTAAGTAAAACTCACTCCCGTAGTGTTTTAACCCAAACCAACTAACAAAAAGATGAAATCTGCAAACTCCTACCTTCCGGTAGCGAGTCCGGCTAGCACATCGGCTCAAATCCATAAATCAGTCCCATCTTATGGATATCTATTCCTAGATATATCCAAATAATGTTTCAATCTAGTGATTGTAACACTAAAAATATGATATTGGTCACATAGTTGTCAAATTCATGCAACATCAATCATAGTCAAGAAAAGATATCATCAAATATCATAAAACCAATACACATATTGCACACATAATCATGAGCAAACCAATTTTTTCACTTAAAACATCAATCCAACATATCAAAATCAACCAAAAGTCATCATATCATCATCAACCATCCCTAATGCTTAAATAGTCGTACTAAATCTAGCCAATCATCAACAAAAATACCAAATCCTACCCTAATATGTCTAGATCTAACATCATGCCAACAAAAACTAAGCAAATCAAGAGAAAAGTTACAAAAAAAGAATATATCACACCCGGATTGCTCACCAATCTTCAAATCAAAGCTTGAATCTACAAGATCTTCCACTCCAATCTTCAAAGCAGCAACTTTTAGTCTTCAACCAATTAATAATCTTCAAAATCTTCAAAGATAATCTTCAAATCTTCAAGATCAAAGACTAAAACACCAATCAAAGCTTGAATCTACTCTAATTTGCACCCAAGATCACCCCCAAATACCCCTTGCTTTGTTCTCAAAAGTTTTTGGTGTTTTAGGAGAGAGGTGATGCCCTAAAATCCATCAAAAGATGAATATATAGTGAAAAAGTAGGGTTTTTCACGTCAAAAGGCCCGGTGAACTGTTGGGCTATGTGGGTGACCTCCAGCGAACTGTTGGGCGGGGCTTATTTTTTAGCGCCTGGAGAACCGTTGGGCGTTCCTAGGGGCTCCAACGGTTCTCCGGGTTGGTCACGGGGCTCGTTTTCGTCCCATTTCGGCCTGAAACCGCTTCTTTCATGATCATTACCTAAAAACAAAAGATAAAGATAATAAGTAACTAAAAATAAACTATATTTACATAAAACGAGGATAAATACGTGCAATATGTCAATAAAACCATGTGTTTTAACAACACATCACCCTCAAACACATGACAAAACTTACTATGGTTTCTATGCACCAACTTCCATAATTTCATGTGCACCCATAATTACTTTAGTTTCTGCATGGACCACACAACTCACTCCATCACGCGTAGGTCAAAGGTACACAACATTCTTTGAGTTAAAGCGATAATACACACATATTCCTATTTCATGCTCGACGGCAATTAGTTCTTTTGAAGTATAGTTTAAGATGATACGTAAATTGAGGATTCGAGAGATTTGAGTTTATTAGGTAGTCATTGCTCATACAAATAGTCTTGTTCCCAGCTACAAGTAATCAAGTTCGAGTACCAAAATTGTAATAACTTAAGTTTTTGAAAACCAACTTCATGTGTGTAAGATGTATATGTCAATTGTTCATGGTATTGCTGAGTGCATAAGCATTAGCTAATGGTGTACATGAAATAATCTAGTTTATTAGGATTTCTAGAAAAACTAGTTTCATGAAGGTTTGATGTTGTAGATAATCTAATTTATAGTTCAAATGCACAGATCACTCAGTTCCTACTGGATTCGATGTTTATTACCTTTGAATTTGTATAAAAACAACTTTAATTTAGCCTGATGTATAGATGATGAAAGTACACAAGGTTATAAGAGGTGATGGTTTTTTTCTATGATGTGTTTTAAAAAATATAAAATAAAATAATTTAAAAATAAGTTTATAAGAAGTTGGAAGTTTAAATCTCTACTCTGGGTAAGAAGGATTGATTTGAAAATAAATAACACTGTCATAGTTTCGAGTATCATGTACTGGAAAACATATTACATGGTGTTTGTTGCAAATCCTTGTATATTGTTAGATAAAACATGAATATGTCATGTAAACCTTTGACAAGCATTCAGAATAACCATTTACATTTTAAGAAGTTGCTTGCCACAAAATTTTTAATCTTGCAAACTACCAAAACCGAACGGTTATTTTATTATTATTATTATTATTATTATTATTATTATTATTATTATTATTATTATTATTATTATTATTATTATTATTATTTATTTTCTTAGAAAATAAGGAAATCATTTTTATTGGGATTGGTAGTTTTACAAAGGGGTAATTTTGTAAAAACATAATAAAGTTTCAATTTTGTTCCAATTAATTCACTCAAAGTTTATTTTGTTCTAATTTGATAATTTAACTTTAAAAGTTGTTCTAATCCTAGATAATTAACTTGGTTAATAGGTCAACACTAATTTTTTTAGCATTCAACAATAAAAAATTTTCATGAAAACTTTTAGAAACTTGAAAAAATTAGTGAAATTTGAATCAAAATAAAATAATATTCACGTGAAAGGCGATAACGATCGTTTGAAGAAATTATCATGTTTAGTGAATTTTATGAGTTTGGAACACAGTATACAACATATGGAAGGCAATTATCATCATCATTTTAGTAGAGTTTATAAATAAGACACGTTGGGCTTGGATAAGTTCATGAAAACTAGATGTACAAAATTTCATTAGTGGCCATAAGTATATGTGAAACATTTTAGTTCAACGAGCTTAGGAATAAGTAATGAGTTCTCATTGAGTTTTGGGAAATGAGTTTATGAATAGCGTAAAAAAGTTGATTAATGAGTACATGTTGGGCTATGGGATTATAATTTGATGATGGATTTATAGTTTAATGATGAATTAGAAATTGGATGAGGATATTATGATTAGATGAGTAGTTTTAAACCATTTGAGTATAGACGTCAAATTGAAAAATTTTGAGGGTAAACGTTCGGTTCGCAAATCAAACGAAAACGTTGGCTTATCGGAATGGCAATCTGTCAACTTTTTTATTTATTATTATTTTTGGTATGGAACTTAGGCCTTGCCTAGAATTCAGAAATCATGGAAAACCTTTGATTTGAGAGTCGATAATTGATTTGGAATTAGAAGTATGCCTTAGGTTTGGTATTTGATATTTGATTTGAAGTTTTGGATAATTCGATTGAGGTTAGTCAATATGTCTTAGTTTTGATTTCGGACATTTGGTTTACAGTGGTGTAATTTTGTTATATGAATAAGCTAGTAGTAGGTATATCACATAAGTAATAATGTAGTATAGAATCAAATGATACGATGCAACGTAGGATAACACGGTTTTGTAGCAAAATCTTTGATCGAATGGAACATCTGATATGATGATAGCACCTCGTTCTACTTAGAATATCATGAAATCTTTAGAAAATATAGTAGAGTAAACACTTAGAACCCATAGAAACTTCTTAGAAATTATAGAAACTATGGATAGATCAACTTGTAATTATTGCAAACATTTAGAGTAACATAGAAAACACATAGAAATATTTAGAAATCTTTAAAAAAAATAATAATCAGAGAATCAATAAAAAAATATATAGAAGTTGAAGACTTAGGAATGCGTCTTGGTTTTGACACTTATGACATATCAAAGTGTTAACCATGACTCTGATACCAAACTATGGCATCCCACCCAATGGCGGTAACACTAGGTGCCATAGAAATTGATATCTTTAGTAAACAAAGCACACGGTATTTATTTATTAAAGTCTAATAATGATATCATAAGTTTTGGAACATAAGTCTTAATATAAATAAAAATGACAAAAGTAATAAATTGAAACAATAAATGCAATAGTTTTTATAATTTTAACTAAGTCTAAGGCACTCCTATGTCTTGGTAAATAGCAGCAAAATAACATCAAGCACTGTGACATCTGCCCTAAACCCGAACCCGAATGCCCGACTCGAACCGGAATTTATCTATCTTTAATGTATTCGTATTTATCTTCTTTTAAATGTAATGCTTTTTTATTAAAAATATGTATATAAATATGTCGAGCTTTACGTTACCTATTGTCTTTAATATTAAATGACCGAGTTATTATCCAACGTTTACTAAATTCATTACTAAATACAATTATTTAATCTTCAAAGTATATATATAAAAGTGTATTTTTTAAAAGAGATTTTATAAAGATTATTAAAAATAAATATTATTACCTCTCAAAATAACTATTCAACGTCAAAAAGAACGTAATGACATAAAAACGACAATTATACAAACGTTACGCTTCAACTTGGTTAAGTTGGTTAGTTAAAATAAAGGATTAATTAACTTTGTGTCAAAACTGTCAACTTTCAAACTTAGAACTAAGTTTATATTATCTCATAATTAATAACTAAAGTATAAGGGCCAATTGTTAAAATTTTAAACAAAATCCAAACCACCCGCATCTCCCTCGTATTTCCAGCCAGAGGCCGCCGGAGCCTTTTCCGGCCAAATTGCGCGTCTCCGGCAAGCTTCAAACATGTCGTTTTACCAAGTTTAATCAAATCCAACTAGGGCTGTTACGCGAGTCAAGCCGAGCCGAGCTAGGGTGGGCTCGAGCTCGAGTTCGATCTTAACGAGCCAGCTCGACTCGTCTTGTTTTTCTTATCAAGTTAAAAAGTCAAGCTCAAGCTCAGCTCGTTAAAAGTTCGAGCCGGCTCGTTAATTTTTTATATTTTTAATAATTAAAAAACATAAAGAACTTACATACTTATATGTATTATTTATGTTTTTGTTTCACATTGTTATATGTTGTGTGATAATTAAACTAAAAGTTTTAACATTTTAACAGCCTCCCATCTATTTTTTAAACTTAATACACTTTAGTAAACTTATACACATATATATAAAGTATACTAGATTAGTACCCGTGTACTACACGGATTTTAGTTTTATAGGTTTTAACTAAGTTTAGATATCAAATTTATTTTTAACATATCTCTTATTAAATCGATTTGGATATTTACAAATATATTCATATAAAAAATCATATGTTACAATAAAGGATATAATTTAATAGTTGGTAAATTTTTATATGAACATATCGGATTAGGAGATAATTCATGATAATTGTTAATTTTTTTATTTGAACATATCGAGTTAGGAGATAATTAATGATAATTGGGTAAAACTTTAATTTGAACATATCGGGTTAGGATAGATCATAATAATTGATAAGTTTTTTATTTGAACATATCAGGTTAAGAGATAATTCATGATAATTGGTACATATCGGGTTAAGATATAGATCATGATAATTAGTAAATTTTGTATTTGAACATATCGGGTTAGGAGATAATTGATTAATATTTGTGAATTTTTAATTTAAACATATCAGGTTATTTTCAATATGGAGCATACCATAACCCGTCTAAAAATTCTCCATTAATTAATTTAGAACATGACACCTAAGCAAAATCCTATGTGGAGTAGTTAAAATGGTGACATGTAGATGAGTTACTCAATTATTAGAATAGGTAGATTTTGAGCTGGCTATCTCGAGCTAGGCTTGAACCAATTCGAGTCGAGCCAAGCCAGCTCGTTTACAACCGAGCTTTTTTTGAGCCGAGCTTTTCTCGAGCTTTTTTCGAGCGAGTTTCGAGCAAGCCTCGAGCCACGAGCTTTTTGAACACCCCTAAATCCAACCTATATAAAATTATCCTAGCATCATTCCTAGCATGTTTCGAACATCTAATCGCTTCCTAAACATCAAATTACTCCTTTAATTCTCGTTTCAAAACCGAACATTAAAACCCACATAATCAATTCGATCAAAACGCTCAAAATCAGTAAATTGATTAAACCAAAACGATCATATCGACGATTGAAAGACGTTGGTAGCATTCAATTTGATTAAAATCAATGAATTAATCACCCAATTAATCAAATTAACTCGAAATCAATCTCTAACCCATTCTCATACTTCCTGACCAAACTAATTCAATTCACTCGTCATATCCAATCTTCCTTACTCGCTCTAACTCTCTGCAATCTCAATTCCAAACAAAATCCCCAAAAATTTATAAGATTTTTGGTTTTATTTGAAAATATGTTAAAACTATTTTTTTCTACAACTTGATCAAAACAAAGCTGTGGGTATATTGGTTTATGGTGTGTGTTGTAAACTGGAGGACTTAGGTTTGAAACTTGGTTCCTATATATATTTATATTATTTTGTTTAAATTACTAATCATTTTGTATCAAACATCTTAAATCTTCTATATAATATAGGAAAATAAATTTTGCTTATGTGTCAACTATTTAGAGTTACTTTGCTTACTTGGCATTATTTGAGAGTTTTTCTCATAATAATAATTTTATAATTGAAATATGTATACATCTACCTATTCTAATAATTGAGTAACACATCCATATGTCATCATTTTAACAACTCCACATAGGATTTTGCTTAGGTGTCATGTTCTAAATTAATTTGATGGAGAATTTTTAGACGGGTCATGGTATGCTCCATATTCGAAATAACCCGATATGCTTAAATTAAAAATTCACAAATTATCATCAATTACCTCCCAACCCGATATGTTCAAATACAAAATTTACCAATTATCATGATCTATATCTTAAACCCGATATGTACCAAGTATCATGAATTATCTCCTAACCTGATATGTTCAAATAAAAAACTTATCAATTATTATGATTTATCCTAACCCGATATGTTCAAATTCAAGTTTTACTAATTATCATTAATTATCTCATAACTCGATATGTTCAAATAAAAAAATTAACAATTAACATGAATTATCTCCTAACCCGATATGTTCCAATAAAAGTTTACCAACTATTATAAATCATATCCTTTATTGTAACATATGATTTTTTATATGAATATATTTGTAAATATCCAAATCGATTTAATAAGAGATATGTTAAAAATAAATTTGATATGTAAATTGAGTTAAAACATATAAAATTAAAATCCGTGTAGTACACGGGTACTAATCTAGTAATTTATATAATATATTATAATAAAACGAATTACATTTTGAACCCCTAATATTTAGGAGAAACCAGAAAAACTTAAAAATAGTTACATTTTCAACCCTTTTTTCTAGGGTGTGAACGGGTCGGTTTATATATTTAATAAGGTATATAAATGAAACTTAAGAATTAATTAGTAATATGCTATAATTAAATATCTTAGTATCTTTTAACCATCCATAACTTTTTATACGATATTATTTTTTTTTAAAAATTACATCATAAAACTGAGCATTTAATTCTCTTTAATTTGAGTATAATATTGCTATATTAAAAAACAGTTTTTAAATATATCTTGTGTTTTGGTTTTATAATGGTTTTGTCTAAAAATTGATTGGAACCTTACATGCCCATGAATATCGTTAAAATCATCTAGGTATTATTTTCCCGAGCATAGCGCGGACACTAAACTAGTCTAAATATAAATACAAAACCACCTATATTACAAAATGTTAAAAACCTATAATAATATCAAAACTATTATTTTTATAAACTTAGTTTTATACACTTATTTATTACAAGTACTTTTAAAAACTATAAAAACACTATGAAAATGTATTTTAAGTACTTATAAACATATACAAAGTTATATAAATACTAGTTTGTACAAATGAGACTTTTATGGATTTTTATATATATTACAAACTATGGTAAAAATTATAAATTGTTTTTAAGGAAAATATACGAAGTGCTCTTTGGCGTTATATAAATATTGTTAAAAATATATTATCAGAATTTATAT
The DNA here is from genome assembly GCA_030867185.1 of Tagetes erecta. NCBI lineage: Eukaryota > Viridiplantae > Streptophyta > Magnoliopsida > Asterales > Asteraceae > Tagetes > Tagetes erecta. Next base: position 65,829,188 of record CM061488.1, read on the forward strand.
TGTTTATCAAAAAAATGCAAAGTATCTTGAAACCCTAAGCCCCAAATTGGAATTTGAAACTCCAATACCAAATTCAAAACCCTAGAATTTCTAGTTTTGATTCCAGTTGCTATACTATTTGTTTTGTTTATAAATTAGGTTTTCCCAACTAATTAGATGATTCTAGTATTTGGGAAATCCTCGGTTCAATTTAATTAATTTGCGATTTGTTTCGAGCCCAAGTTTCAAGGTGAGTAAATTCACTACCCTTTTTACTTTTACGTTTTGGGGCTGAACTGTGTTCAAATACTATACAATGTTTTTCTAATTTTTATTTGTTTCTAAATAGAGATCATAAAATGTGTTAGTCTTTTTTGTGACAAGATTCAATCCTTATGTGTTAGTTTAAAGTAGTATTGTTACTTAGTAATCCCACCAGTACAATGTTAGCGCTAATGGTTTGACAAAATCACCTACTTGTATTTCAAAATAGGTGATTTAAACTCGACCATTCAATTTCAAGGTTGCAAGTTACCATGTTACAAGTTGCTATTCAGTGTTACAAGTTGCTATACTATGTTGCTATGCCCTTCGTGCACCTGCAACTCAACAAATGGGCATCAATTCATCATTTTTCTTCAATTCGTTTTGGATTATTATTATCTATATCATCAAGAAGACAACTTGAAGTCTAGTTGAATTATAACATCCTCTATCACACTATTTGGTTGCTCGAAGCCGAATCCTTTACTTTTTCTAGTTATATAAAACACGATTTTCTTTATAAAGCTTATAAAAAATATCTCAAAACCATGATTTTATATAAATTTAGTTTCATAAATTTAACTATTTCGAATACCTTTTAAATATATTAAAATACTATAAATGTATTATAATACGTTGAAAATATGTAAAGGTTTTATAAACAATAGTTTACGAATATAAACTTTTGTATAAGGCATTTAAGTACTTTAAAAATGTTGTTAAATATTTTAGAGTATTATTAGTGTATATAATTTATTCTCGACGCCAAATAATTAAATTGGAAAAAAATGGATATATTATTTGAGTTACTTATTAAATACAAGAAAATACCGTTATGATTATCGTAAAAACTATTGTAGTTATCGTTACTATTACTTTTCGGCGCTATGTATAAATCAATAAATATATTTCTAACCGTTTACCGAAAAACCCCCAGAATTCCAAATTTCCTTATATTCATATTGTTTACATTCTAGTTTTATAATATATTTTTTCTAAGTTACATCAACACATGCAAACAACGCCACTCCTACGCAAGACAAGAGTTTCAACCATCGAACTATCGAGAGTCATAGGCAAGGGATAAACATGAATAAAACGTGACCTTGAAGTTTAAGTTCGCACCCTTTATAAGAATAGAATAACTAATGGAAACATTTTTCCCGGTCGCTACTTCTACCACATAAAGACTATCAAGTCTAGCACGGCTAATAGCAAATGATTAAGCAAACTCTAATGAAACAAAGCTCTTATCGGCCGAATCAAATAAAATAGAAACGTAATGATCATTAATGAGAAACATACCGTTCACCACATCATTGTTCACTTGGACTTGATTAGCATTGATATTAAAAGTTCTAGCATGACCAGCTTGGTTAGCATTAGCGTTAGTATTCATGTTGACATTATTAGGCTGAGGACGATTGTTGCGGAAATGAGTTGGATCGCCACAATTGAAACAAGCACGAACTTGATTACCCCGGTTATTATTATTCCAACAATTTTTAGCCAGATGTCCATAACGTTGACAAACAGAACATTTAAAACATGGAGTTTCAGGAGCATGATGAAAAGGACATTGGTTGCATTTGGGCAAGAACCTCGTATAAGGCTTACGGTTATCATTACCCCTTTGCGCTTGTTCAGGAGTTTCAGGAGCATGATGAAAAGGACATTGGTGGCATTGTTCTTACGCTTCTTGAATTGAATGAGGATTCGGGCTTAAAACCCTTATAAGAATCGTCCTCAGATGGTTTAGAATCGTCACTAGAAGAACCCTTGGACTTTTTGTTACGCTTATGAAACAGAGTTTATTAGTCATAGCAGTTTTGAATTCAGACCAAGTTAGATCAGACATGTCGGCTTCACCACGCCTACGCTTTTCCTCATTCCACCAAGTCAAAGTACCCTTTTTAAGAACACTTGAAGCATAGCGGACTTTGAGATTTTTAGGACATTCACTATTGACAAACGTACTCTCCATGCTTTCATACCATTAGAGAAGACAAGTAGCCCCTTCGTTACCAAAGAATTTTGTTGGACCACAAGAATTGAAGTACTTAAGAGTACAATGAGGAGTCTGGGCTGAGCGTTTTGATTAGCATTATTGAGTTGATTCACGAGATCGGGCAAAATACCAGCCATTTGGATCACGATGGTATTAGCGAGTCGTTCACGTCTTGTTGTCATTCTACAAGATAAGATAGAAATAGAATTTCATGAGACATAGAAAATTTTGGGATAACATAAGTTGTAATGAATTTCGGATTGAATGGATAATATTTGTACTTTGAATTTCATAGAATTTTTTTTAGAAACACGTATCATAGTAATCACTTGAAAATCATAGAAATATAAATAAACAAGCTTGGAATACCGTTTACAATAATATAGAAACCAATGGAAATAATTTGAAATCATAGAAAATGATGATCATAAAATCATTAAATAAATAGAATTTGAATGCTTAGGAATGTTTCTTGGTTCTGAACACTTAAGACTTATCAAAGTGCTAAGTTCGTTTTCAACGTATTCGAGAAAGCGTGCTTTAGCCTATAGGTTCACACTCATCTCGTCCATCCCCATGTAAGCATACAAGTCTCTTAAAGAGATTTATATGAAATGTTTTGCCTTAGATAGGGTGTCCGTGATACAGGCATTCCCCTTTCCGGATTGCACACGTTCCCACGTTTCAAACTTACTTAAGACGATGGCGAGATTCCATAAAGAGAAAGATCCTAATCACACTAAGGATAAGAAATAAGATAAAGAAAAGACATAGAAAAGTTCATAAAAAGGAATAAGGAAATAAGTTCTAGAAGAATTTTCTAAGCACAAACTACTAGCACTAAGGATTTTTAATAGTCTAGGTCGGTGTGTTTCTAATACCTTATCCTAGTTCCCTATAACCATGGTTCTAATACCAAACTGCGACACCCCACCCGGTGACGGAAACACCGGGTTGTCAAAGAAATTGGATATCAATAATAAACAAATCACATGGTAATTATTTTTAAGTCTAATAATTAGATAATAAGTTTGGAACATGAATCTTAAATAGAAGCGACAAATTGTAATAAAACCGAAATAGTAAATGCAATTGCCCTTATTAATTTAACTAGGTCCAATGCAATCCTATGTCTTGGCAAAAACAGTAAAATAATATCAAGCATCACCAAAAATATGTGAAAATAAAGTTAGCTATTTAAATCTAGTAAGTAAACCACAAATTGATACATAATATTATAGAAATCCGAGATCATCATAATATGTTGCGCAATCGTACATGTATAGCTATTTTATATCATTCTCGACCATGACACCTTGAACACACATTGAAAGCATTGTACTACAGTGTGTGATTTTCATTGGTTTTTCATGAATCGTCGATTGCTAATAAGTTGTCTTAAAATAAATTTATTAGATCAGATTAGTAGATTTGTGCATTTCAATATAAAATCATATAAAAAAAATTTACTGTTCAACCCCCGTGAACACAAAGTGCTCATCTACTGATTTGCCTTAAAAACCAATACAAGACAACTATTAAGTCTCTAAACATATAATTCTCTCATATTGAATGAGTTAATTCGGTGAAAAATAGATATGGTTGCAGGTTAAATTGTTCGAATTCTAAAGGGTTATTGGATTTTAATAATCCGAACTTTTGTATATTGGCCGATATTAATCCCAACTTCAAAAATTGCCTGTGTCAATCCCAACTTGTAACTTATTTTCCTACAATGATCATCCATTAAAGTTAACTTAACACCGTTAAACTTTTTTCGAATTTTTGACCGAGGCTTTAGGGCTTTTGATCGGGAGGATGATACGAGTCTAATCATGTAAAACTTAACTTGAGTCGATGCTCCAAACGAAGAAATTTTAACATGCGATTTAAGCACCGATTAAGTTTATAGACCCGATTGAAGGTCGTTTGGTTATTTGGAGGGTCGGCTCAAGGTAATTTTTACATGAATAGACTCCTATCGTCCTCCCGATCAATAGCCCTAAAGCCTCGGTCAAAAATACGAAAAAAATTTAACGGTGTTAAGTTAATCTTAACAGAGGATCATTGTTGGAAAATAAGTTACAAGTTGGGATCGACACAGGCAATTTTTAAAGTTGGGATTAATATCGGCCAATATACAAAAGTTCGGATTATTAAAATCCAATAACCCAATTCTAAATTACGAGTATCTCTTCATGACTCTATTTTAAGGTTACATTTTTTGCATTCAAAATTACGATGGCCTCTTCATGACTCTATTTTTAAAGTAAATAACGTTTTTAAACTTTTAGGTGACCTACAATACCGTTGTTCAATCATTTTCTTACAGATTTCAGTTTGATGTTCAAGTGGCAATTGATTTGTTCTTCGTGCAGGAAGATTGATGAGATGGTGAGAAAAGCTATTGAAGCAGTAAAAAATGAAAAAGGATGCTAAATGGAAAGAAACATTCTCTATTTAATCAGGTATATAAATTTGTCCTTTGATTATTAGCGAAACTACTTCACTTTTGTTGCTTATTATTTTGTTTATATGAATTGATCTACCTGATCATGTATTTGACTTTTGTTGTATTTTTTAGTCTTTTGTCTATAATTTACTAGTTTAGTGCCCGCGTTACGCTCGGAAACACAATTCAAGTGATGCTTTTAAGGTGTTCATGAATGTTTCATTCAGTTTTGAGACAAAACCGTGGTAAAACGAAGCACATAATATATTTTTAAAAATTAAATTTTTAGTATAGCAATTATACTCAAATTAAAGAGAATAAAGTGCTTAGTTTTATTGTGTAGTTTATTTTTTTCTAAATCATATAAAACTGTTATGTATATTTATAAAACACTGAGGTCTTTAATTGTATGTTATTATTAACTTTATCCATAAGTTTCATTTTTAAACCCTATCAAATATAAACCGACTCACGTACATCCCTTGTAGTAAGGGTTAAAAATATAAATACTTTTAAATTTTCACGTACACCCCTTGTAGTAAAGGGTTAAAAATATAAATACTCTTAAATTTTCAAAATATTAGGGGACCAAAAATGTTATTAGTTTTATTATAATAAAATTTATATACATATTTTTAATAAAAAATCATTATTGTGAGATAATCTCTCAAATAATACCCCATAAGCTAAAAGTTATATAAATATGTCACATAAGCTTTTTTTTTTTGGTATATTATATAAGGATTTTTATTGATTACATTTATACTTTTAGAGTAAACTACTATTTTGGTCCTTGAGATTTAACGAAATTTGCAGTTTTAATTCAATAGTTTGTTTTCTACTATTTTAGTCTGTTAGTTTAACACTAACTTGCTAATCAAGTCCACCTGCTAACGGCATCCAATATCTCCATTAAACCCATACAATGTGTGTCTTACGTGAGGGGCATTATAGTCATTTTTTTTTACTTTTTGGATTATAAAGTTGTTTTCACTTTCAGTCTGCATGACTTGTATATATCAAACAAATCACTTTTTCAAAACTGATATTTTAGTAGCAGCTCGGAGAAGAAGATCAAGACATCTTGAAGATGGATATGGTTTTGGTTTTCTGCCTTTGTGGTATCAAGACATCTATTCGCACGTCTTTAACATTTACAAACCCTCAAATACGATTCTTTTGTTGTAAGAAAAATTATGGCTTTATTTGTTGGTCAGATCCGCCAATTGGTCACAGATCCATCAACACCAAAGATGCCAAGCTAAGGTTTTTTGTTCTTGTGGTTCTGCTTCATCCGTTCGAACATCTTGGACACCTGCAAACCCGGGTAGGCGACTTCATTGTTGCATAATTTGTTTCTTGGAATGATCCCCTAATGTGCTAAAGATATGTGGAAGTTATCCCTGGCCTCTTGAGATCCATGAATGCAACCTAATTTCAAAACCGAAGACTAAAGATTATGTTAATTTGTAGTTGGATGTTTTTTTGTATTGTATTCGCTGTGGAAAATGTGAAGCTATCAATAGTGCTCCAGATCTGAAGCTTGTTGTAATGTTCTTGATCCCTAAAGTAGTGTGGTTTTATTTACTTGGTTGTTTTGTATGTTTATTTTGTAAGCTATCAATGGTTAATCCTTTCATGTTTTAATGAATGTTTTGTTATACACCAAAACCACGTGTGACGTAATTGTCGACATGTTTTATTCCAAATCTAACCCAAACATACTATTTAAACAAACCAAAACATACCATACTACCCAAACAAACCACCTAACTAATTATCAAAATGTTTATATCATTCACTATTACCAAAACAAAGTACCATAACAAAGCAAAAAGTGTAAAATACCAAAGCAAAGTATCATTACATACCATATTATCATAACAAAATACCATTACAGATCATACTACCAATACAAAGTTCCATAATTGTGTCACCATATTTCCAAATCCTACTAATACCTAAACCTAGACATTACGAAAGTACCAATGTTTTACCACATCACCAAAATACAATCATACCAAACCTAACAAAAATATACTAAAACACCATTTTTAACAACAAAATGCACATCTTCATGGTTGTGTTGCTGACTCGGATTTCCTATCATTCCTTTTCCTCTATTTAGCTGTTGTTGAAGTTGCAAGGTTGGATATGCCATTTGTTGCTGGCTAAGTTGAACTTGTAGAGGGATGAGTTTAACTAGGTTGTGGTTGAGTTGCAGATGGTGGTAGTTGAGTTGCACTAGATGATGGCTGAGTTGTAGACTTAGATTTCTCACTCTGTTGTTGAGTTTCAGAAGTTCCACCTTGGCCTTTGCATGAGTGTTTGTTGTGACCCTTGTGCCACATCCTCAAATCCACTAACGGAGTTTTATTGTTAGGGGCGTGACAAACCAGGATCTAGTCATCAATTACACCGAACGACTCTATATGAGTTTTGAAAACCAAACGTTTACTCATTAATTGTGGTAATTGAAACGTTAACCAGAGTAAATAGTTTTACGTTATGTGGAAGCGTAATAATTAAGTAATTAAGGCAAACCCAAACCATGCAGTAAGTAAATGCGCAAAAACACGCGCCCGACACAAGACCCACAGTTTAAATAGTTGTTAAATCCCAAAACATAGTTTCTTTAATGCAACTAAATGTTTTAATGAAATGCGGGGACGCCATGCCATGCCCTACGTGCAGTGTACCTCAGTGACCTGAAACAGTGAAAGGCTAACAAGTGTCAACACGACGGTTGGTGAGTTCACATAGTAAGTATGAAAGTCAAGTATGTTCAGTTGCAAGCATAATTATAAATTAAGTATGTCAGTGTAGGTAGCTAGTCTACAGTACATGTCCTTAGAGTCGTATGTATCTGACCGAAGCTGACGTATGTACACATTAAGTGCATTTTGCCTGTTCGTACATCCCATCAGGATGCACATGTATGTATGTTAGGTCATTCAACACCCGTTCGACAGGTCCTTCTGTCGTGCTAGCGCGACTAGCTCGGGCGGGGTTTGTCAAACCCAGTAGTATTACTAAAAATTTCCCTGCTATTTCACAAATACTAACGGTCAACTAGGTATCCATGAGGTCTTTCATGAACAAAATAAAAGTTGCTCTAATCCAGACATGCGACATACAAAATTTGTAAATCCGTAAAAGTAATCGTCTGTGTTCAGCCCCATAAAAGGGTAGAATAGTAACAGTGCGGTTTAGTGAACTCACCTTAAGTTGCACATCAAATCAGTTTAAAGCACACAATATAATGCAGCAACCTAAATAATAGTAGGTCTATTAATATGTGTTCATGTAGGGTCATAGAACCCTATGCATCCAAATAGTCATACAGATTGGAATAGTTTGACTTTTTGACCAAGTTTGACTTTTGTTGACCTGAGTTGACCCACGACCCGTTGGTGATTTATTAAGTGTAAGTATGTTACATTTGATGTATTTGGTCCTATTTCATTCACAAACCACGTCACATGGCAAACATTCAACAAGTTAAGTTTCTATGTCCACAAAAGTTTCCTTTATAGGAAAGGCGGACTTTTAGAGTATGCTTGCATAATTCAACATCCTAGAGTTTCCTAAACATCCCTAAGCATGTCAACTATTACACAATAACCATAGCATGCTACCCCAGGCAATAACACATACTATCACTTTATGGTTTCCAATATAAAACATACTAGCATGCGTGGTTATTTCAAAGTACAATACATTGTTTACATGTTTTGTTTTACCAACATTGCAACACTCTTATCATGGCATTACTACCTAACTAGCACGCACCATTTAGATTCCAATCAACCATTTTCAAGCAACCGGACTACCAACCAACTAGCACTTTCAAATGTCATTTCATGATCAAACTAGTTTACCATACCCAAAGTGCCTACAATCATTCATTTGCAAATTAAATCATGTTTGTATGTCCAAAGTTACTAAACATGCTCTCTAGTAAATTTCCATGACCAAAAGTATCCACATTTAGCAAGTCATACCAAATCAAGTCGGATTTCCACGTTCAATTAATCAAAATTCGTCCACTACATTATCCCAACGTACTAGTAATCTCAAAATAATTCTTAAACATCATCAACATGCAATTTTCGTATAAGTCCTAGAGAAAAGTTACTATTTTTAGTAATACAACAAAACGTTCATGCAATTTCAAAACCAAGTAATCAATCTTCATCCAATTCATCATCTAAACACATAGTTAATCACATTTCATCAAAATCAAGCATGAAACATCAAGTTTCAATGACTTCGTATCAAACCCTAATTTCACAACAATACACATATGGGTCCATTTCATTATTTAATAATCAAAACAACAAATAACTCATAACCAATAACCCATTTCCACAACACAATCATCAATTGACCATTTTGGATGAACTAGGGTTTTAATCTATCCATTTTCGTAACATATATAATGATTATAGGAATAAAACTCACTTGTTATGTGTTTGTAACTTCAATCAACAACCAAAAACACCACCAATTAATCAAGATTGCAAGAAATCAAAGTGTTGTAGGTGTGTGTGTGTGCGACGGCTCTAGGAAGAAAAGAAGGGAAGAAGTTGATTTTTTTTCTAAAAAAAATTAGGTTTAGGTTTTGTTAAATTTTGTTAATTTTAGTTAAATGTTAAGTTGGGTTGGGCCTTGGGCCATCCATGGGTCTCATGGATGATCCACGGGCTCCATTTTGTTTCGATTTGCAAACACCATGAAAAACTTTATTAAACATAATTTTTTGTTTCATAAGGATTACCGAATTTCGCAAACGGTTAAAACCGGTAAAGTTACGCAATCAATCGGGAATTCAACAATTAAGCACATATGCTACTTAAGATGTTTATTTATTGTATTTGTATCAATTTAAATTTCACCAACGCCCGGGTATTAACTCGTGTGGCCGTTTCGTGTGTACGCTTGTGTAACAGTTTGTACATTTAATTCATCAAATTAAATGAAAAGCATAATTGCGTTAACATGACTAACATAGTTTAACTATCGAGGTTAACCTGAATTTATCGGGTGTCACACCTTGTTCTTGCATTGGGAAGGTGTCCAAAATTCCACACCAGCGATTGGGTCTATTGTATGTTGATAAACCTTCTTCCAAGTAGCAAGCCAATACACTTTAGAGACCCAAGTTTCAGGAATTCCAGGTGTGTGCCCAAATTTATCCATATTCCATTTTACCGCCACCACATACTTACATGAAATACCAGTTAACTCGCATTTTCTACAAGAACATGTTATATCTTTAACATCAACAACATACTTATTAAACGAGGGACCATTTACCTGGTATTTGCTATTGCCATTAAAGGCCATTGTATAGTGTGAACCGTCCTCTTTGATTGCATCAAATATCTTAGTTATTTTTGAAGTCAAAAGACCTGGTTCATCAACAATGATCTTGAACCACAACAATTCTCTTCATCAAATATTCTCGGGTGTACTCGAGGCATGTTATGATGGGCTTGTCCCTTCCACCAACCAATTGTCTGTTTAACACCTCACGTAGATAGTTCAACAACACATCACTTCTAGCCACGCCTACATAAAATAAACCATATATAATAAGGACTCTATAATAAGATAAACTACATAAAATAAACCAGATTTAATAAGAAGAGTTGCATAGCATAAGCCAAATTTAATGTGTAATATGATTACTTGGAAAATAAGCTTTACTCTAGTGTTTAGGTGGAATAGCTTTCAACCAATCTAGCAACCCTTGATCCTATTTTTCTAATTCTTTTGTTGCCTTTTCAAAAGCTGGAACACTAGTAGAAGTAGCACAACTCCAAAGCAGATTTTTAAATAAATTACCCCTTTATCTTGGCTTCATATTTTCATGTATATGTCGCAAACAATATCTGCGTTCAGCAGCGGGAAACACTTGTTCTAAAGCAGGTAGAATGTCCTGCAAAATAAGTCACATATAAAAGAACACAAGTCGCAAAGTTTAAAAGGAATTTTAAAAGTAGTTAAAAGTATCATATTGATTTAATGAATTTTAAAGATGCTAAAAGCATCACTATTAACATTAGATTGATATAATTTTTTTAAAGCCAAAATTTAAAGTGAATTTAATATAATAAGCCATGTAGTCAATAAAAGGCCTTTTAATATAATCGTGCTGTTAAAAACCCATGCATATTTGGTTTATTTTATGAAACAAATACAAGGAATTTTATGTTAGTTTCACTTTAATTTCAAATTGTTAGCATAATACATACAGTTACATACTAATGTAGATGATTTACCATTTGTCTATCGGTGGTGAAGGTGAAATTAAAGTTGGCATCTAGATCAAGATCATCACCTAAGTTCTCCGGAACCCAAGTCCATGGAATTTTTTTTCAAAGTGGTATAGTTTAGAAAAAAATAAAGGATAATGGGTGTGTCAGAAAAAAAGGATAATGGTATATCCGCTCTTGTTAAGAGCGGATTTTTCACTAATTTTCTGACCATCACTTTCTTGCAGGTTTGTTGCAGGTATGTTGTATTGCAGGTTTGTTGCAGGTATGTTGTAGGTGGGTCAGTCCATGGAAAGATAATCCGCTCTTGCTAAGAGCAGATTCTTCACTAATTTTCTCCATACCGTTACTGTGTAAATCCTTGACGTTACCGTCTACTTTCCATCCATCCTTTTCAATTCCACCGTTAAAACCAGAACCATTACAGCGAATCTGATTCCTACCTGTTCACTGGCAAGAATCTGATTCTCATCCATCAACTATTCATAATAAAGATGACAAGACACAGGGAAAATGAAGAAGAGGACGACGATGATGCAGGGAAAATGAAGAGGAAAACAGTGAAGAAGAAGACGACGATGTATATTATATAATAATGTATCCGCTCTTGCTATGGGCGGATACTCTCACATTCAAAAGTTAAACAATATTTAAAGACCAACAATACTAACCAAGTTATATTTAATACTCGTTCTTTATTAATAATACTTATAAAATTATTTTCAAACTTATTAATTAATATATATTTTGTCTAACATCAACTATAAATAATGTTCCATATCTATCTATGTTGTAATAGCAAAATGACCTCCAACAATCGACAATCATGGTGGTCGATACGTTCTGTAAATGAATAAGAATCATGGCTCATAGTGCAGGACGTATACACCAATAGTCCAACAGAGTTCAACTTAAAGATTTATCACTACGGGCATTTCTCTTCAACACCGGGTAGGACGTACGATGACGGCGTCATAACTTTTGTTGATTATCTCGAAGCGAACCAATTTAAGTTTTCTGACATGTCCCTAATCATACCACAATTAGGGTACTAAAATACAAACAACATGTGGTTTTATTTTAAAATACCTGGTGGTGATCTAGACACTGGGCTAGTTCCTTTGAGGAATGACGAGGACGTGAGTGGACTAGTTTCTTACACTAGTGTAGAGGGTGTCAAGGAAATTAGTCTGTACGTTGTACGATGTGAGGTGGATGCAAACACCGGTAAAGGATTAATAAGGAAGGCGAGAATGCCCCCAAAAGAAGGATATAGTTCTAAACGGAGGTTGTTTAGTTAGATATAAGTATGTGAACGTCCATTATAATCTATTTTATATAACCACCGTGTTATTTAGTATGTGTTTGATCTAACATGTAATGTATTATATTATAGATTATATATAAAAAATTTCGTAGATAGAAACTATTGTGTGATACACTTGCATGATTATTATTAGCAACATTCAAATTAGTACATTATAATAATACAAATTACATAAAGTGTACGTTATTAGAAACTTATTCGTGCATCCGTGTCAGTGGTATCGTCACTGTAAGGATCTGGACTGCACAACGGACTGCGATTGAGGTACGCATTCAATCGCCACTCTTCATCAAAATTAGGAGACTCCTCATCGGTTCGTGAATGAGGTTCATCCTCACCGGTTGGTGGATCATGTTCATCTTCGCCGGTTGGGGGTTGTTGTTGCTCCACATCTTGTCCGACAAGGGGAGATGGCTCTTCAACATTAACGACTTCTTCTGAGTAATATGTTTTTAAAAGGTTTCCCATTATTGGTGTTGGGGTAAAGTTTGAATTGAGTGTTTACAAAATATCCAAGTGAGTGTGGTGTATGTCATGGATTTTATGGATGTGTTAAAGTTGTATTTATAAGGGTGTTGGAGTATATTTTTATAATGTTAAAAGAAGTTAATATTTTGACTTTATAATAAAGTGAACACACAAATCAACTAATAATACACTAAAATAACACACAAATTTTTTAATTAAAAATCAAACGGGATACATTAAATTAAATAAACTTAGTACAATAATAAACTAAAATAATACACAAACATAAATATAAAAGTTAATTTTGTCGGTTTGGACACCTATTGATCATGTGACCTATTTGTTTGCATCCAGAACACCTACGACCCGTTCGTTCCTCGAGATAGCTTGAGTCCATCTCATTATGCATCCTTCTAGCACGACGCATGCCTCGTACAATAGTAATCCTTGATTTGTCCCCAAACAGTGTACAATCGGCAAACACACAGTCATCAATATGAGGCACCGGGTAATATTAGTAGTTGTATTGCGCACGGTATATCTCCGTATAGAACCGAGGGTTAGCTGTTTGTTTTGGATCTCTACGTTTGAAATGACAAACATCAAGAGCATGACTACAAGGGAACCGGTAAATCTGCCACTTATGACACGTGCAGGTTTGTTTATCATACTCTACGGTGTAAGGACTACCACCTGATTCATCAGAGGTTTGTAGGTTTGTCTCCACCATATACCTCTGATCTCGGGCAGAATAAGCGTACACCCTATGTTGTCTAGTTCGTATTTCACGAGCATGAAACAATCCCCACATGCGACCGGGAAAGGCGGTCATACAATCTATACCTATTTGGTAGTGTTTGGCGTACTGTTCCACATCTCTCTTGAATGTATATTCCATTAAAGCCCTTATCGGGAGCAACCTGGCACCACGTAAAACATTATTCATGCATTCAGAGATGTTGGTGGTGAGGTTACCCCATCGACGGTTTCCCCTGTCATAAAGGAGGGTCCACTTGCTTTTATCAATCCCTTGATGATATCCCCATGCCTCTTTATTTGTCGTCTCAAGCTCTTTCATCAGGTGTTCATACTTTCTTTCTTGTGATGTGCTTCCAATCTTCCAACACATCCTTTTTAAGCTAACACTTTTGAACTTCTGCATGAAGTTGCTTCTGACATGTCTGAGATAAAAGCGATGGTAGGCGTGCGGTTCTTTCCAGGAAAGCAGATTATCCTTTGCATGTTTTATGCCCGCATGTCTATCCGATATGACACACAACTTGCGTCTTTTTGGATCTTCGACATGCTCCTCAAATTGTTGAAGAAACCACTTCCAGCTCTCGTTTGTTTCTTCGTCCACTATAGCGTACGCCACCGGCAAGATCATGTTGTTTGCATTTTTTGAAACAGCCATCAATATTTTCCCTTTGTAAGGTCCCATTAGATGAGTGGCATATCTAGAGATTACAAGAATGCAAAAACTAAATGCTTTAATACTTGGACGAAATGCCCAAAATATATACCTGAATACTGAGCAATTAGATGGACTGTTGGGATGATGAGACCACTGTACAATGGTGCCAGGGTTTGACCGTTTTAGTGCCAAAACATAGCTTGGTAATTTGTGGAAGTTTAATTCCCATGTACCGTATATGTTCTCCATCGCTTTTTTTTTTGCCGCCTAACCCTTGTCGTACGTTATATCAACATTCAACTTCTCTTTGATCAGTGATTGAATTTGCTTCATAGGGAAAGATGCATCTTTAAGAACTTGTTCTTGAATATTGGATGCGACAACACTTGATGAGAAAAATAAAGAAATTGAGAGTTTGTCCATAATCTTGAATAATAAGGATGAAAATATTCAAGAATTGACAGAGGTCAACCATTTGAAAGATAGACAGATTGAAGATTTGTTGAAGCTGATAAACTCAATGAAGAAAGTGCTTGTTCATATTTCTTCATCTGATAGTTCTTAGAGCACAAAGTCAAGCTCAAGTGGTGACGAGCATGATCATCTGATAGTTCTGAGAGCACAGAGTCAAGCTCAGAAATTGATGTGTTTGGATCTTTTATGCTTTTGCATTTGGCGGTGTAAACTTTTGATCTGGTATCCGCCATAAAAATCTCTCGGTTTTGGACGATATTCCATGACCGAACAGCGTAGTCCACTTGCTTTTTATCTTTGAAATACATATGTAAGCATATTTCTAATGTTTGATCATTCCAAAACTGCATCTCTTCTTCACCAAAATTGTCAAGAGGCATATAATGTTCATCCATTATGGTACCTTCAACATTTAAGTTAGGGAAACCGGTAAGTCCCTGACTTTGATAAAGAGGT
The DNA here is from genome assembly GCA_030867185.1 of Tagetes erecta. Lineage (NCBI taxonomy): Eukaryota > Viridiplantae > Streptophyta > Magnoliopsida > Asterales > Asteraceae > Tagetes > Tagetes erecta. Next base: position 65,844,311 of record CM061488.1, read on the forward strand.
AAGAAAGGGATCGGTGCATCGTCTTCTGATTCATATTCAGAAGGTGATTGTTCACTCTCTTCTGTTTCTTCCATTTCTTCCACTTCTTCAATTTCTTCCACTTGTTCCATTTCTTCCACATCTTCAGTAATATTATCTTCAAATAGAGAAAAAAATGTTATAGAGAACTATCAAAGGGAGCGTATTAGCGGATGGAAATAATGCACATGCTTCCTTACATTTATTAGATAACTTAAAATATCTTAAATCTAGTGGCCAAAAAAGTTGGGATGGTGCCGCACTCGCCTGTTAGTATAGAGAACTATCAAAGGCAGCCAAACCAGACGTCGTAACCATGGGTGGCCCAATGTCTCTTCTACAAATATGGGCATGGACTAGAATATTACCTTTGTCCCCAAGAATTCTAGACGAAAAAATCAATTGGAGTGAACCATATGGTGCTAGGTATTTATTTAGTTCTTATCTCATCACTATTTTACTAATTAATAAGTTTTTAATAAATTTTTTTGTTTTGTTTTTTCAAGGTGGGCAGAGCATGAAGTGAGTCAATCAGACACTCCTACACACGTTATCAAGGCTCACTGTACTACTTTACAAAATCTACGAGAGGCCGACGTATTTTTTTTCACACGTTTTTTCAATCACTATTGTTAGTATTTAAGAATGTGTTAACTAAATTTTTCATTCACAGATTGATTGGATGCCTTATCATAACTTGCTGCAACTTGTCCCTGATATTTGCACGTCTGGCATTAGTAGTTGGCGGTCCCAGTGTCATTTAATTTATTGGTCTATCGTGGAGTATCACCCGGTGGAAAGGGTGATGAGACAGTTTGGATTTGTTCAGACCGTCCCTCGCCCATTTCCTTTGTCACGTATGGAGCTTAAGAAACTCCGTAAACTTTGTTGTACCGGGAGGGTAGAGACTGAGTGGTCGGATTTCCATCAACTATATGTCGAAGATTGGAACAACAGGCATCACAATGTTTTGAACGGGGTGCTTACCAACACGCCTACGGTAGCCCTCGATTACAACGAATGGTTCCACCGTCATACTGTTCTATATGTGAAAGACCCAAGGCATACTCCGGGTGTAATGGATTCCAAGATCACGGAGGAAGTTCTCGATTATTGGTTTGTACAATTTCTACAACCAAATGTAAAATATAAATGTTTATAATATGACAAACTTATATTTAATTGTTTGTTTTTTTAGGTGGATGGTTTAGGCTTCATTGGTCAAGAGAGTATGAGAATGCGAAATATGGGGGCTGATCATTATTACCAAAATTTTGGAGGAATCCAAGACATGACCGCTCAACTCATAGGAGCGGTTAATCGAAATGATCATCCTTCTTACATACAGACTAATCCTATCAATTTTGAAACTAGTAACACTATACCGCAACGTGCACGAAGACAAAGTACGCGTGGTCGTGGTCGAAAGGGATCTCGAGTTAACAACTCACACGAAGATCATAATGAACATCATGGGGTTACGTTGAATTTTCAAATGGGTACAATAAATTATATGAAGGGTACCTCACGTTTTCAAGGGGGTCCATCAAATTATGGAGAGGGAACCTCAAACCATCAAGTGAGTACACAAACTTTTGAGGTCCCTTACCGACCAGTTTTTTAAAATTCTGAGGAGGATACATCAAACATTCAAGTGGATACCCTGTTGAATGTTAACGACTACCCCATTGATACTATGGATTTTGGATCCTTGTTTAACCACACCCCTACTTATACCCAACAATTCCAAAACTATCAATTAGACTTGGGATTACAACTAGGCCAAGCTGACCAACCTAATGAAGACGACCAACCCGTACCGAGAAACACGGGACCACCGTGGTATTGAAATCATTTAGTACATCATAAACAATATCACATGTATTAAAAAATTTGTATTTTATTGTGTTTTTTATATCATGAGTGATTTTGAACCACTTATAAATTGTTGCGTTTTTAAATAAAAACAAGTAACAAAATAGCATTTAATGATAAATAGTTCATGGAGCATCGAGCACCTAAAGATTAAAATTATATAATGCAAATTATATAATATTATATTTAATAATGCAATAATGCAAATTATTTAAAAAGCAAGTAGTAATTTAATAAATATACGGTTATAAATCAAAACATTTATTCAATAGATGACTACAACACACAACCCAAACTTAAGGTTCAATTACAACATTAATGATACAAAGAAAACCTATTAGTTTGTTAACCATGTGAGAAACAGGTCCTATACAATTGGTTTGCCATATGTTGCCTAAATTTTATGCATTTGTTTTTAAAATCTCATTGGATATCGACAGTTTTGTTCATGACAAGATTTTGCATTAACATGCAGACAAGAACCCCGGAATCACCATCAAGTTCCACTTCATCGACTGGCAAGTATTCCCCATTGAACACGTGAACATTTAGTTGTCTATCATTTGGAGAAATGTAAGGTCCTCTGTATTTGTTCCAATAATGAATCTCCTCCAATAACCATTTGAAAAAAATGGCAAACGGATCCAATAATAGGAGATCAACTAAACGATCATAGTCTTTCAAATATCGGTGGTTAGACCAGTATTAAGTCATCTTCATTGTATGCAAATCGATCCGAGCAAGTAACCACTCATCCAATTTCAATACATATAACGCAATATAAGCATAACGAACCTCCCAAAATGGTGGGTATAGATTATGCGTTCCATTGGCATATTTGGAGGCCTTACCGTCAAAGAGGTCATCACGAAATTGTGGTGGTAGAATTGTCCAATGTAACTCGTTTGGCCCGTTTCTTCTTATCAACCAATTCTTATGTGCATCATTCATTTCACCCAACCTTCAACATGTTGTAACAAACATTAAAAATAGGTAGCAAATATACAATTTTTGACATTAGTGGATAACAAATATAGAAGTTTAATATTAATAAATAATAAATTAATGGAAACAATAAGTGTTACCAGTGGAGTAAGACGTCCATCACCATTGTGTCCTAATAGAGTCCCCCAAAAATTACAATCAAGTTTGTTTAAGTCAAAAAACCGACAATAGCAAAAAGGAGCATCACCGTTATTATAGAACTCAACAACATCTTTGGACCATTTATGCGAATCTTCATTTCTAAAGATAAAATGGCGTATGCTTTCAGGGTCATGTTCTGGCACTTCTTCCAAGACCTCTTTCGGCACATCATCCGGCACCGCTTTAGGCTCCACTTCATCTTCAGATTATGATCCCGCTTGATGTTTTAAACTGAGACGTCGCCACTTTTTAGAAGCCCAACTTGATGCTTTTTTAATCGGTTGAGAATTGTATTGGTTGTCTGGGATTTCCACATCTTTTCCATGGAGTTTGTTCATATTTCTTTAGAGAAATATGTGAAACTGGTGTGGTCCAATATGAAAAATGTCATGTAATTTATAGCAAAATATATTAATTGTTTTATTACAAATATATATTAATTAATAAGTTTGAAATTAATTTTATAAGTAGTATTAATAAAGAACGAGTATTAAATATAACTAGGTTAATATTGTTGGTCTTTAAATATTGTTTAAATTTTGAATGAGAGAGTATACGCCCATAGCAAGAGCGGATACATTATTATATAATATGCATCGTCGTCTTCTTCAATGTCTTCTTCTTCATTTTCCCTGCATCATCGTCGTCCTCTTCTTCATTTTCCTTGTGTCTTGTCATCTTTATTATGAATAGTTGATGGATGAGAATCAGATTCTTGCCAGTGAACAGGTAGGAATCAGATTCGCTGTAATGGTTCTGGTTTTAACAGTGGAATTGAAGAGGATGGATGGAAAGTAGACGGTAACGTCGAGGATTTACACGGTAACGGTATGGAGAAAATTAGTGAAGAATCCGCTCTTAGCAAGAGCAGATTATCTTTCCATGGACTGACCCACCTGCAACAAACCTGCAACAAACCTGCAAGAAAGTGATGGTCAGAAAATTAGTGAAGAATCCGCTCTTAGCAAGAGCGGATATACCATTATCCTTTTTTCCTGACACACCTATTATCCTTCTTTTTTTCTAAACTATACCACTTTGAAAAAAAATTCCAAGTCCATGATGAACGATTTTCTGCTTCAACCAGAGCATAAGCCACATGATATATTCCATTGTTAGAATCAATCCCAACTTCACTTAGAATTTGTCCCGGATATGGTGCTTTCATAAAACACCCATCTAATCCTAACAAAAGCCCACCGCAAATCTTAAATCATGCCTTTAAGGCCCCTAAACAAATGTAGATCCTCCGAAACTTCTTAGGGGGTTTAGTTGGGTCAGGCTCACTCTCAATATCCAGCTTCACTTTTGTTCCGAGTTAGATCTTTTGAGCTCCTCACATCGTCTCTTTACATTTCATACTGCACCTTGTAATCTCCTTCTAAGTTCAAAGTTGCCATGGCTTTAGCCCTAAAAACCTTCATCACTGATACATTAATCAGGTACTTTTTGTTTATCAGATCTCCTAAACTAGCAACTAGTATTGTTGGGTTCACTGCAACAATATCTTCAATCTCCTTTGCAAGAAAACTCACAGTCGATAACTTCACTTCTCTAGTGTGTAGGCAGGTGTGGTTATTTGTGAAAGTCTTTACAACCTAAGAATCCAATTTATTGTGGTTGGTGACATGTAGTTTAAAGAATAAAGTGCAATTTCAGTACCTGAACCATACTTCAACTTGCACTATGAGTATCTAAGTTTTAATTTTAGCCAATTGAGTACCTAACCTTTCTGATTTTCGCAATTTGAGTACCTATGACTAACATATGTTAGTTAAGTGTTAACTCGTAAGGATATTCCTGTCATTCGTTATATAATGTTAGGGTTTAGTTAGTAGTTTTCGTTTTTATTATTTGAATAACAATAAACAATTAGAACGAAGTTTTCTAAACCCTAAAATATACGTTCCACATGAGTCGAAATCAGATAGAAGCTGATTTTGTTCGAATCTTCTATCTGATGCTCGAGCATATGGAACATATATTTTGAGGTTTAAAAAACGTAGCTCTACTTGTTTATTGTTAGTGAGACTTTTAAACATAAAATTACTAATTTAACCCTAATATTAGATAGAAAATGACCAAAATAGCCCTATGATTTAACATTTACCTAACATTTGTTAGTCCTAGATACTCAAATTGCGAAAATAAAAAAGGTTAGGTACTCAGTTGGCTAAAATTAAAACTTAAGTACTCATAGTGCAAGTTGAAGTATAACTCGGGTACTCAAATTGCACTTTATTCTAGTTTAAAAGGACATTTGGGAATCCGATTCTCTTTTATTGTTTTTTTCAAATGCTTGTTTGATACTTCTTTATGTTGGGACCCACTTGTTTTGTCACTATTGGTTTTTTCATCTTTATATATACTCTCATCAAGAACAAATACTGGCCTTGTTCCATCACACACCACTGAAAACCTTGTCTTGTCATTTTTTTATCTTTAACTGCCTTTTGCTATTAGTTTCAAATTTTTTTACAAGGTCACTGGTTTCTTTTTTGTTTGTAACTGTTGACCAACATAAAAGGGTTCTGATATAGGATCTTTGCCACGTCTCATTTGACTCCTAAGTTTCCTAACTACTTTCTTTAAAGGTGGGTCATCATCTTCACTTAAACTATCAAAATCATCTATGTCCAATTCTGAATCAAGTAAATCACCATCACTTAAGATATTACTTTCATCAACATCTACATCCACAGCAGCTTTAAAGTCCTCTATGTCTACATGCACATCAACATTTTTATCCTCTTCTATGAGAATGAAGTCCTCATCTTCTGAACCATCACTACTATCATCTTCATTCTCTAGGGTTGATTCTTCATCTACCTTCTCTACAGTAGCATTATTCACATCAAATAAGTCACCTACACCCTGATAATCGAACTCAAAGTCATTTACAACATGGTTTGTCACCTCATTTTCTACCTCTGCCATATCATTATTCAGCACCACATTTTCTTCAAACATTCCAACATCCTTTACATCATTAACAACATGATTTGTAACCTTAATGATACCATCATTTTCTAACTCATCTAAGGCCCCATTCACTACATCATACCATTGTATGGATAATGGCATTCTAGATTTAGATGTTACAGCTTCATCAAACTCATGAATCACAACTTTAGGTTTCACTACCAAAAAACTGTTCATCTAGGACTAAAAAATCAGTCTCGAATACTTTCGAATCAGTCTCTAATGGCTAACAGGGAGTGATTTTGCTAGTCTTATTTGTCTAGTCCTTGATACTAGCATCAGCAACTAAAGATTGGTCTCAATTGTATGACGTAAACAGGGACTAACATTCAGTCTCCCATTCTGATATATTCAGTCCTTAAACTACCCCACAACATCACATTATTTCAGTCTCTAATACATAACGTCTGTGACTGAAACTATCTGTCTTTGATGAGCACTTTCTAGAGACTGAAACCCAGTACTTAAACCATGTGATTTTTGTCCCAGTTGCTTTTTCTTAGATTCAGATTTCATTTCAATTCAGTCCTTAATAAGACGTTATATAGACTGAAAAGTAGTCCTTGATAATAGAACGTTCAGTCGTTAATATATATTTTAGGGACTAAAAATCACTCTTATATGTTCTGCTTTTATTCTCGAATATATATTTTAGAGACTAAAAGTATGTGTTCTTTAAGGATTTATCGGTCCCGAATATGATTTTATAGAGACTAAGATTTAGTCCCGGATCAAATATTATTCAGTGTTTAATATATTTTTTAAGGACTGAAAAACAATCTTAGATGTCATGCTATTTACCTTAAAAATATTTTTAAAGACCGAGAATTAATATATTCAAAATATATTTTCAGTCCTAAAAATGTGTTTTTAGAGACTAATAATCACTTCCTTTTAACTTTAGTCCTTAGTATACTTATTGAGTCTGAAAATCAGTACATTATGTTAATTTAGTGACTAAAAAACAGTCTTTAATACTATAACATATTTAAAATGTTTTTTGAAGAACTAAAAATAGTCTTCAATACTATATTTATTAGTCCACATCGTGCATGTAAATAATATTAAACCACGCTAGTTCCAAACCTCAAAACATTAACAATGAGCCATAAAATAAACAGTGCTAATCAACCATATAAATAAATAGTGCTAATCAACGATAGAAATAAATAGTGCGTGCTAATTAATTCGAAACTTCAAAACAATAAAAAACAAATACGAAAATAAAGTCTTAGCTAACATCATAGATCAATTTGTCTCTATCACCGTCATTTAGTTGCTACTCTGAATCATTTGCTTCACTACTCACAGGTGACGACATTAAACTCTCAAATTCTGGAAACTTCAAGCTCATAAACTTTGACAGTTTCTCATACTTGTAATTGCTTTGTTTCAATTCCTTCACTTCCGTTTTGAGCGAAGTTACCTGATTTCGAAGAGCCTCCGTCTCGCTAGAAGATGGTTGAGACGATTCAGGTTCTGATATCATCCATAAGTCTTTTTTTCTTAAGACCGGACCGACACCTACCTTCCATCCAGATTTGGTTGTTTTCTCCTTTCCACACACACTTTCGATTGCTTCTTCTTCGAGCTTATGGTGCATGGTAGTTGTTATAGCAGTACCTTCTGAAATTAACTTAGTCATCGCCTCGTCTTTATGACGAATAATATTTTCCTAACAAAATAATAAGTTATTAGTTGTAAAATATGTCATATTACAACACAATAGGTTGTCAAAATACTGCTAAAAACTTGCTAAAACACAACCCAAAACATGCCCCAAACTAAAGTAAAACCCGATATATATTCAACTCGAATCCATAAATATATGGCCTAAATACCTTCCCTAAAGCTACCCAAAAACCTGCACTAAAACAACCCAAAAGCATACATAAATCCTGCCCAAAACTGCAAAAATACAGCCCAAAAACCTTCCCCAATTTTTTCCAAAAAGCTGCCCTAAAACAACCCACAAAAATGTTAAAAACCTGCAAATATACAACCAAAAACGTTCTATCAAAAACCTGCCCTAAAACAGCCAAAAACATTTATAAAACCTGCCCAAACCTGTAAAAATACAGCCCAAAAACCTGCCCTAAAGATTCCTAAAAACCAGCTCTAAAACAAACTAAAACCATGTATAATACCTACCTATACTCAAACCGCCCAAGGTTATAGATAATAAAAGGAGGACGAGATTTTAAGAAAGAAACTAACAAAGGTTAAGATGTATCAATTCTTGTATGCATTAAAATGGGGCATGCTAGGTTAGATTGGGTTGCAATCAATCTTTTAACTATATAATTATTATTTATAGTGAGGGAATAGTGAAATGAGGCTATCACACATCTAAGTTAGACGCGGAAGCCATTTAGACAACGTCGTTTTGAGAAATTACCCATAAAACTACGTACTTTTATTTACTTAGATTTAAACTTCAAAAGACTTGCTAAAACACAACCCAAAACACCCCCAAAATAAAGTAAAACCCGATATATATTCAACTCGAATCCATAAATATATGGCCTAAATACCTTCCCTAAAGCTACCCAAAAACCTGCACTAAAACAACCCAAAAGCATACATAAATCCTGCCCAAACCTGCAAAAAAACAGCCCAAAAACCTTCCCCAAATTTTTCCACAAACCTGCCCTAAAACAACCCATAAAACTGTTTAAAACCTGCAAATATACAACCCAAAATCGTTCTATCAAACACCTGCCCTAAAACTGCCAAATAACATGTTTAAAACCTGGCCGAAGCTGTAAAAATACAGCCCAAAGGCCTGCCCCAAAGATACCTAGAACCAGCCCTAAAACAAACTAAAATCATGTATAAAACCTGCCTATACCCAAACCACCCAAGGTTATAGATAATAAATGGAAGACAATGCTAATTTACGTAATAATCCTAATGTGGATAAGCTCTTTATCGATATGGAGAAGCCACTATACCCTGGTTGTGAAGAGTTTTCCGTACTAGGCTTTCTGCTAGAGTTGATGAACGTGAAGGTTACATGTAAAATGACAAATGTGTCAATGGATATGATACTAAACTTATTTAGCCGGGCATTCAAGGATGCAAACTTGCCGAAGAACCATTATGAGGCGAAAAAGTATTTGCGTACACTAGGACTGGGATACGAATCTATCCATGCTTGTAAATATGATTGTGCATTATTTTGGAAAGAAAATGCAAAATTAGAAAATTGTCCGGTATGTAGCAGTAGTCGCTATGAAGAAAATAATAAGGGGAAAAAGAAACCGGTAAAAGTCTTGCGTTACTTTCCCATCACAAGTAGACTTAAACGCTTATATGCCTCAAGACACACTGCTAAGGAAATGTTATGGCATGAACGAGACAGAAAAAAAGAGGAGGGGGTTCTTAGGCATCCAGCAGATGGGGAGGCATGGAAACACTTCGATAAAGTGTTTCCTGATTTTGCAAATGATCCAAGAAATGTTCGCCTAGGGCTTGCTAGTGATGGTTTTAATCCTTTTGGGGCGATGAGTCTTTCCTATAGTATGTGGCCTGTTGTGTTGGTACCTTACAATATGCCTCCTTGGAAGTCTATGGTCGATGCTTCATTTATGTTAACATTGCTGATTCCTGGAAGAGATTCACCAGGAAAGGATATTGATGTATTTTTACGGCCACTCGTAGATGAGTTGAAACTGCTTTGGGATCATAAGGGTGTTGAAACATATGATTGTGAATCAAAACAAAATTTCAACATGCGTGCCGCACTTCTATGGACAATCAATGATTTTCCCGCATACGGTTACCTATCTGGATGGAGCACAAGTGGATACAAGGCATGTCCAATATGCAATGAAGATTCGAGCAGTATACGTATTCGAGATAAAATAGCGTATGTAGGTCACAGGAGATTTCTCCCACTTGATCACCCTTTTAGGAAATCGCGAGATTTTAATGGACATAAGGAGACTAGGCTTTCACCCAAACCTGTCAGCGGAGATGATTGCTTACGCCAGCTAGAACATCTCACTATACATCATAATGGAAAACATCATTCTTATGGCGGGAAAAAAAGAAAACGAGATTCACATGTTTTAAATTGGTCAAAGAAAAGCATCTTCTTCGAACTCCCATATTGGCCTAAGTTGTTAATTCGTCACAACATTGACGTGATGCATGTTGAAAAGAATGTGTGTGAGAATGTGTTAGGAACCCTGTTAAACATAGAAGGAAAGACGAAAGACACTGAAAAAGCTCGATTAGATTTGGAAGATATGGCCATACGTAAGGAGCTTCACTTGGTGAAGAAGAATGACCGTTGGGTTAAACCACAAGCTTTGTATGTTTTAACTCGAGAGGAAAGAACACAATTTTGTAATTTACTTAAGTCTGTGCGTTTTCCTGACGGGTATGCAGGGAATTTAGCTAAAAATGTGATTGCTGATCAAGGAAAGGTATACGGGCTTAAATCACATGATTGTCATGTCTTAATACAACGCATAATTCCTATTGCAATTCGTCCATTTTTGACAAAACAAATCCGTGATGCGTTGACCGAGTTATCTTTGTTTTTCAAGAAAATTACTGAGGTAACATTATATGTGAGGGAGTTGAAATCGTTACAGGAGGAAATAGTTAAGATTTTGTGCAAGCTTGAACGAATATTTCCTCCATCGTTTTTTACAGTTATGGTGCACTTGTGTGTGCATCTTCCTCAAGAGGCAATTTTAGGAGGACCGGTGCAATCAAGGTGGATGTATCCGGTTGAAAGATACCTTGGCCATTTAAAGAGATATGTGAGAAACAAAGCTAAACCTGAAGGTTCGATAGCAGAAGGTTATGTTGTTGAAGAAGCTATGACATTTTGTGCACACTATTTACGAGGTGTTGAATCAAAGCTGGATAGACGTGACATAAATGATGACAAAACCTCTAATGGTGCTCAGAGCTTTGCCTTGGATGTTTTTAGATTGAATGGGCGAGGTATTGGAAAGAAAGATGTCCGTATCCTTCCGGATAATATGATGAAAAAAGCAATATGGTTTATCTTCAACAATTGTGAACAGATACAACCGTACTTAGAGTATGTTCTTTTAATCTTTGGTTGTCAAATAGTATTGAGTGTTATATGTCAATAAATTTATAGTTTATCTACACGTGGCAGAGAACACTTACAGGTTTTACAAACTGAACATCCAGAATCAGCAGATTTTTCAAAGCTGCAACAAAGTAAATTCCAGGATTGGTTTTCAAAACGGGTAACAATCACACTATACTTTAGTTACTTTAAATTGTGATGTTGTATTGCACTCTAATAACATGATTCATATGTTAAACTTTGAGAACAGATTCGAGAGATATATACGCTAAATCCATCACAAATTAACGAGGAGTTGTATGCACTGTCTTCTTTTCCTGATAATCGAGTTTCATTACACAAGGGATACATAGTGAACGGTGTAAAATTTATAGTTAAGTCAAGAGATGACTGTAGGCAAACACAAAATTGTGGAGTTACGGTTCCTGGCATTTTTAATGACGTCGAAGTAGACTATTATGGATATCTTGATGAAGTAATTGAATTGTCATTTATAAGAGGTTATCATGTTATTTTATTCAAATGCACATGGTTTGACATTAATCGTCGTAACAAACACGTGATACATGAACCTCATTTCATAAGCATAGACACATCCCAGAATGCTCATAAGGAAGATCCTTTCATTTTTGCAAACCAGGCTATACAAGTATTTTATATAAACGATTCTCTTAAGCCGAATTCACATTGGAAAATCATTGAAAGAATTGCCCATAGGCACTTGTGGGATGTCCCAGATTCCAACAATGCGGAAGATACTTTAGAAGATGTTAACCTTGTTCGTGAAGATAATGTAGAAGAAATCATTGAAAATGATGATATTCAAGGTTCCGATAATGCTATAGATGGTTTTATTGATGATGAGATAGATGATTCTGATCACAGTATGGAAGATTTTGGTTCAGAGTCAAATTTCGATGACTCGGACAACGATAAGTCCAGTAATGAGATTGAAGATGATGAGTCAGACGATGATGAGTCAGACGATGATGATTTGTAATGTTCATCTTTTATTTTTGTAAGTGTTTTGATTATTTGAATTTATTATACATATACTAGTCTTATATTGTTACTAAAATACATGTAATGTTCCGCCCTTTTACCTATACGTCATGATCGCATTCACTTGTTAATTTCCAGCTGCACATACATTGATCAATAACTGATGTTGTCTTTCATTTTCATGCAATTCTGATCATATCATGCTATTGTTACCTGTTGATGTTTATAATATTGTATAGTTATTCATGCTGCAATAGTTTCAAATACTCACGCATTGCTGCTTTAACATGTTGTTGAACTAATCATAACATCATAATTCAACACAAACATCAATCTGCAACCTGCTGTTGTTAATCAGTTCTGCAGCTGCTGTTAAATATTATGCAAGTATGTTGATCTGCGGTTATTCTCCACATATGATTATTTAGATCATGTAGCAGCATTCATACACACATCATAGAACATAATAACCTGCTGTTAGATCATGAATTCTGGCATCTGTTTCTGTCATCTACATATCTATCTAAAAGATGTGCGAACACTTTTGCACATCACTATTATGGTATCATTAAGTACTTATTCAATTACATTGACTCATGTATGGCTTCCAGATCATTTTTATTTCAAGTTAACTGTATTGTGTAGTGTTTTAAGAGTTCTAAATATGTTATGTCAATTTCTTCACAGGTTATGGATTTTGTTGGTTTGGGATTTGCTACTCTCTTCATCTATTGTTTAGCCCATCCATTTTGATTTCATGTCGGTATGTATTCAGCTCTAAAACCCTTCTTTAATTTGTTTTTTAATTTGTCTTCTGTTAATGATGTTAGTGTTTTTTGCTATTTAGAGGTTGAATTTTTGCACTTACCTAAAGTAATATATTAGTCAAGTGTTTTGATTATTTGAACTTATTATACATATACTAGTCTTATTCTTACTAAAATACATGTAATGTTAAGCCCTTTTACCTATACGTCATGATCGCATTCACTAGTTATTTTCCAGCTGCATACATTGATCAATAACTGATGCTGTCTTTCATTTTGATGCAATTCTGATCATTTCATGTTGTTGTTACATGCTGCTGTTTATCATGTTGTATAATTGTTCATGCTGCATCGGTTTCAAACACTTACGCATTGCTGCTTTAACATGTTGTTGAACTAATCATAAACATAATAAAATCTTTGTGTAACATTTCGGCTTTCAGTATTTATTTATGTATATTTAGGCTTGCAGCTTTCACGTGTATTTAAAAAGGATTGAAGTTTCCAGTTAAGCCTAGCCCCACCCACATAAATAGTAACCAACATCTATGTTTGATATCTAGTAAAGTGTTGTTATAAGGTTCTGGTGCATTCAAAAGATTTTCGCTAATATGGAAATCGACAAGAATAATAATGTGCAGCAGAGTACTAAACCAAAAAGTATAAAACCACATAAAGAATATTTTTTTGCTTGTTTATGTTTTGCAATCAAATAAATAGATTATGAGAATAAGTATAATGGCTAAAACATATGAATTAAGAAATCAAGCAAGTCATTGCCATATTTGTGCCTGCAGGTTAAGGTGGCAATTAGGCTGGTGCAACCATCAAGATTAGAAAAAATAACTTGCATATTTGGAAACTGATAAGTTGGTGCCATCTTATTGGTTGGGTCAAAAGACCCAAGCATGTCTATTGAAGCTAGATCAGTTAATTTTTAATTCTAATGGGTCAAAACGACCCTAACATGTTTAATATAGTTAATCGATATTTAAATCTAATGGGTCAAGAAGACCCAAACGTGCTTAATATAGTTATGAGAAAATTTTCATACATGTGTATGTTTGTAACGTACATGAGGTTTAGTTTTATTATGTTGATCTTACTGCTCTTTAAACACTAGGAATGTGAATTGAATAACAGAGGCTGACTTTTACTCCAAATTAGTGTGTTTTGAATTTTACATGTCATGTGATGTTGATTGTGTACTAGAATTGCAGCAAGCTAAGGATCATGTAACTTGTCTCTGTGTAAGTTACTCGCCTGCTGGGAAATTGGTACACTACTATTGATTTTTGCGTCATTTATTGGTATTGGAAATTAGACTGCATGTTTTAAGATTTTACTTCAATTCAGTTGCGGTTTTGTCTGCATTTTGACTTCAATTTGGATAAAAAAGCAGTTCTTAGTGCATATTTGCTGCTTTTTAACTGCATATTGGTTGCGATTTTGACTGCATTTTTTGTTGTAGTTTTGACTGCATATAGGTTGCAATTTTGACTGCATTTTTTACTGTATAATGGCTGCCGAAACTAGTTTTTTTTTCCATTTTGGCTGCAATTTTGACATTCAATATAGTGCCTTTAATGCCTTTTTTGGCATTCGATTTGGGTTGTGGGGATGAACAAGTTTGTGAGATCGAAGAGAGATAAAGAGGGATAAAGAGGCTTTTTTTCAAAACGACCCAAATTTGTTTAATGAAGTTATATTAGTCGAGTTTTACTTCCAACGGGTCAAAACAACTAAAACATTTTTAATTCTAACTATACAAAACAAAGTGTGAACTTTGATCTCAAAAACTATAGGTGTCTCTTTTTTCGTGGGGTTTATTGGGAGACAACACTCATGCAAGCATAAACATAAACATGTTTAACTTTTGTTATTGTTATATATTTTACGGATTTATGTATAACGATTTAACTTACGTGACTATAATGTGTTTTCAGATTTGTGACATGGCTAGAATTTGAAGGAACATGTTTTAGAGGCTTGTGCTACGTGGACATTAACAAGTTGTTGATATGATGGAACTACAAGTTGACCTGGATGCTAACGAACATTTTATGAATTTTCAAACTTCGAATTTATTTTGTTCTATTTTTTTCGATTTGGCTTGGACATATTATATCATGTTAGACGTATATTACCAATTTAGGTTTTGAAGCAACCGTTGAACTTGATTGTTAGTACTGTGTTTACTTGTTTCGGCAGTTTATAGCAGGAAATATGTCTAATAGTTAGTCTTGTGGGAGTTTTACTCTTTTCATTTTGGAACTACTTTAACTTCAGACACTTATTCTTAAACAATAAAAACTCTTTCCATTATTGGAGAGTTAATAAAAGTCGTTACTTATTTCATCTACAAACCAGTTTAGAAACTAAATACCGGTTTCAAATATCGTCGCCTTCAACAAACTTAAGAATAATTTCAGTCTTCGATACCTATCTTAAAGTGGTAAACTTTACGCCTAATAATAATTGATTACAAATCAGCTATTATCCGTTTTCTTTTTTAAATTCTTTCTAGACTGAACATTAGTACCTAATAAGATATTATTTAGGAATATTAAGAACTTGATTTTGGTCCCAAATATGTTCCTTCAAAATAGTATAACTTGTGTTCATTATTAGCCACTGAATATCAGTCACTACGTTAGAGACTGATTGTCAGTTTCTAATACGATCACTTAGAGCATATTCAAGACTGAATTTCAGTCTACTTTATATCTCTTAAATTGATATAATTTTCGTCAAATAATTTGAGACTATTAATTAGTTACTAATATTTTTTTTCACACAACACATTAAAGAATGAACATTTAGGAACATTAAGAACTGATATTTAGTCTTTAATATGTTGTCTCTTTATCAGAGACTGAATATCAGTTACCCTTACACTAAATCTACTTATTATCAATTAAGGCACTAACTTGTGAGTGAAATTCAGTTACCAAAAATTTTACCTCCAACTTTTTGTATTGTTTAAACTTTTTTATGACTGAATCTTAGTCTTAAATAATGGGTCAAAGTATTAGGGACTAATTACCAGTCACTAAATCGAGTAAGAAAAAAAATAGTCCCTAATGCAATTAGCAATTGATATGTTAGTCTCTAATACTAGGTATTAGAGACTGATATATTAGTCCCTGATAATTTAGTCTCTGATGATCACTTTTTTTGTAGTGAATTTCTCAAAAAGGGGTTTTATCAAATGTATCTAGTGTTGTAAAACCAATCTCAATGAAAATTTCCATAGTTTTATGCTTTGCTACATAACTCAACTAAGTCAATAATATCTTGGTCATTTCCTAAACCCCTTAAGCCATGATCTAGGCCGAGAACCCTAAAATGAACATATAGCAAATCTTCAGTAGGAAGCCAAAATATTGTATCATATCATTCACCTCGTGCATAGAAAACACATAACGATCAACCATATCCACGTATGATAGTTGAGCTCTCAAATACCTTCTTCTTGGTGGGTTTGTGAACTTCCCCCATGGTAGAAGTTCAATGTGAACATATTAGAGTTATCCCCTAACAAAATGTGAAAAAAATATAAAAAAGATAATTTTTAAAAACCCTAATCAAAGAACGTATCTAGGTATAAACAACTCATCATACACAACATCGGGATCGAAGTTCTCTCCTTGTTGTCCAACGAACCAGAGAAAAAGAACCATGATGATGAAGAAACCTCTGGAATCATTATAGTTGTTGGGTGGAGTTTTTTTTAACTTCGAAATTAATTTTAGGGTTAGTATGAAAAAAACAATGAAAGGTTATATATATATATATATATATATATATATATATATATATATATATATATATATATATATATATGGTTAGGATCCTTACAGAACCATCTTAATTACAGAACTACAGAACCATTGATTTACATACATGTAAATTAAGCCTGAAAATATTAAGCCCTATTTACATATGTGTAAATCAGATATGAGTATATATATGTAAAACAGTCTAAATATCACAAGACTTGATTTACATTTATGTAAATCAGTGTAAACTAGCTGTTCTTTTTGTTCTCGCAATAAGAAGTGGTTCTGTATATATATATATATATATATATATATATATAATCCAAAAAGTTAGAAAAATGACTGTAAGGCCCCTCACGTGAGGGGCACATGGTATTGGATTAACGGAGACATTGGATGTCGTTTAGCAGGTGGACTTGATTAGCGAGTTAGTGTTAAACTAATGGACTAAAATAGTAGAAAATAAATTATTGGACTAAAACCGCAAATTTGGTCAAACCTCAAGGACCAAAAGTATACTTTTATTTTAGAGTAAATTGCCAAAATAGTCTCTGGGTTTGTACCGTTTCGACCACTTTGGTCCTTATATATTTTTTTTTGTCATTTCGGTGTTTGGTTTTTTAAAATATCGCCACTTTGGTGTTTGGTTTTGCAAAATCCTGCCATTTTGGTCCTTTTACTGATGATCGTTAAAAATATTCTGTTTACTATAGGGGTAGTTTAGTCCTTTTACTCGCCAAGGACCAAAACTACAATTTTAAGAAACCAACCCATTAAAAACAAACCATCTTCTTCACATCTAACCGGTAACCACCACCA
Source organism: Tagetes erecta (assembly GCA_030867185.1). Classification (NCBI taxonomy): domain Eukaryota; kingdom Viridiplantae; phylum Streptophyta; class Magnoliopsida; order Asterales; family Asteraceae; genus Tagetes; species Tagetes erecta. The sequence continues at coordinate 65,861,779 of CM061488.1, forward strand.
TTCTTCACATCTAACCGGTAACCTCCACCGCCGGAAATTCCCATCACCGATCAACTCCACCATCGGTGTCCGGCGATCTCCACCACCACCACTATCCGAACATCATCATCACGTCTAACCACCACCACCACCACCATTCACGACTCAAAACCCTTTAACAATGTTAACAGTCCAATCTCCGGTCACCGGAAACCACCTCGCCCGCCCAAAATCCAGTCCTCGGTCTCTCCATCCTCTCAAATACCCACCATTGGTATCCGGCGATCTCCACCATCCACCAAGCCACAACACATATTGCATCCAGATCTAACCGTGATGCTTGAAAAAATGAAGAGATTGAGAAGATGTTGAAACAGAGGGAGTTGATGATGGAGATGAAGATGAAGAAGTTTGATTAAAGAGGGAGTTGATGATTGAAGGAGGTGGTGATGGTTGGTGGGTTGGGTGTTCATTGAAGTTGCAGGGAATTGGGAGGGTTGGGGAAGCGTTTGTGTTTTTAATAATAATAGTAATAATATAATAATAATAATAGGACCAAACTGCCCCTGAAGTTAACAGACTTTTTAACGGAAGGACCAAAGTGGCGATATTTTACAAAACCAAACACCGAAATGGCAAATAAAAAAATAAGGACCAAAGTGGTCGAAACGGTGCAAACCCAGGGACTATTTTGGCAATTTACTCTTTATTTTGTTAGAAACTAGTATTTGCACCCGCATGTTGCGGCGCGAAAAATGAATAATCGATCAGAACCATTCAACATAATTAATATATTTACTCATGTATTAATCTACCAAATCTTATTGCCAGAAGTATTCTTCTCTTCATCTTTTTAAAGTGGCCAGACATTAACCAACAAAATGATACCCCAAGTAGCTGGAGTGATGCACCATGCTTGTGTAAAGGTAAGGTAAAGATGATGACCAACACATTCAACTTCAAACCTAAACCACAAACAGAAGAAGATATGTCATGCTACCGTGTAAATTAAAAAAAACATTTATACAAATAACTTTAGAGTTGTAAGAGACCAAAATTGAAGCACGTATGGTTGCGCCATAGTTACACCAAAGTTTAAGACTCGTAAGTTTTCTAATTCGTTGCACCACAAACAAATAACATACAAATATTAATTATTGATATGGAGATAAGATTCAATATTTACAACCCGTTAACTAAGATCTAGAGGGAAACTTAAAAACATACAGGTGTCACTTAACCTGATAGCAATTAAGAGAAACTAACATGTCATACACATCTATAAATATCAAATATGTTAATAAACACATGAGAAGAGGCAAAGCAAACTTACTGATATGCTTTGATTTCTACTTTAATTTTTCCTTCTTGATGTTAATAGCAACAAAATGTCAATCATGCTAAGTTGAGTCAAGGAGAGTGTCTAGTAGTGAAACAATAATTGTCCAAACCACAAAACATGTTTAGTACTTGGAGACAATCAATGTCATTGTAAATATTATTTGTTTCAAGTGAAATATGTAATTTTTAAAACACAAAGGTTAGCATAACTAAAATATTATGCACCAAAAGGCCAAACCAATTAAACATCTTGACTCCTGAGTAACAACAAACGCCAACCGTAATTGCCACCAGGCCAAAATAGAGCCGAAAAAAAAGATTCTCGGTTTAGAGAATCGTAAACAACTGCGATAAACCGAATAAGTAACAACACAAACAAAATTATAAAATCTACACCATAACATATTATGAATATTATACAAACCTATGAGCTATGATATCAATGGTTGTGGCATATATACTCAACTCACGCGTCAAAACGAAACTTATTAAATACAAACCCCAATATGTTCTACACCTAAACACATAAGTACATATATAATGCGGGTTATCTACAATATGTAATTAGTTTCACTAAGCAATCACAAAGACCCCCAAATTCATCAATGTTCAATCCCAAACACCTTCATTCGGGAAGAAGAATCTACAATACACAATCATATAAGCTCGTTTTGGCCTGCCACATTTTTCTTTGGTGCAAAAGGAAGAAGAAAAAAAATAGAACATCCAATAGGGATTCATTGATATAAAATACACAATGCATATTTATGTAAAAGATACTCATATCAAGTCGAATCTATTATGTTGTTCGAGTCAAACAGTAAAATCTTGATATAAAATATCACATAGCAATATGGATTCATTGAACACAAAAACAAAATGTCGACCAAAACTAATGCCATAAAGGGAAAACTCGCTGAGGTATCATAGGAAACGCCATCGTCGTTAACTGATCTGAGCCGGAAACGCTTTGTTTCTGTTGTCGAGATTGCGAACACCGAGGTCTCCTTTGCGGTGAAACTTCTCTACATTGCAACAACTACTGTCGAACCATCACCATCGTCCACGTCAGATTCCTTGAATCGATTCTCTCTTACCACTATTTTCTCCTCTGTAAAGTATTCTCTCTTCAACCCGACAAAACCCTACTAGACCAACAGAGATAACCAGACCAAAATAAAGTCACATAAATTAAAACCACTATAGAAAATTAACACAAAGTTCTTCCAATCAAATTAAAAAAAACAACAGATACCAAAACCTAGAAAATAAAAAGTAATAATGAAGTTTCAAAAGCCAAAATCCAACAATAAAGTCACCATAAAACACATGCAAAGACCCAAACCAAGAAAAAACCACCATAGAACAAATGCAAGACTTAAATCAATAACAAAATAGAACCTTAACACCATCGAAACCAAAACATCAAACAACTGTTAGAGGGTGTTTGGGATTGCTTATTTAAGTTTAAAAGGACTTTTTGCTAAAAGGATTTATTAACTTATGACTTTTTAGAAAGGAGTTTTTAAAAAAGTGTTTGGGTTAGCTTATAAGCAATAATCAATAAGTAGTTTTTATAAAGTGTTTGGTTCAGCTTATTCATGTAAAATGACCAAAAAGGACATCTCTTTATAAGTTAATAGTTCTTTTATAAAAAAGTGTTTGGGATTACTTATTAATACTATACTAGTGTTATTTTGGTTCGCGCGTTGCGCGAAAAAAGAACTCGACTGAGTATTAGGTCAGCTTCAAGCATTGCGCAAAGGAATTCGATTGTGTATTCTGCATTGAGCATTTACAATGGCTACAAAAAGGATTACAAAAGTAGTGGCTTTCTGCTATTTTGCTAGATACAAAGTTAATTACAAAAGGTGTAGTTTTTAGCTTTTAGTTGCATGTAATGTTTGGCAACATTCGTTAAATTTTCTTAGCTACTACATGTTCTAACATATAGTTGGCTGCTATCACTTGCATATAGTCGACCTAGCCGTTACAACGATTAATATACGTGTTTATTTTTATGACACGTGAAGTGTGAATCGACCAAGAGAAATGCCTTCAAGAAATTAGTGGAAACATAGAGCAACCACCAAACAAAACAGTAGTGGGTGATGCTCATATTGATCGTAATGACCCAAATTACAACAGCGGGGAGGTAGTAATTTTCATATTGAGAATTGATATTTATAAGTTCCTCAACCGATGTAAAAGATAAACAAAGTTACCATTAGTTCTCTCAATCCCACCTAGCCCCTTTTAAAATTCCAGACCTAATTTCAGTTCATCACTTACGTATTTATGTCTCTATCACACACATCACATATATTGGGTTGAAAGAAAACAGAACAAACCCATTCTACCATAGGCAAACCTTCAAGAACACCTTTGCATTCTTTTAATCAAAATCTGCAGAAACCAAAAATTGCAGACAAATTAAATTAAAACAAATTAATCCATTTTGCCAAAGATTGTGATTTTAGCACCTTGTGATAAAAGCAAAACCAACTGACAAACGAATCAGAGATTACAGTCACCAGAGCTTCATGAGTTGTTGGATTGATTTAGGGTGAAATTATTGGCTACCAATGAAGTCGTGTTGCCTGCTATGACGTTCTCTGACTCAATCTCACTAACTTAGCCTTCGTTGTTCCAAGATGACCTCCTTTTGTGTCGATTCAGAACCTGGGACATCTAGGGTTTGCAACGGGTTTGGATGAGTGTTCCGACGAAGATGGCCAAATCAATGCCAGAGAACGAACATCGTTCCCAGGTTGTGGTAAACTGGTGATCGAAAATCAAAGGTGTCGACGGGGAAAGTTACTCGAGATGATGAGGGAGAGTGACGACAGGAGATGTGCAGAGAAAGAGAAAAGGCTGTAGTATATGGACATATAGTATCTTCACTTTCTACTCTGGTGGCCAAAGTCAGAATTCTAAAACTCTCTTGTATTACTGTTCAAAAACTTCAATTTTCATAAAGTGTTTCGTTCAGCTTATTCATGTAAAATGACCAAAAAGGACATCTCTTTATAAGTTAATAATTTTTTTTATAAAAAAAAATGTTTGGGATTACTTATTTATACTATATTATTTTTGTTCTCTCTTGCATATCGAAAAAATTACAAAATATATAACATAAATTATAATTCTGTTTACATATTTTATAATTTCTTGATTAGACCATAAATTACACAACTAATGTCATACTACATTCTTCTTCGTGATTCCATTATATCTTGCGCAATAATATCTCTTATCGCTGCCATATACATACCATCATTATCCGTGCGATTAGTAACCGGAACTTCTTCATGAAGTTCATCACTAGTACCACCGGGATTGTAAGATTCTTGTTGGGCCGTGCTAAATGCTTCATCAAACCTACTGATCTTTCTAATAAAGTTATGGATCGCCATCGATGTTATCACAATCATAACTTGGTGCTCGTATGTGTAATTAACATGCATATCTCTCATGAAAACTACTATCACGACAATCAAATTAACATTTGCGAAAGCTAAATCAGAGGGAGAATGAGCTAACCTGTTGAAGAAAACTGAAATTAAAGAGAATATGGTGATGGAGGTTTGGTGATATGAACTTAAATAGCAATCTCAAATCGGCAGATGGGGAGTAGATGGAGAGTTTGAATCGGAATAAATGAAAACCAGGTAGATGGAGAAGTAATGACGAAAGTGAAGGAGGCAATAAAGGAAGGAGTTAATGGAAGGAAGGTGAAGAAGTAGTAATGGCGAAAGTGAAGATGGAGGTGACGGCAGGAAACACAGCTCATGGAGGTGACGGCAGGAAGAAGTTTTTAATGGGAAAAAGTTTGGAACGTGAGAAGTAGTTAATGGGAGGAAGTAATGGAAGGAAGGTGAAGATGGAGGAAACAGCGTGAAGGAGTTAATGGGAAAGTTGGGCAAAAGTACTTGATAAGTTACAATTTTTAACTTATCACAAACTCCCTTTTTTAATACAATCTCAAAGTAATTTTAAAAGGACGTTTTAATTTTCCAAACACTACAAAACAACTTATTAAGTTTTAAAAAGTCAATAAGTTAAAAAGAGGAACAAAATAAGCAATCCCAAACACCACCTTATAAAAAATAAAAATCAAACAAACAGGTAAAGGAAAAGAGCCTTTGATCAACACACAAACTGTGAACATTAGAAGAAACATCGCGTCTCTTTAAACCCAAAACAATCCTAATCACAAAAAAAGAAAAGAAACGGAACTAGAATTAGAGAAAAACCTTACCAAAGAATTAGGTATCTATATATAGAGTGGAAGAAAGCAAGGAGCGCGCATGGTTATATCATACGCATAAAATAGAGTACACAAACAAAAATAACAAAAATGTGTACCATATGCTATATCAAGGGTACCTTATGCTAAAAGATAGTAATCATGTGCAAAATAATTGGTAAATCAATGCTAACTCCAATTGTAAATGTAAATATATAAATACATTAGAGATTTGTATTGCATGATTGTATTCCTTTTACTCTTTTGTGTATGATGCATTGTAATTTATTACATTTATAATTTTCTCTTATTTAAATTATACAAGTCTTATTAATATCTAACATTAGAATTTCTCTACATGCCCGTGTGTGACATGGACATATAATATATAAGGGTGTATATGATATATAGGTGTGTTTATAGTGTATAATTTGTTCATATATAGGTGCATATTCCTTTACAGACTATTTTTCCTTACTACCATGATGCCAAGTTGAGTACTACAAATTTCCAACTTTAGCTAACATTTACACCAACAAGATATAAGTATCTTATTTCAATAATTGGCTGTAGATTTCAAGTGGATGACATCAAAACGAGTTGAAAGAGAAGTTGCTTTGTATGGTAGCAAATATGTTTATAAGATATAAAGGGGAAATTGATTCTCAAATGATTAATTATTTACATATCCTTATATGTGTTTATATATCGGTTTTATGACGTTGCCAATCTGTCACTAATAGATTTCGCAAGTTGGAACTATTAACGTTGAATGAGTCAAATCAAAATGGACAAAGTGTTTTTAGATGAATGTTATTTTTGTCATCTATATTTACGTAAGAATTGTTGGATTATACAATTGATGTGTTAGACCGCACGCAGCGCAGGCCCGTGAGGGCCACCTGTGGTGGTGGTGGTTTCGTGTGTATGGTAAGCGGCGTTGGAGGAGGGGAGCCTGTGGGAGGCGGTTCATGATGACAAGTGAGAAGAAGGGGAGAAAGAAAGGAGACGGTTGGTCTCACTTGAATCAAAATTGATGTTGTTATTAATAATTAACTCAAAATACAATTATTAATTTAACAATTTTAATTAAATAACATGTTTTCTTATTAAAAAATTAATTAAAAATATTGTAATAAACAATTTAATTAAAAAATGTTTTGTAATTTAATTAACTTTTTTTAGTTAACGGCTATTTTTTCTAACTTTTTTTTTATAACGACTAGTTTTATGGACTATTTTTTCAACTAATTTTTATGACCACTAGGTTTAATTTTTTTTGCCTTATTGATAATGGCTAATTTTAACTTTTTGTTTTATTTATAACAGCTAGTTTTTGTTTCCACCTATAAATACGTATTTAAACACTTTATTTTTTTCACACAACTCTCTCTCGAATATTCAAATCTTAATGGATCAAAGGCCTCCTTTTTATTTTACTCAACTCATGAACGATGGAACCAACGATGAAAGCCCAAACTGTCAACCTTCAAAGTCTCAATTTCAACAACGTCGGTTCTCTCAATTTCCACAAACTGGGCTCTCTCAATTTCCACAAACTAGGCTCTCTCAATTTCCACAATCTGGTTCTCCCAATTTTCACAACCCGGGCTCTCTCAATTTCCACCACCTAGGTTATCATATGAACAATATCAACAATTTCAACAATGTCAAGCATGGATGAACCAACAACAACAACAACCACAGTCTAAACAACCAGTTGCTAAATCACCAATAAAGAAGAAAGGCAAAGGCAAAGGCAAAGCTAAAACAAAGACGATGTGGTGATGGAGAAGGTGATTCGTATCAAGTGGCCACCAGGTGATGAAGTGTTAATGGCTATGGCTTGGGTTCAAATTGGTGAATGTGCAGTTGTAGCCAATAACCAAACCCAAAACGCATATTGGGAGAGAATAGCAGACCACTACAATGCTGGAGGCTGATGTGGCTAAAACGGTCTATAAAAATAAAACTAAAAATACCTATCTAGACTCGACCTAGACACTCGAGTTAAAATTCTAGACAACCTAAAATTAAACCACACAACAGGCAAGTGTACCTGTCAATGCAGTATAGCTCTAAGAAGTCCGGATATCAAACCCAAAGGACACTACGAATAACGAAAACTTAATTAATGAAAAGGAATTTAATTGGATTGGGGGGGTTTATGAATCCTAAGAATATTTAAAATAAGAATTAAACTAATAATACGGACCGACAGACGATTACTAAGAACGAATTCAAGAATGGAGAAAGATACTACCTAGGTAAGAATCCTGATTGTGAAACTTGAACTTCTAACGGTTATGGAATATTGATGGAATCGGGATCTAAAGATACAAAACCTCTAAGCAACCTAAAGGATCCCAGATCATTCTCCAGGTGTGACCAATAAGAAACCCTAAAGGACGTGTTAAACTACTGATTAAGTGGATTACCTTTCAGTTTCTCCAATGACACTCACGTACCTAAATAATAACTCCCCTCTCGGTTTCGCTATTACAATACACATTACATGTACGAGGTAACATATACATGATTGATAAAACACAAAATAGCACTGTAAATAAGATAGATAGGAAAATCTCTTCTCAGACAATTAAATCCTAAAACCCTATTCACATAGACAATCCCGATTAACCTTTACTTCTCAGTCTCTAGTTAAGTAGAACATTTAGATTTAATTAATCTATCATGCAATTCCTATGATCTACCGAGCTCTAGCAAATCACCAACTAGTCATAAACACAAAGTCACATGACCTAGATACGTAACCTTCTATGAAAGACATTCAACAAGTTAACGTATGGAATACACAATCAATATCAATTAACTTCTAAATATGCAAACACATTAAATCAATCATAAATATTACGTGAAAATCATCCAACAATTAAAACCATAACCAAAATCATTCAAGTTCAACAATCATTCATCAATACCTAAGTAGTACTAGAAGTTTAGCCAATAAACATGTTCGAAAAATAAACAAAAACTGTAACACGAATAAAGTTACCGTTCATCGAAAAACTATAATAATTATTCAGCAGTCTGTCTGTTAGCTTAAATTAATTGACCAGCCTGCTAGCTTGCTTATAATTACGATCGAATCGAATCACAGTTGACTTTGATGACGTGCTTGTGTGCTTGCTTATTTCTTTTTTTTCTTGTTTGCGGCTGCTTTTTCTTTTTATTTTTAGTTCTTTTCTGCTCTCTCCATTCAACCGTCTTCTTCTGAATCCAGCCTCCCTCTTTTTATTAACCTGCCGTCACATATATCCAATGTAGCATTAGGTTTCTTTTTTTTTTCTAATGGACTTTTTTTGAGGCTTAAACTCAACCACGTAGACACATCTAAACAAAAACAACATTCAATTATTTAAAACTTCAATTTCAATTTAAATACTCCATTTACTTGAAGGTAATGTTTATAAATATATAACTTTAAATTAAATTATGTTATTTTAGCTTATGATCTCTTAAAATCATCAAAATATAAATATGAACCATTTAAGAGTAGAAATCCACCTAAAGTAACCTAAAAGTGTAGGAAATATGTTTATAAAATTATATATAATTTAGACCACATCAAATATCCCCACACTTGAACACTTTTCATCCTCGAAAAAGTATGCAATGGAATCATAATCAGGAATTTAGCTTTCAACACATAATAAAACATTTCAACCAATTCTCAAACAAGCAACAAGTCACAGTAATCATCGATATTGTTTCCAATTAACCCTAACATTAGCTAATCGGGTTTCTCCTTGTGTTTGCTTTAGTTTAAGTGATATCAATTTATCTACAGGGTCTCACACTTAGGAAGCCACAGTTCAGCCTGTTAATTGTTTCTTTACGAGGCACAGATTAAACCATATAGATTTTTATTCTTACCAGAGTAACCTAAAGAACTTAACCTAGTTAAGAACTACTGCCATATTAGGGTGGTCATTTGATGGATGAAACTTACGGGTATAGACTGTTTTATTCTTTTTTTTTCAAAACAAGATCACCTCACCCAGGGGTGTCGGCTCCAAGTCGCTATCCCAGAGGTAGAGCACATGAGGTTCTGGATCACTTGTTTTATTTTTCTTTCTTTCTTTTTTTTTTTGGCTACATTGAGCTCTTTTATTCGAGTTGCTACTTTGAGCACTTTCAGTCTATACCCTATGGACATTGTATGCGGAGCGCCACTTCTTTCTCAAGAAGCGTGCTATAAATCCTATCATGGCAATTATCCTTAACTAGTGTAAGTTCTAAAGCCTACAATGGTGCCTAAGTTTCTTAGTTAAGGCCTTCATATTTCTCCTAAGATGAAAACCCACGAGATATCTTGATTTAATTAGGTATATTTATAACACTTAGAGAAAAACCTTCAAAGCTAATTGGGTCACCGATTGATTACCAATTGACTAATCACTTGTTTTCAAATCAACAAAAAATGTTTTCTTTGAAAACCATCTCCCAATTCTACTATCATTTTCCATTTAATTGCAACACTTTTTCAAAAACATTTTCAAATTTTCAAATTTTTTTTGTATTTTTCTGACACTAATTGACTCAATTACTAAACTAGACGATAGTCTCCCATACCCACACTTAAACGACACATTGTCCCTAATGTGGCCCGAAAGACGAATCAACATAAAACAGAATCAATAAATAAATAAATAAACTAGAATTCTAAAAATTAAAAATAGAAAGTAAAAGGAACAGACTCCCCTGATAATCGTGTAGCTTTGCTTTAGTAGTCTCGTTCCCGACGATCGTATAGCATTTCATTCGCAATCGTCCTCTAACATCAATTAGCTTGAGATGCCCTTTACAATTTTCAGATTAAATTTTAGATCATCCTCGTCCGAATGGAGATTGAGTACGAACGGATCGATCCAAACCTGCAAAATAAACACACAAACATACCCAAGCAGACATCAAAGTGTAAAATAAAAGACTCAAAACACGAAGGACTAACTCAACACAAAAAGGACTCAAATAAAAGTAAATAAAAACCATGCAAGTAACTATACAAACTATACACTCAAGATCTCACCTGAGACACTCAACCTTCGACATCCTATCCTGGTTCCTTTGGGACATCAACATCCTTCCTAGGATACCCACACTTATTCTTCAGCACCTGATCCGACCCAATCACATATAATTCGTCATCCCACTCATTCGTCTCTCTCAATGGATCGGGGATCCTAAATGTAGTACTCTCATCCCCTACCTGCAGTGTTATTTTACCAGCAAACACATCTATCAAAGCACGAGCCGTACGTAAAAGTGGACGACCTAAAATAATCGGGACTCTATGGTCTGCCTCCATATCTAAAATGACAAAGTCCACGGGGAAAACAAACTTATTGATCTTAATCAAAACATTTTCCACTACTCCTCGTGGCTTCTTAATCGAACGATCAGCTAAAGATATGGTCATGCGTGTAGGAACGAGATCTCCTAGGCCTAGCTGCTTATACAATGAATAAGGCATTAAATTCACACTAGCACCTAGATCAGCTAAAGCATGATGAACTGAGGAACTACCAAACATACATGGGAGAGTGAAAACACCCGGATCAGACAATTTCTCTGGTAGTTTGTTTAGCACTACAGCAGAACATTCCTCATTCAGAACGACATTGGGGAGGTCCTCCAGTTTCTTCTTGTTGGAAAGAATATGCTTAAGAAACTTAGCATATTTAGGCATATGCTGGAGTACCTCAACGAACGGGAGATTCACTTTGAGTTGTTTAAACAACTCTAGGAAATGTCCATACTCTCTAAGATACTTCTGTCGAGTTAAACGCTCAGGGTATGGGCACTTACTGAAGTCCTCATCCATATCAGATCTATTACCTTTCTTCTTCTCCCTCACTCTCTCATGCTTAAGCTTACTCGGCTCAGGGTTCACCGGCATCCTATTCTCTTCAACACTAACAGGAACCTCTAGCTCAACCTCCTCCTCTATTGGCTCCTCAACCTGTGGTTTCACTAACTCTGCTCCTCTACCACTACGGGTTGTAACAGCACTAACATTAGCCTTACACTTTCCATAAGAGGATGAACTAGACTGAGCTGCCTCTAACTGCTTAGACATATCTCCTACCATCCTCTGCAGGTCTACAAATGCAGCTTGTTGATTTTTCAGTAAAAGATCATGCTCCTGCAATCTAAGCTGGGTCTCCTTATCCCTATTCACAATCTGAGATATCAGCTGAGTTTGGGTCATTATCATATCCTTAATCTCCTTAATTCACTACCACCCGAACTAGACCCTACCGGACCACTATCAAACAAACTCTGACGGGGTGGGAAACCTCTCGATTTCCAATCAGAGTTTGGGTTACCCTTCCATCCTGCGTTTTGTCCCCCAAACGCACCATTACCTCCTACGCTCTGTCCCCCAGCCCAATTCACCTGCTCTTGGCTATTCACTAAACAATCCCTAGTGTCGTGGCCTCCTCTACAAATCTCACATCTACTGCTACCCATCTTAAGCTCTCTAACCTCCCTTTGGAGTGCCTCAAGTGCAGCAGCCACACTAGCATCAGGAGTGACCTGATAAACACCTCGAGCGGTCGAGGTGGGAGCTCTAGCAGCAGGAATGGAATTCCTACTTTGTGGACTCTGCTGTTCAGCCAGTGCGAAGCTCTCAAACATTTCAGTGCACTCCGCCACGCTCTTCCTCTCCATAAGATGTCCCCCAGCAGATGTGTTGAACATACGTTGAGTCGGGTAGGTCAGTCCATTATAGAACTTCTCAACTAATGCCCATTGAGTAAGACCATGCTGGGGGCAATGACTTAAGAGCGTTTGAAAACGCTCCCAAGCATCACAGTAACGCTCATCAGGATCCATGCGAAAAGAATGTATTTGATCGCGCATACGAGCAGTTTTGGACGCTGGGTTATACTTCTTCAGAAATTTGGACTGAAGGTCATCCCATGTCGTGATGGAATCCTGGGGAAGAGAATCTAACCAAGTAGAGGCTCGGCCAGATAGAGAGAATGGGAACAACCGGAGATATACCGCATCTCCGGTCACAACAGTGATATTGAACGTATCGCAGATACGAACAAATCGAGAAAGATGCCCGGTGGCATCCTCATCATCCAATCCGTGGAACTGGACAGCAGAAGTGATAGTGGACATCACGTAAGATGGAATCTGCCAGTTGTTGGTGTTGGCCACAGCAGGGCGAGTAATCGCAGATCGAGACCCTGTTACACCATCACTGGCTTGCTGGTGAACGGTAAGACGAGGATTTTGGTCACCCATCGTATCGATAGGAAGAGGAACTAATCGTGCACGTTCGATAAGGGTACGAATCCGTTCACGAAACTCTCACTCGGGCTCTAAGGAAGGTGGATATTCAGATGGGCCTTGAGAGCGAGTGTGTGGCATAAACTAGAAAAGAACCTACACGCTAGACTCGAAAACTAAGAAAAAACTGACTCGAGAAAACTACAAACTTAAGAAAAGGGACTCTAACTTACCAACAATCCAAATCAAAGCTAGTTTCGCTATTGCCAAGTGTCCCCGGCAACAGCGCCAAAAACTTGATGTGGCTAAAACGGTCTATAAAAATAAAACTAAAAATACCTATCTAGACTCGACCTAGACACTCGAGTTAAAATTCTAGACAACCTAAAATTAAACCACACAACAGGCAAGTGTACCTGTCAATGCAGTATAGCTCTAAGAAGTCCGGATATCGAACCCAAAGGACACTACGAATAACGAAAACTTAATTAATGAAAAGGAATTTAATTGGATTGGGGGGGTTTATGAATCCTAAGAATATTTAAAATAAGAATTAAACTAATAATACGGACCGACAGACGATTACTAAGAACGAATTCAAGAATGGAGAAAGATACTACCTAGGTAAGAATCCTGATTGTGAAACTTGAACTTCTAACGGTTATGGAATATTGATGGAATCGGGATCTAAAGATACAAAACCTCTAAGCAACCTAAAGGATCCCAGATCATTCTCCAGGTGTGACCAATAAGAAACCCTAAAGGACGTGTTAAACTACTGATTAAGTGGATTACCTTTCAGTTTCTCCAATGACACTCACGTACCTAAATAATAACTCCCCTCTCGGTTTCGCTATTACAATACACATTACATGTACGAGGTAACATATACATGATTGATAAAACACAAAATAGCACTGTAAATAAGATAGATAGGAAAATCTCTTCTCAGACAATTAAATCCTAAAACCCTATTCACATAGACAATCCCGATTAACCTTTACTTCTCAGTCTCTAGTTAAGTAGAACATTTAGATTTAATTAATCTATCATGCAATTCCTATGATCTACCGAGCTCTAGCAAATCACCAACTAGTCATAAACACAAAGTCACATGACCTAGATACGTAACCTTCTATGAAAGACATTCAACAAGTTAACGTATGGAATACACAATCAATATCAATTAACTTCTAAATATGCAAACACATTAAATCAATCATAAATATTACGTGAAAATCATCCAACAATTAAAACCATAACCAAAATCATTCAAGTTCAACAATCATTCATCAATACCTAAGTAGTACTAGAAGTTTAGCCAATAAACATGTTCGAAAAATAAACAAAAACTGTAACACGAATAAAGTTACCGTTCATCGAAAAACTATAATAATTATTCAGCAGCCTGTCTGTTAGCTTAAATTAATTGACCAGCCTGCTAGCTTGCTTATAATTACGATCGAATCGAATCACAGTTGACTTTGATGACGTGCTTGTGTGCTTGCTTATTTCTTTTTTTTTTTCTTGTTTGCGGCTGCTTTTTCTTTTTATTTTTAGTTCTTTTCTGCTCTCTCCATTCAACCGTCTTCTTCCGAATCCAGCCTCCCTCTTTTTATTAACCTGCCGTCACATATATCCAATGTAGCATTAGGTTTCTTTTTTTTTTTTCTAATGGACTTTTTTTGAGGCTTAAACTCAACCACGTAGACACATCTAAACAAAAACAACATTCAATTATTTAAAACTTCAATTTCAATTTAAATACTCCGTTTACTTGAAGGTAATGTTTATAAATATACAACTTTAAATTAAATTATGTTATTTTAGCTTATGATCTCTTAAAATCATCAAAATATAAATATGAACCATTTAAGAGTAGAAATCCACCTAAAGTAACCTAAAAGTGTAGGAAATATGTTTATAAAATTATATATAATTTAGACCACATCAGAGGCCCTCAAGTTCCAAGACAAGCTCATGGTCTAAGACGTCACTGGCATTTTTCTAGAAGTGGTTGGTCGTGGTCTAAGCTCATGGTCTAAGCTCATGGTCTAAGACGTCATGGTCTAAGACAAGCTCATGGTCTAAAAGTGGTTGGTCGGAAGAAGGTTTAAAAAAGGACACAAAAGAACTATATTTTTCTAGACATAAGACTTTTTCCGTTTATGAACATGTGTGGGATGTGGTTAATGACAAACCAAAGTTTTCTGGGGATACTCAATGGTAGAGGGAACATCGAATACACCTATCCCACTGAAACCGAAGGAATCGAACGGAAACCTATCAGCCTACCAATGTCCCATGTTAACTCCTGTAAACTACACGGTCTAGGCAGTAAGGATGAAGGTTATTCTAAACTTGCATAAGGTTTGGAATACTATTGATCCAGGAGATACTGACATGGATAAAAATATGGCGGCTATGGGTTTATTATTTCAATCGATACCGGAGTCCCATATACTACCGATTTGTAACCTGACAATCGGGAAAGAAATCTGGGATGCAATCAAAATACGTAATCTGGGAGTAGAACGTGTTAGGGAAGCCAGATTACAAACCCTTATGACAGAGTTTGATGCGCTCAAGATGAGGGAGACAGAAACAATTTATGAATTCGTTTCCGAGTTGTCTTGACTGGCTACGAAAGCTGCTACGTTAGGTGAGGTCATTGAAGAATCAAAACTGGTTAAAAAGTTCTTGAAAGCTCTACCTCGAAGTAAGTTTATTCAAATAGTTGCCTCTATAGAATAGTCAATAGACCTAAAAAATACAGGATTTGAAGATGTTGTGGGGAGACTGAAAAGCCTACGAAGAAAGGAATAGGGAAGAGGAATACCAATGTGATAACCAAGGAAAGCTTATGTACCAAAAGGCAGAATCCTCATCAGCTGCAAGTGCACCAGGCAACGGTGAACGCAAGGGTGGACGTGGAGGATCACGAGGAAGGGGTGGACGTGGTTTTAGTAACAACTATGGTCATCAAGATGCTAATATTGATGAAAATCGTGACAAGAAGGGTAAAGCACGCGATCTCTCGAAACTACAGTGTTACCGATGCGAAAATTCCAGGCACTTTGTTTCGAATTGTCCGGATAGGAAGCAAAAACAACAACATGAAGCAAACTTGACCGAGGGTATTGAATTGGGAGACCCAACATTGTTCATACTTAACTACACCCAAGAAACCATCTACCTTAATGAAGGCAAAGTTATTCCACGCCACCTAGATCCAAAGAATGACAACGTATGGTATCTAGATAATGGAGCTAGCAACCATATGTCGGGTAAGTTATCGCTATTTTCTAAAATTAACAAGCAGGTCAAAGGGAAAGTGAAGTTCGTGGATGATTCATACATAAATATATGTGGAAAAGGGTCTATATTCGAAGGGCAAGGCGGTGAACACAAGTTGTTAACAGATGCGTATTGCATACCTAGCCTAAAAGCTAATATCATACGTCTTGGACAAGCTTCTGAAGGTGGATGTGATATCCACATAAAAGACAACTACCTCACCATGCATGATAGGGAAGGTAAATTGATCATGAAGGTGAACATGTCTCCTAATCGGCTCTACTTTATCCATCTAAAGGTGGGTAAACCCATTTGTCTTTTAAATAAAATTGATGAAACTAGTTGGTTATGGCCCACACGGATAGGCCACCTAAATTTTGAGGCTATGAAATAGATGTCCAAGAAAGATATGGTAGTTGGTATGCCACGAATCGACCACGAAACAAAACTGTGTGAATCATGCTTAGTCGGAAAACAAACTCGTTTACCGTTTCCTCGAAGCACGTCATATAGAGCCATAAGTCTCTTAGTCCTTGTGCACAGAGACCTTTGTGGACCCATTACGCCATCGACATTGGAAGGTAATACACACATCTTCATCTTAATAGATGACTATTCACGATATACTTGGACTTTTCTGTTAAAAGCAAAGGATGAAGCCTTTGGTGTGTTTAAAAAGTTCAAAATAATGGTTGAAGGAGAGTTTGGAGCTAAGATCAAAACGTTCCGTACCGACCGAGGCGGAGAGTTTAACTCACTAAGCTTCAATTGCTATTGTGAGCAAGAAGGGATAATGAGAAATCTAACGGCACCATATACGCCCCAACAAAACGGGGTAGTTGAGAGGAAAAACCACACTTTACTCGACATGACACGTAGCATGCTCAAAGCTATGTGTGTTCCAAATTACCTATGGGGAGAAGCTCTTAGGCACGCAACTTTCATTGATAATAGAACTCCCACACGAGCTCTAAAACATACTACACCATATGAGATGTTGAAAAAGAAATAGCCGAATGTAAGTTCTCTTAAGGTGTTTGTGTGCTTGACATTTGCTAAAATAAATACCAACTTGAAAAAGCTTGATGACAGATCCAAAAGTTGCATCTATCTAGGGTCAGAACAAGGATCTAAGGCCTTTCGATTATTTGACCCATCCACACAAAAAGTCATAATAGCACATGATGTGGCTTTTGATGAAAAACAAAAGTGATAGTGGGGAAATAAAGGAAGTAGTGAACAGGAACTTGGGTATTTTTGGGTGGATTGGTATGGAGACATATATGGTGGTATTGAAAGTGATTCAACATGGTCTTTGGATAATGAGTATTCAAATAATGATGAAGATGAAAATCAAACAAGTTCTATTAACAGCTCGTCGCAAACTCTAGTTTACCAATCTGCAAGTGTCACTAATACTCAAAATTCAGCAACAAATTCAAATTCTGACAGCTTAGTGACCACATCGTCGCAAACAGTAGAGAGTTATTCAGAAAATGAGTCGTAATCAGCAAATCAAAACGTGAGAAGATCGAACCGAGTTCCTATAACCCGAGTTAAGTTCAATGATTATGTCATGCAAGTAGATGACCTTTCATTACTACTAAATGACGAAACAGTACCTATGAACTTTGAAGAAGCCAAGAACAAACCTGAGTGGATGATGGCCATGCAAAGTGAACTTGATTCGATCAACCGAACGAATACTTGGAAGTTGACAGATCTACCTAAAGGGGCCAAAGTCATAGGGGTAAAATGGTTGTTCAAAGTTAAACGTAATGCTAATGGGTCAATCTATAAGCACAAAGCTAGACTCGTGGCTAAGGGTTATGCTCAAGAAGCCGGAATCGATTACGACGAAGTATTTGTGCCAGTAGCGAGAACGGAAACAGTAAGGTTAATAACTACTATTGCTGCAAACCATGGTTGGGATTTGCATCACCTCGATGTCAAAACGACATTCTTACACGGTGACTTGAAAGAGGAAATTTATGCTTCTCAACCGGATGGTTTCGTCAACGTCGGAGAAGAGCATAAGGTATTAAAACTTTTAAATTCGCTCTACGGGTTAAAACAATCTCCGCGAGCTTGGAATATGAAGCTTGATGAAATACTAAAAGGGTTGAAATATGAAATTTTTTTACAAGAACATGTTGTTTATCGAAGGGAGATCGGGGATGATTTAATTATTATCGGTGTTTACGTCGATGATTTGATTGTAACGGGGTCAAATATGAAGATAATAAAAGAGTTCAAACGTGCTATGACGAGCAAGTTCGAGATGACGGACTTAGGGGAACTCACATATTATCTTGGAATTGAAGTGAAATATGAAAACAATGTCGTCATACTTCATCAAGAAGCTTATGCACGCAAGGTACAGAAGGAGGCTGGTATGGAATTTTGTAACCCAACTCATGTGCCTATGAACCCAAATGAGACACTCACATTAGCAGAAGATGAGGCTGATGTAGCAGCTACCAAGTACCGCAAAATAATGCGATGTTTACGTTATATGTTACATACAAGGTTGTATATGGCGTCCTCGGTAGGTATGGTAAGTCGTTACATGCAAACTCCCAAAGTATCTCACTTGGCAGCCATCAAACAGATCCTATGTTACCTGAAAGGGACTGTTAGTTATGGTATTTCATATAAAAAGGGTGGAATGGATGTGCTAACAGGGTATAGTGATAGTAGCCACAACATTGATGATGATGATGATGATGATGATGATGATGATGATGATGATGATGATGATGATGATGATGATGATGATGATGGGAGAAGTACTTCAGGTCACGTGTTTTATCTTGGTCAGTCACCAATTACTTGGTGCTCACAAAAACAAAGCACAGTGGCGCTCTCATCATGCGAGGCAGAGTACATGGCGGCAAACTTGGCAGCATGTCAAGCGGTTTGGTTATAGGAATTGCTAAGAGAAATAGCAGGGACGACATTGCAAAAGGTGGTAATAAAAGTTGACAACACTTCTGCAATTGCCTTAGTTAAGAATCCGGTTTTTCATAAGCGAAGCAAGTACATAAAGTCTCGGTTTCATTACATACGTGAATGTGTTGGAAGAGATGAGATAGAAGTTGAGCATATTGATGGCAAGGAGCAAAAGGCAGACATATTGACAAAAGCTCTCACAAGAGTTAACTTTAATGAGATGCGAAAGTTGCTCGGGATCAAAGATCTCCTAGTTTTCACTCGGAAATTAGGGGGAGATTGTTGGTATTTTCCGAGTGAGGCCCAAAACTCAAGTAGGAGATTGGGCCAGTTTAATAAGCCCACGAAGTTGCCTGCTCACGTACACAAGGAAACATGAAACATGGGGTGTTTGAGTTTGATTATAGTTGTTATGGTTCTAGATAAAGTTTAACAACTGTAGTCTAATAAGGATCTTTGTTAGCCAAGTAGGGTTACTCTCCTATAAATACATAACCATGTTAAGAGCATCTCCAACAGCAATTTTTCAGCCGTTTTTAAAGCCCATGTGGCAGTTTTTATCCAAATTACCTATTGTGGCCTTAATTTTATTATTCAAGAATTCTTGGGCAAGAACTTCCAAAAACGGTACGAATGCCAGATAAATCACATGGAGGTGGGTCCATTGCTTTGAGAATTGGATTGAAAAAAAACATATTATATAATCTTTTTATTTTAACGGTTTTATATAATATTATTATACTTTATAATTATAAACTTTACACATTTAAACCCTACAAAAATTATTTATTAACTTAATAATTAAATTTCAGGTTTTAATAGTTTTAAAATTTTAAATTTTCCCCCAAACGACTATATTTTCAAATTTAAAAAATTTTAAGTTCCCTCCATTAGATTAAATTTTTACTATAAATACAACCATATATCTTTCATTAATTCAATATCTTCATTATCTACAATTTTCATTCTCTGCATGTTTTTCTGATCTTCACGAAAATGAGTTCAGGTGGTAATGATAGTCCACCCATTTCTCCACTTGGTTCGCCATTTATAGATTTTATGAATACAATGTTAAAAGAATTGATGGATGATGATGTCGACAAAGCATTTGTTGAAGTGATGGAGGCTCATGCTGCTGAATGTTCTCAAAGCAAAACAAGAAAACGTAGAACCATACAACGGGATCGTGAAGATGGGGATAAGCGTCTTTGGAATGACTACTTTTCTGGATCGGTGTATCCTGAAAGTTATTTTAGACGAAGGTTTCGGATGAGGAAAAAATTTTTTAATCGAATTGTTAAAGGTATATCCAATCATTCTCCCTATTTTCGACAAAGATATGATTGTACATGTAGAAAAGATCTTTCGCCTATACAAAAATGCACACTTGCCATACGCAGTTGGCAAATGGCATAGCAGCTGACCTATGTGATGAATACATACGAATTGGTGAAACTACTGCCACATAATGTCTCCAAAGTTTTTTTAGGTGTGTTGTTGAAGTTTTCTCAGATGAGTATCTAAGAAGACCAAATGTTTCCTACATACAACAATTACTAGTATCACATTCATCCAAGCACGGGTTTCCCGGAATGTTAGGAAGCATTGATTGTATGCATTGGGCTTGGAAAAATTGCCCAGTAGCATGGAAAGGTCAATACACACGAGGTGACCATGGATATCCCACCATTATGCTAGAGGCGGTTGCATCATATGACCTCTGGATTTGGCATGCCTATTTTTGTGTAGCGGGCTCTAACAATGACAACAATGTGCTCAATCAATCTCTCATATTCAACCAAGTCTTACAAGGTAATGCTCCACCATGCAATTTTACAGTGATTGGGACTCCATACACAACAAGATACTATCTTGCCGATGGTATATATCCTGAATGGGCTACACTAGTGAAAAGCTTTACATATCCACAAACCGATAAAATGAAAGAATTTAAAAAACGTCATGAGTCTGCAAGAAAGGATGTCGAGAGAGATTTTGGTGTCCTCCAAGCTCGATGGGCAATCATACGTGGTCCTGCAAGAGCTTGGAGCTTGCAACAACTAAGCGATATCATGCATGCATGTATTATAATGCATAATATGATTGTAGAGGATGAAGGTAATGCCATATGTGATTGGGCTAGTGATAATGATGAAGATGGATCAATAACTTATGAGCATGGAGCCCTAGTAGGTTTTGAAAGCTATTTGCAAAGGTTCAAAAGTTTACGCAATCAAGATGCTCATCATGCACTTCGAGCTGATTTGGTGGAACATATATGGTCTCTTAAAGAATAAATATTTGTATGTCTAGTTATTGTAGTGTGTTTATTTTTGTATTGTAATTTGTTATTATTGCAATGTTTTATTATTGTTGTTTGAAGTTCTTGTGGTTTTTTTTACTATTGTAATTTGTTATTATTGCAATATTTTCCAAACGTATTGATGACCACATGTAGGGTGGTACTTCACCGTGTAGTTATCTTTATTGTACTTTGTTTTAGTTGTAATAGATTAGTCGTATTTGGTTTTCTTTGTAATAGTTAGATTGTGCTGACTTGTTTCGTATTTAGTTTTATATCCTTATGCGACACCGAGTGTCGCATGCAGCGTGTCCTAGTCTAGCGAGCAGGCAGTTTCGCAATTGCGAAACTGCTTGCGACACTAGCTGCTATATAAATAGCTGATTTGGGTTCATTTTTACATAACTCACTTGGAACTTATTGAATACACTTTATCTTTTGGACTTGAGTTCGATTCTGATTACTAGTTTTGCAAAGATTTGTTTGTGTTATATCATTGTTGCAATTCTCAATTCATCTTCATCTAATTACCTTCTTAATCAACTTCTTAATGGGTTTATTTGGTTTGTTTTAGCTTTTGATCTATATCATAATCATTTTGTTGCTAGATTCATTGGTAACAAACTATTTTGATCAGATCTAAATCATAATAGCACGGATCTATTGATTATTTGGACCAGCAATATGGTATCAGAGCCATTGTGCTCTTGATTTTGAGGTTTTTAAGGTTTTTGATAAAAAGTTCATTTCAATCATTCTGGATCTGATCTATTGATAATTGTTATGGAATTGGATTGAGAACTTTGTGTTTTTGGTATTGGAATCGATCGAAATCTTCAGATCTATCATCAACATATAGATCTGAGATCTAGGATTGATTTTGGGTTTTCTCCTTAAGTTTAGGTTAAAAGCTTCTTCAATCAAAATTGGATCTGAATTGTTGTTGTTTCACTTGAATTTTGCTTGGGGATTGTTTCATTTCTACTGGTGAAGCCATCGAAATCATCTACCGTTCAATTGGATTGGTTTTGTGGTTGCTGTTGGATTTTTGGTGTGGTTTTTTTTGTGAAAAAGGGGTTTCCAGATCCATTTTGCGAAACTATCGTTCATCTTGCGAAACTACAGTTCATCTTGTGAAACTAAGTGATCATCTGTTGGTTGGTGTGTTTGCGATTCTGATTTGCGATTCTATTGAACGAAAGTTCATTGTTGTGCTGTGCTTGCGATAGTACCGCCCATTTGCTCTTAGAATCTCGAAAGTGACTTGCGATTCTACCTTGAACGAAAGTTCAATTGCTTTTGCGAAGCTATCTGGCTAAGCATCTTGCGATAGTGTTTGCGAACCAGCTTGCGACACTATTTTGCGAAATTAAGTACTGTTCACGAAACTAGCAACTGTTTGTGAAACTAAAATCTGATAAAATTTGAAAAAATGTCTATGTCATTTACACTAGCTGATCTAGAGAGTGGGTCACCTAACAGACCACCAAAGCTGATTAACGGGGACAATTTTGAGGACTGGAAATAGAGGCTGAAGGCTTTTTACCTATATAAGGACCACACACAATGGGACTCAATTGAAAATGGTCCACATGTTCCCGTAACTACTGTTGGAGAGGCTACAGTCCGAAGCACTGTTCCAGAAACATTTAATGAGAGAGAGAAAACTGATTGATAGAGATAATAAGGCTTTTGGTGCCTTGATTTTGTGTTTGAGTTCTGAAATTCACAACAGATTCGGGGAACATAAGAATGCCAAAGATTTGTATGAAGCTTTATGTGAATTCTACGATGGGAATGCTGATCTGCAGAAGGATAAAGGTGTTCAAGCTCAAAAGGAGTTTAATTCGTTTATGGGACATAGAAACGAGAAGATTTCGGACCTTACAAATCGATTACTGACTGTTACAAGCAACCTCAAAAAGTATGATGAAGACTTAACCACTGTGGAACAAGTTACAAAATTACTGGAATCACTTCCACCTGAGTGGAGTCTGCAAGTGAGAATGTTAAAACAAGAAAGGAAGTTTTCAGAATACAAGCTTATGGATGTGATCAATAAACTGAAGTCATTTGAATTAGATATCATGAGAAGGGAGTATAACCAAGATGTTTATCCCCCAATTCAGTCTCAGAATGTTGCGCTACTCTCATCAACATCCATGGCATCAACAAACAATTCTGGTTTTTCATACGTCTCTGGAATGCATCGTCTGAAGGAAAGAATGCTAATGCTGTTAAGGATCAGGTTACGTCACAGGTTCCATCCGACATGATCGCATTATTTGGTATGTTCGTGAATAGTTACGAAGCTTTAGTTGCTGTGGATATCAAAGGAAAGGGAATCACTATGGAAGATACGCTACAAGTGGATCCGGATGATCTTGAGGAAGCTGATATCCAGTGGCAAATGGCAATGCTTACAGTGAGGGCAAGAAGATTTATGGAAAGAACTGGAAATAGGAGTTTTAGAAACTAAAATGCCAAAGTTGGTTTTGATAAGTCTAAGCTCAGATGTTTCAATTGCAAACAGCTGGGACACTTCAAAAGAGAATGTCCCTCTCCAACTATATCCGAACCACCATCTTCAAATTCTAAGAATCTGATTGTGATGGAAAGAGGTGAAAATAGCAATTCAAAAGAGATCGATTTAATAACAAATTTCGATTGGAGTGCTGAGATCGCCGAAACACAAGAAGAAATCAATCATGCTCTCGTTGCTGAAATGTCATGAAATAAGGGAAAGGAATCTGAAAAAGACATCAATGAACAAGACTCAGAATCTAAATCAACAGAAGTTGCTGAAAAGGGAGAAGTTGTGAAGGATATGGATGACAAGGAGGAAGAGAAAGAGGAAGAAAGGAAAAGGAACACGCCAGCCTGTAATTGTGAGAAAGCTTTAGCAACTGAGAAGATCATTATGGGTCTTCCGTACGAGGTAATACAGGATATGTGCTCTTCCGCTTGTAGAGTCCGTCTATTTGGTGTATACAAAACTAATCGTCTTTTGTTGACAAATCAAGCTGAACTAAACACCATTAACTCTGATCTTAAAAAGAATGAAGTTAACTATTATATTAAACTCAATGAAGCTTTACAAGAAATAGATCATTTAAATAGAATACTCTTAGAAAAGAATGTTGAGGTTAATATAATGGATGAACGTGTAAAACTTGCTGAATTTGAGAGCAGTAAACTTCAAACAAAACTAGATAGATGGACTACTTCAAGAATGAAAAGAGAAGAGTTAAATAGTAGATAAAGAGGAGCTAGAATTAAATCTGGACTAGGCTATGAAGAGACCACTTATGTCTATCCCCCACCCAGTACCTATTGCTATTCTCCCATACCTAAACCACATCCAACAAATGATTTAATTGCTGAACATGCTAACAATTTGTTTGCAGGTTTAGAAGGTATTAACCATAAAGAGGTGCGGGAGGAGTACAAATATGGTGATTCGTTGGGTCTTGGATGCACTACTTCTAGTTTTAGTTTAAATTCAAAGAAGCCTGTTCTAGATAGTTCCAGTAGTTCTGATGATTTGTTAAAGAATTCTGATAGTTTGAACTTTAAGCGGTATGTACTAAACAATGATTCTGATGTGTGTGTAGTGAATGATGTTCATGATGATTGTGTTTCTTTTGTTAAATCTAATGATGTGTTGTCTCATAATTGTTTTGAGAAGTTTGTCTCAGCACCTATACCTACTTTTGTTCCAATTCGTATATTTAAACTTGTTGAGACAAACTGCTCAATGTTAAATCACACTCAGGTTACAGGTAATGAAGCTAGCACTTCAAAAGGTAAGACAAAAGAAATTTATGTTTCTTTTACCGATTCTGATTCAAACATATCAGAATGTGATGAGGAAATATTCATAGATTCCAATCCTACAGTTATTCAAGGAAAGAAAAGGTTCAAATCACATTGTTTTCGATGTGGTAAGGATACCCACGTTGTCAAAAACTGTCCAGAACTTGCCCGTCAGAGTGTAAATAAATCTAGTTTCACTAATAGGTTTAATAGGTTTGTAAATCATCATTTTCATGTTAATTTTTCTTTGTTTAAACCCAATCCTAACAAGACATGTGTTTTTGTTTCTAGTTAATATTTTTTGTGGGCACTATTAGGAACGTCCGATGAAGCATGTCAATAGTTTATGGCATGTAGACAGCGGATGTTCCAGACATATGACAGGACTGAAGGATCTTTTCACAAATTTCAAAATTATAAATGATGGGTATGTGGCTTTCGCTGGTGATAAGAAATGTGGAAAAATGATTGGTCAAGGAGACGTCACAAACGGTTTATTGAAGCTCGAGAAAGTCAACTTTGTTCCAGAACTGCACTTCAATCTGCTGAGTGTGTCACAAATCTGTGATAAGGATATTCCAGTTCTATTCAAGTCTGGCGAATGTTTATTCTTAAAGCCCGACTTTTGTACATAACTCACTTGGAACTTATTGAATACACTTTATCTTTTGGACTTGAGTTCGATTCTGATTACTAGTTTTGCAAGGATTTGTTTGTGTCATATCATTGTTGCAATTCTCAATTCATCTTCATCTAATTACCTTCTTAATCTACTTCTTAATGGGTCTATTTGGTTTGTTTTAGCTTTTGATCTATATCATAATCATTTTGTTGCTAGATCCATTGGTAACAAAGTGTTTTGATCAGATCTAAATCATAATAGCACAGATCTATCAATTATCTGGACCAACGCGTATACTTTTTCAAAATTTAAAATATTATCATTTAAACTTTAAATATTAATTTTTAATTATTTTCAAATTCCCCCCTAAACGGTAATGTAATTCAAATTTTAAACTCCCGCTATTATTTTAAATTTTCAAACAATTTCAAACTTCCCCCTAAACAGTAATATATTTCAAAATTTAAACTCCCGCTTCTCATATCACTATAAATACTAGTCGCATTCCTTCATTATTTTCACACCCTCAAACATCTTTTCTCTTACCATTCTTAAGAATCATGGATTCTCATGTGAATTCGCTTCTACAATTGCTAAATGAATACAATTCAGATGAAAACCCTAACCCCAATCCCAACTTAAACCAATACATGTATCCAAATCATGGATATTCCCAATTCCAAGGATACCCGAACCCACAATTTCCAAATGTAGGGTTCTTCTAATTACCAAACCCAGGGTTCTCCCAACTACCAAATCCAGGTTTCTCCCAATTCCCAAATCCAGGGTTGTCTCAATTCCCAAATCCAGGGTTGTCTCAATTCTAAAATCCTGGATTCTCTCCATTCCCAAATCTCGGGTTCTCTCAGTTCCCTAATCATGGCTATTCTCAATTCCCAAATCTTGGGTTCTCTCAGTTCCCTAATCCAACGATATCAACCACCCAAACATCCACATTGGCACCACATGGTGGTAGTGTGGATGAATCTCCATCCCTATAGGTTAAGACCACCAAAAAGATGAAGTGAAAAGTAGTTGCGTCTTCAGAAAAACAAAAAAGACAAGCATGGTCAGTTGAGGAAGAAAAACTGCTCACAAAGGGTTGGTTACACATTTCAAATGACTCTATTGTCGGGAACTCCTAAAAGAACAATGACTTTTGGCGTCGGATCCACACATACTTTGAAAATGGTAGCAATGTGTTGAGAACTATGGATAATTTATGTTCTCACTGGCATATGTTAAAAAGAAAGGTGACTTTATTCAACAGCATATGCATCCAACTACGAAAGCAAAACTCAAGTGGTTGGTCTGATGACCTCTTGCTTAAACATGCTAAGGAGATGTACGAGGCCTAAGAAGGCACAAAGTTTACATATGATCATGTTTGGAACTTTGTCAAAGATGAGCCAAAGTGGAAAGAACAAATAGTTGGTACACACAGCCAAAGTATAAGTGGTAAGAGATCTACTGAAGATATTTCTTCTGAAGCTAACAACTATTTTGACCTCAATGATGACAATGAAGTGACAGTTGAGAATACAGTTGAAGAACTTCCCCGTCCAATGGGCACAAAGAAGGCTAAAGCAATGGCTAAAGCTGAATCGTCATAACTAAACGAAGTCATTGGACGCTTTCAAAACTTAACCGAAATGAGACAATCAGCCATTGGCAAGATGGAAATCAAAATGTGTGAATATGTTGATATTAAGCGGAAAGATGTTCAAGCCCGTGAACAAGAGATCACATTACGTGAACAAGAGATTGCACTGCGTGAACATGAAGTTCTTTTTAAGAATACAACTTACATGGATCACGAGCAATTCACATCCCACAAAAAGATTTGTGACAAAATTAGGGCAAAGTACAATCTTTAGGTAGGAGTTTTACGTATTGTAATCTATGTAACGTTTAGGTATGTAACGTTAGGTTTTGTTTAATCTATTTAATGCTATGTAACGTTTAGGTTTTTTAAATCTATGTACTGTTTAATCTATGTAATATGCTATGTAACGTTTATGACGCATTTAATCTATGTAATGTTTTAGGATTTAAAAGAATTCTTCTCATATGAAAACTAAAAAAAATCGAATTTCTCTCCAACAAAAAATATTTAAGTTTTAATTTTTTCCCTAACAAAAAAAATAATTAATTTTTAAAATTTTAATTTTAATATTTTTCAAAATGAAAAATATAAATATGAGTGTTTTTATGATGTGACAGCTGACTAGACATGTATTTTTGATGTTTTTAGGTATTGCTATTGGAGATGCTCTAAGGTTCATGCATGACACCATGAGAGATTATTGTATTGAGTTTTGAGTCAAGTTTCTTAATCCTTATATAATATAGCAAAACGGAAAAAGCTTATGTGACATATTTTTAAAACTTTTGGCTTATGTGACATTATTTGAGAGTTTATCTCACAATAATGATTTTTTTATTTAAAATATGTATATAAAATATATTATAATAAAACTAATTACATTTTTGGTCCCCTACTATTTTGGAGAATTCTGAAAAATTTAAGAGTATTTATATTTTTAACCTTCTACTACAAGAGGAGTACATGAGTCGGTTTATATTTGATAGAATTTAAAAATGAAACTTATGGATAAAGTTAACAATAACATACAATTAAAGACCTCAGTGTTTCATAAATATACATAACATTTCTATACGTCTTTTTAAAAAAAATAAACTACACCATAAAACTGAGCACTTTATGGTGTAATAAATTTGAGTATAATATTGCTATACTAAAAGTCTAATTTTTAAAAGTAGAGTAAATTACTTTTTGTATATCTGACTTTTGTAAAATCTAACTATTTGAACCCTAAACTTTAAATTCGTTTATTTGAACCTTGAGTTTTCACTTTTGCTTCTTTTTTTATACCTGAGACTAACTCCGTTAGTTAGCACCGTTAGCATCCCCACTTGTGAGCTTCACATGAGGGGTAATTTTGTCCTTTCACTCTCTCTCTCTCTCATCAATCAATAAATAATACATTTCAAACTATTTATCTTCTTCTTTCTATAAACCCTAACCATCACCACCACCACCACCATAACACCAACAATGGCAACCATCAATCCCATAAATCTCACACTTACTCTCTCTTCTTTCGGTCATCCATGTGTACTCCTCATTCGTTTTTCTGTCACTATCACTCAGTAAAGTCAATTTTCATCAGCCCACCACCATCAAACCTACTTGCGGCAGATGAAATCGAGTGTTGATCGATTCAAGTTTAGGGGCTATGGTTTAAAACCAAAATATGAAACAGATGGGGTAGGATTAGGGCTTCGATTTAAACATAAGAGCCTTCGATTAAAGCTTTGGTTGCAGGTTTTTTGTTTCCTACAGTCGCATGTGGAGGTCAACACTAGAAGTGGTGGTGACGATGGTGGTAGCGAGCGTCGATGGGGTGGAGTTTTTTTTCTATTGTAGGCTGTTGTGGGTATTAGGCTTCGATTAGGGCTTGTTTTTCTTATGATCTGCAGTTGTAAGTGATGAAGGTTGATGGTGGTAATGGTGTTGTTGGTGGAAGATGGCAACGGTGGTAGTGTTGGTGGAGGTTGACGGTGGAAATGGTAGAAGGTTGGACCAACAAATCAGATGATGGTGGTGATCGATGTTGATGGTTATGGTGTTGGTTGATGATGATGATGATTATTATTATTATTACTATTATTATTATTATTATGGATTAATGGTGAAGAATTTACAGATTTTTATATTTGAACTTTTATTAGCATGGGAATTTTGGTCATTTCCTTATAAACTAACGGAAAAAATTAACTCCGTTAGTCTCAGGTATACAAATGGAAGTAAAATTGAAAACTCAGGGTACAAATAAACAGATTTAAAGTTTAAGGTTCAGATGGTTAGATTTTAAAAAACTCAGGTATACAAAAAGTAATTTACTCTTAAAAGTATATCTTGTGTTACGGATTACCACGGTTTTGTCTCAAAACTGATTAGAACATTCATAAATATCCTTAAAAACATTTTTTGAATGTTATGTTCCTGAACGTAGCGGGACAATAAACTAGTCCCCTCTTCTAATAATTTGCTAACACATTGCACCACATCATGCCACTTGTCAGCACCTGGTGCCTCCTCACAAGTCACGCGGATCCACCCGGTTTAACCCGTTTTACATGCGGATCCTATTTAATATTAGATAATTAGATAACTTAATTTTGTTAACCAAAACACAAACCCTAAATCTTTCTGTGTGATTTCCTACCGCCTCCGTCATCACTCTCTCCATCGTTTTCATGTCTGCATCAATTCAACTCTCCATTCATCTCCATTCCTTTCTGCCATTACATCTCTTCAAATCTCTAATGAGCTTCAATCAACGCTAAACATCTTCATCTTCCTCAAAGCCTTAAAACGCTCTGGCTTCCTCCGCCGTTTTATGGTTCCAACTCTCGATCGAAACCCTACTTCTCTCATTTTATTTTTGTTGCAGGCGCTTGAGTTTTGCGTTCTCTTTATCAGAGCATACTACCAATTAATCCTCACATCTTCACGATCATTTTAACTGAACAGGTAATCATCTAATGTATCTGATTTTGAATTGTTCTTAACCAGAAGCTAGGGTTTATAAAGATCGCATAATGTTTTTGTACCAGTTACTATTTTTTTCTCGGTTTGTTTGTAAAATTATAATAAAAGGTCGCTTTTGCTTATTTATTTGTACTCATGCCAGCATGTTGAACATTATGTCAATGTTTCTTCTCTTTGCAGTCAATTGTTACCACATGCTACACATATTATCCGTATTGTAACTGAGTATCTTAGCAAATGTGTATTACCTGATCTTAGGATAAAACTCTATGGTCTCATAAAACTGATGCTGCTCTCCATGGGTGTTGGTATGCTTTTAACTTCTGTCTTATATTGATATTTTAACCAAATAATTGCATAGTTTGATGGCATGTTTGTTCATCTTTTAACCACACTAATCTTTAACAAACCAGTGCCTTTTAATGTAACTTTGTGGTTGTTCAAGGGAGCAGGGCTGTCACTATACATAGCTGAAGATGTCGTAAACAATGCTTCCATTGATCTGGAATCACCAGGTGATCGTGATGGTGATGCGCGTTCTCTTTCAGAATCTATGCAAAAGAAAAGAAAACATGAAATGACAGTTAGGTAATCATCAACGATTTCTAGACCAGGTATGTTCTTGCAATCCCTTTATCTAATCCTTCATATTTTATTTCAATCGATGTTGTTCGTATGTCCATTTATCATTGTCATTCTTTTGTCGATTAATCATTTTAAAGTTCTAATTGTTTTTAACGACTATCAATTTTAGGGATTTTTCATTCATAATCATTGGTATTTGTTTCCAGATTAGGTATTTGGTTGGAGATTGATTCCCAGTTTTGATTAACCCGTCGCTTACGATGGTGATGGTTAGCTTGACGATTCGGTAAAAAATTGGTTGATTGGACCTGCAAATCGATTTCTTTAAATCCTTTGAGGATGAATGGATTGAAGCAAAGGTTACAGACTACATATAAATGGTTTGTTTCCTTTTGTCTTTAAGTTAAAGATTATGGTTTGTAAATTTTAAGTGTACAAATGGGTTTAAGGTAAAGATTATGGTTTGTATCTTTACTAAATACCACTATCATCAAAGCAAATACAATCATTCCCTCATTAAGGTTGAAAATGGGCAGGGGGTAACGGGTAAAAGCAAGTAATTTTTATGGTTTCAAAGCGTCCAGTTTGGTAAACCTACAGCATTGTTTATCCACAAAAAAACTGTGTTTTATCAATGTTTTGTGTGTGTCAAGTATAATTATCAATTAGTTTTATTTCAGTAAGAGACTAATTTTTTTTAAATAAGATATAGGTTTTATGCATTGTAAAAACACTTACAGATATTAGACCATTCATCCCTTTTGACCCATTTCCCTTTTATTTTTAAACAATTTAGTTTTTTATATTATTAATTATCTTTTAAACATCATAGGCTTATCTAATTTCACTTGAAAAATTCAATCATGGTTTCTGACCAAGAATTAAATATCATGTAATTACTATGCTCATGTGTACATTTTGTTAAGTAGCTTTTATATATTTTGCTTACTTTGTTAAGCTATTTACTTAGTGAAGATTAGTATGTAAAGAGTTTTAATGAATGAAGTTAACTTTATAGTATGTTTGTTTTGTATTCACATTTTACTATTAATTGATTTACCTGTATTTGTAACCTTGAAACATAAAAGTATATATAACTTCCAGGTGTTCACAAGAACAAGGCTATCCAAGGTCACATGAAAATTCTACAAACTCAAGCATATGATCCTTCATCAGCTCACCAATTCCACCCCACCCTGCTCCAAACTCATTCACTCATGGTTCTTCATCTGTTTTAAACATATGAACATGCTCAAATGTATAAAGCATTTAATATCTGCTGATATTTATATTGTTTCAGTTATGTTAGTTGTCATATGTCAAGATATTTTTATCCATATGCAATTATTGCAGTACAAGTTGATCAATTAGCCTCCATATATGTGTTACTCATTTAGAACAATTATTTGCTTTTTTGATTTTTTTCTCTATAGATCTATGTTATATCTTTTATATTTGGTTGACTATAATCGTTATTCAAGCTAAATCATGTTTTAAAATTCTATGTAGAATTTTAAACATTAAATAAAAGTTGTAAGAACTCGTATTATATTAATTGTTTAAGAGTTAAGATTGTATTATTTTGTTCATTTTTACCGTTTCATCCGCGTGAACACGCGGGTGTTAACCTAGTACAATAATAAGTAAGGTTCTCACATAGTGTGTTTTATTGTTTTTACCAATTAATCTCTTTAATAAGGATACGTGATTTTATATATTGACAAGTGATTTTTAATTTCAATTGACACAACTTTAATTTGAGATTGGCGCCCCAATTTTAGGGCTCTCCATTGATTTTCAATCAAGATCCATCTTGTAAGCCTTCATACACCAATCTTAATTCATACATACTGAAACCCTATATGTGATTTGGCCAGTTTCCAATGCTTATTTTTCGCTCTTTCAAATGAAGACCCTATGTCATGATGACTATTAAGTAGAGCTGACAAATTTCAACACAGACCCGAAAACACGACCCTAACCTAACATGATGTTCACGGGTTTGGGTGTACATTGAATGCGTGTGGGTTAGTTTTGGGTTGAGCTTGCTGATTTGTTTAAAACAGGTCAGGTTTCGGTCAACCAACCGTGGTCACCGCTTGGGGTTGACCTGATTTTGTTATATAAAGACATAGTTTAGGGTGCCAATATACATGTGATGTGACATAGGTGTTTTTAAACTAAAATCATATAAAATGCCCTTTAAGGTTGTGCGTACATTTAAGTGGCAATTCCTGATTATTCATAAGCCCACTTTAATTCGGAGAATGCATTTTATGGTAATATTGAATATGTGAACCATTGGAGAATTTATTTTGTGGTAGTTCATGTCAAACGTGTCGGGTTCAGGTCACCCTGCTAATAGTATTAAGTAACCACATACATATGCTTGGTGGAATTTTTTAGCACTAGATTTTTTATTTTGAAACCATACCATCTTTTATACTTGCTAACTGTTTGTGGTGTTATGTTTTATAGCTTCATTTCATTCTTGTAAGGCAGGTGCCATGGATGGGAACAATTTAGCTTCTGATCTGGTGATGGCAGAACTGATAAGCATGGGATTTGAGATTTCAGAGGTGACAAAAGCCATAAAAGAAGTGGGCCCATCATTAAACAATGCAGTTGATTTCATTTTGAATGGATGCAAGAAAGCTTCAAGAAAAAGAGACATATCTGGCACCGGAAAACAGTCGGTTAGGGGAATGAGACAATCAAGCATCATGGATCATCTGCAATCTGGTAAGAAGACGACCGCCTCGGTCTCAATAGCAGGTTCCAATGAAGATTGGGAAGTTAGAGCTAATATGTTGCTACAGCAGCATTTCGGTTATGCTTCCTTAAAGCGGTTCCAAAGGGAAGCTTTGGGAGCTTGGATAGCCCAAAAAGACTGTGTTGTTCTCGCTGCAACAGGATCAGGGAAATCTTTATGTTTTCAAATTCCCGCATTATTAACTGGGAAGGTTGTGGTTGTGATTTCACCCTTGATAAGCTTGATGCATGACCAGTGCTTGAAACTAGCAAAACATGGCGTGTCTGCCTGTTTCCTTGGGTCTGGACAGATTGATCAAAGTGTTCAGCAGAAAGCAATGAGGGGGGTGTATGAAATTATTTACGTGTGTCCTGAGACGATCTTGAGGTTTTATCATCTTTTTTTATTATAACTTTTTTTCCATGTATGAGTTTGAGTTTTTAAATATTTATGGTCTTTGCAGGTTGATAAAACCACTTGAAAGCCTTGCAGAAAGTCGAGGAATTGCTTTATTTGCAATAGATGAAGCTCATTGTGTCTCTAAGTGGGGTCATGATTTTCGACCTGATTACAGGTTTGTCATTTCAGTCTCAGTTTTTCTCTGCTAACTGTTTTGCAAATGCACCTTTAGTGTTGATAAAGATAGCTCAGACATTAGCCTTGTGGACTACAGGCGACTGTCTGCATTGAGAGACAACTTCAATGCGAAAAAGTTGGCATTCTTAGAGTTTGATATACCCATAATGGCATTGACCGCTACTGCCACCACTCGAGTCCGGGAAGATATTCTTCTATCCTTGCATATGTCAGAGGATCCAGTGATTGTTCTCACCACCTTTTTCCGTCCAAATCTTCGCTTTTCAGTTACTTCCTTTCATTCTTCGCCTTACATATTATGCTTATTATTTTTGTTTCCAAAACATGTTTCGTTATTAGTCAACCAGGCACCGTTACATGTACAATTCTTACTAGGGATACATATGAGTTGAGTTTTTAATTTGTTTGACTACAAAAGTAAAGTTGAAATGTATAACAAGTTGGCTTTGAGCTTTATAAGAACTCAACATAAACTCTTACTGAGCCTTTAGAGCTCGAGTTAAACATGTAATCACCATTATTTATATGTACGGCCTAGCAGATTGCAAAGTGCAAACAAGTTACTACGTATTCGAGCTCATCAAGTCGAACTATATCCTGAGCTCTAGACTTGAGTTTTCTTAATTGAGCATTTTGATCTCGAATCTTGAAGGCTGTTAAATAAAATGATCTGATTCCTAACATGAGTAGTTGAGTACTTTGGCTCTTTAGATAATAGTTTGTATTTGCTTAGCAGTTAGTAGACATTTGTTAGTTGTGTGAAAGGTGAGTTCAAGTGCTGCTGTCAAATGTCAATAAGAATACAAGAAACGCAATATCCCAACCTGTTGAGCTCTTGACATTCTGATCATTTGTGTTTCTTTTCTAATTTGCTTTCTGCTATTTGAAGGTCAAGCATAGTAGAACATGTTCATCCTCATATGAGAGGGACTTCTGTGAGCTGATTGAAGTATACAAAAAAAACAGAAGCAAAAAGTACAGTAAAAAGACTAACTTGCTACTGGAGAAAAGTTCAGTTGGCACATCCTGTCTAGATGAAGTATATAACTGTGAGGAAGGGGCTTCTGAAAGTGAAGAAGACAATGATGATATAACTTTGCCAAAGAGAAAACAATTGTCGGTTGAGTTTCTCGAAGATGAGAGTGACATGTTGATGGATGTTGATGACTTTGATGGTAACTTCTTTTTGCCTATGCTGTTATCTTATCTGCCACACTGTTCTAGTAGAGATGCAATATGGAAGTTATATAACTGGACGACTTAAGGAGTATTTGTATGTTCATTTGACTTTCTTAAAATGGGTCGGTTTGGGTTATTTTTTGTTTTAACGGAATCACTTCAAAAGATTTAGCCTAAAAGGAAACAAGTCAAATGGGCCAAAGGTCACCAAAAGTGTGTTTCTAATGCATGCAATCTAGTTGTTGTTTTTGAAGTTGAGTTTGTTATTGTAATAACATAGTTCTTCTAATTATCTTTATCACAATAACAGTTTATTAGAGTTACAAAAGTGTTTTGGGTTAACTTGAGCTGACTCGTTTTGTCATGTGCCAAAATATGACCCGTCACGCAATCCACCAATGTGTCACCTATATGCAAAGTTGATTTTAAATTTTTACCGTTCTATTTCAGTTCTTACAAGCCTCCAAAACATAGACTTGGTTTTATAAATTAATCATTTCATTTCTATGAGAAATATTTTAATGGAAAGGGAAGGTTGCGGATCATAAATCTTGGTGCCCAACATGATTCTTCAGCTGTGATTTGACATACATTGGCAGCCTCCTGTTATACTTTTTATTTTAAGAGGCTGGCGTGTTAATTTGTTATCTAAATCATAGATTTAGCTTGTGATTATGTTTCTACATTACATAAACTAGCATTAATGCAGTTACCTGTGGAGAATTTGATGGGCGGTCATCCACAAAGGATATGGATGTTTGTGAAGGGAAGACAGAAGAAGGGCTGACAATCGTTTATGTCCCAACCAGGAAAGAAACGTTAAGCATTGCAAAGTATCTATCCAAATGTGGTCTAAAAGCTGCCGCCTATCATGCAAAGGTATATTTCTACTATGCTTTTTCTTATAACAAACAACCAAATTCATTTTTGTCATGGATTACCTAAATTCAAAATGTTGAGAGTTGAAGGGTTTTCTTCCAAAAAAGATAGCTACCTGAATCATAAATTGGAACAATGTTGGTTACCGTTTTATGCATGGAGGTAGGATCAAATAAGAAGTAGACTATGCCTAAGAAGTGTGAAAAATGCCTCAAATCACACCAATCAAACGAACTCCGATTGAGCTCATTCAAGCGGTGTTGAAACCGTCTCGTTGAACTTTGCCATATTAGCTTCTAGGTTTAGTTTTAAAATTTAGTTTGCCTTAGGATTTAGCTTTTAAGTTTTAGTTTTTAGATTTTAGGCTTTTTTTTTGGGGGGGGGGTGTGTGTGTTAGGTTTTTGAGGGGTGGGTTTAGGTTTTTTAGAGGGGGTAGGGTGGGGGCAAAGGGTTTTACGACACGGCTCTAATGCTGCAGGAATGAATTCAATCGGAATTCGTTTCACCCGGTTTTGGTGTGGCTAAATATCACTTATTAGGCAAAATCCACTTGTAGGGGAACCATCCTCTTTATGCATGTTGTTGGAAGACAACCATTCACATTCTTCTTATGGGAGCTCATTGCCTCATACATGTTCTTTTCTACTTATAATGACGTAATTTCTTTTCTATTCACCTATCAGCTGCCCAAATCACACCTTAGGCAGGTGCACAAGGAATTTCATGAAAATACATTGCAGGTATGGATCGCATAACTCAATGAACAAAAGTTTCCAGGTTCTCTAAGTTGGTTTTATTCACGTCGTTATTATTTGTAATTTAAGTACTGTCAACTGTGGTCTCTTTATGCGTCATCTTACGATAAAAAATACAGTCTACACGCATAGACACACATTACATAAAGCTCAGCAAGGCTGTAGACTTGAATAGCAGGAGGCTGTGATATAGAGATGCGACCTGATACATAATGCTCTCACCACCCCAAATAAATACTTTTTTTCCAGTTTCTATAATTTATAATCAAGTTTCTTTTGAACAAACTTCATGAAAATGTATCCTTAATGGCTATTGCATAAACTCACCTAGTTCCTCATATTCAGTTTATAATCTTGTAAAGTTCATTCTGTACTTGTCACCTCAAGTATATCCAGAATTGTAGCTCAATTTAGAAGAGAAGGCAAATAGCAAAATTTTTATAATGAATTTAACTTATGCATTGAGCGAATGACAAAAATGTTTCAAATCAGTCTACTACCATGTCTTGTCTATACATATGTCTTTCAGGTGGTGGTTGCGACAATCGCTTTTGGTATGGGTATTGACAAGTTAAATGTTCGAAGGATCATTCACTATGGTTGGCCACAGGTATAGTATATGTTCTAGAAACTGATTTGCTAGAATTTACTTTTTTTAACGGCTTGCTTGAATTTACTTATTAAGGTATCATCTTTTAACCTATGTTGTCGAAGGCAATAGGCACACTCAAAGCACTATACCCTCGCCTGAGGCCTAAGTGCAAAGCGCCAAAAAAGCGTTCGCCTGAGACAATAAAAAGCGCACATAGAAAAAAACTTTTAAAACATTTATGCAATACAAATTAATGCCAAAATCATTACCAAAATCAATACCAGTAACAAACATTCAAACCCAACATCAAAATCAACACCAAAATCAATACCCAAATCAATAGCGAAGAAAATAGAAATGTTTACGATCAATCATCAAGATCAATAAAACCATCTTTTCAATTCCAATCGGTTCTTCTGCCTTAAAAAATCTTCTGAAATGAAGAACAGTAGAATGTCGATGATGATTTATAGCAAACTTCTAGTATATTAGGTAAATATAGAGTAAATACGTTTTGTGTTATGAAATCCCAGATAAATCAGCTCTTATCTCTTGATAAATAAAAAAAATCAAGACTAAAGAGAAATTTTTTTTCTCCAAAATCGTCGCTTTCTTCCCAAATTACGCTATTCTGGGCGCAAAATCCATGCTGGTTTTTTTTTGGCGCATTTGACAACAGGGCTTTTAACACATTCATATGAAAATGGGTCAATTTAGGTTATTGTTTTTGGATAATGAGACAACCAGGTAAAACCATTTACAATAAATAAACGTAAATTATTTTGGGTGGTCAGCCCTGAGTCTCATAAAATTATCTGTTTTGATCCATTAATTAACCTGCATGACCTACCTACCCTTAGTCTTAAGTCAACATATCCTCAAGTTTCCTTATGCCATAGTCCCATTCTTGACCTTCTGCTATATCCATGATCCACTTTTCTAGCTTCAAATTTTGCACACATAAAATAAAAGATATCAGTTGGTAGCAAAGCATACATTAACTTCTGATAGATATTTTTGTGTAGAGTTTGGAAGCATATTACCAAGAAGCAGGTAGAGCTGGAAGGGACGGGGAATTAGCAGATTGTGGTGAGGGACTATCACTATCATTATGGCTAATAGAGGTGGAAAAATGGGTGGGTTGGTTGAACGTCAAAATGGTTCCGGGTTACGGGTCGAAACATGGTTGGTTGCTGCAGAGACACATGTTTGTCTAGAAATTGAAGATTTTTCTACGGTTATTAAATCATATATATATATATAGGGGAGGGTTCAATGAGGAACCCTTTTTTTACCAGAGAACTAAGGAACCATTATGAGCCACACATTTTCTCAAAGAAAAAAAAAGCCAAAAACCTAACCACCGTGGCCCCACCCAAAAACTTAAACTCTCCCTACAGGCTACACCCCCACCCAAAATCCTAAAAATAAAAACAAAAAACTAAATCATAAAAGAAAAAGCAAAAAAAATTAAAAGATAATTAGATGTTATGTATTTAATGTTTGACTATTTTAGCAAATAAAGAAGCATCGTAACTGGTTGAAGATATATATATACCCCCACCCAAAAACTCTAAAACCACCCACCCCACCCCCACCCAAAAACGCTAAACCCCACCCCCACCCAAGAACGCTAAACCCCACCCCCACCCAAAAACTCTAAAACCCCCACCCCACCCCCACCAAAAAACCTAAACCCCACCCCACCTAAAAACCTAAACTCCCGCCCACCCCCTCCCAAAAACCTAAACCCCCGCCTCACCCCACCCCACCCAAAAATCTAAGCCCCCACCCCAGTGACCCCACCCAAAAACCTAAACCTCCACCCTACTTCGTTGGGAAATCCCTTTTTTTGGAGAACATGGGAACACTTCTCAACCAGAATTTTGGAGGGAAACCTAAATACAAAAATCACGCGCTAGCAACTTAGGAGACTCGAACCAGGGACTGCTAGTTTACACACACGCAACATAAAGCTTCTAACCAGTTGCAGCCTGCAACTGATTCTGTTTATAGTTTCGCTCTGATTTATATAAATACATTAAATTATTTTGTTTGTTTCATTTAGTGGTGAGGGAAGGAAAAGGCTTTTGGAGATCGAGATCTTTTTATTTTAGTTTTATAATTTAGCGTTTAGGAATTAGCTTTTACTTTCTTCAGTTTAACGTTTAGCTTTTCCGCTTTAGCATTAGTCTTTTTGGTTAGCTTTTAGCATTTAGCTTCAGGGTTTATATATTATGATTTAGCATTTAACTTTAGGGTTTAGCTTTTATGGTTTAGGTTTTATGGTTTAGGTTTTAGCGTTTAATTTTTACAGTTTAGCGTTTAGCTTTAGGGTTTAGGTTTTAGCATTTAACTTTAAGGTTTGGGGTTAACTCTTAGCATTTTGCATTTAGCTTGTTACTAATTACATGTGTTAGTTTTTTAACACATGTGAATTTACACACATACATAAAAGGCCATAATGTTGTGTGTAATGCTGTAATAATGCTATTCCAACAATAAAAATAATGATTTTCATTGATCTTGATAGGTGCATGTGATTTTGTACTCTAAAAATAGTTCCTACAAGATACACACCCTACACACACACAAGAGGGGTGCCCGTGTGATGCGGCCGAGAACACATATAAGTTGTGTCTATTTTTAATAATCCCCTTTATAAAATGTGATGTTTTTTTTGGTAACATCAAACCTTTTATCATAACAGATTTTAAAAATGACTTCTATGACAATTTTGTAAAATGTGACTATTGAAGACTGATAGAATGATACATTTCATGTGAGGAAATAAAGGTGTTTAATATCATACGCTGAGAAAGAGATTTTCCTTTCAAATACGCATGTGTGATTTAAGTTTCTCTTCATCAGCAGTGAAGGGACTTTTTTTACTAACACTTAATTCGTGTAATCCCATCACGTTATCTAATATTGAAGTGTTCATTACAGCGTGTTGCTCATCATTCATTAGTTGTAAATTTCAACGTAATTTGGAATTACTAATAAGTGTGACTGTTTAAATTCAAGTAAATTTGACACTTCGTTTCTTGTTTTCTGAACCATTTTGGTTAGTTTGTACTTATCTTTCTGTTTCTTATTTTATAGTTCTATATGCAAATTTATCAAGAATACCGTCGCTTCTTCCAAGCCGAAGAAGTGAAGAACAAACTAGACAAGCATATAAGATGTTATCTGATTGCTTTAGGTTCAAATATAATAACCTGTTCAAGGTTTTATTACTTCAAAATTTATTGACATTGTATTTCATAATTCTGTTTTTATGCTTTGCAGATACGCTATTCGTACTTCTAGATGTCGAGCCCAAATGCTAGTTCAATATTTTGGGGAGGATTTTAGCGGTGATAGTTGTCAATTGTATGTCTGATTCTTTCCTTCCAAGCTTTTTAAATTTTGGCTATTTTGTTTTTGTTAAATACTGATGCATAGCATCATGGCAAATATGGAGCAATTAAGGTTCGTTTTTTGGATATAATCTATTTAGTGCTTGTGATTTAATCAATTGAAATGTCTTTGTTTACGTATTTCATGTTTATACTTGTTTACACCTTGCCAGTGCGCCGATAGATTTGCATGAACTGAAATACGGTGTTTAATTATTATTGAAATTAACTAAAGCAATAAAAAAAAGATGGGAACATTTGCCAAGGTTATGTGCTTCAGAAGCACCACAAAAACATATTGTCACCAAATTATTTTGGGTTTCATGATGCATTTTTTGTATAAAGTTTTGTATCATATTCTTTTCTTAGTTTTAGACTTTTAGTTTTATAACAGTATCTGAGTGGTATATATCAGGTGTGATGTCTGTGTTAAGGGACCTCCAGAAAAACAAAACGTGAAGGATGAAGCACGAATTCTTATGCAGATGATTGTTGCTCATTATGTGAGTATTGTACAACCAGCATAAGTTATATGTTCTTTAAGTGTGTTTCCCATATTCATTAATTTGCAAAGTATAGATATAAGTCTATGGTGACCAGGTCATGAGCTGATATAACACAAAACCCTAGTTTCCCTACATCATATTTATGAAGTAAGCATATTTTTACGCTCCTCATATGAGACATGCCCAACCTGCAAAGTTTTTGAAGCTTGAAGCTTCTTTGTCAAGACATCAACTACTAACCTTGTAGTGTTCTTCTTATTCAATAATATGCAAGGGTCAATGGTGGGCAATGAGTCAATATTATTCCACCCTAGTGAACATACATAAAAGTACTTAAATAACCATATTGTTTAAAATTTTCATTTTCCTTTCTGTTGTGTCATTAATAAATAGTTATATCATCTGCAGACTGATGTATGTGGGCTAGATAATTTTGTGCAGTTTAATGGTTTATGAGATTTGATTGTGAAAATGTGTATATTGTCAACCATGATCATATGATGGATCACTTAAACCAGGATTAGTTCCTGTTTATCTTGTACATCCTAAGTTTAGATTTATGGTTTCATTACTAATAGATACACATGCATAACATTCAGGAAAATAGAAGTTATGCGGACGGCTCCTATGACGATGACAACTATAATCATAATATATGCATGGAGAAGCCAAATGTCAAGATGTTTGTTTGTAGAATTCAGGAACAGGTATGATATCTGGAAACTTGGTTTATTTCTGACTACTAGTTTAATGGCGCCGGCATCTGACCTAGTCTAGATTGATGCCCAAGAACTTCTCTAGCTCTTAAGCTGTGTGAAACTGTGCATATATTTAATTTGTTCTTGATGAGGACCACAAAAGTAGGTGGCGTCTTCTGATTTTTATGATTCTTGATGTGGAAATTTAAGAATAGGAGAGCTATAGGGTGAAATTTGTTCTAGAATTAAACCAGTAGATACCAATTCTCTTGCATCCTCCTTTGATCAAGTGTAGGAGTGCTTGTATATGATATTAAATCAGGAAAAAAGTATCTAAACATAAGCTAAGAGTTCAGGCAGAAAACAGCCAAGACGGTGGACAACATAAAATGTTCTACTTAGGTTGAAATACTGAAACTTAGCTATGGTGGCTGTGTGACAACAACAGCTTTGTTTTAAAAAGCACGAAGACACACACATCACGTATGCAAGCTGAAATCTGTTTATATAATTTCTTTTTATATTTCGTACAGGTTCATATCATCATGTACTCAAAGTTTAAGTATAAATTAAATAACCTTTATATATGATTTAATACATGAATAAAATCTGAATAACCTCTATGTATGATTAAATAACCTTTATATATCATCATGTACTCAAAGTTTAAGTATAAATTAAATAACCTCTATGTAAGAGTTGTTTGGTAAAATCTGAATCATTAAGTGCTTAATGGTAAAGAGGTTTGAAGCATTAAAAGGCTCTTTCTTATGAAACAAAAAGAGATCTGAATCATTAAGAGGTTCTATCAATGGGAGAGATGTTGGGGTAAAACTTCAGATGATGGTAAGTTTGGTACATGCTTCATTCAGTTCCATTCAGCATCTCCCTGTCTCTTAACCATTCAACACTTAACTGAACCATTCAGATGTTCTTTTTTATGAAACAAACGCTTTGAATGCTGAATCTGACGATTAAGCACTGAACTGAACCATTAAGAGGTGAAACAAACAGCCCCATAGTCTAAAGATCTTTATGAACAACCATTGGACAGACCATATACTAGAGGTGACCCTCATGCCTGTGCCTCAATGGCGCAATCACGCCAAGCAGTTAGAAGCTCAAGGCCTTGCACTTGAATCAGAATGGATACACATAGGGCTGTAAACGAACCGGACGGACACGGACGAAGCTTGTCCGTTCGTTTGCTAAGGTTTTAAGTTGTTCGCGAACTGTTCGTGAACAAGTTCCGAACAGAAAAATTTGTCCGTGTTCGTTTGTTAAGGTTTTAAAGTTGTTCGCGAACGGTTCGTGAACGGTTCGTGAACTTTGTTCATGGACACAAATGGACACAAACGTACAAAACGAACACAAATGGACACAAACGAACGTTTGACTATAAAATATTAACACAAAATTGTTAATGTTTAACATTCACCACCAAAATAATAAATTAAAATTGACCAAATTAGACAATTATCCAAAGTTAATTAACATGACAACTAATCAATAGGTCATAATTATCCAAATAATTATCCTTAACCATATCAACACCCAACAGACCAAGATCTTTTATTTACTAGGACTGTTTACAATAAAGAAAAGTTAGATAAAAAATGATAAAAAACCCAAAAAAAAAAAAAAAAAAACCCTATAACATCGATTAAGCAACTATATCGAATTAATATCTTAATACGTCATTGTTTCTTGATTAAGCTTATTCCAAATTAAAATTCATATACAACAAAACCAAATAAGCCTTAAGAAGTAAATAAAACTTATAATCACACATTTAAACCCATGAGACATGATCATAATATGCTTCATAAATAGCAAAAGTAATGTTACCATGACTATATTTGTCTATATAAGAGTAAAGTATTAAGCTAAATGATAAATATAAATTTAAAAACATAATGAACTACCGAACTTAAACGAAAGGACGTAAACGAACAAGTTACCGAACGTTCACGAACGTAAACGAACGAACGCAACCTCTGTTCATGTCCGTTCGTTTAGCTTAACGAACGGATTTTTTTGTCCGTGTTCGTTTGTTTATTAAACGAACGAACACAAACGAACTTCCCGCCAAACGGTTCACGAACTGTTCGCTGAAAGTTCGGTTCGTTTACAGCCCTAGATACACAGTAATGGTATGTGATTGTAGGAATTGGTACACCGTGGCGGAAGTTGACTGCCAAAGTTTTTATACCACACTAGAAGGTGGTTGTGGGAAACGATACAGCTATTCAGAGTTTCAGAC
The DNA here is from genome assembly GCA_030867185.1 of Tagetes erecta. Taxonomy (NCBI): domain Eukaryota; kingdom Viridiplantae; phylum Streptophyta; class Magnoliopsida; order Asterales; family Asteraceae; genus Tagetes; species Tagetes erecta. The sequence continues at coordinate 65,906,392 of CM061488.1, forward strand.
CAAGTCTTAGCTGATGGGCCCAATCTTAATTTCGACTAACCCTAATATGTTCTGACTTAGTAGTTAGCTATTTGATTGATTGATCAATATACTAAACTAGTTTAGTGCCCGCGCTACGCTCGGGAACACAACATTCAAGTGATGCTTTTAAGGATATTCATGAACGTTCCAATAAGTTTTGAAACAAAACCGTTGTAAACCGAAACACGAAATATATTTTTAAAAATTAAATTTTTAGTATAGCAATATTATACTCAAATTAAAGAGAATAAAATGCTCAATTTTATGGTGTAGTTTATTTTTTTTTTATTAAAATCCATATAAAAAAGTTATGTATATTTATAAAACACTAAGGTCTTTAATTGTATACTATTATTAATTTTATCCATAAGTTTCATTTTCACACCTTATCAAATATAAACCGACTCACGTACACCTCTTGTAGTAGAGGGTTAAAAATATAAATACTTTTAAATTTTTCAGAATTCTCCAAAATATTAGGGGACCAAAAATGTAATTAACTTTATTATAATATATTTTATATACATATTTAAAATAAAAAAATTATTATTATGAGATAAACTCTTAAATGATGCCACATAAGCCAGAAACTTTAAAATAGTGCCACGTAAGCTTTTTTGGTTTTGCTATATTATATAAAGATGAGTGGAAAACAATATTAAAGACGTGTATGCAAGTTATCTTCTACTTCAACCATAGTCAATTAAATTTTTTTTGAAACAATTATCTTCATGCCATCACCTTTACTTCTATTGTTGCTAACTGTGGTTTTGTATGTACAGAATCAACAACTTGCTACCACTGATCTCTTATGGTGGCGAGGTCTCGTACGTATCTTGGAAGACAAAGGATTTCTTAAAGAGGGAGATAAGAAGGTAATATATTAAAATACACACGTATCTACATTTACTTCAAGTTGCATGCTCTCTGATTTTGTACTTGATGGTATTATGATAATGTTTTGTGCTCACTGCTCAAACTATTGGTTTCTTTTCACTCTTATTCATTTGTAGAGGTTGCAGTTTTGTCTCATTTGTCTAACAGTGGTTCGATCATAGTTGTTGAAGGCATAAGGCACACTCAAGGTGCAAAGAGTGAGACTTGGACCTATCTGACTAAGCCATGCACAAAATACCCGGTTCTGTATCTGGCGTACCCGAACCGGAACCAAACCCGGCGTACCTAAATCGGAACCGGACCTGGCGTACCTAATCGTCGGGTAGACATGGGTTCCGGTTCCTCTAAGAAAGTGGAACCGGACCCAGAACCGAACCAAAACCACCGGAACCGGTTCCAACTCAACCCGGTCAAAACCCGGACCTGACCCTACCCGGAACCTAAAAAACCTAGTCAAACCGGTCAAACAGATCTTACCCAGAACTAGACCCAACCTTACCCAATTCTTGACTTTGTTGACCAAAGTCGGACCCCGGTTCCTACCCGGAACCGGTTCTTAAAAAACCGGTTTGTGCACCTCTACGCCTAAGGACAAGACGTTTAAAAGCAAGAGCCCAGAGATAAGCATGGCGCATAGCATAAACATACAATTTTCAGGGGTTCTAGGCTTGCTTAGGGCTAGTTTAGGTTGGTTCGAGGTTATTTTTTGATGTTTCAAATATGTATGGCAAGAATTTGCAGAAGTTGGCTGCAAGGCACTTTCTCTATGCTTCACTTTGCCTGATGGCCTAGGCGCGCTTAGAGGACTTTTGACGACATAGGGTTCGATTTGAATTATATGCTATATCCCAAAGCTCGGATGAGTAAATTTGTAAACCTTGGCTAAAATATAAATGGATCAATTGGTAGTTATAATATCAGGCTTCAACATCGGGATTCAACTCTATGATCTTTTCCGTACTTCATCACCATGGTCCAGTAGGAGATCTTGAACCCAACTTTTTTTGGTTATTTCTATCAAATAAGTTAAGGCTAAATGATTAAGGCTCAAACGCATTAAACTGGTATGTTTAAACGCATATGAGAAGAGAATCCTAAACTAGTTTGATAATAAATTTGGGGATTGATTTTTGGTTATCTTTTGTTCTATTAGATTGTTTGTGACTTATTAGTTAGGTGCACTACCTTTGCAGGATCTTGTACTAGTTATCTTTGGTTTTAGTGTGATTGTTTGTGACTTATTAGCTTGGTGCACTGACTATGTTTCTTATAACTATATTCTTTGCAGGATCATGTTCAAATAAAATATCCTGAACCAACCAAACTTGGGTTGGAGTTTGTGTTCGATGAAACAAAGAGTGAGGATGCGTTTAATGTTTGGCCAGAAGCCGATATGTTGCTCTCCCAAAGCAAGCCCAAATCTTATTCGTCTTTTGTGGAATGGGGAAAAGGTTGGGCTGATCCTGAGATTCGTAAGAAGAGGTTATCAAGAAATCGACCATGGAGACAACCACGTCAAACAAACAAGCAAACGGTTCGAGGGAGGTTAGCTGCTAAGCTTTCAAAATAACAATCTGTTCCTTTTACTTGTATATGATTGTTGATCAAAACATGGAGAATTGACTGCAAATTTGAAGTTTGAAGGAGTTTTAGTTGTTAGATGCAAATGAAATTGGGCAGTAAAAGGGTAAGAGGAGCATCACAAGAGAAGACTAGATTTAAGACCCGTGAATTGGCAATTTGGCATCACTTGGAATATCATATAAAAATAGGATAAACCTAGATTTAAGACCGGGTCGTGCGTTGCAGTGGCTAGGTCACGCAGTTGGGTTTGGCGTATGTGACTTCGTCACAAGCGTTGATAAAAAAAGTCTCATGTCCTGTACGTCATGGTGCAAAACCGTAATGTGTCACATTAAAAGACGAATAAATATTAAAAGTTAGAGGTCAAAACGATAACAATATTAAAGTTGTGCTATATGTCAAAGTAGAGTAAGAGATCAAAGTTGAAAACTCACCAAGAGCTAAAATGATAATTAGTAAAAGTTGAAGATTAAAACCGTAAATGTCAAAAGTCAGGGTTTAAAACCGTTAATACATTAAAGCAAAAAAAAAGTTGAAACGTGATGTCGCATCACGTGACTGGGCTGGTGTAAAGAACCGACCTTGGCAAGTAGTATATATATAAATATTTTATTAAACATATTTTTTACAAGGTAAGGTTGCACTTATTATCATCTCATTTTAAGTGTCATGGGACCCACAATACAAAGTTAAGAAAAAATGGATTATTATAAATTTGTAACCTATAAAATAGCAATGACAATAATTTTATTAAAGTCTTTTGTCTTTTAGACATAAAGTAGTTTTTGTTAAACAATTAGGGGTAAAAATTGAAAAGTATACTTTTATTTTTGGAATGAACATTTAAATTGAAACAATCAAAAAGAAAGATGAACGTTTAAAATAAAACAGATGAAACATTTTTTTTAGAAGCATTTGTAGACTTGTATTGATGTATTCAAAGTTAGCATGGCATTTTTGGACCGATTTGATCTTCATCGAGTGAGAGAATGAAGGGTTACCGGCTCATTGAGTACCTTCAAGCCTTTCCTTTTCGCTTCGTTCCTAATTTGTCTCGAAAATAATAACCTGATGATGCGCATGATTGATCTCTTATTTGGTTATTAAAAGGTATATTGGTTTTAAACACTTTTAACTTCACCTTTTGGTTTCTATTAGTTCCAACTATCGAATTGGCTTGTAACGGTCTCAACTTTTATCACTTTGGCAACCAACAAACCATTGAAAAAAAATTTAATGCCGTTAAGTTTTTTTCGAATTCAAGACTGGTGTTTTAGGGCTGAAGAATAATACAAGTCGATTGACGTAAACGTTACCTCGTAACAACGTTTTAATTTTAGAACATCAAATAGGCTATGAATGTAACATATGAAAGATAGCAATATCATTGAGCCGTCTAACTTTAGCTGCAATAATAATTCACAAATGTTGCTACAACGAAATCTGAGCCGGGTGCGATTTGTCAGGTCCGACTGAGTCAAGCGTCCCCGATTCATTCCCAAGCTTGAGACCTAGCTGTAACCACAAAGAAGATCTACGTAAGCCCCTCGGGCACTCCGACGCTCAAGTCAGTAATTTATCCAATATAAACAGATATATAAGTATATGAACAATATAAGTCATATATAAAGAGTAAGAGGCTGAACATGACCAAGCTTAGTGAAAATAATATGTTGTAGAACGAAACTTATGATTAGGGATGAGCGTTTGGTACCGAAATACCGAACCGATACCCGTACCGTACCGGTACCGTACCGATAGATTCGGTACCGGTATCAGTACCCACTTTTACATGTTTTCGGTATCGGTATTTTCGGTATCGGTACCGGTTCGGTACCAATACCTTAAATTTACCTAAAAGTACTTGTTCCGTACCTATACCGTACCGGTACCGTACCGAACCGGTACCGTACCGATAGATTCGGTATCGGTACCGGTACCCACTTTTCCATGTTTTCGGTATCGGTATTTTCGGTATCGGTACCGGTTCGGTACCGGTACAGTACCAATCTCATCCCTACTTATGATGAAGATGATGTTGGTAGAACCAGACTTATTATATTTAGAATCCTTCAGCAAATGTTGCTCCAATGTTGCTCCATGAGGAGAGAGCATAAATTAGTAAAGAGTGATAAATTATTACTGTTATGTTAGTTGATTATGGATGGGGGTGTGCTCTATATTTATAGAGACAAAATAACTTTAATGGGCCCTACAGCTAATGGCTTACTCTTGGCCCAATTAGGATCCTTACTGATGGCAAGGTATAGTGGTAAGGCAAAGTGGGTTGGTCAAGCAAACTTTCAACACAACCCTTGCCAATGTGGTAAAAGGCAAAGAAGGTTGGCCAGGATCTAGTTATGCCAAGTAAACCTACTTACGTCATCAGCCCCCTAGTTAGGTGCAAGCATGCTTCTAAGAAATGGTTGTTCCTGACTTGATCCTCATCCTTTGACCTCCGTTTTTGCATCTTCTAAGTTACATATGATTCATTTTGTGGGATTTAACTTGGAATGACCATTGGGTGACATTCCTTACGTCATGTCATCTCCTAAAACATGTCAAGTAGACAAGGAGGAAGTGGTTAAACTTATCCTACCTTTGCATAAGGTTTTAGACATGTTTTCAAGTGAGATATCATTGATCTATAACTAGGTAGTATGGCTATGTGGGGTTGTCCTAAAATATGGCTAGGTAATGTTCATTTGCGATGGATGTGTTCTTGTCAAAGGTTACATTACATTTAGCAAATACGTTGTTTTCCATTACAGGAAATTATGCAAAACCAACTGTGTGCCCGAGGTATAAGACAAGGAAATTTGTTTTCCTAATTAGACGTTCTTGCCAAAAGTGACAAGGAGTTACCTTAAAGAAGTTGTTTTCCAGAGAGATATTATTGGCAAGGATGATGGGTGTATTGACCAAGCAGCTTCTTGTCACTACGAAGATAATGGCAAAGATGACAATGAGTCTAATCGGTTTCTAGCCAAAGAGATGTGTTTGACAAAGCTTATGGGGAAAAGATAACATGATGGGGGAGAGCATAGCCCAGCCAATTCTCTTTCAGATAACAAAGGTTGGTCCACTAAGAATTTCATATGTTTAGGTGAATTTACCTTTCATGTGGCTAGATGTGAGGTTTTCCTATACATGGTAAGGCAAGCCAAGGAAGGTATTCATGTGATATAGCCGCATAAGGTTGTCTTACCCTTATGACTAGCTAAGGTTTTCTTATAATATAATCAAGGTTCTTTTACCACATGGTTGGTCGAGGCAAGTAAGATTTTATTGTTATATGGCCAAGCAAGACCTAAAGGCTTTCTTAGCTCAGGTACATGCAAGGTTTAGTTGCCATAAAAGGTTTTCCTAGATAAGAGATAGAGCAAGTCATCCTAGTTGGGATTCTCGTTGATTATAACCTCCTTAGTTAAACCTTGTCTTATGTGATACGAGTCTAAGTTTCCATATGAGGATACAACATAAAGTCATCTTTACGTGCAGTCATTGAGGTAAGGAGTTTATCTTTAATTAGAGTCCATATTACACCATCACCCCAAGTCAAATGCGATTGTGATCCTGATCATTGTCGTCCTTGACTTGTATCTTTATGTCTTTACATCTATTGATCTTTCCGTGAGGCACATCTTCACTCGACCAATAGTAATTGTATGAGGTCAGTTGTGGTGGACTATTGTCATGAAGATACGGTAACTTGATCGAGTAATAAATACGAAAGGATGGCACAAGGCTAATAATGACCGAAAACTGTCTAGGAAAGGTTAACTTCGTAATGGTACTAGGCGAACAAACTTGTTGATTTTGAATGGCAATATTTAGAGCTCGTAACATGAGCAAATGTGTTATAGCTTTCTCAAATGTGAGTTTTGGTTAGACCCTCTTAAATCAACATCGGTGGGATACTTAGTGTGTGTGCTAAGCTAGCCCTTTTAATGTAGCCGTAAGTAAGATATCTCACTCTTGGTAGGGTGTAGTTAAAGCTTCACCTCTGTTAGCTAAGGTTTTTAGGATTTTATGAAAAAAGAAATGAAAGGATCTCATATCTTAGGCAAATTGGCTAAAAATAATCCCAACTAACACCTATTGGCCGAGAATAATCCCAACTCAGTTTATTCCCTCCAGTGGTCCCAAATCCAACTTTTTTGGCCTCCAGTGGTCCGCCGTTAAGTGCACTTAACGACCGTTAACTTTTTTTTGATTTTTTTTGAATTTCAAAACAAGGTTTTATGGAAATTGATCGGGAGGAGTACACGATTCAATTGATGTAAACCTTACTTCGAACTGGTGTTCCAAACGACAAAACGGTCTTCAATCGGGTGTTTAAAACCTAACGGTGCTTTAACCGAATATCAAGATTAAACCATTTGGAGCAACAATTGGAAGTAAGGTTTACATCAACAGACTCGTATTCTCCTCCCGATCAAAATCCTTAAAATATCGGTTTGAAATTTGAAAAAAATAGAAAAAAGTTAACGGTCTCCTCCCGATCAAAATCCTTAAAATATCGGTTTGAAATTTGAAAAAAATAGAAAAAAGTTAACGGTCGTTAAGTGCACTTAACGACGGACCACTATAGGCCAAAAAAGTTGGATTTGGGACCACTGGAGGGAATAAACTGAGTTGGGATTATTTTCGGCCAATGGGTGTTAGTTGGGATTATTTTAGGCCAATTTGCCCATATCTTATGATGAGACATCAAACAAGATCATTTTCACTAGGTATTGATGAGTGTATATTGCTCCTTGTTACTGACTAGTATGCGATGTGTTTAACCTTTTTTAGCAAGGTATAGAAATAACTAAAACTTCATAATGAAACTTCTAACCCTTTGACAAAGATATGTTTAAGTTGGACTTGTTAATGCAACATTAGTTGATCCATTTGGCAAGGATATGATTAAGTTATGCTACATCATGTGAGGTTCGGGTTTTTATCAAGGTAATCACATGTCTAAATTTACCAAGTTTATAACTGCATCGTAACAAACCTATATCCTTTATTATCCTTGCCTTGTGTTCCTTTGTTATTGCCTAGGTGATCTTATGGTCACCATCTAGCATGTTTCACTCGAATGAGAAGGAACTTCAATAGGATGAGCATTGTAGGTTTTCAAGGTTTAATCTCAAGATCTCCTAACTTGTTTCTTCATAATAGCGTCGTTTAGCACATGCTTACACATATTGCCCGATAGTTGGCTTTGCCTTGCTATGAGGCTTGACTTTCCAGGCATTTGGCTTTGAATTAGTATTGCCAGACAGTTAGGTTTGGCTTCCTTTAGCAATGCATGATTAGGTCCTTGTCATACAAATAAGTTATTCGCCAATGAGCAGTTTTTGGAATGGAAAGTATTGTTTTCCTATCATATAGTCGTCAAGGCACATAAGGGTTTCCATACCATATTGCTCGAGCGAGCATGTAATATTTTTTTCCATATGGATAGGTCAGCTAGGTAAGAATTTACCACTATATGGCCTAGCAAGGCCGATAAGATTTTATTACAATAGAGCGTGGCAAGGATTGTAAAGATTGCCCATTGACCGAGTAAGGTTGGTAATGAATTCATGGAACCCACTTTATTTTTGTATGCCTTGAACTTCCAACTCTTGAACTAGATAAAAAAAACCTAGAGGTCATTGATCGATTAGCACTGTCTTCATTTTTTGGCAAGGATATTGCGTCGCTCAGCGTCTTACCTTCTTGTCTAGTGCTCATGCCGCTTGTATTACTTGGCATGAGAGGAACTATTAGTTGACTTTCTTTGTTTGATCAAATGGTGTATTACCTTAACGAGTCCCTTTTTCATATGCTCGTATGTTTTTTAGATGGTGAGGGTTTACTAGGAGGACATAACTTCTTTAGTCCTTTTAAACAACTAAATATGGTCGAGATATATGGTTTCACATCTTCGTGCCCCATATAATTTAAGGATTGGAGATCGATCAACCTATTCCACGAAGTGAGGGAAAGTAGCTGGATTGGTAGCTTCGTGAACGGGTAAAAAATAAGTTGTATTATTACCTACAATATGTGAACCCTGGGACTATCTTATTATGTTTTGCCTCAAACAAGTAGAGGTAACTTTATATAAGGTTTATGTATGGTTTCTTAAGGAAATTGCATACGAGGCTTCCTAGATGAAACTGAGCGATGGCTATTGGTAAAACCAAACAAAGCTTCCTAGGCGAGGTCCAACAATGTTTTGTTGTAAGTTTGCATAATGTGACCTTTGGGACTCTAAGCAAGAGTTCTTGATAAGACCACAAAAAGCCCCTTAAGTGAGGACTAAGTAAGGCGTTGTGTTAAGGACAAGCAAGGTGAGGTGATTAATCTTTTTATTAAAATAAGTAGGTGTTATAACATGCCAACAGTGCTCTACTTAACACAATGTTGTATCGTTCGTTTGGAAGGCAAGTTACTTCTCCCTCACCTCTTATGATAGTGTTACGGTTTGTTAGCTAGGCAAACCAATTATACTTATGTGTTTAAGAGGTTTGTATCGTCCTGTTTATTAGGACTTTTGTTTTGGCTTTGTTCCTTTAAATACATTGCGTAATGGTTCACTATTCATGGGTAGGTCAATGCCGGATCCCAATGAGCAGATTGTTTTAGGAGCTCACCCTTTACATGAGAAGGTTAAGGCCGGAACTCATGGAGCATTATTATGAGGTGATCTCCCTCAAGTAATATGGAATTTTTATATGTGTTCTTGCATTAATCATGCATAAGTGGGTGAATTCATCTGTATTGTAAGTCTTACTTTCATGTCTTCATGTTCATATCTTGATGTTTCACTTTTGATTTTTGTATTCGTTATGATAATAACGACATTTGAACCAAAAATAATGACATGGTACGTAGTCGCATCTGTCCTATATGAATCACGATTAATAGCCTTTAAGGAAAGCAATATGGTCGTCCGATTGAGGCTTTGACCCGGCCAGGGAAATGTAATTTGTCCATGGCAAGTCAAGGAGATTGGGTCTTGGTTAGGAAATGTGTTTTGGACATAAAAAAGTATCTTAAGTAGAAACATGTTACTTGTCCAAGATATGGTGTCGTGCTTTTGGCCGGGCAAGGAAACTTTTGTTATGTCAGGTCATAAAAAATGACGCAACTTGGGCTTCATCAGCAATCTAACTTGGAGTTAGATTAAGTAAATGGTCTTCACTTGACATTTCTCATACAAGGAAAGTTAAAATGCCTAGGTGAACTTATCTTTTTTCAGGATAACTTCGTTTTTGCCCCAACCAAGTAAACTTATCTTTCATTAGAAATTTTATCATCTTGTCAGGCTACACCAACTTGTCTTGCCATAATATTGTCAAGTGTAAGCAAGATGTCTTGGATCCTGGCTTGATAAGCCTTATTGTATATGGCAAAGAAGGTAAAAGGTGCTTTGTATTCAGTCTAGCACGTAGGCTTGAGTTCCGACCATTAAGTATCAATCCAGCATGGTGACTTGGGTTCCAATCAAGTTTGGCGGTACTCGATTTTTGACTTGTCAAGGTAACTTTGGTTGCCGATCCGATCTAGTGAGATCATCGGTTAGGCATGATAACTTAAGTGCCAACCTTACTTGGTCACCTGATTGACGACCTATGTTATGATTGTTTAGAACTTTTAAACTTCTTTCAGCTTCGATAAAAGACTAGGTACATATGTTTGAGCATCCCCTTAGCTTTTAAAAACATACTTCTTTGCCTTGCGTACAACCTTACTTCCTTTAGAAATGACTTTACCATACTACGTTAGTAAAGGTAAGATTACATGCCACCAAGATGTTCACTGGGAAATGTTGTATATGGCTTATGAACTTTGGGATTGCAGATGAAATAAAGGCTGACGACTACATTCTTCATTGTAGCTTCAAAAGACATCATTATGAACCTTTTGTTGTTTCAATAAGTCTTGCAAGGCCAGAAAAGAGTTCATTATGCGTAGTTCGCAAGTCCTCCTAGTGGACACCTCACTTGACCACAAATGTAACGGTGCGTTGTCGGCTTTGTAATATAACTGCTACAAGTATACCTGCTTGAGTACATGTTTGGATTATATACATATGAGTCATTTTGATTACAAAGCTAATATATGTACTTAACTGTTGTTTGACTTTGGAGAGAATTTGATGACAAAAATAATAGATGTCTTGTATCAAAGAATCTTGCGAGGACAATAGTTCAAAAAGTATACTTCATCGGACCAAGGGTCGCTATGGCGACTAAAAGAGGCCTAATGTCCTTTGATGTCAAACCAATAGACGACAATTTTACAAGGAGACGAGTCGTTATCTTGAAGTCTTATTATACCCTGCAACTACGCAAGCTTGTACATTGATTTGCTTCCATTAGAGTGTTAACATGCTATGAAAGCACGAATATGCTTAATTTGAACCTTGTAGCGTTTTTACTTACACATATCTTGTGTAAATCACATGGGAGATTTCAAAGCTTATAGGTTGATTCAAGATGGTGAAAATACGTAGGTTTCAAGCAAAGTCGGGTTGCTTTTTACATATTAAAACATACTCGCGTGATAACACATTATGCGATATACTTTATTCTAATTGTCTTCTTTGAAGATCATATAAGGATCATCTTGACTGTTTCCTTGCCAATGAGCAAGCAAGGTTTATGGCGAGCTTAAGCTAAGCAAAGTTGGTGACGAGTTGAGTAAAGTCAGGGAAAATTTCTGACTAGCCGGAGACATTATGTGCATATCTCAAAAGAGTTATTTATGGACTTGTATGTGAAATTGTTGTTTGATCAAGGGACTTCTTTAAAGCCTAAATGACGAAAATATGGTTCTCTCATGACTCACATGTGTTGAGAATCTTGTTCAGAACTCCATATGAGATGCATAAACTTCTGCATTTACACATATTTAAAAGGACATTTTTATTGTTTGGTTATTATCAGCCTTATAAATAGAGAGAATGAGTAAATATAGGAGCCCAAAAATGTTAAATAAAGTTTTCTTCAAGTTTGACTTTTAGATATCATTAATGTTTTCTTTTTCATATGTATTAAAGATGCATATTATTGTTTATCATATTAAACCTCATGGATTTTATTTAACAAAATAATCGTACATTCATTAATTGATTTGTAGAAAGAAAATATTACAACATTTATTTTGTTATATGTTTTTTTTAACTATTATAAAAATTAATTATTTAAAGATGTTAAACAAAATATGTAATTTGCATAAACCAATATTTACATATATCACCACTTGACGATTAGCATAAAAATACTAAAAAGTCTCATGTGTAACCTTATATGATAAAATTAAAGAGAAATCGATTAGTAGATCTAAACAAACAACATCGTCTCATTTGCAGGTAAAACATTGTATTTCTTTCAAAAGAGAAAAAAATGTTATTTTTAAAGAGCTTTATGAATTATAAAAGTGACCTTACTATGCTATGCATTTATTGTTTTCTGTAAATTAGAATTTTATATGCCTAGACTTGTATAGCTATAGTACACAAGCCATTTATAGTCTATGTGTTGTCACAACTCATGAAAAAAGCATGCGAGAAAAGAGTTCTGACATAAAATTTGTTGTTTGCTTTTTCAACAAAATAAAATTACAAGTAAAGAAAAAGCTAGTCATGTCATGTCATGTTTTTAACAAAATATATTTGCTTCCATAATATGTACATTTAGCATAAGCACGTGTACTAAGATTTTACCAACTACTATTTATGAAAAAACAATTTTTGTAACATGAACCTTTATTATCCTATTATATATTTGAGATAATATATTTTATGACTACTAAGTTGTTCAAATAAAAGCTTTTTGAATTTAGATATTAAAAGTGATGAGCCGATCATTTGTAAGACCATTCACAGGGAAACTTGTAGGTATGATTATCACACAATTTATATGGAGATCCCAGATCTAGGAGTCTCGTATGGAACCCGAGACCGTTTGCTCGTGGTGTCACAAATGGCAAGAAACATGGATCCGTTCGTTTTTGTTTAGAATGGAGGAAAGAAACATGGATCTTTTTGTTTTTGCCCAGAACAGAGGCAAGAAACATCCAAAGTGTTTAATATTTGTATTGTATGCTTGATAGTTGTAAGCTATGTACATTCCTTTTGAAGCATGAAGAAGATGTATGCATCTTTACGAAAAGGCGATAACAACCTGTGTGATCTCAAAGAACGCGGATCAGAGGATCTTTTGATGTTCACTGCTTCAAGCATAAAATAGGGAACTCAAAATCAGATCTGGTTTCATGTGAATAACACAAAATTGGAGATCCTATTCGTCTAGAACAAAAGGCGCGAGGCGTTCATGTGAGTTGAAGTTCTCGGCCCCACGGTGGGCGCCACTTGTTGCTACAACGAAATCTAAGCCGGGTGCGATTTGTCGGGTCTGACTGAGTCAAGCGTCCCTGATCCATTCCCAAGCTTGAGACCTAGCTGTAACCTCAAAGAAGATCTACGTTAGAGGGCCCGAGGGGCTTAGCCCCGAGGGCACTCCGACGCTCAAGTCAGTAATTTATCCAATATAAACAGATATATAAGTAGATGAACAATATAAGTCATATATAAAGAGTAAGAGACTGAACATGACCAGACTTAGTGAAAATAATATGTTGTAGAACGAAACTTATGATGAAGATGATGTTGGTAGAACCAAACTAATTATATTTAGACTCCTTCAACAAATGTTGCTCCATGAGGAGAGAGCATAAATTAGTAAAGCGTGATAAATTATTAGTGTTATGTTAGTTGATTATGGATGAGGGTGTGCTCTATATTTATAGAGACAAAATAACTTTAATGAGCCCTACAGCCGATGGCCTACTCTTGGCCCAACTAAGATCCTTACTGATGGCAACTTGGCAAGGTACAGTGACAAGGCAAAGTTGGTTGGTCAAGCAAACTTTCAACACAACCCTTTCCAATGTGGTAAAAGGCAAAGAAGGTTGGCCATGATCTAGTTATGGCAAGTAAAACTACTTACGTCATCAACAAACAACACATAAATTAATACTAACCTCCTCTGCTAGGAATTTGGGGAAATTATATTGTAGGCATATGATTAGATACATTCAATCCTATCTTAGAGTTACCTTTTTTACTTCTTAAACATTTATTTTGTCATTAGGGGTTAGATAGAACGAGTGGAGTTATGCTACAAAGTTCAATTTTTCTAAAAAGTTTAAGAAGCCATGAGATGATGACATGTGACACTCCCTTAAAAATAGAAGGGAGGGTAAAATTGGTAATGTGTTATTACTTTTTGAACGTCCATAACTTTTACATACGATATTATTTTTTAAAAAAAATTGCACCATAAAAACGATAATTTTCTTATATTTAAAACGCGTATAATATTCATATATAAAAAACAAAAAAAATCACGTGTTTCAGCTCATTGTGTTATTTGTCAAGTCATTGTGTTATTTATTCAGGTCATTGTGTTATTTGTCAGGTCATTGTGTTATAACACAATAACCTAATGAGAATAACACAATGACACAATGATTTGACGAATAACACAATAACCTGACAAATAACACAATGAGTTGAAACATGGATATAACACAATGACCTAATGAAAATATAACACAATGACCTAATGAAGATGACACAATGACCAGATAAATTTAACACAATGACGATATGCATATAACACAATGACCTGACAAATATAACACAATGACCTGACGAATATAACACAATGACCTGACGAATATAACACATGACCTGACGAATATAACACAATGACCTGACTAATATAACACAATGACCTGACTAATATAACACAATGACCTGAGAAATATATAACACAATGACCTGACGAATATAACACAATGACATGACGAATATAACATAATGACCTGACGAATATAACACAATGACCTGCCGAATATAACACAATGTCTTGACGAATATAACACATAAGCTGAAAAATATAACACAATGACCTGACTAATATAACACAATGACCTGATGAATATAACACAATGACCTGATGGATATAACACAACGACCTGAAAAATATAACATAATGTATTGACTGATATAACACAATGAGCTGAAAAATATAACACAATGACCTGACGAATATAACACAATGACCTGACGAATATAACACAACGACCTGAAAAATATAACACAATGTCTTGACTAATATAACACAATGACCTGATGAATATAACACAATGAGCTGAAACTTAAAAAAAATTCATTTTTTATACATCAACATTATATGCGTTTTGAAGATAAAAAACGCTCGTTTTTTGGTGTAATTTTTATTAAAAAATATTGTCGTATGTAAAAGTTATGGACATTTAAAAAAGATGGTGGAATTTGAAAATAAGACAAGACTAATATACTCTTGGCCTACCATTTAAAGTTTTAACTATTTACTATTATGTCCCATTGTGTTTATAGGTCATTAATCTTCATTTAATATTGAGTTATTGGATTTAAATAATCCAAACTTTCATAAATTGGCCAATATTAATCCGAACTTAAAAAATTCTCTCTATCAGTCCCAACTTGTAAATATTTTCCATCACCAATCCTTTTTTAATTGAGACTAACGGGGTTAGTTTTTTGCTGACGTGAACGCTGTGCTGGACCATTTTTATATAAAAATTTTAAACAAGGACGATTTTTGTAATTTAATAAAAGTTTGATAAAAAAATATAATAACTTATCATCTTTAACATAGAGACCATGATTGTGTTTTGCATTTCATTTTAAACAAACCACCACCGTCAGCAACCGGCCACCACCATCGTCAACCACCTATACCAACATATAAATAACAACCCCATCACAGTTACATCCACACCTCAAAGGTTCAGTTAATCTCTGCAATCGCCACCATCATCGTGATTTACAGTAAGGGTTCCATTGAGCATATGCTATCAACTCTATCATCGTCACCAAGAAACCCTAGATCGTAGATGAACAACAGAATGGATTTTCAAGAAGAAGAGGAGGTCAATGGTGGTGTTGCAGGTCGGGGGGTGGGGAAGACGTAATCAAGCTTCTGGTTAATAAATGGTGGAGGTTGTCGGAGCTAAGAGGTGGATGTGGAGGTGGAGGTAGCCATGCTGGAGGTGGAGGTGGAGGCAGCCATGGTGGAGGTGGAGATGAAGAGATGAATCTAGATGGTGGTGGGGAAAGGAAGATGAAGGAGTTTTGATAATTATATTTTTGTATCAAAACTTTTGGTAAATTACAAAAATGGTCCCTGTATAAAAATATTTTTAAAAAAATGGTCCAAGTCATCTGCCAAGTAGGAGTTTAATAAAAAGACTGACACGTCAACGTCCAGCTCAGCGTCTTCATCAGCAAAATCTAACCCTGTTAGTCTCAGTTAAAAAAGGATTGGTGATGGAAAATAGTTTACAAATTAGGACTAATAGAGGGAATTTTTAAGTTTAGATTATTTAAATCCAATAACCCTTTAATATTAGATCTAATGGTCAAAATTACTTCTTAGACTTTCTAGGAAATCCCAATTTTTGATAGAACATTGCCAAAAGCAAGTAGAATACCATCTATTGCAAGCTTAAAACTCCCACCGATTTCCTCGTCCACCTAGGGCCGAGCATTTCAAGGGTAGTGATACGGATATGGATCCAAGTTTGAAGAATATTTAGAGATTTAAATAATATTTTATTCCTTAATTATCATATCTTTTTTATAGTCGTCATATCTTTTATTTATTTGATTTATTCATGTTTATCTCTAGGTTTGTTAGAGTCTAGTATAAGTATTAGGGTTCTATGATTATTTCTAAAGTTTATGTTGATTATTGAATTAAAGAACATTGTTCTTGGAACCATTGGTTCGTATTATCGTCTTTGATTATCAATTGCGTTTGAGCCATTTGGATATTCCGTGGAATCGGTATCATTTGGTATCAGAGCTTTGGTTTCAAATGGCTCTACGTGAAGACGATTGTTTTTTGCTCGAAGAGTCGCCGCCGGAGGCATCGACAAGAACATTAGTGGTTCACGTGCCGGTGAAAAAGATAGATTTTCTATTTGCAGATTCGCCGCCCGAGGCAGCAATGGTGTCTATCCCGACCCTTGGGATCTTAAGATTGACAGACTTCGAGAAGAGGTCCAAGATCTTGAAGCACACTCTCTCAAGGAAATCGAACCAGAGTGCTACGTTTGGAACGAAGACTTTGGGGAAGAGGAGCATCCTTGTGGTATGTGTAATTTTATATATGATTCTTCGCCTTTTTATGATGAATATGAAGATGAAGATTGGTATACAAGGTTTAATGGTGGTGTTATTGAAAGATTTAAGGAACGTGAGTCGTCTTCTATTTCTACGGGTGTGTTTGATTCGTTTCATAATAATAATCATGTGTTGAACACGGGAAACAGAGTTACTCAAGACTTGAAAGTGATATCCAGTGGTGACACTATGAAGGTCGATGGTGGTTGTGTTAAACAAGAAAACCAAAATCAAATGCCAAAAGTCAAGGGAGTTAAATCTAAAAGTACGGAGGATTCAAATATTATGAAATTTCAAACTGAAGAAATTAAGGAAGAAGATTTCTTTAAATTTAAAGATGAAGAATCGTTTCATAAACAGTTTGATATCTTTGGAGATGTTAAAGGAGAAGATTTACATAATATAGGAAATATAGGATTATCCGAAGAATTAAAGGAGAATGATGGAACCATAATAATGAAGGCTCGAATATATTGGTCATTAAAGGATTGGATCACAAATGTAGATGAAATTTTTTTTTTTTGAACGTTCAATAAACAAAGAACTACACGTCTTAAATTATTACCGGGTTGTGGATTTCGAGGCAATAGACGGTGAGATCGTTGGCGTTGTAGGGACGGCTCTAATGAAGTGTGTCAAATTAATAATTAACAAGGAGCGGTTTGATGTTCCTTTTGATCCAGGTGGTGTTGATCCGAAGACAAAACTTGAGGACGAGTTTTTTCGAAGACGGGGAGAATGATACGGATATGGATCCAAGTTTGAAGAATATTTAGTGATTTAAATAATATTTTATTCCTTAATTATCATATCTTTTTTATAGTCGTCATATCTTTTATTTATTTGATTTATTCATGTTTATCTCTAGGTTTGTTAGAGTCTAGTATAAGTATTAGGGTTCTATGATTATTTCTAAAGTTTATGTTGATTATTGAATTAAAGAACATTGTTCTTGGAACTTTTGGTTCGTATTATCGTCTTTGATTATCAATTGCGTTTGAGCCATTTGGATATTCCGTGGAATCGGTATCAGGTAGAACCTTGAAAGACCCGGGAACTGATCCGTGAAATAAGAAAACCAACCCACCTATAAAAAATGGTTCCATTTCAAGGTTTCATATTTATGCACTATAGACCTGTAGATCTCAAGGGTATACCCATGAACCCGTGAAGATGAATGGTTAAATTTTAAACCCTATATATGATATGCAGCAATCATAATCTCACACTCACATATATCGAACATCACGCGTACTTGTAAGACTAAGCAATGGTTTTCAAATGGTTTTTAATTTCGAAAGGTTTATTTAATTTTTGTCGAGTATAAATATTACTCGACAATCGGTCGAGAACAAACAAAGTATTCAATCTTCCTTCTTGTATACATATTACTTTACTTCTGTCGGATATTGTTCTAAATTGGAGTTGTGTTATTATTTTCAAACGGTTTCATTAAATATCTCGATTGCATCATTGATTATTGCTCCATCATATATATGACACAAACATTTTTCAAACTATAGGTGCATCATTGATTATTGTTTCAACAGACATGGTTTTTTTTTTTAATTATTGTTTTAAATTAGAGCTGTGTTATTGTTTCATTAACGTTTATATTAGAACTATATTTAGTTACAATAGTGGTTTTATAACATCATTTAGGTACACAAGTGATAATCAGTAATCACTTTTTGTAGATCACATGTTGGAACTTACAGCGAAATTACAAGACGTTACACAACAATAAAACGTCATCATATGATGGGAAAATCAAGCATGAAATTGAGAAAAATGTTGGATTAGGAACCGTGCAAGCAAGCAAGGCCAACTCTTCCTTATACCATGGTGAAGCTAAAGTTTTGATCCCGAAATTTTGCAATCAAAGCTATCTAGTGTATACAATTAGTTTGTTCTTCAGACTTGCAATTCAGCCTTTTAGAATTTGGTAAGCTAGATCATTTGGTTTTCTAAAATTTGACAAGCAAAATCAGTGTTCTAAGTCATCCGTGTTCGACGGAAAAAATTCCACTATGTGTATGTTCTCTTTTCAAGGGGGGGGTGATTGCAAAATTTTATGGGAGATAAGCGAGATTTTTGTTGATAATTTTTTTATTAGTTTTAGGGTGAACGACTGTCCCCTACAATCAAAAAGTTAGTACATGTGTATAAATTAGAAATACAAACTATCACTAGGCTACTAATAGTACAAGAGTAAACGTACTCGGTAAAATCTCACTCATAGCATAACTATTGGCAGGATGTGGAAAGTGAAAGGAAGACAAACCTTGCCTCTATCTATAAGGAAAAGAGAGGTCACTACCAGAGACCCCCAGCTCTAAAAACACAACACACACATAAAACAAACATATATAAAAAAAAAGTTCTCACTAATAATAAAAATGGTGTGGATGGCACATACATGACGACATTGAGATAAAAAAATGTAGACAATAATATACATACATTCACCAATAACCATTAATCCAATAAGTCCATACCATGCAAACTCACTTACGTTACTTAGTCATAGCTAGGCTGCATCTATAACATTCCTAAAAATCTTTAACCTTAATCCTAGGTTTTACAAACCTCTATTCTAGACCATGTCCTCTGAGATGTGTATATCTCGTAAACCATGTCTAATCCGCTCATTCCAAGTGAGTTTAGGCCTGTCTCTACACCTCTTCTCTTCCACTATGAGGGTTTCCACAGCTCTTATTAGCGTTGTTGCGTCCCTCTTTAAATGCCCAAACCATCTCAACCTCCCCTCCCTTATCTTATCGACTATACTAGCCGCTCCTAACCTATCCCTAAAAACCTTAATTTTTATACGGTCTAACCTTATATGCTCACACATCCACCTAACCATCAACCATCCTCATCCTCATCTCCTCTTCCATCTTATGCGCTTGTGACTTTTATGCCCAACAGTGTTCGAAAACCTCCATCTTTAAAGAAATGACGGATGAAAAACCCCTTTGACAAAATTTAACCACCATAAGTCAAAATTAGCAATTTTTTTTACTTTGTACCATATTTGATCTTATATTTTTTCTTGAATCAAAGATTATTTGGTTTAGTAGTAACACATGCCATGTTATTATACACAAAACTCACCTTAGAAAACCAGTCTTACACTCTATGAGACTCTCCCTACTTGGATACTCAACGAAAGCCGGCCATATCGAAGGCTTGAAACGATAAGAAACACTTCTTCGGTGCACTTTATAAATCCTCTTTTTCGGTTAGCTTTCTCGAGTGAAACACATCTAGTAACTTTCATGTGTGGTTCCATTGTCAGCAATGGTTACCTGATCAGTTCTAGATTCAAGGCTCACAGTTGGTAACGATTTTATAAAATGGTTGAACAATCTATCAAAATCTCAAAAACCCATCAGGCCTGTTCCTGAGTGAACCCAAACACATGTCAGCATAAATGAAAACACACAAGACATGTAGGTGTCAGAATCGAGATGATTACCAGAGGTTGGTATTGACATTGGCGGTTTTGGTTTTGGAGTTTGCTTCGGCAGTCTCATTCCTTCAACCACTGGTCCATCGATATTGATCACAACAGCATCAGAGGTCAAAAATGTCTTTGCAACTGATGCTGCATCCTCAATACAACATCTTACCACCTTTGTTGGGTCTATAATACCAAGTTACCAACAGTCATCAGATCTTCATATTGGTTTCTTGCAGCATTATTCCAATGCTCTTTTGAATATCTCGGATCCTATCTTAAATTTTGTATAATTTCATATAAAAGAAGACTGTTAAATAACAGTAACAGAATGTGAAAATGTAAAGATGTTTGCGGGATTACTTTCTGTTCTTCGTTATCCATTAGTTTTTTTATTTCATTTATCTTCAAAGATAGTCTCAAAAGACAACAGCCGCCACCAACTACAACTCCTTCAATAGCAGCCTTGACTAAAAGGAAATGTAGAAGCTTTAAGACCAGCAAAAGAAAGTCAACAAGTTGATCATGACTGGTCAACCTACCTTGGTTGCATTTATAGCATCTTCCATCCTTAATTTTTTATCCTTCAATTCAACTTGTGATTGAGCTCCAACCTGATCATAAGTTAATAAAATCCCAACCATCAAAATACAAGAACATTTAACTATTTAAGATTCCATAAGTGTCGATGTTACCTTTATAATAGCAATTCGTCCTGATAACCGTGCTATACGTTCAATAAGAATTTTATTTGGGAAATTTTCTTCGGTGTTCTGCAAAATTGCCGGGCTATCAACTTATCAAGAAAATGTAGGGTGACTTTCATGGACAACTAAAAACTTGCAACAAATTTGCAATACTAAATCATGCACCTCAACGATTTGAGTGGCCTTTTTCTTGACAGCAGCAGCTTGAGTGCTCACATCAGCAAGTCAGCAACTATTAACGTGGAGACTTTGGTAATCACTACCTTACTTGCAGTTCCAAGCATATCCTCACTGTCCCTACAAAATCATATCATAAACAATCCAACATTAGTCAACGACTCAACATATGTAGTTCAATTGCATTTTCTGATTCGATAAATCATTAAGATCGACTACCTGCGGTCAAAATAGCAATGCCATCTAAGTAGTGGCTCTTTCGTTCACCAAAGGCAGGATCTTTAACAGGCTGCTGCTTTCAATATCCCCTTGAGTTTATTCCTAATTATTGGAGCCATAGCTTCTTTCTCAATACCCTCTGCAATTATCACGATTGGATACGCCCCTTTAGTTACAATATCCAATATTTTGTACTGAATACTTGGATTCAAGTTGTATCCCCTCTAGTCCTCTACAATCTGTAAATTGTTCTCGGTAGAATTTCCTTTCTCAATTGTGATAACACCGTGCCTTCCTACTCTTTGGATTGCTTCAGAAATCATGCTTCCCACTTCAGAATCATTACCTGTGCCGTTGGCAGCAACATCCGAAAGCTCCCTACAATGTACAAATCAGAATTTAACCGCCAGATTTAGCCATTTTCAGATTTAAATTCTTATTGTAACTTAATAAACTCATATTAGTAATGACATCTCTAGACATCAACTTGAGTTCTAAAACTAGGGCTGCTGCAGTTCTCTAAATCCCTCGTGACACCTGTATAGGACCAATGCCTGCTGCAGTAACCTTGATAAAATTAAAAGTTTAGTTCAAGTCTCATTGTTCTGCCTTTTGGTAGATTACTTCTAACTTTTATTTTTGTTACCTTCACACCTTCAGCAATGAGGCCATGTGCAAGCATGATAGACGTGGTAGAACCATCACCAGCAAGATCGTTTATTTTTGCACCAGCTTGTCTCACTAGTTTCACACCAACATTCTCAAGAGGGTCCTCAATTGAATCTAAATAAATCATTAGTCTACGGTATATTATGTTAAAGGACTAATGTACAATTTCAACTGAATCAAAGCTGAATCATACAAAAAATACCACAAAGAGAATTAAGAAAGTCATTTATCAATAGTGTGGAACCAGAAGAGGGTCAAGAGGGTATGTTGATCCCTGGATGCCAGAAATTGTTGGTTTTTTGATATATCGTTCAGTTTTTCTTCAAAAAAAACATATCTTAGACCACTTATATGTGATCGGCAAAGAAAAACAATTTATGATGACCCCAACTAACAAGCTCTGGTTAGGCTATTGTTTAAACGCGATATGACTCCGACAAAGGCAGATCCAAAAAAACTTGGTAGGCAGCTCACAAGCACATGTTACAGCTTCAAAATATTTGCATTTTTCATCAAAATCTTCAACAATTTATGGGGCAGTACATTTCATCAGAACCTCTATTCATACAAAACTAAAACATACTTAAGTCATTTAATCAGTGGCATTCGACTAAATTTCATCTACCAATAGCAATTTGAATCTGACTGAAGCATTTCCACAAACACTTCACATCAAATTAAATCAAGAAAATAACTTCTTTAACATTTTCACCATCATTAACAAGCTTTGGAGGACCATACGTGTTCTGCAACACCACATTTCTACCCTTTTGACCTAAAGTAACCCCAGTTAGCTCTGCCACTTTGCTCACCCCTGCCTACACCCAAAACCCAAGTCAATAACAAAGATTAAAACCCAAATTAAAAGTGAAATTGTCACTGACCAGGAGCTTGGTTGTGGTTGAACCATCATGATTGAAGTGAATTTCTTTAGCCATGGAAGTAATTGGGTTCATTGGTTTCCTAATGGCATTGCGCTTTCTGAAAGATATTGGAGTGGTGACAGATAGAGAAGAAACCATGTTTGAATTTGAAAAAAATGGGAAGAAGAAGATAACGTAACTAGTATCCGACACCGGCATTTACATATGTGTGATTGTCAAATCAATTCGTCCTAACTTACAACATAAACATCACAAATTAAACAAGTGGTCACCAGGTCCAAATATAGAAGTGTTAAACTGTCTGGTATTGGAGTCGTTCCCATCAAGAGCTGACCCGAATCGATCAAGCCACTGAGTCGGGCAAGGATTCTCAGTTTCTTCGACCCATTGTGAAGTCATATCAATGTCTTCTAGCTGAATTGGATCGGTATCTGTTAACTTTGACCTTTTGGAACTTGCTAGCTTTAGATTGTAGTGCACGTAGGCAATATTGTTCAATGTTTCCTTGTTGAGTTTATTCCTTTTGTCAGAGTGGATTTGTTGAAACGTACTCCAATGTCGTTCAAATGGTGAAGTGCTACAAACCTGACTCAGTATCCTCATCGCTACTCGTTGCAAAGTCGGAGCAGAGTCGCCATATTGTTCCCACCAGATTCCTGAACAGACAGAATTACTGAACACAGAATGATCGACTTTTTGAACCTAAGATTTTAACTTATATTATAAATTAACGACTCTTTTGAAAAGAAAAAAAATATATCTTTCAAAAATTGGTGCGGAAATGCAAACAGATATCCCTTCAGTCAAAATCACTAATTACAGTAGCGAATGATTTAATTGCACCACAAACACAACATTTTTACAAACTCCTACTAATCCACTTCTATAAACCACTATGCACCTTGCGGATTTTGAACCCTTTACCTCTTGGATAGAAGCAAGACACCTTACCACAAGGATGTCCTCTTGGGAAACACAAAACAAATAATGCTTAAAAATGGTTATCACTCAAATAACATATAGAAGAACAAACATACCATCTTTCAAAACAATTTTGATGGAGAAAATAACTAAAACTTCTAAAATCAAGCAAAAGAAATGCAGATTACCATATGGCAATTTCGACCAATTAACTTTGAATAAGTGTGTGCTAACTTGATCAGATCAAACATGTGAAATAAACATTAAGTCGCCAAAGTATACTTTTAATGCGTAAAACCACCTAAGTCATTTTAGTAAAAAAAAAAGTAAACACCGAAAGTGTTTGGTTAGAAGCGACTTGCGTTAACCTAACCCAATCCAATCAGACCCACACAATCAAACCTACTTGTTTTGACCGGTTATATGCCACACCAATTATGCCAACTCTAGATTATATCAAACAAACTACTACATTTGAGGAGAATCCACTAATACATACCAGGTGAAACAGCATCAATGGCCTCCTTAGCAAGATTGCAGCCAAACATCCCTGTGGCCCGCGTAAACAACAAAATTTGATTGGTGATGTCTCGCCTTAGTTCAGGAGTCGGGAGCAGCTTCTCCAAAACCCTGAAAAAGTCTTCTTTTATAGATCCAAGAAACTTTATCTCTGGATTATACTGAATACTTGGATTCAAGAATGCAGCTGCTGAATGTAAGGGTGAATGAAGGTGTGACTGCCATTTCTGATCCACAATATCAAAAAAAGTCTTGCATTTAATATCATCCATAATATAATATGTCCTAATTGACTCCTTAGCTTTTGTCATTAATTCATAAATCGACCCAACTGCAGGTTTTCCACCCGAAACCTCCCTCATCACCTTTAAAAATGGGTCAGAAACCGCCACACATTCTTCCACCCCCCTCCAAAACTCATTATCATCAAGTATGCTAATGCATGTCATGCTCTGTGGTTTACTCGAGTATGAAGGGTTATTGGTGAACTCAGGGCTGTTAAACATGTGTATTAATCTTGACCGTTGCTTTAAGATCGACTGCAACGATAAGTAGTGAGAAACGTATTTTGTGATACCAGTTTTGACGATTTCCTCACCTACTGTGTACTTCTTCATCATATCAAGAAGTGATGAATTGTTGTATATGAACTTCGAAATTATTTGTGCTTGCAAGATGCATCGATTCACCCAATCTATTTTTGAAAATTCCTTCAAAATCGCATTTAAACATTGGGAAGCACAAGGGGATACAAAGATAGTGCCATATGTCTGTAATATATGATTCACTATACTTGTGCAGTTAAGTGTGTTATCCAAGATTATCTGCACGATATTTTCTGGGCCAAAATCCTGAATGACAGAATCAAACACATCAGCAAGAAATTTTGTGTTCTTGAAATAAGAAGACGCGTCTACAGATTTGTGGAAAAACATGCTTGATGGTGATGAAATTAAGAAGTTGATCAAAGCTCTTGATTTGTTGTCGGTCCATGTTTCAACAATTACTGTGCAACCCGTAGTTGACCATTCTTTCTCAATTTCTTTAGAGTGTACATTGACTTCAGACTTTATAATATCTAACCAGTTAGTTTTCAGAGTTTCAGGCGTGGGCCCGTTAAACCCTTTACCACATTTCGCGATTGAATCGATCATTAATTGGTAAGAAGAAGATCGGGCAACACTGAAGTCCAATTTGTTCTCAAGAAAGAAAAGAGCTATACTTCTTTCTGCATTTTCTTGATCACTTGCATGAGAAGGCATGCTTTGGGTAATATTAGGAAAGATTTTGGCAATTGGAGATGGTACTTCTAGGGTTACTAAACTTCTATTTGGAGGTGACCTGGGTTCTTCTCGTTTTCTCTTTTTTGTTAAAGGACTTTCTTTATCTTCATCTCTTGAGGCTAAAATAGCCAAAACTTTATCAGTTACATCATCCCTAACTTTACTACAGGGATTTACACCTTTACTTGGAAGCCCTGATAGATGATGTTTCAATCTACTTATGCCACCATTCAAAATTCTTAGACAAAATTTGCATTTAACCTTATTTCCATCAAGTTTCTCAGCATATTCCCAGCAAACATCTTTCTCTCGAACCACTATCAGGAAAAACTAAGCTTGGTTGATGAAAATTCTCGAGTATTTCATATTACAAGAATCATACACAACACAAACATATAACCAGTGTAACATGGAACGATTTGCGACGAATCATCATTGTCACACATTAAATCTACAGTTCTATACATAACTTGGTTCAACTTGTGTTAAACCAAACTTTAAATAAACAAAAAGATAAGAACTTACTGATGTAGAAGAAATGCCTTGCATCCCACACTGCTGACATAAATAGGCAAAACAAGAAAGTTTGGACATAGTTAGTACTTAGTACCACAGTTGTCAAACCACCTATATGCTAACGTAGCGAATAGAGATAAATACCCCCCCCCCCCCTTTCTATTTGTGTTTAGCCACCCATTTTGAGATTTTTAACCTTTTAACCAAGTCATATCTACTTCTAATAGCTAAAATACTCTATCACTAATCATCTAAACTTTAGTTAACTGTTAAAAACAACATCAATTAAATGTTAACAAAGTCATATCTACTTCTAATAGATAAACCACTCTATCACTAATCATCTAGATTTTAGTTAACTGTTAAATATAGCATCAATTAAATGTTAACAAAGTCGACAACATATATTTTGCAGTGTTTCTACACAACTGATGTAACCAAAAACAGATTTAAATGTAAGCAACAAACAAAACGTTACAGTTAGGGGTTTAACAGAAGTAATTAGGGGCCAATTGAATAGAAAAATTGAAATCGAAGGAAGGGGATAGACCGATGGAGAGTTGGAGAGAAAAACAATACCTTCGTATTGACTCGCGAAGGAGGAACTGATCGGAGCAATTGATCGGAGACGGATTTAGTGAAGCACCGGAGCAATTGATCGGATTTAGTGAGCTATTTATATTTATGATACAGAAAATTAAAAAAAAAGTTAATTACAGAAATTGGAAGTGAGATTTATGAGAAGTTTGATAAAATGATAAGCCTCTTAATAATGTTTTTTTTAGAATAGATTTAGGGGGTGTTTAGTCACACTCTGACAAGCTATCCAGACATTCAATCATTTTGTTAATACGATTCGTATTGTATTGACAAATACAAGTCGTATTGCTGAAAGGTCAGTGATACGTCTCGTATCAAACAAATAACGACTCATATTAACACTTTATACGAGTCGAATGTAAGGTGTCCGGATAGCCTCGACAATTTCTGTCAAGATTCCTGACAAGCAGTAATACGATTCGTATTACTCTTATAACGAGTCGTATTGTTTGCTTTATACGACTCGTATCTGTTGATACGAGTCGTATATGTATGTCAGGAATCTTGACAGATATCACATGTCTGCTTTGAAATGCGTGCCAATTTCATATAAATACCGACGATTTTTTCCTCCGATTTCTCAATCCTCATTCTCAATCCCCCTTTCTCAATTTAAAAAATGTCTAATAATAGAAGGCGTTCTACTGCATCTTTACTCAACATTCCTTCCCCCGTTGACAACCATAATTTTCGTAATCACAACTGGTCTCGAAACGTTTTGCACTTTTACTATAACGGAGACCAACCGGAATGTAAGAATGATTACATCGTTGACGAGCAGGTTTTTGACCGGACCTGGTGGGGAACCCTTTTAGGTTTTAAGAGAAACGAGTTTATTTGTTTATACGTATGTTTTATATATTTTATAACACCCTTTATTTTTAGTTAAATTATAATATCCCGCTAATTTAATTTTCTAATTTT
Source organism: Tagetes erecta (assembly GCA_030867185.1). NCBI lineage: Eukaryota > Viridiplantae > Streptophyta > Magnoliopsida > Asterales > Asteraceae > Tagetes > Tagetes erecta. Next base: position 65,934,021 of record CM061488.1, read on the forward strand.
TTCAGCATAATTTCGTTTGGGTCACTAGACTTATTGCGTAGGCTTGTACAAGATAGGGGTCTGGGATGACGAGAAGTGAATTTACAAGATGCCTGCCTCAGATTCAGACGGTTCATGGCGGATGAAATATACGCCGCCAAAACAGCCTAACAAACCTTTACAAACTAACATAACTTTTATATTTGTTACTTCGCATGGTATACTGCAATATCATAGCTCCGGTGTCATCCGTCTCCTAATACATGGATGACTGATGAAACCGGGGTTATGATTCGGATTGCGATATCCCATGCGAAGTAATAAGTATAAAAGTTATGTTAGTTTGTAAAGGTTTTGCATGATTTTTATAACTATATCACCGTTGATACAAATAATAGACGTCTTATCTTTTTCAATATAAACCATAAATAGTGAAAAATAATATAATTTTAGAGTATGTTACAAATTATATGACCTAGTGAAATGTCTCCGGTTTCCGTACTCGTTTAAGATAAAACTGAGTTATGAAACCGGAGACATATTAGTAGGTCATATAATTTTTAATCAACTGCAAAATTATATATTTATTCACGTTTTATGGTTTATAATATAAAAACAGAAGACGTCTGTTATTTGTAACACCAGTGTTAAAGTTTAAAAATATTCATGCATTTGTTTCGAAACCGGAGATATTTCACTAGGTCAAATGATGAGCTTCTTTAATATAGTTAACCCTACCACAGCAACAAGTATACTGTTATCGGAAGTAAAGTTAACAAAAGGATGGCCACCATACGCCCAGCTAATGGGCAGTGATGTGCTAAACATCGAAAGATGTAGTCAAAGGTACTTGGAGATGTAGATCCAGCATCTTTCATGCATTTATTAAACCGGAAAGATTTCACTATGTCAATCTTCAAGTTTCAAGTCTGAAGATGAAGTGAAAGTTTCATAGACTTGGAGATCATTCAACACCGAAAGATTTCACTATGAAAGATTTCACTATGTCAAAATAACTTGTAATAATATTAAAAATTATGTATTTATCGACAGTTTATATAGTGTGGTTGTGATATTGTATTATATATAATGATTATTTCGATTGTGTGGTTGTAACAAAATATTGAAGTGATTTTCTTGGATTTTTCGAAACTTCTTTTTTATGAAACTTGTTGGTGGTGTGTTTATATAGGTAAAATTAGGTGTTTTGAAGTGATTTTCTTGGATTTTTTCAAAACTTTTTTTTCTTATGAAACTTGTTGGTGGTGTGTTTATATAGGTAAAATGAGGTGTTTTGAAGTGATTTTCTTGGATTTTTTCAAAACTTTTTTTTTATGAAACTTGTTGGTGGGGTGTTTATATAGGTAAAATGAGGTGTTTTGAAGTGATTTTCTTTGATTTTTTCAAAACTTTTTTTTATGAAACTTGTTGGTGGTGTGTTTATATATGTAAAATGAGGTGTTTTGAAGTGATTTTCTTGGATTTTTTCTAAACTTTTTTTTCTGATGAAACTTGTTGATGGGGTGTTTATATAGGTAAAATGAGGTGTTTTGAAGTGATTTTCTTGGATTTTTTTGAAACTTTTCTTTATGAAACTTGTTGGTGGTGTGTTTATATAGGTAAAATGAGGTGTTTTGAAGTGATTTTCTTGGATTTTTTCAAAAAACTTTTTTTATAAAACTTGTTGGTGGTGTGTTTATATAGGTAAAATGAGGTGTTTTGAAGTGATTTTCTTGGATTTTTTCAAATTTTTTTTTTATGAAACTTGTTGGTGGTGTGTTTATATAAGTAAAATGAGATGTTTTGAAGTGATTTTCTTGGATTTTTTCAAAAAAATTTTTTTTGATGAAACTTGTTGGTGGTGTATTTATATAGGTAAAATGAGGTGTTTTGAAGTGATTTTCTTGGATTTTTTCAAAACTTTTTTTTTTATGAAACTTGTTGGTGGTGAAACTTGAAGTCATTCGAAACATTCAAAATATTATATATAAAACCAAAAGACATACAATATTGTTTAATACATATACAAAATAATAATAAAACTAAAAATCTAAGTCTAAGGAGGAGGAGGAGGAATAGGTTGCTGATGGGACTGGAGAGATGGTAAAGTAGGCGGGTCAGGAATTTGGACCCGAAGCTCACTCGCAATCGCCTGCACAGACGGAACCAACCACCGGATAACAGGAACCATCTCCTCCAACAACTATAGTATCCTGGACCCCTCAGATGTGGAAGTCCTGAGAATAATACGGGGTCCCTATATAGACATATATCATAAGTATACAATCCCATATAATATTAGAATATTATTATTATTATTATTATTATTATTATTATTATTATTATTATTATTATTATTATTATTATTATTAATAAAAATTAGTAACACCTGTGAAGATGCTGCACCATCATGTGGTGGTGGTTGAGGTTGCCGATGGTGAAGGGGTGGACCTGGTGGGGACCGTCAATCGGAATGCTGCGTATCATCTTCAGTGGGTGGGGTGTGTACACCCATTGCGTCCGGCCATCGATCGTCCACCACAGCTGCCTGTCGGATATCTTCAGAACGATACCCATGCCCCTGCAGGTGTTGGCATCCAAACGGACAAACTTCGTCATGTCCGTCTGGGTGCCCAACAAATCGTCCGTCAAAATGTCCATACGACGGGCAATGGCAGTGACATACCCGCCACATGTGATCACTCCCTCAGCCTGAAACAACATGATAATATTTAAGTTGTTTACCAACATATTACTAAATAAATAACTTATACCTTTTTTCCCCTACGCCCATCAAGATACTCAGCCAGACAGTAAGCAATATTACATGGACCGCCATCGATAATAAACCTCAGATAATAAAGGTCCTGGTGCGTGACTAGCTCCTGACTGTCCCCACGTCCAGCGATCGTCTGTGCGATGACCCGATGAATATAACGGTGAAATGGGTCACGAATCTTGCTGGCGCGTAACACTGATGACTCCCAAGGATAATCGCTAATCTTGGCCCAAACCGCGTTGGGGTCCCAATCATCCGGCACACCACGATGCAGCAAAAAAGCAGGCGAGGTAATGACCGTTGGGTTATATATACCCGGTGCCACAGCCCAATCCCTAAAGCTCAGCTCCTTGGGAACCCGCCTAAAGAGAACCGAACATGCACGGGAGGAGGTCGGTCCGTATCCTCAACAGCTGACTCCTGCAACAACGTTATAATTTATATAGAATAAAAAATAAAGGAGGAAAAATATACTTTCTTTTATGGTACTATACCTCTAACGAGGGTGGACTAAACCGAAAGGTGGAGAGAAACTCCAAAGTGAGCTCCCTATACGAGTCATCGGCCCCCCTCTAAAAAAAAACGAGCCCACGGACCCTGTCGAGGCAATAAGGCATCCACCCGTGTCTCACCAATAATCTCCAGCATTTTCCAATCAATGGTTCGGGTGGACAGAAACTTCCGGCCAAGCAGTCTATAAAGTTTCCTCCGAGAATCAGTCCCGCGAGGAAATGCAGATCCGGGTGAGGATCTAGAAACTGCGGCCCCTCTAGTGGTTCTTCTACGGGCCTCTTGCCCTTAGAAGAAGTAGCCTCATCATTTGCCTTTCGCTTTCTCGGAGCCATAATCTGTAAAAAAAAAATTAACGTTTCAGAAACTAATACGAATCATATTAAAGATTAGTATGAGTCGTTTTAATGATTGATACGACTCATATTAGCGACTAATATGAGTCGTTTAAAAATTAAAATGACTCATATCAGAGACTAATATGAGTCGTTTTGGAAAGTAAAACGACTCATATTAGAGACTAATATGAGTCGTTTTAATTTAACCATATAAAATGTAACTGAAACATGAATACGACTCATATAAACGAGTAATATGAGTCGTTTAACATGAATACGACTCATTTTAATAACTGATATGAGTCGTATGTACTAGTGATACGACAAATATTAAATAGTATTACGAGTCGTATTCAAGTAAACAAAAATAAAAATCTCAAAACTTAAATACGACTAATATCAGGTGATAATATTAGTCGTATTATCTACGAATATTACTCGTATTAGTTTAATATTAGTCGTTTTAGGCATTAATACGACTCATATTCAAAGTTGATATGAGTCGTATTCATCGAAAAAGAAAAGCGTACCTAGTTTGCTTGAGAGGATACGAGTAGAATATGTACGGTGAAAATTGAAAAATGAGTCGTTTTATGTTTTTATATTTTTAGTTGATACGACTCGTTTTTATTGTTTATACGAGTCGTATCTTTATGGTTTTTTTTAAATGTTACATAAACAAAACAACAAAATGTTACAAAGCAAGAAAATTTTCTTCAGTATAAATTAAAAAAATGTTTCACTATTAGTTACAAAATGTTACAAAGCAAGAAAATTAACTCCAGTATAAATTACAAAATTAACTCCGTTCATTCAAGCTCCACATGATCTATAATTTTTTTGTTATTTGTTTTATTCATATAGTCTTGTATATAATGCCTCCCAACGTCTTCCATCCTCATTACTTCTTTTGAAGTAACCGCCAGTGGGAGGAATGAGATATTCTCCTGACATTTTAACATGTATATAATAGTTGTTATAAAAGTAACCCAAAATAACAAACCTATGATGTTCGTGTTCCGGGGGGCTACCTAAAATGGAAAATATGTAACCGACCCTTCATTTGTTAGCATAATGACTGGAACTTGAAACATGTTGGCAATCAACACTGCGGCTTCAGGAATAATCAACCATTTTGGTTGTGGAGCAAAAGAAAGTTCGTAAAAAGGTAAATTTCTTTTAAATTGAAATAAAAACAGCCGAAAATTGCTTCATATATCGCCTCACGTCCAGTTAACTCTTAGTACAATTCGCTTTTGATGAACTGCCACTCGTGTTCAGGAAGCCCTAAACCAACAGCAACCGAGCGGAAACCACAATTATCATCTCCTCTTACATCAACCGTGCTTGAAATGTACGGATGGAATACTTTAGGAATATAAGGAGCAAATCTGATAAAATTGAATCTCTCCTCATCACCTGGCTCGTACGTACTCTGTCTCAGTTCCACAAATGAATTCTGGGTAACATCTTGCGACATACCAAAAAAATCGTATTGTGGAGGAATTGAATTGAGGTTAATAAATGAATCACGCCTTCCATGATCCATGGAACCATGTACACTATGTCTCCCAGAATAAATGTGCACACTAGGAGTATGTAGTGGTTCGTTCATGTCCATAACCGAACTATGTCTCTCAGGGATCACTGTAGACACACGATCTGTGTTCTCAAATGAGCTATATCTCGGAGGATCCATCGCCTTTTGTTTATCTTTTCTAGGGCGACCGCGATTATTTGTTTTTACAACAGGCTCCTTTTTCTTTGTTTTCCACGGCAGTATCGAAAATGACAGGGAGCCAAGAGGAAAAGAAGATGAGAGAGACGAGTTGTGGAATAAGTTCTTTTACTAGATGTGATGTTATTTTTTATATTGATATGTAATAAGTTTAGAATTTGTATCATTGTACTTGATTATGATGTATTCAAATTTTTAGACATGTATTTGTAACGATCCTACGCTTAGTTTATTTCGGTTATCATAAATGTATGATTGTATGGATATCGTCAAAAATATTCTTTTGTATGTGCTCTGGTTCGACAATTATCTGCTGCTTCATTCGTTCTAGCTCTCGGTTTACGTCAATTGTTGTGGTTTCCTCCTTATACGTAGGTGATATATCTAGCTTTTTCCAAAACGGATCAATGGACTCTAGTGGGATGACAATTCCTACATATAATAATTAAAAAATGTTTATAAACATAAAAATGACATCACTATCTAAATAACTAATTTAAAATTTTAAATAAAAATACCTGCTTGTTTACATTTATTCAACCGACACGCGCACGGCAATCCACAACCGGTGTAAAGGCGACAACTACATGTCGCACTGTTTTCTTTCATACTTTGAATTTTTTCGATCTCATCAACCAACAAATCAAGAGCTTTATGAGATACCCTACCTCTTAAGTCATCAAACAAAGTTAAATTATGGTTGCTCATTCTCTTGATCAAGCTTTTTTCAAAGCTTTCTTTATCGCAATGTACTGTTGGTCAATAATTTTGTCAACATGCTTCACGAGTCTGTCCAAGGTAATATTTGTACCATGAAGATACTTTAACAAAGCATGTTTCCCTTCAACCCGGTTGTTTGTGTGTTGATTGAAGTGTATTTGCCGGTTGGTCCATGCGGAGACAAATTTTTGTCTATACTCATTTAGCCAAGTATCGTTCAAATAATTAAGAGTTCCTGTAATTATTATTACCGCTAAAAGTTAAATATTTATAATATATTAAATAAAAATATATAAATAAATAAATTGTAGTTGAAACCTTACTTGGCTGATCAAACTTAAGAGTTGCAGACAACTTGTTGTATGCATTACTATACAAGTCAAATGTTGAGGAGTTAATTAATTTATACCAAAGACGCTCAACTTCTGTCCAACTTTTTTTATCGAAACTTTGTTTGCAGTGTTTGACAATATTTTCTTGTATGTGCCACCTGCATATTAGTTTTGTAGCGTCTGGAAATACCGTATCACATGCATTCATTAAAGCCTTATTCAGTCAGTAACTATCACTCGTGGCTTCATGCATGTTGTTAGCGTACTATCTAATTTTGTTAAAACCCAAAAAAAATTATCTTCTTTTTCTTCACTAATAAAGGCAAATGCTATACAAAAAGTTTTGTTAGTGGATGTCAAACCTACTATCTGAACAAAATGTAGTTTGTAAATATTAGTTTTGTATGTGGCGTCTATAAGTATAACATGTGGAAATGCACGCCAAATTTCCATTGAAGTTTTATGAATAAAAAAAATTTCTTCAACTCTGTTAGTATGTGCGTTGGAACGAATAAACTTCACATACTATTTTAACCGAAGCAAGGAGAAAAGAATCTGCATTGGAGTTTCATCAACATTAGATTCCTCCTTAATCTTTTGAATGACATTATTTATAGTTTTAGATGTTGCCACACACTTCGGGTTCATCTGCCGAATGGCTTGTAATATGTCACGTGTCTCCATATTTTGACTGTACAATTCTCCCACCATTTTATATTCTGCGGGGGTCAGTCGTTTAGCATACGCATGACCCTCTAAATGTTGAGCAGGATCATGGTTGTGCGAATCATCAACGACAATTAAAACCCAGCTACCAACACTTCTTTCATTTTTACCTGTTAACTGGAATTGACAGTTTGTTTTTTTAGAGCCACTTTTTCTTTTGACTAGCCCCTCTGGTTTATAGTTACCCCCACGATCACATTTAAGGTGAACTTTTACCGTCTCACCCCATGCATTTTTTTAGAACGTTGGGTGACAATAACGAAACCATTGTCTCGCCCGATATCTTGAGCCCATTTCACTAGTTCTTCACGTGATGTGAAAACCTTAAAAAATAAATTTTATTTTAAATATTAACTTTATGTTGTGCTACAAAACGTTGATCATTAGTAAATATTTACCTGATTAGCTTCAAACAAACTACCGCCGACATTGTCACCTGCGCCACCATTGTCACCTACGCCAACATTGTCATCGCCATAAAATACGCCACTGTTGAAATCACCACCATAATAATTACCACCATGTTGCTCGTTGTTATTTTCCGGGTATTCAAAATAATTATCACCCTCGAATTGACCATCGAAAAAATAGTTACTATCCCAGAAAGACATTTTAAGAAGAAGACTTGGAAAAAAATCAGTGTAATGTAACGATTGTTTTTCAATACGTTGTTGTTTGATATTCAATTGAATGAATCGATCGATCGTTTATGCGTTTATATTGAAATTTTAACGGAATATTACATCGTGTCAAATAACTATATTGAATCGTACATTTGACAGTCTATAATTGGAAAATTCTAATATGACTCATATTGAAGTGATACGAGTCGTATAAATTCAAAGATACGACTCGTATTACATGTAATACGTGTCGTATAAGTAGCCATACGACTCGTATTAACTTTAATATGAGTCGTATTACTGTGCCTTCTGACACCCATAAACATGCAGAATTTGTCGTCTGACACCTCCAGCAATACGACTCGTATTAGGTAATACGAGTCGTATTTAGGGTGTCTGGCTAAGCAGTCAGGTGTCCGGATAGGAGCACCCTAGATTTATTCAAAGAGGCATCAAAACGTCAAAATGTACATTACACCAAAGATAAACAATGAACCTAAAGACGATAACAATTAATTTTTTACAATGCAATTATATGGGTTGATAATCCATTTTTCTCAACACCAACTTATCTTGTTACCCCTTTGCTCAACCCAAACAAACGACTCTGCCTTGATATTATCTTCAAGAGATTCCAAAGACCATATTTTTTTATTGAAGATCCAGTCATTTTTGCATAGCCAAATATTCCAGAGAGTACTATCAGTAAGTTAATTGTTTTATTATTGGAGTGAGTTGCCAAACCAGGTGGTCGGAGCCATGATAAGACCCTTGAGATTGTTGATACTCTTGAAATCACAATTACATCACCATGACATTCTTCTCCAGATTTCCTTAGCATATTGGCACCTTCTAAATAGATGACCCGTCTCCTCATCCTCAGCACCACAAAGATGACATAACAATAAGTCTAGATGCATCCCCCTAGTAGCCAATTTGTAGATACTTGTACACGATCCAAAGACAATTTCCAAATAAATGTTAGAACTTTTGGAGGATTTCATTTGAGCCAAGTAATAGTTGTTATAGGGGCCACAATAGGGCAATCCACAAGCCAGCTCCTGCATGAAAGGGTAGAGAATTTATTAGATGGGTAGCCCACATCCTATATATACTTGTAGGATAATTCGTGTTATCTTGGGGTTGGTGTTGCCTCAAATATAGTCGCCAAAGGATCCATAATGTCGCATATATGTGAAGAGGAGTTCATTGAAGTTACGATGGAAATATGCTTACAAGGAGAAACTTTACTACCAATTCCACATGAAGATGAGTTCATTGTGAAGGTCAAAGATGCAGTTGGGCACATTCTAAGTTAGCCGAGAGATCTAGTCGTTGATGCTCTGACTTGGTAATATTATTTACATAGATTTAATGCATATACATGAGATCTAATATAAAGAGTTTATTTTAAATTTTTATAGGAAAAAGTGATGGCGAAACCAATGAGAAAATCTGTAAAAGAATTAGCATGTAAAAATGAAAAAAAACGGCTAAGGGAACCTGGTGAGGAAAGCAAAAAGAGAAGGAAAAAGAAAAGAAGAATGCAAAAATGTTAGAAATCAAGAAAGAAAAAGAGAAGGAAAAAGAGAGTGAGTCAGTGCCGAGAGAACAGGGGAAGAAAAGAATAAGAATCGATAAAAGTGCAATTTTGAAGATGAGTGCACATGTGGTTGACGGAAAACTTTTAAAAAAAGGTTCCATAAAAGTGCAATGTGAGAATGATCTTTTTGGGTATGAGAGTTTCACTTACCTAACTTGGAATGATTTTGAAGAGATTTATACATGTGATGAGCTGAGTGGTGCTATAATTACTTCTTATATGATGTAAGTGCTTAGTCATAGTTTAAATAATTGTATCTAAAACAAATTTAATTTAATCACTTAGTTTATATGTATGTTAATAGGTTTTTGTATGAGCAAATCAAGAATGGGCAAAAACAAGATCATGGAATTTGTTTTGTAAGCCCGACTGCAACATCGCCAAGTGAACGCAAATCAAAATCTAGACATGTCAATGATTCAAGTAAATTGGTTGCGAATCGGTTGTCTAAAAGAAAGGACAATAATATCAACCTCTTGCCCTACAATCTCGGGTTTGATTTTTCATTTAATTAAGTTTTGATAAAGAAAGGACTATTATATTGACTTAATTTGGTTTTTGGTTTTTGTAGTAGACATTGGGTGTTGGCCGTAGTAGACATGAAAACAACTACATGTTATTATCTTGATTCGCTAAGGCCTATATAGTAATGTCAATACACAATTGCAGAAAATTATTATTGAGTAAGTATTACAAATTATTGAAACTTTATATAATCTTATTTGATAAATTTCTTAACTTTTTTTAGGGCAATGGCCTTGTATTTTGCACAAACAACCAAGAAGAGAGTTAAAGTCAACTGGGTCAACACTTGGGTGAGTAATGGTTTTTGTCTTTTGCTTATGTAATGGTTATGGTTATATTTGCATTAATTGTTTAATAGGAGCATTAATTGTTGATAGACTTATTTGACCTTAGCTAGGATTTAATTATAAGTGAGGCGATTGAGTTTGACCATTTGATTCATTAGGAGGGAATTTGTGATGCCACAAAAGCTAATGAGGAAATTGTTAAAAAAATTTGGATCTTTTATGTTTCGGAGATAGGGAAAAGATTTAACATGTTCTTGACTGAAGCTTATAATGGATGTGAGTTGATGGAGAAATGTCCTTTGGCTGTTTGTAGGGAGATTGTTGTTAATCTTACAGGAATTTGTAGCTAATGAGGAAATTGTTAAAAAAATTTGGATCTTTTATGTTTCGGAGATAGGGAAAAGATTTAACATGTTCTTGACTGAAGCTTATAATGGATGTGAGTTGATGGAGAAATGTCCTTTGGCTGTTTGTAGGGAGATTGTTGTTAATCTTACAGGAATTTGTACTCTTATTTGGCTCTTATTTGGCTATTTGGCTGTTTTTGTCTTTTGCTTATGTAATGGTTATGGTTATATTTGCATTAATTGTTTAATAGGAGCATTAATTGTTGATAGACTTATTTGACCTTAGCTAGGATTTAATTATAAGCGAGGCGATTGAGTTTGACCATTTGATTCATTAGGAGGGAATTTGTGATGCCACAAAAGCTAATGAGGAAATTGTTAAAAAAATTTGGATCTTTTATGTTTCGGAGATAGGGAAAAGATTTAACATGTTCTTGACTGAAGCTTATAATGGATGTGAGTTGATGGAGAAATGTCCTTTGGCTGTTTGTAGGGAGATTGTTGTTAATCTTACAGGAATTTGTACTCTTATTTGGCTATTATGTCCATGTCAGCCGGGAAGTACTGAAAGTGGCTATTATGTGATGAAGTTCATGAAAGAAATAGTTGATAAAGGAGTTGAAATACTCGTTGATAACAATGTGGCTATATTGTTTTGGTCATTATGCATTGAGGGTAAACTAGTGATTTGACAAAATAATTTAAACACTTAAAACAATGATACGCAATAATGGATGTCGTAATTGTTTGTCATAATTGTAGTCATAAAAATATGACACACAAATGGATGTCATATTTATTTTATGACACAGGCTTCCTTGACACACTTTTGAGTGTCATGTATACCCTTTAATGACACGCGTTTCCTATCATTAAAGGCCTTTTTTCTAGTAGTGTTAAAGAGTGAACAAGTACTATTGTAATCAGTTGTTCTCTACATCTATTGTACTGCAATCTTATATCATCAGTATAAGAGAATTATCAGTATATGATGTGTCGATTTGATTGTTGCTTTACTTAGATCTGTGATTGTTAATCATATTAGATGCAGTTTCGATCCAATTGAACCTGTCAATATGTCAGTTCAGATATAGTGTTACATATGTTACATCGTGTTACATATTTTCATATGATTAGTGTGTTGAAAACACCTAATTTTGTAACAAAGACACTCTTTGTAGATTATTAACTCCATATCTACTAGAGTGCTACTTCCAATCAAATATATACTAATAAAAGAGCTAAATATCATGTTTTCATGTCCACATTTGTACATTTCACATAAATATTGATATTCAATATCAAACTCTTGATTTCTTATAAGGTACAACTCCCTAATGCATCAAGATACAACATTTATCAACAATAGCCATCTTGATAGCCATGTTTAACTCGTATTTAACTGTTCATAATAAGCAATAATATAAATAAAATTAAAATAAGAATGAAGCTTACTAAACGAAATTGTTAAAAAAACATAAAGATTTGTTTCATTTCAATTTGTCAAAATATAAATAAAAACTGATCGTAGAAACAATTATCGTGTTTAAATCTCATGTTTAGATTTTGATCGGAGGAACGAAACAGATATAAAAAAGAGGAACATGGTTGAGCATCGCCAAATCGAATCAGATCTATAAGTGATGACGAAGAACGACAATATTCTGGTGACGACGAAGAACGAATACGATGGTGGAGTGCGGTAGGAGGCAGTTCTCTCTTTCTTCAGATCCGTTACCATCAACTTCTTCAACACCAATTTATGGTTTTCATTTGAGAAGGATTTGCGTTTGGTTTGAGAGAGAAAATAATAATATTGAAAACTGAAAATGGGAAGATGAATGAGAAGAAAGTGATTTCATCTTCACTTTTGGTCAGCAGTAAAATTTGATGAAGATATTTTAGTATGCCTATTATACCCTTTATGTACTTTTCAAGTACACAAAAATAATAAAATAAAGGTTATGAGACAACAAACAATCTCAACCATTGATCAACTTACATCAATGGTCCATAATGAGTTTTCAAGATTTTTTCAATATAACAAGGTTTGTGTAATATCTATCCCCTATATATATGAGACAGTTATATATTTCACATATTATATATATACGAGACTTTTGTATTTCATATATATACTAGTAGTATGCCCGCGCGATGCTGCGGAGGCGAGAATTTCCAATGTGTTAATAGTTTAGAGTAGTTTTGTTTATTACATTTAAAGTTGTATGGTTTGTAGCGTGAATGCGTGATAGTCATGAATATACGTTGTAAGTGTTGCTATACGAAAGATGAAATGTTACATCGTATATATCCGATTATGATACGTATTAAGAAACCAATAATTAAGTTTATGCTTTGGTACATATACAATCATGCATCACGTAACTGCCAGCTGCACAACATTAGAGGTGTACAAACTTGAGTGCCCTACAAATAAAGAATTCATCACATATTCCTAGTTAAAAAGATGACGATAAAAACATAAGAGGCTAAGCATCAACCAAAACCCACTTTGGGTTTGAAGAAAAAACTCACATAAAAATTGCTTATACTTTCCTTACTAATTCAATGTCTCACCGTAAATGGAAGAAACATGAAAATTGCTTACACTTTCCTTGCTAATTCAATGTCTCGCGGTAAATAGAAGGATGTTGATGAATCTGCTTGTATTAGTGTATTACTGATGGTATTTAACCTCTTTTCAATTGATTGGTCACCCTCAAGTGTGACAAATGTTGTACGTAAATACGAAGCGAAAAACCATGATTTGTTGAACACATAAATTAAGATCAAACTTACATGGCACTTTATTCCGTTAATCAAAGGAAAATAAAGATTATTAAATATGGACCTAATGCTGTTTAAAAAAATTAAATATGACCCCATTATATAGCAAAGATAATCAAATTCAGGATAATCGGGTGTTTCTTTAGTAGCATTCGTTTGTTCTAGCATCGTGTTCAATCTCATTATTGTCTAATCAGATTAATGAACTTCATTAAACACCTTCCGTTGTTGAAATGAGTCGAACCTTATGATCGGCTACATTGACCACATGTGGACTTGTGTTCTTATCTGTTGCATACATGAAACAAAAATTGTGATTATCTCATAGATTCCCAGAACACATTTAATTCCAGAAAAATACCTTGATGGTAATTAAACATACCTTAAAGAGTCTTAAAGGCCACCCGATATCTTCCAATACTTTAACCATTGATTCAAAATAGGTACATAATAGATTAATAGGTACATAATTAAAGTAATACTAATTGCATTAGTAAATCAAAGAGGAAAACCAATTTACCATAACATTTATGTTGAATAAGTACTCTCGGATGCAACTTTGGTCACTAAAGAAAAATATCCAGAACACTTTCACAAGATCTACAACCCATCGAAAACATTAAGATACAATTAATCTACCGTGAACCTATACTATATAGATAGATTGAGTATATACCATGAATAATAGTAGTCAACATGAGCCAAACTGCATATATTAAAATTATTCCTAATGGTTGCAGCAATCTGCAACAAATGCTCAATTTGAGGCTCATCTAAATCTGGATCCAAACCACTTTCATCAACTTCATTCAACAGTTCACAACATTCCAATATGCTCTTCTGTAACTTATCTTTTTCTTATGCTCATCTCTCATTTTCTTGACCTGCATTAACATTATCCAAATTTCTTTCATCAGTTTTCCATTAAATAAAAATTTAAAATCAGTATTATTATTACTCATGTGTAATATGCATTGATACAACATATACAATCAAATAATTCCTAACTTTCAGTCAGTTTGTTACTAAAATTATCTTTCACTACCAGCATAGATATAACATAGACATTACAAAATGCATTATACATAAACATATTAATAATAAATCACTATACATGTTTCATACCTGTGTATATAATTCACAGTATGACCATATAATACCAAGAACCATGTTCCTTTTAGTATCATCATCAGCAGCAACACCAAATTCTAGTGGGTCACTATCTGGATACCTTCCATCTCATGTGCAACAGCAAAATATATGCAGCAGCAACTGTTTTCGTGTGCAGCAGCAACATATAAACAGCAGCAGCAGCAAAAACAGCAGCAGCAACAACATATACAACACAACACACAACACATTCATAAACACACAGCACAACACAAAACAATATTTACTGTTGCTGTTATGTTTACTGCTGCTGTTTCAACACAGCACAACACCACATTCTGATTAACCCGCCCCCTCGGTTCAAAAAACACACATTCAGTTTTCAAACTCAAAATTGCTTATTTAAACACGTTGTTTTCATAAACATTCAGTTAAACAGGTTTCTAGAATGTGAGCATACCGGATTTTTAGCAGAACTCAACTCACCACCAGCTGCAAAAACAAATCACACAAAACATTAAAAGTGAGTCAATATATAGTTACCTGCCAAACTGTCAAAATAAGCTACTACTTATATGTGTGTTGTGGTATGTGTGTGTTATTCGTGTGTACGGTAAGATCAGGTGGCAAAGTATGAATGGACATGTTTTTCTTATAGCAGCCTAATAGGCATCATATGGGTTGAAATGGGTAAAATGCAGAAACGGGTCAAGTTAAAAACACACTTTATTAAAACCTTTTTTCCCAACTACAAAAAACACAACACACATAAGACACCATGCACGTTCAGGATGTGACATCTGCCCCAAACCATACCCGAATACCCGACTCGAACCCGGAGATTATCTATCTTAACGTATCTGTATTTATTTTCTTTCAGTGTAACGCTTTATTATTAAAGACATATATATAAATGTGTCGAACGTTACGTTATTTCCCGTCGCTATTATCTATCGATTCAATTATAATTCAACGGATGCCAATCAATTACTAAAGTTATGCCTCGAAACTATGTATACAATATATATATATAGTTCGTGAATAAAAAATTTGTAAAAACGTTAAGCCAAAACGTCTCCAAGTCTCGAAATGATCTCGTAACGGCTTAAACGAGCTAAAACCATAAAAACGTCACTTACATAATTGTTACGTTCCAGTTAGTTAAGTTAGTTAGTTAAAATATATAAATAATTAACTTTGTGCCAAAACTGTCAATTTACAAACTATTATTAAAAACTTATAACAACTAGTTAAAAACAACCTGAAAGTACAGGGACCACTTGTGTAACTTACAGATTTACCCAGCCCCCACCCCTGTTGCCCGTATTTCCGATGATCTCGCCGGCCTCCATCTCCGGCTACCTTCGCCGGATTTTCGCGAAACTCCGGCAGCCTTTTTCGCATCATTTCCGGGCACTGTTAGCCCAATTTAAACTCGGTAAAACGATCCCCGTGTCAAACTCGAACCCATAACCACATTTAATTTGGTTCTAATACACAAACAAACATGCTTACTTCAAATTCAATGATCGGTTCCCTCAACCAAAACCCAATTAATTTAAACGACGGTTTCACTCAAAATTGAATTAACCTGTGCAACCATCGCGGCGTTTTGAATATATCACCAACACTCAATCGAGTTTTAAAACAGCAAATTTACTGTCAATTAATCCCAATCAATCTCATTGCAACCCAAACGTGATTAGCCGTTTCTAAACTCTGTGGATCGCAATTATCTTACTGAAAACAATCCATGGACCTCTCTTTCATTCTCTTTCATCCCTATTGCAACCAAAATTATCAAACCTTTGGTCATCGATCTTCATCTTGGCCGAAACCTTCAACTCACCAACCGAGCATCGAATCGTTGATTTTATTCACAATTGGGTTAGGGTTTTTGTTTTTCGCATAACGAGGAGTAATTCTGCAAGGGTAATTGCGTTTTAAAAGCTTCTAGTGTCCCCTTTGATTCTCAAACCATCGTGTACGTGTTCTTCGTCTTCATCGATCAAATTCATTGCTAATCAAGTAAGTTTAATACATTGAAATGATCGTTGTAATGTATAGATTAAAAGCCCTATGATCTTCTGGATTCAATCATCAAATTGAGAACGAATTGGTTGATTTTCAAATCTAGGGTTTATATGGAAATGGGTATACTTGTGTAGTAAGGATTAAAAGCAATTTCTGTCTGTTTAAAAACCAAAAAGCGCGTCTGGTTCAGTGGTAATGCAACTGGCTGTGACGCGTTAGGTCGTGGGTTCGAGTCCCACTGACCACACTTATTTAATTTTTCTGTTTTAACCCCCTTACTTTTAAGTTTTATATATATATATTTCTCAAAATTGCATATAAATAATATGCCAATTATAAAAGCTGGAAATTGTTTATTATAAAAATATATACTTACATCTCGTACCCAAATCCCCAAATTGGACGTAAAACCCTAAATTGGATTTTGAAACCCTAAATCCCCAAATTGGATTTTAAAACCCTAAATTGGATTTTGAAACCCTAATGTTAAATTGATACTTCAAAACCCTAAATTCCCAAATTATATTTTGAAACCCTAATTTTCAATTTATAATTTAAAACCCTAAAACCCCAAATCCAAAACCCTAGAATTTCTAAGTTCTTGATTCTAGTTACTATATTATTTGTCTCGTTTCTAAATTAGGTTTTCCCGGTTAATTAGGTGATTCTAATATCTGGGCGATCCTCGATTCTATTTAGTTACTTTCTTGCGTTTGCTATTATCTATATTGTCAGGTGAGTAAACTCACTCCCCTTTTTCCATTTTACTATTTTGGGGCTGAAATACGTCTTTTACTATATTGCGGTTTCTATTCGTTTTCTAAAAGAGATCATACAAATATGTTAATCTAGTTTGGCCGCTTGATGCAATCTTATGTGTTAGTTAAAAGTAGTTTTATTGCTTGGTAAACCCACCGGTACAATGTTAGCGCTAATGGTTTGACAAACCCACCTGCTTGTACAACATCGATAGGTGATTTAAACCCGGCCTTTCTAATTCCATGTTTACTATGTCGAGATGCTATGTTGCTATACTATGTTGCTATACTATGTTGCTATGCTATGATGCTATACTATGCCATGTCCCTAAATTGCTAAATGATGACTTATATATCGAGACGGTAAACGACGGTTATTAAAAGTCATCATTATTTCTTACATGAGTGGTTCTCATGACAAATGGCTAGACGAGATACTATGGTTTCTATTGTGGTTGGTGTGCTATTCTATTCTAGGGGTCCTGGTAGGGTGGTATTACGAAATTACTATACATATGGGATTGCGCAGCATATCTTGTTGATCTCGGATTTCAATACTATTACTATTCAATTGGGTTTTACTCACTAGCTTGCGTAGCTAACTTTATTTTCGCGTATTTCAGGTGGCGCGTGATTTTGGCTTGTTTTATTGCTATTCAAGACATAGGGACTTGGACCTAGAAATAATACTAAACATGACTATTTCATTTACTGCTATTATGAATTTGTCGTTTCGCATTTAAGACTTGGGTTTTGCCAAACTTATGACAATAATTATTAGACTTTAATAAAAGTGATACCATGTGCTTTGTTTACTATGGATATCCAATTCTATGACAGCCCGGTGTTTTCCGCCACCGGGCGGGGTGTCACAGTTGGTATCAGAGCCATGGTTATAGGGAACTAGGATAGGGTATTAGAAACACACCGACCTAGACTATAACCTAAGAGTCCTTAGTGCAAGTAGTTTGTGCTTAGGAAACTCTTCTAGAACTTATTTCCTTATTCTTTTTATGAATCTTTCTATGCCTTTTCTTTATCTTATTTCTTATCCGATTTCGCGAAGGAGCTACAAGAGACTCGTCTGTGTGATTAGGATCTTTCTCTTTGTGGAATCTCGTCATCGTCTTAAGTAAGTTTGAAACGTGGGAACGTGTGCAATCTGGAAGGGGGAACGCCTGTATCACGGGCATCCTGTCTAAGGCAAGCATTTCGTATAAATCTCTTTAAGAGACCTGTATGCTTACCTGGGGATGTACGAGATGAGTGTGAACCTATAGGCTAAAGCACGCTTTCTCGAATACGTTGAAAACGAACTTAACACTTTGATAAGTCTTAAGTGTCCAAAACCAAGACACAATCCTAAGCCTTCAAATTCTATTTATTTATGGATTCTATGGTTTTCATTTTCTATGATTTCAAGTTATTTCAATGGTTTCTATATTATTTCAAATGTTATTCCAAGTTTGCTTATTTTCATTTCAATGATTTCCAAGTGATTACCATGTTATGGTTTCGAAAACATTTCTATGAAAATTCGAAGTACAATTATTCGTTCTATTCAATCCAAAAGTTCCATTACAACTTGTGTTATCCAACATTTTCTTATGTTCCATGAAATTCTTTTCTATCCTATCTTGTAGAATGACAACAAGACTGAACGATTCGCTAATACCATCGCGGCCCAAATGTTCTAAATCAAAACTAAGATATATTGACTAACCTCCAATCAAATTATCAAAACTTCAGAACAAATACCAAGTACCAAATCTAAGGCATATTTCTAATCCCAATTCGATTATCGTATTCCAAATTAAAGACTTAATTCATGATTCCTGAAATCTCATAACGAATTACTACTTTGTTATGTGAACACATTTACTTGATTTACGAATCGAACGTTTACCTCCAAAGTATCTCAAATGTTATCTAAACTAATCATCTAATCCTAAGATTATATTCCAACTTTTAATCTATCATTAAAAGAGGTTACTTATAAATTCGTTTCCAAAACTTAACATGAATTCGCTACACAACTATTCCCAAGCTCATTTAACTAAAATATTTCATTTGTATATATTATCACTAATGAAATTCCGTACATCATGTTTCTATAAACTTATTTAAAACGAATGTGTCTTACGTATAAACTTTCTACTTGAAACACCCTGCTTTATCTGCGACTTTTGTAAAACTACCAACCAATGGTTAATTCTATTACAAAAAAAATGATTTCCTTATTTTAATTTTTTTTCCAGATAAATATATATATTTTCAAATAAATAAATAAATAAAATCTTTGGTTTTAATATTTGTAAAATATATAAAATATATATATTTAATGACAAATGATTTCTTTAAGAAGAGATTGATTATTCTAAACGTTTGTTAAATATTTACATAATATTTTCCTCTTTTCTCAAATATGATACAAACACCTGCAACAAACGTCATGATTCATGTTTTCCAGTATCGAATATTCGAAACTTAGACTGTGCCATTTTCAAATCAATCCCTCTATATATGGTAACTATTTAAAACTTTTTCGAAACTAATTATCTAATTATTTAGTTTTCTTTTCAAACCGCATTATAGAAAAATAACATCACCTCTTATAATCTTGTTTACTTCCATCACTATACACCTGGTTCACCTAAACTTATGTTTCATACGAATCTAAAGGAAATAAACATCGAATCCATTATGAACTGAGTGATCTATGCAGTTGAACTATAAATTGGATTATCCATAGCATCAAATCTTCATGAAACTAAATTTTCTAAAAATCTTAATAAACTAGATTATTTCATCATCTAATGCTTATGAACTTGGCACTACCATGAACAATCGACATCTACATCGTACGCACATGAAGTTGGTTTTCAAAAACTTAAGTTGTTACAATTTTGGTACTCAATCTTATTATTATGGGTCATGACTACCTAATAAACTCAATTCTCTCAAATAATCAATTTGCGTATCGTCTTAAACTAAACTTCACGAGAACTGAATGCCATAGAATATAATCTCGGAACCTATGTGTATCATTATTTTAACTTAGAAATTTGGTGTACATTTGACTCGCACGTGATCGAATGAACTGTGTGGTCCATGCAAAAACTAAAGTAATTACGGGTGCACACGGAATTATGAAAGTTGGTGCATGGAAACCATAACGAGTTTTGTCACGTGGTTGAAAGCAATGGTTTGCACAGAATTCCATTTGTCATTATCATCCAGTGCTTAAGCAGGTGTATTCTAATTCAACTCTTCGAGACTAACGTACCCTTGTGCAAAACAAAAGAGCCAAATAACGCAAGTACATTTATAATGGAAAGCTAAAAAGTCGTATCTTTTCGTTTCATCTTCTGTTTCGGTTTGAGCAAATTTCGGGACGAAATTTCTATAAGGAGGGGAGACTGTGACATCTGCCCCAAACCATACCCGAATACCCGACTCGAACCCGGAGATTATCTATCTTAACGTATCTGTATTTATTTTCTTTCAGTGTAACGCTTTATTATTAAAGACATATATATAAATGTGTCGAACGTTACGTTATTTCCCGTCGCTATTATCTATCGATTCAATTATAATTCAACGGATGCCAATCAATTACTAAAGTTATGCCTCGAAACTATGTATACAATATATATATATAGTTCGTGAATAAAAAATTTGTAAAAACGTTAAGCCAAAACGTCTCCAAGTCTCGAAATGATCTCGTAACGGCTTAAACGAGCTAAAACCATAAAAACGTCACTTACATAATTGTTACGTTCCAGTTAGTTAAGTTAGTTAGTTAAAATATATAAATAATTAACTTTGTGCCAAAACTGTCAATTTACAAACTATTATTAAAAACTTATAACAACTAGTTAAAAACAACCTGAAAGTACAGGGACCACTTGTGTAACTTACAGATTTACCCAGCCCCCACCCCTGTTGCCCGTATTTCCGATGATCTCGCCGGCCTCCATCTCCGGCTACCTTCGCCGGATTTTCGCGAAACTCCGGCAGCCTTTTTCGCATCATTTCCGGGCACTGTTAGCCCAATTTAAACTCGGTAAAACGATCCCCGTGTCAAACTCGAACCCATAACCACATTTAATTTGGTTCTAATACACAAACAAACATGCTTACTTCAAATTCAATGATCGGTTCCCTCAACCAAAACCCAATTAATTTAAACGACGGTTTCACTCAAAATTGAATTAACCTGTGCAACCATCGCGGCGTTTTGAATATATCACCAACACTCAATCGAGTTTTAAAACAGCAAATTTACTGTCAATTAATCCCAATCAATCTCATTGCAACCCAAACGTGATTAGCCGTTTCTAAACTCTGTGGATCGCAATTATCTTACTGAAAACAATCCATGGACCTCTCTTTCATTCTCTTTCATCCCTATTGCAACCAAAATTATCAAACCTTTGGTCATCGATCTTCATCTTGGCCGAAACCTTCAACTCACCAACCGAGCATCGAATCGTTGATTTTATTCACAATTGGGTTAGGGTTTTTGTTTTTCGCATAACGAGGAGTAATTCTGCAAGGGTAATTGCGTTTTAAAAGCTTCTAGTGTCCCCTTTGATTCTCAAACCATCGTGTACGTGTTCTTCGTCTTCATCGATCAAATTCATTGCTAATCAAGTAAGTTTAATACATTGAAATGATCGTTGTAATGTATAGATTAAAAGCCCTATGATCTTCTGGATTCAATCATCAAATTGAGAACGAATTGGTTGATTTTCAAATCTAGGGTTTATATGGAAATGGGTATACTTGTGTAGTAAGGATTAAAAGCAATTTCTGTCTGTTTAAAAACCAAAAAGCGCGTCTGGTTCAGTGGTAATGCAACTGGCTGTGACGCGTTAGGTCGTGGGTTCGAGTCCCACTGACCACACTTATTTAATTTTTCTGTTTTAACCCCCTTACTTTTAAGTTTTATATATATATATTTCTCAAAATTGCATATAAATAATATGCCAATTATAAAAGCTGGAAATTGTTTATTATAAAAATATATACTTACATCTCGTACCCAAATCCCCAAATTGGACGTAAAACCCTAAATTGGATTTTGAAACCCTAAATCCCCAAATTGGATTTTAAAACCCTAAATTGGATTTTGAAACCCTAATGTTAAATTGATACTTCAAAACCCTAAATTCCCAAATTATATTTTGAAACCCTAATTTTCAATTTATAATTTAAAACCCTAAAACCCCAAATCCAAAACCCTAGAATTTCTAAGTTCTTGATTCTAGTTACTATATTATTTGTCTCGTTTCTAAATTAGGTTTTCCCGGTTAATTAGGTGATTCTAATATCTGGGCGATCCTCGATTCTATTTAGTTACTTTCTTGCGTTTGCTATTATCTATATTGTCAGGTGAGTAAACTCACTCCCCTTTTTCCATTTTACTATTTTGGGGCTGAAATACGTCTTTTACTATATTGCGGTTTCTATTCGTTTTCTAAAAGAGATCATACAAATATGTTAATCTAGTTTGGCCGCTTGATGCAATCTTATGTGTTAGTTAAAAGTAGTTTTATTGCTTGGTAAACCCACCGGTACAATGTTAGCGCTAATGGTTTGACAAACCCACCTGCTTGTACAACATCGATAGGTGATTTAAACCCGGCCTTTCTAATTCCATGTTTACTATGTCGAGATGCTATGTTGCTATACTATGTTGCTATACTATGTTGCTATGCTATGATGCTATACTATGCCATGTCCCTAAATTGCTAAATGATGACTTATATATCGAGACGGTAAACGACGGTTATTAAAAGTCATCATTATTTCTTACATGAGTGGTTCTCATGACAAATGGCTAGACGAGATACTATGGTTTCTATTGTGGTTGGTGTGCTACTCTATTCTAGGGGTCCTGGTAGGGTGGTATTACGAAATTACTATACATATGGGATTGCGCAGCATATCTTGTTGATCTCGGATTTCAATACTATTACTATTCAATTGGGTTTTACTCACTAGCTTGCGTAGCTAACTTTATTTTCGCGTATTTCAGGTGGCGCGTGATTTTGGCTTGTTTTATTGCTATTCAAGACATAGGGACTTGGACCTAGAAATAATACTAAACATGACTATTTCATTTACTGCTATTATGAATTTGTCGTTTCGCATTTAAGACTTGGGTTTTGCCAAACTTATGACAATAATTATTAGACTTTAATAAAAGTGATACCATGTGCTTTGTTTACTATGGATATCCAATTCTATGACAGCCCGGTGTTTTCCGCCACCGGGCGGGGTGTCACACAGGACACACCAATTGGTCTAGAAGACATGTGTAAGTGATTTATATAATTGAATAAATCTGTTTCTTTATTAATGGAACTCTGAATTTCAAGACTTTGCTCTGGACTTTGTTGTTTCATATAAACAATTAATAACAAAATTTCCATCAAATTCATCAACACAAATTCATACAAAGCCACATAAGGCATACCCTGCTAAATTTTTTTATGTAATCAACTTAACGACTGCACACTATTATAACCTATGAATGTATATCTTTTATAAACCGTGTGTTGTTGCTATTGTTATAACCACCATTGACCTAATCATTTACCGGTTTCTTTGTTCTTTCAACTCTTTCATAACCACCATTGATCTAATCATTTACTGGTTTCTTTGTTTTTTTGAAATCTTTATCATTTACAACACAAAATAAAACACAACACAACACAACACAAGACAGCACAACACACACATTACTACAACACAACACATTCATAAACACACAGCACAGCACAAAACAATATTTACTGCTGCTATTATGTTTACTGTTGCTGTTTCAACACAGCACAACACCACATTCTAATTAACCCGCCCCCCTCGGTTCATAAAACACACATTCAATTTAAAATGATAAATTTTGAATTAAAGGCTCAATTAAGTTTGACCCTTTTTGAAACTGATGTTGTTCATACAACACAACATATTCACAACACACACATTCAACATTCACACTTATATATAGTGTTTTAAACATCAAACACACACATTTATGTAACAGAAGCCCAAAAAAATGATTTTTAGAACACTTTGTGCTGTTGCTGTTGTTATATTTACAAAAAATGTGCTGCTGTTGCATTTTAGATGTGTACTGCTGCTGTTTTATTTATAGCACATTCATACATACACAATACAACACAGCATTCACACACACACACACTCATTTATACTACAACAGCAACAGTGAGCAGATGCACTTAATCAACAACTGATGATGCTTGTGAGCTGCTGTTAATAACACATACAACACAAACATTCAGTTCTCCCCCCCCCCCTCATACAAATCACAAATAGGTGTTGCTTCTAAAATTAACAAGTTCATAAATACATTCATACACACCCTGTTTTGCTGCTAAAGAAAACATAAACATAACACACACTCATTTATACTACAACATATTCATACAACACACACACACTCATTCACAACACATAAATAAACACACACACATTTTTTAAAGTGACATTCATACATACAGAATACAACACAACACATCACATTTTGCAAAAAATGCACAAAAAAACAAAAAAAGATCATCAGATGTTGTTGTTTTTTTTATAAAATTTACTTTCAAAAAATTCACAACACACTTATATATAGTGTTTTAAACATCAAACACACATTTATGTAACAGCAGCCCAAAAAAGATGATTTTTTAGAACATTTTGTGCTGTTGATGTTGTTATATTTACAAAAAATGTGCTATTGTTGCTACTGTTATATTTAAAGCATTTTAGATGTGTACTGTTGTTGTTATATTTATAGCACATTCATACATACACAATGCAACACAACATTCATACATACACACACTCATTTATACTACAACACACAACACATTCATCATTCATACACAACACAACTAAACACACACAAATATTAACCCCCCCCCCCCCACACACATACACACACATTCATACACACATCTGCTGTTTCAGTCAACACGTCAAACACACATCTGATGCTGCTGTTTCAATAAAAACGTCACAACACAGCATAACACAACACAAAAACACACACATTTTTGCAAAAATTTGCACAAAAAAACAAAAACAGATCATCAGATGTTGCTGCTGTTTTTTATAGAATTTACTTTCAAAAAATCACAACACACTTATAAACACACACATTTATGTAACAGCAGCCTAAAAAAGATTATTTTTTAGAACACTTTGTGCTGCTGTTGCTACTGTTAAAAAAACACAACAAATCACATTCATCTATATTTATCTATACTACATAACAAACCACTTTCATACACATTCAAATTGTTGCTGTTAATAACACATACAACACACCCATACTTAAAACACTTTCATTCCTTTCAGATCATAAGTTCGATTAATTACCAAATAGGTGACGTGCCAAACCCTCAAGACACGCTTTTAGATCGTGTACAACATATGAGGTTCCATCCATGCTAGAATCGTTCCAATCACTTGGACTGAACACTATAATTGCTTCCATCTGCACATTCTCAGACAAAGATAATAATCTGCATAACTAAGCGATTAAAGCTACGAATGTAGGCGGAGGTTTGAGACAAAGATAATAACCTGCACATTCATCACGTTTGTATATACCGAGCTTCATTTAGGGTTTAGGTCTGGTGGTGAACATTCATGAGAGGCAGCAGCGGTAGGGTTTGGTGGTGAACAATGCTTCAATCGACAGCTCGAGCCTCATTTAGGGGTTTGAAAGTCTGATGCTTTAAGATTTGTGAACATTCAGATGAGGAAGCGTCGGAGGTGAGAAAGCAATGAGTGATCGGAGCATGTTAAAGAGATGAGAGATGACTGACTGAAGCTGGAAGAAGCAGATGAAGAGGGAGGCGAAGCAGATGAAGATGAGGAGGGAGGCGGTTGAATGAAAACCCTAGAAACATGAAATGAGTTGTGTTACGTTTTTATAGTGTTGAAAAATTTAAGGAAATTGTTAAATTACTGTTTTGTCCTTCTAATTCTCTTAATAATGTAGTATAGATAGGTCGCATATATACATACATTTACTGTTACACACTACAAACATTACGTATCGAAATCGCACACATTCAAAGCTATACACACACACACACCGTATCTCTCTCTCTCTCTATATATATATATTTATATACGTACACGAACTGACTTGTACCCAAACCGTAACCCGTAACGAAATTGAAATGAACCGAAACTGTAACACGAGTTATCGAAACTTACCAGAAAGTTTACGCGGTGTTTCGCCGGTGTTCAAAGAGTTCACCAGATGTCGTCGGTGGTGGTAACAACATTCGGTAGTTGTTGCAGTTGCTGTGACGGTGGTGCTGGATGGTGAAAGTGAACAACGACAGAACTTGACGCTATGATGATGTGTTGCGGTGCTTGTGGCGGTCGCCAACGGTTGTGTAGGTGACGGAACGGTGGCCGGAAGTGGTTAAAGTGGTCAGAGACGAGGTGCGGCGGTGACGACGGGCTTAAGGTTTATGATGTAGGGATGGGTTGGGTTATATAATAGTTGAATTTGCATTTTGGTCCTTACACTCTTTTTCTTGTATTTATTTCAAACTCTTTCGGAATTACAAATTTTTCCTTGAGATTTGATGTTTATTTATTTCATCCATAGTTCAATTACGAATCGAACTTCAGATTGTGTAACGAACAATAGAGCGGGAACTTTAGATTCCACGCAATTATTATTTTATTAGTTTCTAGCGAACGAACACACGTGATAATAAATGCACTCAATTAATCCTAATTAAATGCAACACGTGTGAAAGTTAAAATAACCAAGTTTGAGTTAACAACGTTAACCTGAAAATACCGGGTGTCCCATCATCCTCCTGTTAAAAGAATTTTCGTCCCGAAAGTTGGATAAATTTGTGGCTAGCTAACCCACTGATAGTTTGACCCACTAACGCCTAATGGCCCGTTCACCGACTTTAGTACTTGGTCCCTCTTTTTATATGTACCATCGTTTTTAAGATGTAGCTCACAAGAATGCAACAAATGCAATTCTTCCCATTTGCTTGCAAGGCTTTCTTTTAGATATAGCTCCTTTTTAGGTCCAATTAACATTCTCTAGCTTCACTGTTATTATTAAGTTTTACATACTGTATCTGTCACACCCACGACCTGCGGAAACTCAAGGGCATGGCATCATGGAATGCTATAAACACATGGTATAAGAGAAGAGAATATTACATTACCAATTAATCATACATAACATCCAAAATGGTTACAATGTATTAGGGTGCATATTTAAAAGATTATAACATATTTGCCTAGCCAATCCTATGAATATGCTTCACAATCTTTCTATGTGCCCTAGCATGCCATTTCCAATATTTCTACACTTACTTTGATTTGTTGCCTGAAAAACATGTTAGAAAACGGGTCAACATAAAGTTGGTGAGCTCATAGAGTTTAAAGACTCGATAAATGATAAGTTGTTAAATTTTGAGTAATGATCAGTAATAAGTGATTAATCCATGATGTGATTATGTAAAAGTAACACATAGCCGGTTGATAATTACTACCATGAGCCCACAATCCTCGACCAAATAATACGTATATGTATAAGAATAAGACCTTATGCAAATACCTATCACGAATATTTGCAAGTAAATAAACATGGAAATAATCATTCAACATTTGTTGACCGTGGATTTACGTGTTCCAATCAATCGGGATAATGAGGGTTCTAAATCCCGATTGTACTATCCATATTAATCCATAGGCTATATCAAGTAGCTAAGAGGTTGTGTTCGAGTAGAACAAGGTCTTAAAAGGTATGATATTTTGTATCATGTAATACATTATCGGATTATAAGTGCACATACATAAAGCAACATGATTCATAA
Organism: Tagetes erecta; assembly: GCA_030867185.1. NCBI lineage: Eukaryota > Viridiplantae > Streptophyta > Magnoliopsida > Asterales > Asteraceae > Tagetes > Tagetes erecta. The sequence goes on from CM061488.1 coordinate 65,962,112, forward strand.
GAAGAAGGTATAAGTAACATGTTTCTCCCCTGAGTAAGTAAAAAGGGGCTACAAGAACTCACTGTTGATTAGTAGGAAACTCTAAGCAAATGATTTAAGTGGGTGGTAACGAAAACGTCCTACGGATGATAAGAGTTCGTCACATGGTTATTATCCATGTTTGTAAGTTAGACTAAGCCTCAAGCCGTCATCTAAATTGGTAATTCTTTTAGTTGTATTTTGGGTTGCATTTGATGTTTAAGGTTTTATGAATTTTCACAAAACATTAGTGATTTAAGTGGAGATGGTGAGAGCAGCCATATGTATAATTATTCAAAGTATAAGTTTTATATAATTTATGAGTTTTATTACATGTGCCACTTTTGACATCGAATGAAACTTTTCATTGAATGAAACTTTTAAGGCATTTTGTCTCAAATACATTTTAAGGCATTGAATGAAACTTTTCATTTTTTTTATTTTGAGTTTAAAAGTAAGTTCGTGAAGAGTGGCTGATGAATGTTTTAATAACATAGTGTCAAAACAACTAAGATGGCGGCAGTATCAAATAGTTTTGAAAATGTTCCAACATTAAATAAAAAAATTTCTACTTAAAGTATCAATATGTTAAGGTGTATAAAGTGGTTTTTTTTTAAATCAAATTTTATTAAACGGTTTGAGACATAAATGGTTTAAATTAGGTATATTAGTTTTCACTGGTTCCAACTATCACATTTTGTCTTCTATCGATCCCAACTATTGATTGGTTGTCAACAGTCCCAACTTTTATCACTTTGGCAACCAATGGTCCATCGTTAATTTTTTTTAACGCCGTTAAGTTTTTTTCAAATTCAAGACCAATGTTTTAGGCCTTTTGATCGGAAGGATAATACGAGTCGATTGATGTAAAAGTTTTCTCGAAAAGGCTCTCTGAACGATAAAAAATTTACATATTGAAGCACTGTTAGGTTTAAACACCCGATTGAAGCACTATTTCATTGTTCGGAGCGCCGTTTCAAGGTAACTTTTCCATCAATCGACTTGCATTATCCTTCCGATCAAAAGGCTTAAAATATCGGTATTGAATTTGGAAAAAACTTAACGGAGTTAAAAAAAATTAACGACGGACCGGTGGTTACCAAAGTGATAAAACTTGGGACTGTTGACAACCAATTCAATAGTTGGGACCGGTAGAAGACAAAGGGTAATAGCTGGGACTAGTAAAAACCAATATACCTTTAAATTATTAAATACTTGAAGTACGTCGAGCGGTTTAAACGTCTAATTGTCTTAAGTAGTTGCCACACATGAAATGGTTTGAAACATTTAATAGTTGGAAATAGTTGGAAAATATCAAATTTTGAAACGTTTAATAATCTTAAGAGCTTTAAATGATTAGAAATGGTTAATAGTTTGAAATATTTGAAGACGCCGAATTGTTTGAAACATTTAATGGTTTAAAATACTTGGAGATAGTCAAGTGCTTTGAAACCTTTTAATAGTTTTAAAAAGTTAAAGAACATCATAATTTGAAACGTTAACTAGTTTTGAAGTAGTTGAAGAACATCAAATGGTTTGAAACTTTTAATGGCTAGAAATAGTTAAGGAATATCAAAACCTGTTTTGGGAATATTTAATAGTTTAAAATAACTGAAGAGCATTAAATGATTTGAAATGGTTAATAACTTGAAATATTGAAGACGCCAAATAGTTTAAAACATTAATTCAATGGTGTGAAATAGTTGAAGAACGTCAAGTATATTGTTGATTTAAAAGATTTTTCTAGGGAATCCTTATAATTCTAGAATCAAGCTGTAACGTTTGTTTTAAAATATAATGGTCCCTAGTAAGAGGTCGTAGCTTCTAGAACATAGTTTAAGGAATGTTGACATGTATCAGAAGCTTTTTGAAATTTGTAAAAGAGTCTTAAAGTGACTTTAATTGAAGGGTTTTGAATAGGGGTGTTCAAAAAGCTCGCGGCTCGAGGCTTGCTCGAAGCTCGCTCGAAAATAGCTTGAGAAAAGCTCGGCTCGAAAAAAGCTCGGTTGTAAACGAGCTGGCTCGACTCGACTCCAATTGATTCAAGCCGAGCTCGAGCTAGGCCTGGCTCGACTCGTGAGCTCGCGAGCCAACTCGAAATATACTTTTTATATATAAATTAGTTTTAGTAAAATGTATTAAGTTTAAAAAATAGGTAGGAGATGATTAAAATGTTAAAACTTTTAAATTAATTAATTCACAACATATAAAAATATGAAACAAAAACATAAATTATACATATAAGTATGTTAATTCTTTATGTTTTATTTATTATTAAAACATAAAAAATTTAAGAAATTAAAAAACAAGCTAACGAGTTGGCTCGAGCTTTTAACGAGCCGAGCTCGAGCTCAACTTTTCAGCTTGATAAGAAAAACGAGCCGAGCCGAGCTGGGTCGTTTAATATCGAGCTCGAGCTCGAGCCCAGCCTAGCTCGGCTCGATAACAGCCCTAGTTTTGACTGATTAAACTAGAAGAAATTATTGTTGTTAGGGAGATCATTATTGTTGGAGTTGGAGGTCATAGTGTAGCAGTAATGAAACTTTATTATTAATGCCGAATATACCTCTACTCTTAACTATATGTCATTGTAGATGGACTTTAATTTTTTTATGTCACCTAAGGGTGATTGTAATTTATAGGTCGTCCAATGACGGATATTTATAAATATGTAACCTAAACGTGGGCTTTATCTCATTGTGTCATTCATATATGAGTTTTCTGTTGATAGAAGTTGTGTTGTTTAGCTATTTATTGTTGTGTTTTGGATTTAGTTTCACGCATCAGGGTTCTGCCAGGTTTCTCGTGTACATGTAAATTTACCATTACATTGCGCACATGTAATCATAAATTTACCTTACACAATCTTCTTAGCATCTCCCGTCACGTGCATTAAGTATAGGGTATGTATAAGATAAGCTCGGATGTTTGTAATAAGTCTAAAGTGAATTTGTTGTAACTATGGCATATGTATACTATAAGTATATGATTAGGTTTAGATGCTTATAGGGGAAGCATAGGTTAACCATACTATAAGTATGAGAAAAGTATAAGGTAAGACTACTATAATCATAATGCAGGCATATGGTAAGTATGAGACATTATATTGAAAGAAAATAGATAACATTTTATAGAACGTAACTAGGCGCACACTGTGACATGGTATAACATGTAAATGGTCACACAATGCGTGACATATTATAGCACGTAATTTGTTAGAGAACATGTGGCATGTTATAGCACGTAATTGGTCACACAACGGCGACATGTTATAGTACACAACATAACCTATTTAGTCAATACATTATGTGATAACGAATAGGTTTTAGGAATAATTCAGTTCAGTTGTTGGGCCATGTTTATTAAGGTGTGTTCTATGTTGGTCCAATGTCATAATGAGGTGGGTAAATATTAGTTTCAAGTTTTGGTTCAAAGGTGTCTGTTCGTATTGTTTCAGAATGGAGTGTTAATGGTTTAAATATTTAGTTTCAAAATAGTTTTAATGATAACTTTTAATCAGTGTCGAGTGTTGGTTTAAAATTAATTCACGTGGATTGTTTAAAAACGGATTTTGTAGTTCAAATAGTTAGTGTTGAAGAAGTTGAATTCAAAATCCAAATCATATTTCAAAATATGGTTTGAAATAATTGTTAGTAGATTGGTTACAAAAGATGGTATTCATAGTTTAATACATAGTTATCAAAACAATTTAATGGTCGCTTTGAATCAGTAGCAAATATCAGCTAAAAATAATTGTCATTGATTATCTAAAAAGTTAGTATCCACAATTTAAGTAGTTTAGGTAAAAGTGTCAAGGTAATAAAAGTATTTCATAATAGTTCTAGGAATTAATAGCTTAATATTTCAAAGGGTCTAAGGTATTAAAAAGCTGTGAACAATTATGTCTTGGATACGGTAAAGTGAGCATTGTATAAGGCTATGGTGATAAATGAATTAAGTAAAGAGGCAGCGTGTAGGCTAAGATATATATATATACATACATGTAGTGATATATAATGAAATATATATGTTTCCCGTGTAGAGTTTGTTCATATTTTAATTACTTTCTATGCATTTTTAGTTAGAATTTGTATACTATTAGTTGGAATACTATTTTGCAGGTCTCGGAAATAATAATTGATAAATAGAGCAAGAAATGAAGCTAAACGAGCCACCACCGAGACTGGAATGCACCTGAACTGAAGCAAAACGAAACTAGTCGGGAAAAAAGGCCTGGTCACGCCACACGACCAGGAGATGCCAGCACATCACCCGACGCGGTGTGTATTTGTGGTGCGTTGATTTCTCCACCCCGTCGCGCAATTTGACAGAAAGTTTCGACGGGTTTGGCTTTTTTGGCTATCGAAACATCTTTTAACACAAACCCTAAGGAGTTACGTACGGAGAGCAGTTTTGGGAGATTTTCTAAGCTGAAGACGATATTTTTGCAGTGCTCATGGCTACGGGATCACGTTTCTGAAGTAAAGTAGTCAGTGGGATTGAAGAGTTTGCGGGTTCTATCATCCATATGTCTTTATCTTCGTTTCTTACTTTCCAACTATGAACTATTTTGATTGTCTTGTGTTCATTTGCTTTATGTTAGGCTAAACTAACTAGAATCACCTAGGTTGAATGATGAACCATTAGTTTGATTTTACTGTTATTTGGGATTTAGTTAAGTTATGGTTTTATGCTAAAGTAACTATTTATTGTTCTTTCAATTGATGCGTTTTATATGCTTGAATTGGTTTGGTTGATTGGTTTGTTTTATTAAACTATTGGTGAATGTCTTTCATATAATAGAGTTTAGTTGAGTCAAATGTTATATATTGTTTGCCTCTTGTGATTGATTTGCAATAAGATCATAAAAATGAATGCTTTAAACCAAACGAATACAAGTTTGTAGCTCTTCTAGTAGTCATGAGGTGATAAGGAAATTGGTAAGTCTTATTTGATAAATTGGCTAAACATAGTTCTTCGTGAGGAGTCTGTTGAGAGTTAATTGGTCAAGTTTGTTTACCAAATCAATTGATGTCTTTAAACTACCGTTGATGTCCAAACTATGAGGTATGGTGTCAAGTTAGATACTTTAACATAATTTGTTAGAGACTGTGAAGGAGCTCAACTTAACAAACTAGTTTTCTTAAGAACTTGTTAGGAATTTATAGGTGTCTTCTCGAAAAGGGTCGAGGGTCCTAGTCGGGATTCTAACAAATGATTATCATAAGATCCTAGTTCCATAACTTTTACAAGTTTCATTTAATTAATAGCTTTTGGGGATTCTAGCCTAGGTGATTTTACCCATCATCATCTGATAAAACATTTCCAAACTATCTTTTGTTCAAATTTCTTTAATTTTATAATTAAGTTTAATTTTAGTTTAGCTTAGTTAAACCCCCATTTTGTAACATTATAATTTATAAAGGTTGTGTCTTTAATTGAGTCTTGTTTGCTAGTTTAACGTGATTAAAAGAGTCTTTTAGGTTTGATAACTGAACTTACTTAGCTTTAGTAGAGTCAATTGGTACACTTGTTGATTTTAGTTGAGTTTTAGAAATCTAGATTTATTACTAGTGTCTAGATTAGTTTGATTTTGTTTATTTAGAACATAACTACTTTTTACACATCAAGTTTTTTGCGTCGTTTCCGGGGACTCTTGGCGATTGTGTTATTAGCTTTTGATAGACTTAATTGCTACATATGTGCTATTTGTTAGTTATACTGTGTCATAGGATTCTAAATTTTGCATTTTTAAATTATTTATTACATTTTGTTTTACGTATTTCAATTTTTGTTTCAAACTCTTAAGTGAGGTCTACTCACTTTGTTCCGTGTTCCCTTTTTCAGGTTTATGCCACATCTTAAATCACACGAACAACAACCGAAGAATCGTGGAACCACCTCGGTAAATATTGAGACAAGCTCATCTTCAGAATCAGAGGAAGACTCGCAGCTTCTAGAAGGTAAGCCCCTCAATTTCGACTTTACACCTTTTCCTACACACACCACTCCCCCTTTAGTTCAACACCTAGCAGTCCTAGGAGCATCCACATGGTAAACAACCAAACTGTGCACCCGGTCACATCTCTAGTCTATCACGAATCGTGGGCACTTTTATTCTCCAGGGTGCATCAACTGATGTCATTTTCCTTCTTTTTCCCTTCTCACTAGCGGGGCGACATATCACTTGGCTCGACTTGCAAGCAGCTGGCACGTTTACCATGTGGGAAGCACTTCGTTATGCCTTCTTCAACAAGTACTTTCCACCTGCTAAGGCAGACCACCTTCGTGAACAGATCCACTAGTTCTGAATGAAACTTGATGAGCCCTAATAATAGGCTTGGGAGCAACTCCAAACTTGTTATCTCGCTGCTACCAGCATGGCCTCACACCTTAGGCCTTAGTAGAAAAATTCTATAATGGGTTGTTAACCTATGAGACTAGGGCTAGGTTTGACACTTCAACGGGGGGGTCATCTGATGGGTAAAAGAAATATGGATCAATGTAATGAGATTTTTGAAAGTTTTGCTCAATCTAAGTTCGAGCAAAAGATCTGTCAACAAGAATTCTACTCATGTCACTAGTACACCCTCATCCACTCAAGGTGTGCATCATGTAACCATGGAAACTAGTGTTGTTGCTACTCTCGAGAATCTTACCCGAGAGATGTAAGATCTAAAAGCCAAAGTAGATAAATGTGAGCTGTGTAGGGGTGGGCATAACACTCTAGAGTGTCCAATGATGAATTAGGAACATGTTCTAAAACTCATATAAGAGCTCTAATAACAATCCTAATTGGCGTCTTCTGGTGCACCACTGGTTTCCAATCCAAATGTAATTCTAATCGGGGGCAGAGTCAGTTTTCAGGTAGTAATCAAAGTGGGCAAGGGTCAAGTAGTGGGCTAGATCGAATAGAAGAGTTTCTATCACAGTTAGTCGTTAAGGACCAAGTCACCCAGAAATATTTGGAATGGACACATGTCTTGATGAAGATGACTTTCGTGGACCATGCCATTCTGTTTATTTTCTGAACTCGTTTATTTCTGGCTTGGAAACATGTCTTGATTACATCTATGGGACCGATTTAGTTAGAATGGTTGCCGATGAGGTAGAAGAAGAAGAAGAAGAGTTGGATGAGATTCCATTTGAGAAAGAGAGTCATCAGACCGAGACAGTTGTTCCTTTATAACTTGAGTTCCTTCCTTCCCATTTAGAGTATGCTTACCTAGGAGAAAGGTCTATTTTACCTGGCATAGTCTCATCTAACTTAAGTGAGGAGGAGAAGTCCATGTTGTTGGAGGTGTTGAAAGCAAATAAGAATGCCATAGCTTGGAGGTTGTCTGATATTCACGGCATAAGCCCCGCCTTCTGCACGCACCAGATTTTAATGGAGAATGAGTATAAACCGGGGGTGCAACCGCAAAGGCGTCTGCACCCGAATATGCAGGAAGTGGTGATAAAAGAAGTGTTGAAGTTACTGGACGCCGGGATGATCTATCTCATATGTATGGAGATAGGGCAAAGAATTTTTATTATTTTGATGTAGACTAGTGTTAGATGATTTTATTTTATTTGTTAAACTAATATGGGTAAAAGGATGGGTTTTGGATCACCCATGGATTACCTAGATGATCCATGAATCCCTTTTAATTCTAGATTGAAAAATAACAAGAAAAGCCCTTTCCCAATTATTTTATAAAAACCTTTCTTTTATAAGATCTGTTGAATATGATAAAATGTGATTTCACGAATGTTCATGAAAATTAACATGTAAGTCACACAACATATAAATTCACTTAATTGGTATTTATTAGTTGCTCGGGATTATTATTATTTTATTAAATCACCAATGTTTGGGTATTAACTCGTGTGATGCATACTTATTCGGATTACCGTTACATGTAACTATTTGTATAACAAGTAGCACATTTAACCAACTAATTAAATGTAGAGTATAATTTCATTAACGAGATTAAGTTAACGGAGTTAATATAAAATTGTCGGATGTTACACTTTAGTTAATACTCGATCCTTTGATATCTGAATAACAACTTCAAGCTTATTGATCTAAATTCTTGAAAAATTCTAAATATAAATCGTCCATTATAAATGGAGGATTCCAAAATATTTAAAATTTCATCGAACCCAAGATGAACCGGACCATTTGAAATCCTGCATAGGATTGGTCTAATATTTCTCGTGTCTCCAACCTAATGAAGTGCATGCCTAGAGAGACACTCGTCATTCCATTCAATATAATATAAAGTGATGTACAATTACGTTTCTTCGAGAAACTAGTTAAAATTGTGGACCAAGAATCCAAAACACTAAACATAGTAAAAATTCTTATTTCTCTCTCCGTCCTATATTAGTTGTCATGGGACTCAAAGCACAAAGTTTAAAAAATATATTTAATTATTATACTTTTCTAACTATTAAATGACAATAATGTCTTTACTTAAAATTAATGACATCTTTTATGTCAATAATAATTAGGGGCAAAACTGAAAATTACACTTATACTTTCAGAATTGACATTTAAATTGAGACAACAATAAATAGAAGGAAAATTGGATTTAAATAATTCAATCTTTTAACTATTGACGCACAGTAATCCCACATTTTAAAATTGTTCACACTGATCCCAACTTTCATCCTACTTTTTGATAGCGGTCCCCATTAATTTTTTTAACAAAGTTAGTTTTGACTGGTGTGGACATTGTGACGTTTTTAAATGATGGTGGCATTCTTTTTTTCTTTATAAAAAAACCAACCATAATAGGCCCCTTTTAAACCAAGAGATCAAACACAATTACCTCTTTCTTCTTCATTTGCAATTCTGCATCCATCGAACACCCAAAGGTCCAACCTCAACCATTAATCAATCGATTCACCATTGCATGTTTGATTCCAGTTTTAACTTGATTTCGATTCATCAATTGCAATCACTATAACCTCTCCATCAATCTATTGCAGATTTGGTTCATTTTAAGTGTATTTGTAATTGTGATCATAACTTAATTCGAAGTCAAAGTGTCAACACCCATGTTTTCAAAAGCATGAACCAATTACAGATTTTACTTGGTTGACATATATATTAAAAGATTTTAATTTAAAATCCACAAACATATATGACGCAACCACTGCACCATATTTGTAGTCCCTGTTTTGACTATTATTTGCGTCCATTGACAACCAATTATAAAATGTTTAAAGTGGATCATGTTTAAAGTCTACTTAAACATATACGAGGCTACTGTAAATTGTAATTGCCCAACACCTACTGTAGATTTGACTTTTACGGATGCAATCACCGATGACCAAAGCATATAAAAAAAACCACCTATTTAGAACTAGGGCATCGGTTTTGGTTTGATGTTCTTCAGATTCGACAAAGGATTTGATCGATTTTAGGCTATTAGGGGTGCGGTTTTATTTAAGAATTAAAAAAATACAATGCCACATCATTCAAAAAATACATGTCATAAGGTCTACGTCAACCCAAAACTAACCGTGTTAAAAAAACTTAACGAAGGGATCGCTACCAAAAAATAGGATGAAGTTAGGATCGGTGTGAGTAATTTTAAAAGGTGGGATTATTATACGCCAATAGTTAAAAGGTTGGATTGTACAAATCCAATATTCCTAAATAGAAAGATGGACATTTAAAATTGAACAGATGGAGTATTAAAATTCGTTGAAATTTAAAGAGTGAATCAAAGTTCACATAAGAATATAGAAAATCTAATATTCTACAAACATCCTTTATAAAAAACCAACCCAATAAGAATTTACGTCCCAATAACTGAATTTACGTCCCATACAGAATGTGTCCAATTATTGGGACGTAAATTCTTTCAACAAAAGGATAATGTAACAAACGACATTTTTAGAGTAACTCCGTTAATTCAACTCTCTGAAACTCGGTTAGTTCTAGTAATTTAAAAATAATGGTATGTGTATTACACATAGTCAAAATATATTATTTATGTGTTAACTAATATACTTTAATAATTTGAGGAATTATTTGGGTCACAATGAGTGACATTTACCCAAAAGTAGTTTGGGGAATTACTAGTTTACATGACTCGCAATAATTACCATGAGTTAACGTGGATGATTTTAATAAACACATTATTTGGCTATTGTTAGATATATGTATAAATAAATAATGTACTTAATGACGTTAAAATATATATTTAAATATGTACACACCGATAAAGTATAGTTACCGAATTTATACAAGTAGTTAGATTCTATCAAAATAACAGTCTGATAAATAACAATAATCGATAATCATATTTTAACTAATACAAAGACCCTAACCACACATATGATAAAAATTATCATATTGTTAGAAACTGATGAGATGTGTGAACAATTAGGATTATATTGGTGAGCACATGCACGTAATAGCAGCTCTTAACCTTTACACTTAATGATACTTGTAAGAGAAATAAGGTGAGTTTCGTGGTCCATCTTCTTAAACATTTTTAGAAGGAAAACGTACTCATTTTATTAAACTTTATGATGGTTTATTATTTAGGACATTGTTTTTACCCAACTATCTGATTTACACAACCATTAATTCTGGATGAACCAATAGATCGTATGGGTAGTACTACTTGGGTAATCCCCCACCCATAGTGCCCTATGTAAAGAAAACCAACTCTAAGACCCACAAGGTTTTGAGACCTACGTGGTTGGTGCGTGTATAAAGTCGCACATGTGGATACATTTGTGATAGTTATTAGGTGTTAATATTTTGAACTCAATTCATATTAGATGAGGGTTGTGTGGCCGAGTATAGGTTTTGTTGTGGACTTATTTAATTGACATCATAGTAGTTAAATTCACTTTTATTTTTCAACGTGCGAACTCATCAACTTTATAGTTGACATTTTTAGTATGTTTTCAGATGTAGTCTTTGAAAAGTTGAAAGTAATAATTGAAATAGAGTTTGCTATTGCTTTGACGGTATATTTTAGAAGACTTGAGATGAGCTTAGAATTCATAGACGTGGAAGCTACAAGAGAAGCTACATTGTATATAATTTAATGAAATCCCATTATCTAGTCGAACAAATGTATTAAAGTAAACCGTTAATGAATAATAGTGTTTTCGTTGCTTTAATTATCAAACACTGATCATTACGTCTAGTCCCTGGCTCCTGTTGTGACAAGAGGTGAGTCAACCGGCCAAACAAAAGTCTCGTTAAACAGAGAGAAAACAAACACAAATGGTGTTTTAACCCATGGTGTTTTAAGCAGATAGAAAAACCACCATAAATATTGTCAGGGGAATGAATACGTGGCGTGGCACTGTGGCCACAACCCATATGTCCACAAACACCATATTATATGTGTACATAGGAAAAGATTCTAGCACAACACTTAGTTTTGTCACCTACAAACACAACAAAACATTTGCATTGTGTCAAAAGTCTAAATCATTGGTTATTAATAATAGACTAAAGTTGAAAATAATAAAACATTTGTCTCTAAAGTCTAAATCATAAAAACTAACTATTTATCAAGGCTCCAAATTAATAATGTACAATATTATAATTAAATGAGTTTATATAAATATAAATATATAAAGTAATGAGACTCATGACATGCGTCATAATAAATATAAATAAACAATTATGAAATTATCATAGTGCCCTTATATTTATTACTAGGTTAGATTGTTGGTCCTGGTAATCAATGGATCCGTGCTATGATACTGTAGATCTGATTACAATCAATTGATACCACTAGATCTAGCAATCAATTGATTGTAATTGATGATCAAACTCACACAAACCATGAAAACCCATTAAGAATGGTTTAATTAAGAAGGTTATTAGATGAAGATGGATTAGATAATTGCAACAAAGATATATCAGATTCAATTCCTTGCAAACACACAGTGAGATTCGTACTCAATATCAAATGTAAATTGTATTCCAATAAGTTCCCAAGAGTTGTGAACAAAATTCCCTAACAAGACTATATATACAGATCGTAGTGTCACAGGCAGTGTTGCAGACGACACTGCCTGATCGCTAAGCATAGACAGGCTGCATGTGACACTATAGTGTCGCATGCAGTGTCGCATGAACAAGCACAAATAACACTAAAACTAAGGCTAAACTAACTATTACAGTGGAAACAAAATACGACTAAACTATTACAAGATAAACAAAATACACATAACAACAAGGTGAAGTACCACCCTACATGTGGTCAACAAATTTCCCCCTAGGGAGGTACTTCACCTGTTGGGTCTCCCTTTTCAGCTCCAACTTTAGCAGCACCGAACATCTTCGTCAATTCCCGTACTTCTTCATTCAGATCTGTCTTCTTCAGTATCTTCTCAGCAAGCTCCTTTACCTCCGTTCTAATCCCACGAGCTCTGTTAGCCACACGCTCAAACAGAGCGGCTTCTTTCTGTGTTTCAGCTCCAGCTCCAAACCTGATCGGGTTTTCACATAAGATATCATCATCCGAAAAACCAAAAACCTCCATTGGGTCAAACATCCTCCACTCAGTTCCATCTTTTATACGTACGGCCGCCTCCCCCGTCTGATTATCATAGAACCATTTCTCAAATTCCTGCAGTCTCGACGAGCTAGGGTCTGGAACTCTCAATCTCAACACCGTCTTGATCGGGTTCATCTTCAACACGATTTTCCCTTTTCCGGTAACCCAATCTAAATCTTTCTTTGATCTCTTGCACTCCAACTTGTTGTACCCAAAACTAACAAAATTGTCTTTCAGTCCCGCCTGGATTTCCACCTCCAAAAGTTTTGCACGATCATTTTGATCTGCATTAATCAGTGGGAGAACCGCCAAACGCCTCAAATCCCATTTAGGGAAGGTTTTGAAGTGTTTGCGGTTACTGATATAGCTGATCCCTCCCCCTCTTCTTTTTATCATAAACTTCTGAAGCTCCATACTGTACTTCTAGCTAAATATTTTATTATCCGTGTCTTTGGGGGTAGGGGCATCCAAGTTCTGAAATAAAGGCGTGACTGTTGGTCCATAATGATCGTGATTTCAGTGCTATATTGACTTGTTTAACAACAAACACTCTTGACTTGAACAAACAAAGTGTATAATAACAACAAACCAAATAATGAGATAAAATCACACAACCGGAGGTATAAAAGCTACAAAGATGAATGATATAAGTTCCTAGCACCTCCAGAGAACAATTACACAACACAATCAGTAAGATCAGGTTTTGGTTAAAGATGTGCAAAAGTTACATTTCTTGAAGATAAGGTTACAATATATATCAGTCTTAGGTTCGCTAATAGATTCGCTGTAGCGAATCTATCTAGCGAACCAACCACATAGGTTCGCTGGGCACAAACAGGTTCGCCCAGTCGACACCATCATAATCACTAAACTATGCTACGGGCGAATCTATAGATTCGCCCGTAGGTTCGCTAGTACAAAAGCTTACAAATTACATACAAAACACATACAAAATACATAACACCGACAAGCCGGTGAGTCCAACCTATGCATGTGACTATCAGTGACATATTCAGGTTCATCCACCTTCTTGAACCAATCTGATTTATCTAGTTCGAATACGTCACCCTCTGCTCGGCTCCTCTGAGCCACATAAACCATTTCCTTTTCGTCAACTTCATAGAATTCGGGCTCTGAATCATAATCTATTAATTGCTCCTCTTCCACTTCTTCATCAACTAACTTCAGTTCGGCCCCCTTTGTTTCCTCGGCTACCACCTCATCTCCCACCAAATCAGCATCAACATCGAAGCAGAAATCATCAGTAATTTCTGCTTCTTTACCAGTATCGCTCGCACCTGCACCGCTGAAGCCAGCAAAATCTTTTCGGCTCTTACTTGTCTGTACCATTTCCTTCAAGGTAGGGTACTTCCCAGTGCTCACCATCTTGTTAATTTCTTCTTCAGTTTCAGTATTCCCAATCTTTACGCCTTTCTTAACCTCATTCAACTCCACAAGTAGTTTCTTGATAATAACTTGCTGATCCAGTACAATCTTCCTCAAATCCTCCATCTCTGATTCACGGTGCCTCTCCCTTTCCTCAGAGTTTATCAGTTTTTGTCTTTATCATACTCAGCTCATTAGCGAGCGATGTATTCAACCCACGAATCACATCCTCGTCTAATCCCGCAAACCCCTTCTTTTCTGGCTTTTTCATGAATGATTTTGGCACAACATCAGACACCTCAGGCAGCTTTCCTTTTGCCTTTTTGATTATGACATCAGTATCAGAATCATCAGCAACTTTTCGTTTCTTCTTTCCCTTTAATTTGAAAATCTCAGCTTCAATCTCATCAATTTGTTCTTCAAGCGGAACCGACCTCTTTCCCACGAACTTCTTTCTCTTCTTAATATCTTCTTTGATTTTATCTCTAAGCTCCTCAAACCTCTTCTCCTCAGAAATATTCAGTTTCTCAATATAATCCCACCTTTCGTCCGTATACATATTTCGGAAAAGATATGTTATCTTTCCCAAAATATCGTGTCGGGGTGCGGAGCAATCAGCGAAGATCCTAACATTCATCTTTGTCAGTAACAGGGGATCACTCAACTTCTGTAAACCCGGCTTCGGCTCATCAACAAATATCTGAATAAATCGTGGATATAGCAACCATTTGTCTCGCTTTTCGGCGAAGATATTTTCAATCACATACTCAAATATCATTTGTGGGATATTTGCCTTATCTCCCCTACACTGATTCAGCATTGCGCGCGACCATTCAAATTCGGTCCATCAGTACCCCCCTTTGTGTGATCCAGACACACTATCATCACGTGCGCAATAAATCTCCATTCCTTTGATAGAAACGATTTCTTGATCTCTCGGCGAGATAAGAAATCGGTTCCCTCATAACCCATCTCTAAAAAACCTTCGTGCACGTCCTCCAAACTCAATAACATTGTAGAGCCAACGTCACGTTCCATTCTCAGCATACGAGCAATCGAGTCAACAGATAGCACGATATCCTCCCCCATAACTCTTGCTCTGATCTCTGCTGGTTTTGCATTGAGGTTGTATGTTGCTGATTCCCAGAAATCTCTGACGTGCTATTGATCAATGATCAAATCCTTCGTGACAACATAGGAGATAGGGGACGCCTTTAGCCAGGATATTGCGTCACGAAAGCCAACAGACTTCGGGTCCTTATCATTGAGATAAGCGACCACGTTCGACCGCTTGTCGAACTTCATCGGCTGCGGAGGCTCTGGTTCCATATTTGTACCTGAAACACAAACCGGAAATTTGTTAGTTATAAAGAAAAATAAAGATAAAAAAATAATGCAAAATAAAATAAAATAGAATAAAATAATAAAAAAAATGCAGTGTCGCAAGAATGCGACATAGTAAAGTCGCGGAAGTGTCGCATGACCAATGACATTGTAGTGTCGCAGCAGCAAGTCATGTGCATCGACACTACAATGCCGCATCATCCCGAGCTTCCGACACTACCAACAAGGCATGGTCAGCATAACCTTGGTAGTGTCACAAGCTAAAGTTTGAACTTTCGTTCAATGTCGCAACAAGAACTAGTGTCGCATAAACCAGAAAAACCCAAAAGACAGATCAATCAAATCCAGATCAAAATGACACCAAAATCAAATCCATTGTAAACGAAGGTTCGAAACACGTAGATGAACAATTCTTACCGGTTGAAATTAGCAAAAACACCCAAAAATGATGTGAATGAGATAAGTGTGTGTTTTTAGGGTTTAGGGTCGTGTTTAGTGTCGTGGAATGAAAATCAGAGTAATGATCCACACGACCCACATTAGATGAATATTAACCACAGCGTAATGTCGCTGACCGACACTATAGTGTCGCAAAAGATATAGTGTCGCCAACCCGACACTATAGTGTCGCAAAAATTAATTTTTAGAAAATAATAAAAGTCAAATCTATTTAAAATTACAAATATTTTAAAATAATGTCAAGCCAGACTAATGAGATAAATTCGAGATATCGACCCATTTTAACAATGAAGCTTCTTAAGGAATCAAATCAGTATAATAGGATGAATCACGAAGAAAAACAGAAATGAGTGTCTGGCAATCATCCAGAGGAACAAAGATTTGCAAAGATTGTCAGTATGTTTGTCCACTTAAACCCATGCCGTGTTCCTTTTAACAAACAACCTGAGACAATCTTATCATGTTTTGGTTCGATTTGAAGAAGCTCTGGCAACTTGGTTTCCACAGACATTCAGCAAAGTAACTTGTTTTGACCTCAGGACATATTGAGTTTAGATGATTCAGCAAGATTCTTGTAATTGTAAGGAACATAGACCCAGATCAAGTGTTCGAGGTAAATGTATTTCGGGAGTGAAGTGGAGTGTAGGTTTGATATCAAGCAATTAACGTGATGTATGAACATTTTTGAGCTATGCTTTAAAAGGGTTTTACAGATGACCAGAGCTCCAGGTCTATACTGACGTATAACAGAGGAGATGATTATCTGTACGTGCTGATGAGAGCTTCAGGTCTATATTTACATATAACAGAGAAGATCATCACTCCAGGTCAATGCTTCCGCATAGCAGAGGAGATTAACACGAGAACAAAAAAATTCTGAAGAGCTAACGAGAAGCGTCATTCAGGGCTGCGGCTAGGGGTGATTTGGGAAAGAAATCAAGCACGAAACAAATACTCTCAGTCCATTTTTGTCAAAACTTATCACTTTGTGCAAGCCAAATGTCTGTGAAAATGCTCCTCATCACCGAGTTCTTCTTGAATTTTAATTTGATCACAGAATTGATGTCTAATAGTATTCAAGCTGAGCCTAGTGACACATCAGTGAAAATCTTTTTCCTCCTTATGACGACATCAACTCATATTTGAATTCCTGCAAGAAACAAACATATATAACATGAGATGAAGCATAATTATGAAATTTGTAGTATTTACTCCCCCAAAACTTTCAGTTTCGTAAAACTGATATTTTTCACAAATTTAAGATCATTTTAGATCAAACACAGAAGAATGGCCGACATTATTAGAAAATATAAGTAAGAAAAACAGATTTTTTTTTATCAACGAAAGAATTAAAAGGAAATTAGACCAAGTATTTTGATTAATTCATAAAAACAAGGTTTATCAAATGTTTTAGTGAACAAATCAGCCTTTTGATTTTTGGTGTCGATCGATATGATATTGATAAACCCTTTTTCCTGTGCATCCCGGATGGCATGAATGCGAGTTTCGATGTGCTTTGTTCGGGTGTGATGAACCGGATTCTTGGTAATTCCAATGGCTGCCTCATCATCGCAAAAAATCGGAGTATGCAAGAAATTGATGCCATAATCAATCATCTGATGTTGTATCCATAAAACTTGACAGCAACAACTGGAGGCAGCAATGTATTCAGCTTCGCCCGTAGATAGAGAAACGGTGGTCTGTTTCTTGCTCTGCCGTGATACTAAACACTCCCCCAGATACTGACAACCACCAGAAACTGATTTCCGATCGAGTTTGCAGCCGCCATAGTCGCTATCAGTATATGCATGAAGATCAAAGCTCCCCCCTTTTGGATACCATAAGCCGAGACGCGGAGTTCCCTTTAGATAACGAAAGATACGCTTCACGGATTTTTCATGTGACTCCTTTGGATTGGATTGATACCTTGAACAGTAACCAACAACAAAAGCTATGTCTGGACGACTTGCAGTTAAGTACATTAATGATCCAATCATCAATCTGTAGCGGTGAGCATCAACGGACTTCCCGGATTCGTCAGGAGTGAGACACGTTTGTGCAGTGAATGGAGATAGTTCAGAAGAGTTGTCGTCCATCTTGTATTTTACCAAAATCTCCTAAATATATTTCTCCTGGTGAATAAGAATGCCATCAGGTTTTTGTACAACCTGTAATCCGAGAAAGAAGCACATCTTGCACATCATGCTCATCTCAAATCTTTCCTTCATTACCTCCTCAAATTCTCTGCACATATCTTCATTTGACGAACCGAAGATGATATCATCTACATACACTTGCACTAAAAGAATATCGTCATCAATCACTTTCTTGAACAGTGTCATGTCAATCGACCCTCTTGTAAATCCTTGCTCAACAGGTATTGTGTTAGCGTTTCATACCAGATCCGAGGAGCTTGATGTAATCCGTACAGTGATTTGTCCAACTTGTAGACTTTTTCAGGGAAATCCAGATCCTCAAAACCTGGTGGTTGGCAAACATATATCTCTTCGTGGATATCTCCATATAAGAATGCGGACTTTACATCCATTTGATAAACCTTGATGTTTTTGTGTGCGGCATGTGCAAGGAAGATTCGGATGGCTTCAATTCTGGCAACCGGAGCAAAGACATCAGTGTAATCAATGCCTTCCTCTTGTGCGAAACCTTGAACCACCAGTCGAGATTTATTACGAACAACCACCCCTCTGTCATCAAGTTTGTTTTTATATACCCATTTCGTTCCGATTGGATATTTGTTTAGTGGGAGGTCGACTAGTTCCCAGACTTTGAGCTTTCGAAATTGTTGAAGTTCTAATTGCATTGATTCCACCCATCTCGGATCTTGCAATGCCATATTGATATTTTTGGGAACAGTCTGAGACAGAAAGCAGGAGAACAAACACTCATTGATCAAACCTGATTGACGACGCGTGCGAACTCCATCTGAAATAGATCCAATGACTAAGTCATGGGGATTATCCTTTAGCTCCTTATAGAAAGAATTCGAAGTGACGATATTTGAAGGTGATGATGTAGATGAATCGTAAGGTATATCAGTAACAGAAGAAACCAGAGGATGAATAATAGGTGATGGGGGAGATGGTGATGATGGTATACGGTCAGCAATAATAACAACATCAGGTAATGGTGATGGTTGTTGAGGGAATATTGGAGAAGATGGGAAAATGATGGGATCAGGTATGGGATCAGGGTGTATGGAAATGATCTCATCTTCTTCAAGAAACAGTGGTAAATTGAATGAATTAAACACAGTTGTGGCATCATAAAACCATGAGGGTTCAGAGCCGGTATCAACCACATTCGATTCTTGCCAGTCAACATAGAATGATTCCTGAACAATCTTGGTACGCATATTGTAAACATGATAAGCTTTCTGAGAAGAAGAATATCCAATGAAGAAACATTCATCAGAAACAACACCAAATTTTGATGTTTGAGCTTGGGTGTTCAACAAAGTGCAGGAGCAGCCAAAAGGTCAAAAGAAATCGATCAAAGGTTTCCTTTTGTGAAACAGTTCATAAGATGTCCTCATTTTGTCCTTTACGATTAACACTCTATTCAACATATAAGAGGCACAGTTGACAGCTTCGGCCCAGAAGATGATTGGAAGTTTTGACTCTATCAACATAGTCCTTGCAGCTTCAATCAAAGTTCGATTCTTGCGCTCTGCCACTCCATTCTGCTGAGGTGTTCGTGCAGCACTATATTGTCTTAAGATCCCTTTCTCTTCATAAAATGAGTCAAAAATGTGATTTCTGAACTCCGTTCCATTATCGCTCCTGATAGCCTTCACTTTCTTCCCACTGATGGTTTCAATCTTGAGTATCAAGTTCCTGAATGCTCCTACGGTCTCCCCTTTGTTTGCTAGAAAACTCACCCATGAGTACCTGGAAAAATCATCTGTCACAACCAAACAATAAGATTTTTTAGCAATGCTTTTGACGCTTATTGGTCCAAACAGATCAGCATGTAATAACTCAAGGGGACATGAAATAGAATTGATTGTTTTAGATTTATGAGATTTCTTGTGTTGTTTTCCCTTAGCACATGCCATACATTTCTCAACAACTAAAAAATCTTTTATGGGCAATTCACGAACTAGGTTATGTTTAACAAGTTTGTTAATATTATTAAAATTAACATGACCAAGTTTCCTGTGCCATAAAAAAGCTTTTGAAGATGATGCCTTAGACAATAAACAAGTGACAGTTGAAGAAGACTCCCTAGAGTTCATGTCGAGTAGATAGGTGTCATTCTTTCTAGGAGCTCGCATCATGATCAAATCTTCTGGGATAGAGAAATCCGGTTTCAGAAATAAGCATTCATCAGACTTGAAAAGAACCGGAATATTCTTGTCACAGATTTGAGATACACTTAGCAAATTGAAATGTAACTCGGTGACATAGTTGACTTTCTCCAGAGTAAGCGAACCATTAGATACCTCTCCTTGACCGATCATTTTACCACCTTTCTTGTCTCCCGCGAATGCCACATACCCACCATTTATTATACGAAAGTTAGTAAGAAGGTCTTTTAAACCGGTCATGTGTCTGGAACATCCACTATCTACATGCCATAAGCTGTTTGGCTTCCTTGGACGTTCCTGACAAAAACAACAGAAAATCAATTAATAACAGGAACCCATGCCTTGTTAGACTTGGGTTTAAGCAAAGAAAAAGATGCAGGAAAATGAATATTTACAAATCTATTTAAACTATTTGAAAAGCTAGAATTAGTTACACTCTTTTGAACCAGTTCCGGACAGTTTTTGACAACATGAGTGTCCTTTCCACAGTGAAAGCAATGTGATTTGAGACATTTCTTTCTGGGTTTAATTAACGGAATGGGATCACATGTAATTTCATCATCACAATCATACATGTTTGTGTCTGAATCGCTAAAAGAAACATGCATTTCTTTTGTCTTACCCTTTGATGTACTTGTTTTGATACCTGTATCAATTTTTGAATTGTTTGTCTCAACGGGTCTGGATATACGAATAGGTACAAAGGTTGGTATAGGTGTTGAGAGAAACCTTTCAAAACAATTCTTTTCATGCAATACATTAATAGAAACATCAGAAACATGTTCATCATTACAAACATTTGAAGCAGTCATAACAGAATTAGTGTTTAATACAGACGATTTAAAGTTTACACTACTTAAATCATTCAACAACATCTGAATTAACACTCATGTCTAAACTAGACTTCTTGGAATAAGAACTAATGCTTGAACTAGAACATCCCAGACCGGTAGATGCACCATAGCCATACTCCTCACGAACCTCCTGATGATTTATCCCTTCTGAACCTGCAAATAAACTATTAGTATTTTCTGAAATTAAATCATTAGTGGGATGGGGTTTGGGTGTGGGAGAGTAACAAAAAGTACTCGGAGGAGGATATACATGAGGTAACTCATCATATCCTATACCATATTTGATTCTGGCTCCTCTTTGTCTACAGTTTAACTCCTCTATTTTCATGTTGGCAATGGTCCATCTATCAAGTTTTGTTTGGAGTTTACTGCTTTCAAATTCAGCCAGTTTGACACGTTCCTCTAACAGATTAACCTCAACATTCCTTTCAAGAAGTTTTCTATTTAAATGATCTATTTCTTGCAAAGCCTCATTTAATTTTACATAATAGTTCACTTCGTTATTTTTAAGGTCAGAGTTGATTGTGGTTAATTCGGCTTGGTTTGTTATCAATAAACGATTAGCTTTATATACTGCAAAAAGACGAACCCGACAAGCTGATGAGCACATGTCTTGTATTACCTCATAAGGTAGGCCTATGATGATCTTTTCGGTTGCAAGGGCTCTGTCAC
This sequence comes from Tagetes erecta, assembly GCA_030867185.1. Lineage (NCBI taxonomy): Eukaryota > Viridiplantae > Streptophyta > Magnoliopsida > Asterales > Asteraceae > Tagetes > Tagetes erecta. Next base: position 65,983,699 of record CM061488.1, read on the forward strand.
AGTTGCAAGCGGGTGTGTTTTTCTCCCTTTCTTCCTCTTTCTCCTCTTCAACCTCTTTTTCCTCTTTCAGACTCTTCACAGATTCACTCTTCTCATCAACCCCATTTTCTTCCTTCTTACTTCCTTCAATCTCCCAATTGTCCTTCTCAGACTCATTTCCCCCCATCTTTAATGTTTCAGCAACAAGGGCATGATTGATTTCTTCTTGAACCTCAGCTATCTCAGCGCTCCAATCAAAGTTTGTTATTAAGGCAGTTTCTCTTGTATTGCTTGGACTCTCCCTTTCATTCACTGCAACATTCCTTGAATTAGGACTTGGTGGTTCAAAAACAGTTGGCATAGTAGAATCCCTCTTGAAATGACCCAGTTGTTTGCAATTGAAACATCGCAACTTTGACTTGTCGAAACCAACCTTTGAGTTTTGGTTTCTGAAGTTTCTCTTCCTAGTCCTTTCCATAAATCTCCTTGCACGTACAGTTAACATAGCCATCTGCCATTGTATGTCGGCTTCCTCCAAATCATCAGGATCAACTTGCAACATGTCCTCCATGGTTATCCCTTTACCCTTGATTTCTCCAGAAACTAACGCCTCATAACTATTCACAAACATTCCAAAGAGTGCCATCATATCGGTAGGAATTTGAGACTGAACTTGATCTTTACTAACACTTTTCACTTCAGAGGTAGCGCATCCAGCAGTGTATGGGAATCCTTTGTTGAGTAAAGGTGTTTCTGAAGTTGATGACAATAGAGCAGCATTGTGAGTTTGCATTGGTGGATACACAGCCTGATTATATTCTCTCCTCTTGATGTCCAGTTCAAAAGATTTTAACTTGTTTATGACATCCATCAGTTTATATTCTGAAAATCTCCTTTCTTGTTTCAACATTCTAACCTGCAAGCTCCATTCTGGCGGCAGTGAATCCAGAAGTTTTGTCACTTGTTCCACAGTTGTTAAATCTTCATCGTATTTCTTCAGATTACTAGTCACAGTCAGAAATCGATTGGTCAAATCTGAGATTTTCTCATTCCGAAGACCCATGAATGAGTTAAATTCCTTCTGAGCTTGAACACCCTTGTCCTTTTGTAAATCGGCATTTCCGTCATAAAATTCGCATAAAGCGTCATACAACTCCTTTGCATTCTTCTGTTCCCCAAAGCGATTATGAATCTCAGTGCTTAAACACAGAATCAGTGCACCGAATGCTTTGTTGTCATGATCAACAAGTTTTCTGTCACGTTCATTGAAAGTTTCTGGATTAGTGTTTTTAACCGTTGCCTCTCCTACAGTTGTAACCGGAACGTGAGGACCTTTCTCAACCGATTCCCATTGAGTATGATCAGTATATAAGAAAAATGCCTTAAGTCTCCGTTTCCAATCGTCAAAATTGTCTCCATTAATAAGTTTCTGTGGTCTATTCGGTGCACCACTCTCCAAATCCGCAAGAGTAAAGGACATTGACATTTTAAACAGTCTATAGTGTCGCAGAGAACTATAGTGTCGCAAGAGCTAGTGTCGCAAAACAAGCTAGTGTCGCAGACAGGTTAATGTCGCAAACAAGCACACACATTGAACTTTCGTTCAGGCTAATGTCGGGTGTAGTGTCGAGAGCAATGTCAGGCACAATGTCGAGAAAGTGTCGTGTACAATGTCGAGCACAATGTCGTGCACAGTGTCAAGCACAATATCGTGGACAATGTCGTGAACTTTCGTTAACTTAGGATGCAAGCCGGCCACACAATGATCAAACAACACGATTTCGGTAATGTCGCAAACACCCTAGTGTCGCAAGATGAACACCACAGTGTCGCAAAATGAATCTGATCAAAATATTTTTCACCAAAAATGACCAAAAATTTCCACAGAAAATACAATACAATTCCAATTGCAAATATGATGATTCCGATTGTTTCTAATGGCAAAATAGAACAATCCAAATCCAAAAATCAATCCATAACATCAACAAATAAGATCCAATTGATTGAAAATCCAATTTGCTTAAGAACTTATAAAAACCACTAAAATCACCACTAGATCTCAAATCTATATGAGATTGAAAGTCTGATGATTTAGATTGATTCTTACACTAAAACACACACTCCACTTCAATCCAGATCCATACCAATTCACACCAAGTCAGATCCAAATTTTGAGAAAAAGTGAAGATGAACTAAAACCCTCAAAAACCATAGATCATGAGCACAAAGGCTCTGATACCATATTGTTGGTCCTGGTAATCAATGGATCCATGCTATGATATTGTAGATCTGATTATAATCAATTGATACCACTAGATCTAGCAATCAATTGATTGTAATTGATGATCAAACTCACACAAACCATGAAAACCCATTAAGAATGGTTTAATTAAGAAGGTTATTAGATGAAGATGGATTAGATAATTGCAACAAAGATATATCATATTCAATTCCTTGTAAACACACAGTGAGATTCGAACTCAATATCAAATGTAAATTGTATTCCAATAAGTTCCCAAGAGTTGTGAACAAAATGCCCTAGCATGTCACACCCCAACCGATGGCGGAATCATCGAGGCGGACGAAATTGAATGATTGTTCATAGCTCATGGTACTATAAATAGTTTAAATATTATTAAAATCCAATTATCCAAACAAGACTAAATGATAAATCCAAACAAATAAACCAAACAGAACAAATGAAAAAGTCTACTTTAATTTATTTAACTAGGTCCAAGTCCCTAGGCGTTTGGCATCCAAAGTTTCTAACTTGCTCTTCCTGAAATCATGTGAAAAATAACTGGTCAGCTAACGAATTAGCTGGTGAGTAAACATAGGTTTGAAATACATATAGATAAACTGATAAAGAAAAGTCAATTCATGTTGTTATGTCAAGACTTATAAATGCAAAACATGTACATACAAGATAACAACGCATAATCAAACCTTGAACAATGATAAATGGGGGGTCCACATGATAATGATACTCAGTTATAATCACCCAAGAATCAGGGGGTGGGTCCTTTCGACCAATAGATCTACCATTATAGCTGTCGGTTTCTACAAATTAATGATTACGTTTGCACAAAAATTGCTATCAGGCTATGAACACATAATTTGCAAGTAAAGACATAACATGAATTGTTTAAATGAAATAACTGATAAACTGAAATCTGATAACTGAAATCTGAAATCTGATTTAATAGGTCACATGATATCACCCCAAATTGAAAACAAGAAAAGGGGCTATGAATACTCACGTGATAATTCTTGATCGACTGAAAATGAATAAACTTGAAAACGTCATCGGATATTCCTTAAGGATCACCTAAAGGATTTTATCCTATGTTAGAATGATAACTGAAAACTAACTAGGAATCTAGGAGATCTAATTTGGAATCTGGGTTTAAGTAGTTAATTGTTATAATTTGAAAATATCTAATATGTAGTATTCATAGATATATATTTAACTTTGATTTAAAATGAAATATTGTGATTAAATTGTATGTGAATTTTATTTCTTTACGAAAATGATTAAAATAGAAGATTTGTTAAATGACACGATCGTCTTTGATAAAAGTGACTAATTAACTTATGAAACTATAATTACCATAGTTTTAAATGAATAATCATGATTTAGTAAAAACCCGTAAGTAGACTTTTTATAAAAAAATCTAAACGTCCTGAACTCTCCGTACGAGAATTTTAATCATTTAATCTAACAAATATATATTTTTTATATACTTTTATACAAAAATATATATATATCCTTTTGACTTGTAACACTTTTATAAATAGTTTTATAATTAATGTCATAATAATATTAAAATGATTATAAGAAGTTAATAAAGAAATTAAGTTGTAAAACTTTGAATTAAAAATTTAAACACAAACCAGTCAAGGGAGAGTTCGAACCCTGGACACTTGATTCAAATAAAACCACCCAACCACTAGACCAGTTCTGTTTTTGTTAATATATGTGAAAACAAATAGTTATAACCCGTTTTATCCTTAAACCCAATTCCTTATTCAAACCATAAACCCTAATAGCTTAATTTGATCCTGAAATTGAATCTGTAAATGAAATCAATCGTGACTACGATGATCAGCGCTCGATGATGAGTATAAATATGCTCCTAATTACCTGATTTGGTTAAAGATTGATAAGAAAGATTCGCACTTAGGTTCATGGCTGTCATGAAATCAAACGATGATTTAGTTAGATGATTTGCTTAAATTGATGATTCTAAAGCAATCTATGATGAACAAACAGTAAAAACCCTCAACTAATTGAAAGAATTAATACCTGAATGTTGAAGATTAACTGTTGAGCAAGAACACGATGAACAGGGGATTAAATCGGCCGATGAGTGTGTTTAGAAGTGAAATTGATGTTGTAGAAAATTACTGTGATGTCGAATGAATGATTAGGACTGTATTTATAAAGCTGGAATGGGTTTTACAGATAGAATCGAAGTCGAGTTGAGTTTCGGATAAAATTGACTTCAATCCCAACGATTTCTTAAGATAATTACCAATTGAACTAGTTTATAATCGACTAATGGGAGGTTGTGGAGTACTTTAATTTGATCTTTATCGTCTGTTTTGGTTAATTAGAAACTGAAATCGGCCGGATCTAATGGGTTTTGGTTTAGATTGGTATTGAATGCGTGTTAACTGAAATTTGGGATAGATAGAGGTTCGAATCTCGCAGATAAAGTGATAAGGACGTTTGAAACGAGCCGAAATGATAGAGATTTGGTCGAATTGGACTTCGCCGGAATCGCCGGTGTGTCGCCGGTGTGGCTGCCGGAAAATCGGGGTATGTGGGTGGGGTTGGTTTTAATTTACTTTTTCATTTCAGCCCCCTGAACTTTGAGTGGTGTTAATTTGGTGTTTAAAGGTTTAAAAGTGTGTTTTATAAATTACACATTCAACCCCTTAACTTTAACTTTAACTAACCAACTAACAATTATTAACATTTATATATAAATTATTTCTTGTTAATTTGAGTACATTTTATAAACATTCATTTTATAAAATTTATTTGGTATTTAAATGATTAACATAAAGAAATTATAATAATGTAAACCTTTATTTCATAAAAAAAAATAAGATTACAATATAATATGACAGTTCGGTTTACATAACGAAAGATAAAGAACACGAATCGGGACGGATGTCACAGTCTCCCCTCCTTTAGGAAATTTCGTCCCGAAATTTATTTCCGTTAACTTTGATAAAAGAATTGATGCCTTGAGTGTATATTTGGTAATCTCATTGGCTTAAGATTTGGGTGGTAAGCTGTTAAGGGTTAATCACTTTTAATTCTATTTAATTCGTTGATAGTCTCGTAGTTAACATAATTTGGGTTAGGAAGAACTCAAGTGATTTAATTGAACAGAGGTTCAAATACAAATTGATCTGATCAGAATAGGATAGGATTAAACATGATCAAGGGATAGTACGAGTGTTCAATCTTGTCAATAAGATGAGTTAAATGACTCGATTAAGATACAAGTGATTTAAATGAGTAAAGTTCATGGACGCGATGAATAATGATAAAAGTGAATACAGGAGGTCAATAAAATGAATTGATGAATAAAGTGAAATAAAATAAAACAAAGCCAATGAATGAACATGATTAATTAAACGAATGAAAGAATCAAGTGAATAAATAGGTTTAATAAAACGAGTGAATAAATGATACAATAAGATTAATAAAATGAATAAATATGGCACAACAACAAAAGTTTTCCATGATGATACGCTTTCCATTTTAAATGTACTAACGTTATCTAGCTCTCTCGAGTTGAACAAGAATACGTCAACTCCGAGAAGTTGATTAGGAATACATCAACTTGAGCACTAGATGATGACGTTGAAAAATGAAACACACAAAAACAATTGTTAAGTTTTGAATTGCATATGATACGAAACGATTCTTGGTTTTAGGGCATAGGTTGATATAATGATTAACTGTTATTTGAGATTAACTTTGAATGGTGTACAATAGGTTTCACTATATAGGAAAAGCGAAAGAATGACACAAACATCTCAGGTCGCAGACAACGCTTCATTTGATAGTATGATAAGTACACTTATATATAGGATGTACCAGCGACGTATCCACCATGCCCTTATCATACCACATTTGTCGCATTGCCCTCAAACACATGACAAAATTTACTATGGTTTCCATGCACCAGCTTTCATAATTCCGTGTGCACCCGTAATTACTTTAGCTTTTGCATGGACCACATAGCTCACTCGATCACGTGTGGGTTAAGGGTACCTAAAACTTCTAAGCTAATATGATGATACACAGAGAATCTGATTTCATGTTCAACTATTTTGTGAAATATAGTTTAAGATGATATAGGAATTGATGGTTATGAAGAGTTGAGTTCGTTAGAAGGTCTTTTTGTTCATGTAAATAGATTTTCTTGTTCATAGGTACGTGAAATCAAGTTTGTAGATATTTAGGTTTATAGATCATATTCATAGATAACCAAGTTCAAGGACCAATTTTATAAAAAGTTTTGTGTGTGAAATCCATGTTTATGATAAGTCACGCTCATAAGCATTGTTAGGTCCTGCTGGCGTGTATGTAAGATCAAGTTTATTAAGATGATGGAAAAGTTCAACTTCATGAAGATTTATATATATAGATGACCCGTTAATAGATCAAATACACGGGTTACCAAATTCTTAGTTAATTCAGTTTGTGACATTCGAGTTCTTCCTTAAACAACTTTTAGTAGATCAAGTGTAGAGATAATCAATGCTATAAGGTAAGATGATGAGGTTTTGGAATGATAACAAGTTAATTTTTTTTTTGTTTTTTGTTTTTTTTTTTTTACCATAGGGTTGATTTCCTGAAAATAGTTAACAGAGCCTAGTTTTGATCTTTATATTTTAAGAAAATCAGTTTCATGTTATAAAACCTTAGATAATGTTTGTAAAGGATATTATACGTATGACTTGAACAAACAAAGTGTATAATAACCCAACAAACCCAATAACAAGATTAAACCACACAACCGAGGTATACAAGCTACAAAGATGAATGATATATGCTCCTAGCACCTCAGGTGAACAATTACACGACACAATCAGTAAGATATAGTTTTTGTCAAAGTTGTGCAAAAGTTACATTATCTTCAAGATAAGGTTACAATATATATCAGTCTTAGGTTCGCTGATAGATTCGCTGTAGCGAATCTATCTAGCGAACCACATAGGTTCGCTGGGCACAAACAGGTTCGCCCAGTCGACACCTTCATAATCACTGAACTGTGCTACGGGCGAATCTATAGATTCGCCCGTAGGTTCGCTAGTACAAAACCATACAAATAACATACAAAATACATACAAAATGTAACACCGACATACCGGTGAGTCCAACCTATACATGTGACTATCAATATTGTTGGTCCATAATGATCGTGATTTCAGTGCTATATTGACTTGTTTAACAACGAAACACACTTGACTTGAACAAACAAAGTGTATAATAACCCAACAAACCCAATAACAAGATTAAACCACACAACCGAGGTATACAAGCTACAAAGATGAATGATATATGCTCCTAGCACCTCAGGTGAACAATTACACGACACAATCAGTAAGATAGAGTTTTTGTCAAAGTTGTGCAAAAGTTACATTATCTTCAAGATAAGGTTACAATATATATCAGTCTTAGGTTCGCTGATAGATTCGCTGTAGCGAATCTATCTAGTGAACCACATAGGTTCGCTGGGCACAAACAGGTTCGCCCAGTCGACACCTTCATAATCACTAAACTGTGCTACAGGCGAATCTATTCGCCCGTAGGTTCGCTAGTACAAAACCATACAAATAACATACAAAATACATACAAAATGTAACACCGACATACCGGTGAGTCCAACCTATACATGTGACTATCAATACTCCCCCTAGGTTGGACCTCACCTGGGGAAGTCTTCTAATTAAGCTCCGTCTTTTTCTCGGCTTCAAAGGTTCTCAATGAATGCTCCTGCCCTATCTTCAATTCCGGCCAACGGATTGGTAACGTCTTCAGATCCGGCCTCATCTTCACTAAAAATCAGCATCGACTCTGCAAACTCAGCATCATCGACATCAGTATCAGGCATTTGTTGAACAATCGTTTCCGCCTGTATATCTTCCGTATGCTCCTCGCCTATTACATCCATATCTACAACCTCCACTGGTTTCTCGAACCTCTTCTCAATCGATTGATCCAGCTGTTTAGATAGGTCATCCATGTCCATTTGCTGATCATCAGTCCTCCTCAGTCTTTCATTCACCGATCTCAGTTCAGCACGGATTCCACGGGCTTTGTTTGCGACCTTCACAAACAAGTTCGCTTCAGTTCTAGTATCGTCTCCAGCCCCGTGCTTAATCCGGTTCTCGCATAAAACTCTCAGATCCTCATCACAAAAAGAGAAAACCTCCATTGGGTCAAACAAGCGAATCTCTGGACGGTCTTCCCCTTTTAATCTGATAACAGCTTCACCCGTACTGTTGTCATAAAACCATTTAAGGAAATCCTGCAGTCTGGGTGGCTGTGTGTCCGGAACTCTAACCCTAGTCGTTACCTTTGGTGCTTCAACCTTCAAAACGATCTTTCCTTTCCATGAAACCCAATGCCTATCCCTTTTCTGCCTCATCCTCCTCGGCTTCTGGTATCCAAAATCAACAAAATTTGTCTTTGCAGCCTCCCTGATTGTTACCTCGAACGCACAAGCCCTGCCGCTATCTTCTTTACCAAGCAAAGGGAGTTCAGCCAACCTCCGCAAATCCCACCGAGGCAAGGTGGCGAAATGCTTCCTATTCTTAATATAGCTGATGTCACCTCCCCTTCACTTAATCATGTATGCGTCTACCAGACTGTTGTACTTCCACGCTATGATCTGTCTATCCATCTGTTTGGTGTTGGGTTCATCCAGATGTTGAAATATGGGCACCTCTGGGACAGCTTCTTCTTCTTTTCGGAACCACTCAGATTTATCTAACTCAACGTGCTCAAACTGATAGCTGACCCCCTTTTCTTCAACCTTATATGTCTCCGGCTCATCATCTAAATCCTCCTCAATTTCAGCATCTATATCAACCTTTGGTTCATCTATCAGACTAAAATTCACTCTAGATCCACCAACCACTTCAGCCCCTTCAAAAACATCCAAGTCAATACCCATTTCCTCGTCAAATGTCTCCTCAACAGCTTTGCCCTTCCCTTTGTCAGAATCTCCAAATACAACATCCATTAACGGATACCTTGCAGCATCCGTTAAGGAGTTCAGTTCAGTTTCAGACATAGCAGGTTCTGTCCCCTCCTTTTCCTTCAGGCTGTTCAACTCTTTGAAGATTCTAACCATCAAACACTGCTGATCCTTCATCATTCTTCCCATTTCATATATAACAGTTGACTTCTCAGCATCCTGTGTCTCCAACTCTTCATACTTACTTCTCAAATCTCCCAACTCTGCCTTCAAACCCACTATCTCACTCTTTAACTCACTAACAGATTCTGTTGATGTACCCGGAACATCCCGTTTTCCTTTCATTGCAGCTTCAGTCGGTGCATCAGATTTTCTCTTAGTCCTTTTCTCTCTACCCTGATCAACCTCATCCTGAATTTCATCAACCTCTCGATCAAAGGAATAGTCCTTTTCTTTAGCATACGGCTTTCTTTTCTTCAACCTTTTCTCAACCACCTCTACGTTCTCACCACCCCGTTTCCTCTCAGTCTCCATCAACCTCTGTATATATACCCATCTTTCTGCAGTGTACATGTTCTCCCACAGATATGAAGTCCTACCGACACAATCCGATCTCACCGCCTTACAGTCCTTGAATATCCTCGAATGCATTTCCCATATCTTCAGTTCATCACCAACAACTGGCAGATTAGGCAACTTGTCATTCAGAATCATCTGGATAAACCTGGGATACATCAACCATTTCGCGGCTTTAGTTGCATGAATGTTCTCAAGCAAGTAGTTGTAGATCAGCTTCGAAAGATTTGCTTTCTGCCCTCGGCAAAACAGCATCATGGCCCGAGCCCAGTCCGTCAGTACCCCCTTTCCTATGATCCAGGCACATAATGAATACATGTGCAATATACCTCCATTCCTGGATCAGATAGGACTTCACAAACTCCATCTTCTTCTCACCAGGCATCGGACCCTCATACCCAGCGGTCCTAAAAGCCCCATAAACCTCTTCAGCCGACATCATTACTTCATCCCCAACATCATCCTCTAGCCTCAAAATCCTAGCAAGATCAGCTTCTGTAAACTCCAAGTCAAATCCACTGACTTCGGCACATATACGTGATGGCTGTGTAGACACATTCATCACTGCAGTTCTCCAGAAATCTCGAACATGCAGTTCGTATATGGTTGGTGAATGAGAGATGGCGTAATGTATGTGAGAGGACTTCAGCCATTTGATAGAGTCTCTATAGCCACCGGCTTTCTCGTGATTCTCGTCAAGTAAAGCACACATATTGTGCTTTCTTTCGAAGAATAACATAGACATCGTGCCTGAAAAATAAACGGAGATTGATCAGAAACGAAGATTTTGAAAACAGTTAATAGGTTCGCTGGAAAATAGATTCGCTTAAAGAGCGAACCTGAGATTTGGCATCAGAACCTATAGATTCGCTGACATGAAAAGTCAGTCATTTGGTCGAGCGAATGTATAGGTTCGCTAGAAACAGTCGGGCGAATCTATGTTGATGCGCGGGCAGCATAACGACATAGGTTCGCTCGAAGTTTTGAACTTTCGTTCAGATTCGCCAGACGAACACATAGGTTCGCTAGAAACCCTAGTTTTTGAAAAACGGCCAAAATCACAGACAGTACATCATTAACAAGCAAATAAGGCAACAATCAAGTAATATTAACATCAAACGAGGATTTATGAAGAAAATTCCTAACAACAAACACCAAATCAGTCATTTAATTTACACATAATCACAGATCGACAGATTTAAGGATTTAACAGTGCGATTAAGGGTTTAAAACAGAGATTGAGTTGAAGGCGATGACATACCAGACCAAATTAGGGATGATTAAGTGTGAAAAACCGGTTGAAAGTGAGAATCGAACGTTCGTGAGTTGGATTTTGAAAAACATGCTACAGTAGCAGTGACAGCGAATGTGTGAAATGCTTCGCTGTCACTGCATATATATACAGACATAGGTTCGCTGGCAGACAAACTAGCGAACTTTAGATTCGCTAGAAGACCAAAAGTCAAGTAAACCACGGCGGCGAAACAAGGAGGTTCCTGGCGAACCTGAGGTTCTGGCGAACCTGTAGGTTCGCTAGCAGGTTCGCTAGCATAAAATTAAAATATTTTTGGTTTTTCTCAAATTTTAAATTCTTTGAAAAACCATGAAACCGTCCCACGATTTCAACGCTCCAAAAATAAACATACTATCCTAAAAATACTAATAATATCAAGATAGAAATTAAAAAAAAAAGATAAAATAACATGAAAGAAAGAGACAAAAATTTTAAACGCTAAAGAAGGATATATATATTTTTCATGATGTTTTGAGCAGAATCCGGAGAATCATCGATTGGCGGGATTGCAGATATGTTTGTCCATTTAAACCCATGCCTTAGTCCTTTCAACAAGAGATCAGCAGCTTCGTTTATCATGTTTTTGGTTTGATTGAAGAAGCTCAGACAACTCGGTCCCCACAGACATCTAGGTAAAAAGAACAAGTTCTGTCATCAGGGTATATCTGAGCAATACGATTGACTTTGCTTGAATTTCAAGGATCAAATTTTGAATATTGATCGATGCATTTGCTTCTTTTGACACTTGTGCAATTTTTGCATCTTTTCATTGTGAGTGGAGCTTGTCAGCAATTGATTCTTTTGAACACAATGCGACTTATTATTTGGGAAACTCAAATAGTTCAGAGCTCCAGGTCTATACTGACGTATAACAGAGGAGATAAACATTTGAGCATGCTCGGTGAATCTTCAGGTCAATACTTCCGTATAGCAGAGAAGATCCACCAACTCCAGGTCAATACTTCCGTATAGCAGAGGAGTTAAGCACTTTGACTCAATACGTTCTGAGGAGTTAACAAGTAACTCACTCAGAGGCTTTTCCGAAGAGCATCACTAGCAGCTTTTTGCAAACTAGAAACTCGATTCGGGGATAGGGCGAGGGTGATTTGGGATGTTTAGGGAAATCAAGGCAAAGATTTGACGCTCTCAACCCATTTTTGACAGAACCCTTATCTTTGTGCAATCCAATCATGTCAAGGAGATAATCCTTGTTGTCGAGATCTTGAACGTTATGTTTGGCTGCACAATCACTGTTTACTTTGTTTTCGGGCTGAGCCTATCTGACATATCCCAAACGCAATGCTTCTGACCTCCTTCAACGACTCTTCAACATCAATCAAAACGGAGATCCTGAAATAGCAAAATTTGAAAAAGAGTAAACTGCAGTTTTGGTCCCTGTGTTTTGATATCATTAACAGTTTTGGTCCCACCTTAACAGTTTTGGTCCCTGTGTTTTTATTTTTTAACAGTTTTGGTCCCGAACACTAACTCCATCCAATTTTCCGTTAAGTCTCTCACATGCGGAGTAAAAATGTTATTTCTCTCGCTTTTTTTGACAAACGACTAAATAAAAATGTTAACCTACATGATGACTTAGATAAAAAGAGGGAGAAATGACATTTTTACCCTTTAGATGTGGGGCGCGTGTGAGAGACTTAACGAAAAATTGGATGGAGTTAGTGTTCGGGACCAAAACTGTTAAAAAATAAAAACACAGGGACCAAAACTGTTAAGGTGGGACCAAAACTGTTAATGATATCAAAACACGGGGACCAAAACTGCAGTTTACTCTTTGAAAAACTATAAATAGTTAATCTTTAATATATCTCCCCCAAAATTTTTATATAATAGCTATCTAATAATAAATTTTTGTTTTTCAGATTTTTTTAATGTATATATACAGAACTAAAAGAAGGATAAAAGAAAATAAAAAGAAATAAAATAAAATAACGGAGCGATGAATTGAGTGACCCACGGAATTTGCAAAGAAGAAAAAGAAAAAGTTATTTACATATTTACAAATAGATTCTCACAGAAAAGGTTTTCAAAAAGATATGAGTCCCAGCATGAAGATCAGTTCATAAAAACGTGGTTTGTCAAAATTTTTGTGAAAAGATCAGCTTTTTGCTTTCGAGTTTCAATAGGAATAATATCAATGAACCCCTTTTCCTGTGCATCCCTGATTGCATGAATTCTTGTTTCAATGTGCTTGGTGCGAGTGTGATGAATAGGATTCTTGGCAATTCCAACAGCAGCTTCATTATCACAAAAGAGTGGCGTATGAAGAAAGTTGATGCCATAATCCATCATCTGATGCTGAATCCAGAGCACTTGGCAACAGCAACTTGACGCAGCTATGTATTCTGCTTCTCCTGTGGACAGAGAGACGGTTGTTTGCTTCTTGCTTTGCCAGGAAACAAGACATTCTCCAAGGTATTGACATCCGCCAGTGACTGATTTTCTGTTAATCCTGCAACCAGCATGATCACTATCAGAAAAAGCATGTAAATCAAAGTTCCCACCTTTTGGGTACCAAAGTCCCAAACGAGAGGAACCCTTAAGGTAACGAAAAATTCGTTTAACAGCTTTCTCATGTGATTCTTTTGGATTGGCCTGGAAACGAGCACAGTAGCACACAGCGAATGTAATGTCCGGTCGGCTTGCAGTTAGATACATGAGAGATCCGATCATCGAGCGGTACCGATGAGCATCCACAGGATTCCCATTATCATCGGAAGTAAGGCATGTTTGAGCTGTAAAAGGAATCAATTCAGGAGAAGAATCATCCATGCCAAACTTCATGAGGATCTCTTTGATATATTTCTCTTGGTGGATAAGAATGCCATCAGGCTTTTGTTCCACTTGCAGCCCCAAGAAGAAACACATCTCCCCCATTATTGTCATTTCAAAGCGATCCATCATCACCTTTTCAAATTCTCTACACAGCCCTTCATTAGTCGAACCAAAAATGATATCATCAACATACACTTGAACGATCAGCAGCTCCCCATTCACCTGCTTCTTGAACAATGTCATATCTATAGTCCCACGAGAGAAACCTTTGCTGAGAAGATACTGTGTCAGAGTTTCATACCAGATACGTGGAGCTTGATGCAGCCCATACATGGATTTATCAAGCTTGTAAACCTTTGACGGGAAATCTGGATCCTCGAAACCCGGTGGTTGACATACGTAGATCTCCTCATCGATATCTCCATATAGAAATGCACATTTCACATCCATCTGATAAACTTTAAAGTTTTTGTTCGCAGCATGAGCAAGAAAGATTCTAATAGCTTCCAGGCGAGCGACTCGAGCAAAAACTTCGGTATAGTCAATCCCCTCCTCTTGAGCAAATCCTTGAACAACCAGTCTCGCCTTGTTTCTGATTACAACACCGCGATCATCTGGCTTGTTTCGGAAAACCCATTTAGTGCCGATTGGACACTTATTAGGAGGAAGATCAACCAGTTCCCAAACTTTAAGCTTCCTAAATTGTTGCAGTTCCATTTGCATGGCATCCACCCTACTTGGATCTTCAAGTGCTTGTTTATAATTCTTTGGAACAACTTGAGACAGAAAGGCAGCATAGAGACATTCATTAATCAAACCACTCTGACTCCGAGTTCGCACACCATCAGTAATAGATCCTATGATATAATCATGAGGATGGTTTTTTAAGGTTTTGAAGTCAGTGTTGAGGAGCAAAGGATTGGCTTCGGTTGAGGGTGTTTGATTAGATGGTTGTGAAGGTGTATGTGATATTGGAGGAATTGTATTAGTGGTAGATGATTGAATGGTAGTGGATGAGGATGGAATATCTGATGGAGAGGTTGAAACTGTTTGAGGTGGTGGAGGTGGTGGAATGTCAAATGAAGTGGGGGGAAGTTGTGTAGTTGAAGGTTGTGGTTGTGATTGTGTAGGTGGATGGTTGAAAATAGAAACTGATGTGTGTGGAATGATGTCGTCATCGTCAGAGTCAGGAAGATTAAATGATTTGAAAATAGTGGTGGAATCATAAAACCATGCTGGTTCACTGCCAATACTTGTTGTGTTTGATTCTTGCCAGTCAACATAGTAGGACTCTTGCACAATCCGCGTTCGCTTGTTATAAACACGATACGCCTTTTGTGTGTTCGAGTATCCTACAAAGAAGCATTCATCCGAAACAGCACCAAACTTCGTCTTCTGATCTTGAGTATTCAAAAGAGTACAAGAACATCCAAAGGGGCGCAGAAAATCAATCAACGGCTTAATCCCTCGAAACAGCTTGTATGAAGTCTTCATCTTTTCTTTGACAATCAGTACCCTGTTTAGAACATAAGCTGCACAATTAACTGCCTCTGCCCAGAAAATAATTGGAAGCTTTGACTCAATCAGCATAGTTCTAGCAGCCTCCACAAGGGTTCGATTCTTCCTTTCAGCAACACCATTTTGTTGTGGTGTTCGTGCGGCGCTAAACTGTCTGAGAATACCCCGTTGTTCACAGAAAGAGTTGAAGATATGGTTTCTGAATTCAGTTCCGTTATCGCTTCTGATGGCTTGAACCTTTCTCTTTCCAAGAACCTCGATTTGAGGAATCAGCTTCATCAAGTCTTCAGCAGTCTCACTCTTGTGTGCCATGAATCTCACCCAGGTGTACCTAGAGTAATCATCTGTGACAACCAAGCAATAAGATTTCTTAGCGATAGATTTGACACTTATTGGACCAAATAAATCAGTATGTAACAATTCGAGGGGTTCTGAGATGGTATTTGTAATTTTAAGTTTATGTGGCTTTTTGTGCTGTTTTCCTTTAGCACAAGCCATGCATTTCTCAACCACTGAAAAATCTTTGAGTGGTAAACCCCTGACCAAATTGTTCTTAACCAATTTATTCAGAATTTTAAAATTAATGTGCCCTAAACGTCTATGCCACTGAAACGATTCAAAAGATGAAGCTTTAGACAGGAGACAGGTCACGGCGGAATTTGATTCCTTTGATCCCATATTCAGCATATAGGTATCATTCCGTCTCGGAGCTCGCATGATCACCAATTCTTCAGGAATAGTAAACTCTGGCTTCAAGAACAAACATTCATTTGGAAGAAACATCACTGGAATATTCTTATCACAGATTTGTGATACACTGAGAAGATTGAATGCCAGTTCAGGAACATAGTTGACGTCTTCCAAAGTGAGTGAACCATTTGAGACTTCTCCTTGACCAATCATCTTGCCACCTTACTTGTCTCCCGCGAAAGCAACATATCCGCCATTGATGATCCGATAGTTAGTCAGTAGGTCCTTCAACCCTGTCATATGTCTGGAACATCCACTGTCAATATGCCAATGACTATTTACAACAGCATTAGAATGTTCCTGACATTTATTAAGAAAAATGAAAAGTTAGACCTTTGAAATTGGCACCCAAGCCTTTGTGTACTTGGGTGGTGGAACAGATGAAAGATTTTTGCTTTGAGCTGTTTTGGATTAATTTAGGGCATTGCTTAACAGTATGACCAGTATTTCCACATTTAAAGCAATGAGACTTCAAACCAGTTTTGAAAACTTTGTTAACAGGAATTTTATCCATTTCAATTTCCTCATCACATTCAGACAATTGAGAGTTGCAGTCACTGTAAGAGTCATAAGGTTCTTTTGACTTAACTGTTGTGACTTTTACCTTTTTAGATTCAGATTTAGGTTTAAGAATGTATGAAAAAGATGATTCCTTGTCTTTTGGTTTTGAAATTCTCACTGGTGTGAAAGATGGAATTTGATGAGTGAAGAACTTTTGAAAACAGTTTGTTTTGGTTTGACTTTCAGAGACATGACCTGAAAGTTTGTCTTTGTCATTCACACACGCATTTTCAATCAAATCATCATTCAACACATTAGGGTTTGAAGTAGTGCACCCTAAATTACTATTAAACATGGAATTGTCTGAATATAACACATTACTAGAAACAGAATTAATTAAACTAATGTCTTCAAAAGACTTCTTGGAATCAGAACTAGAACATTCACTACTGCTAGAACAACCAAGCCCAGTACTCCCACCATAGGCGTAATCTTCTCTAACCTCTTTAAGATTCACTCCACTTAAACCTGCAATGGAACTGTTAGCATCATTCTGTATAATCTCTTGTATCAACTCATTTGAGGGATGAGGAATAGGTGTAGGAGAGTAACAGAAGGTACTAGGTGGAGGATATGCATATGTTTCATTGTTGTTAAGACCCAAACCTGTCTTAACTCTGGCCCCCCGTTGTTTCTTGCAGAGTTCCTCCCTTTTCATACTAGATATTGTCCACTGCTGCAATTTGTTTTTAAGTTTTCTTGCTTCAAATTCAGCAAGTGTAACTTGCTCAGTCAAGTAGTTTATTTCACAGTTCTTTTCCAAAAGAGTTCTTTTTAAGTGTTCGTTTTCTTTTAAAGCTTCTCTTAATTTGACAAAGTATTTTGATTCACTTAATTTAAGCTCTTTGTTGGTTCTTTTTAATTCGTTTTCGTTTGACATTAACAGTTTATTAGCTTTGTAAATGCTAATTAAACGAATTTTGCAAGCAGATGAACACATATCTTCAATAACATCATAAGGAAGACCAATTACCAGTTTTTCGGCAGCAAGAGCACGATCACACTGGCAGTAGGGAGTAGTGCTTTTGAATTCATCAACAGCATCAAGCCTCGCCTTCTCAATCATTGCTTCCAAGTTGAGCTTTGACTCCTCCTCATTCTTTACTTCATTAACAGCAGCTTCACAAACCAATCCTGAGTGATTCAGATGCCCTTGAACAATAGCATCTGATTGATCTTTATCAACATTCTCCACTTTCTCTTCCTCATCTTTACCATAAAATTCTTTGAAAGGATCAAAGCAATTTATATAGTTGTCATCAATCTCAACAATCTCAGCAACAAGGGCATGATTAATCTCCTCCTTGGTTTCTTCAATTTCTGCACTCCAATCAAAGTTGGTGAGCAGTGCAGTTTCATTCTTTGACTTTGCTTCCTCAAGCCTTTCTTGACTTGGAACAGATCTTGGATTTGCAGAGTTTACGGGTTCAGTAACAATTGGTAAAGGACATTCCCTTTTGAAGTGACCCAATTGTTTGCAGTTATAACATCTCAGCTTTCCCTTGTCATACCCCAGCTTGCTATTCTGCCCCTGATTCCCAAAGTTTCTTCTACCTGTTCTTTCCATAAATCGTCTGGCACGAAGAGTAAGCATGGCCATTTGCCATTGGATGTCGGTTTCTTCCAGATCATCAGGATCCACCTGATACATATCTTCTACAGTCATCCCCTTTCCCTTTAACTCACTAGCAACAAGAGCTTCATAGCTATGAACAAACATTCCAAATAAAGCCATAGTGTCAGATGGAATCTGATTGGTGACAGATGCATTTGAGCTTGAACCAGCATTTGTGGAAGCACCAACAGATTTAGCAGACATATGACTCGATGATCCTCCAGGTGCAGCACTGTAGATATAAGAGTTTGCAGCGGATGAAATAAGTGCAGCATTCTGAGAAGGAATATTTGGAACCATCATAGACTGATTGTATTCTCTTCTCTTCACATCAAGATCGAATGACTTCAGCTTGTTTATAACATCCATCAGCTTGTAGTCAGGAAAGTTTCTTTCTTGTTTCAACAGCTTGATTTGAAGGCTCCACTGAGGAGGGAGAGAATCTAACAGTTTTGTGACTTGTTCATGATTGCCCAGCTTATCATCATACTTCTTCAGATTACTTGATACAGATAGGAATCGATTTGTAATATCAGTCAAGTTCTCTTGCGAATACCCCACGAAAGAGTTGAACTCTTTTTCAGCTTGAGCTTTCCTATCCAGTTTCAGATCCTCATTACCGTCATAGAACTTGCACAGTGCATCATACAAGCTTTTTGCAGTTGTGTGTTCAGCAAACCTGTTGAAGATATCCTGATGCAAACAAAGTATCAATGCCCCGAGTGCCTTTTTGTCACGATCAAGTAACTTGGTATCTGCTTCAGTAAAAGTACTTGGATCTGTGTTTATTGAAGTGACAGTTCCTTCAACAGTCGTTGGCACGTGCGGACCATTTACAATAGATTCCCATTGGTTGTAGTCCCTGTAGTAGAAAAAGGCTTTCAAACATCTTTTCCAGTCTTTAAAGTTTTCACCACTAACAAGCCTCGGTGGCCTGTTAGGTTGAACACTATCCAGATCATTCATATTCAGTGTTGATGAAGCCATAATTTTGAGCAGATTATAGATTCGCTGAAGACAAATAGATTCGCTGGCTAGATTCGCTCAAAGAACACAGCAGATTCGCTGGTAGATTCGCTGATGACAGATTCGCTAGACAAACAAAACAGATTCGCTGACAAGCAAGCACAGTTTCGCTCACCTGATTTTGGCAGCAGTTTTGCTTGCACAATGAGCCAAACAAGTGAACTTTCGTTCGATGAAATGTCAGATTCGCTAGCCACAATACAAACCAACAGTACAAAAATTTGAATTAGGTTCGCTGGATGAACACCTAGATTCGATGGAAGAACAGATAGTTTCGCTGGGTTACGAACAAACCAGTAACAGTACGAAAACAACCCGGACAGCTTCAAAACTTGACCATTTGTAGACACGTTTGTTTTAAAAGCTTCCTATGACTAAATGTGACAATACTTGAGCAAAATACAACTCCAAAACACCAAAACAAGCCCTGAACAGAATCAAATAGTGTTTTGACACAAAAACCCCAAAATCAACACAAAAATCACTTGAATCAAACAATCAAGAGCACTAAGGCTCTGATACCATATTGTTGGTCCATAATGATCGTGATTTCAGTGCTATATTGACTTGTTTAATAACGAAACACACTTGACTTGAACAAACAAAGTGTATAATAACCCAACAAACCCAATAACAAGATTAAACCACACAACCGAGGTATACAAGCTACAAAGATGAATGATATATGCTCCTAGCACCTCAGGTGAACAATTACACGACACAATCAGTAAGATAGAGTTTTTGTCAAAGTTGTGCAAAAGTTACATTATCTTCAAGATAAGGTTACAATATATATCAGTCTTAGGTTCGCTGATAGATTCGCTGTAGCGAATCTATCTAGCGAACCACATAGGTTCGCTGGGCACAAACAGGTTCGCCCAGTCGACACCTTCATAATCACTGAACTGTGCTACGGGCGAATCTATAGGTTCGCTAGTACAAAACCATACAAATAACATACAAAATACATACAAAATGTAACACCGACATACCGGTGAGTCCAACCTATACATGTGACTATCAATACTCCCCCTAGGTTGGACCTCACCTGGGGAAGTCTTCTAATTAAGCTCCGTCTTTTTCTCGGCTTCAAAGGTTCTCAATGAATGCTCCTGCCCTATCTTCAATTCCGGCCAACGGATTGGTAACGTCTTCAGATCCGGCCTCATCTTCACTAAAAATCAGCATCGACTCTGCAAACTCAGCATCAACGACATCAGTATCAGGCATTTGTTGAACAATCGTTTCCGCCTGTATATCTTCCGTATGCTCCTCGCCTATTACATCCAGATCTACAACCTCCACTGGTTTCTCGAACCTCTTCTCAATCAATTGATCCAGCTGTTTAGATAGGTCATCCATGTCCAAATCTGATTTAATAGGTCACATGATATCACCCCAAATTGAAAACAAGAAAAGGGGCTATGAATACTCACGTGATAATTCTTGATCGACTGAAAATGGATAAACTTGAAAGCGTCATCGGATATTCCTTAAGGATCACCTAAAGGATTTTATCCTATGTTAGAATGATAACTGAAAACTAACTAGGAATCTAAGAGATCTAATTTGGAATCTGGGTTTAAGTAGTTAATTGTTATAATTTGAAAATATCTAATATGTAGTATTCATAGATATATATTTAACTTTGATTTAAAATGAAAATATTGTGATTAAATTGTATGTGAATTTTATTTCTTTAAGAAAACGATTAAAATAGAAGATCTGTTAAATGACACGATCGTCTTTGATAAAAGTGACTAATTAACTTATGAAACTATAATTACCATAGTTTTAAATGAATAATCATGATTTAGTAAAAACCCGTAAGTAGACTTTTTATTAAAAAATCTAAACATCCCGAACTCTCCGTACGAGAATTTTAATCGTTTAATCTAACAAATATATATTTTATTATATACTTTTATACAAATATATAAATATATATATATATATATATATATATCCTTTTGACTTGTAACACTTTTATAAATTGTTTTATAATTAATGTCATAATAATATTAAAATGATTATAAGAAGTTAATAAAGAAATTAAGTTGTAAAACTTTGAATTAAAAATTTAAACACAAACCAGTCAAGGGAGGGTTCGAACCCTGGACACTTGATTCAAATAAAACCACCCAACCACTAGACCAGTTCTGTTTTTGTTAATATATCTGAAAACAAATAGTTATAACCCGTTTTATCCTTAAACCCAATTCCTTATTCGAACCATAAACCCTAATTGCTTAATTTGATCCTGAAATTGAATCTGTAAATGAAATCAATCATGACTACGATGATCAGCGCTCGATGATGAGTATAAATATGCTCCTAATTACCTGATTTGGTTAAAGATTGATAAGAAAGATTCGCACTTAGGTTCACGGTTGTCATGAAATCAAACGATGATTTAGTTAGATGATTTGCTTAAATTGATGATTCTAAAGCAATCTATGATGAACAAACAGTAAAAACCCTCAACTAATTGAATGAATTAATACCTGAATGTTGAAGATTAACTGTTGAGCAAGAACACGATGAACAGGGGATTAAATCGGCTGATGAGTGTGTTTAGAAGTGAAATTAATGTTGTAGAAAATTACTGTGATGTCGAATGAATGTTTAGGACTGTATTTATAAAGCTGGAATGGGTTTTACAGATAGAATCGAAGTCGAGTTGAGTTTCGGATAAAATTGACTTCAATCCCAACGATTTCCTAAGATAATTACCAATTGAACTAGTTTATCTCGTTGTAATCGACTAATGGGAGGTTGTGGAGTACTTTAATTTGATCTTTATCGTCTGTTTTGGTTAATTAGAAACTGAAATCGGCCGGATCTAATGGGTTTTGGTTTAGATTGGTATTGAATGCGTGTTAACTGAAATTGGGGATAGATAGAGGTTCGAATCTCGCAGATAAAGTGATAAGGACGGTTGAAACGAGCCGAAATGATAGAGATTTGGTCCTCTTGAGAGATCCTTTGAGGGGGATAGAAGCCCACGGAGCGGTAGGCTAAGCCGGAAATAATAGAGAGAGATGTGATTAGATTAGCACGAGGAAGGGAAGCTTTCTACAACAAATAAACAAGAAGAAGCAGCTAACAGCTAAGTCGGTTGCCCAAGCTCCCTGCTCTTGCTTCCCTGCTCTTGCTTTCACATCTCCTTCAGGGAGATGGACTGCTTTCACTCGCCTGCAGGCGAGGACGTGTCTCCCTCCCCAATCCGGGAGACACTATTCGCATCCCCTCCCGGGGATGGATTCTCTTCACTTACACCTTACACTTCTGCTGAGTCTAACGAGGCTCAGGTGCGGAGCCTTCCACTGTCACTGTGGAGCGAGACTGCGCAAAGGTAGAACATCATAGAAACTTCGCTGACTTTCTCGGCGATTGGACTTCGCCGGAATCGCCGGTGTGTCGCCGGTGTGGCTGCCGGAAAATCGGGGTATGCGGGTGGGGTTGGTTTTAATTTACTTTTTCATTTCAGCCCCCTGAACTTTGAGTGGTGTTAATTTGTTGTTTAAAGGTTTAAAAGTGTGTTTTATAAATTACACATTCAACCCCTTAACTTTAACTTTAACTTTAACTAACCAACTAACCAACTAACAATTATTAACATTTATATATAAATTATTTCTTGTTAATTTGAGTACATTTTATAAACATTCATTTTATAAAATTTATTTGGTATTTAAATGATTAACATAAAGAAATTATAATAATGTAAACCTTTATTTCATAAAAAAAAATAAGATTACAATATAATTTGACGGTTCGGTTTACATAACGAAAGATAAAGAACATGAATCGGGACGGATGTCCCATAACAAGACTATATATACAGATCGTAGTGTCGCAGGCAGTGTCGCAGACCCGACACTGCCTGATCGCTAAGCATAGACAGGCTGCATGCGACACTATGCAGTGTCGCATGAACAAGCACAAATAACACTAAAATTAAGGCTAAACTAACTATTACAGCGGAAACGAAATACGACTAAACTATTACAAGATAAACAAAATACACATAACAACAAGGTGAAGTACCACCCTACATGTGGCCAACATAGATACTCATTTAACACACGGATTGAAAAATTTATTAATATAAATATTTAGATAATCATGTATTTTTCTCATGAAATAATTTGGTGTTAGATTTTTTCAACATAAAATTTTGAGGTATTAGAAATAGAAAACAAAACTTGTCACCATTATACTATAAATAAATATTTAGAGATAAAAACCAAAACTTTATTTCTTCAAAAA
This sequence comes from Tagetes erecta, assembly GCA_030867185.1. NCBI lineage: Eukaryota > Viridiplantae > Streptophyta > Magnoliopsida > Asterales > Asteraceae > Tagetes > Tagetes erecta. Next base: position 66,007,313 of record CM061488.1, read on the forward strand.
AATTGAGGTGTATAAATATTTAGCTTTTCGAATTTAAATTAAACATTAAATTTAATAAAACATAACAAAATTTATATTTACTATTATGATGACGTCTATGTAGGAATTCTTCGTTTTATATTTACTATATTATGATGACGAAATTGTAGAATTTTTCGTTAAATCATTCAATTTCAACTTTACAAAGTATAAAATATCTTAAGATGGTTTAAAGTAGGTAATAAAAATCGTAATTGATTTTAAATTCAAACTTTATGATATTAAAGAAAATGAATTTTAATAAATAGTTATGCAAAAATGAATCAATCAATAACGAAGATTTTTAATTTTATTAGATGATTAATCTTGGAGTGACACATATGATAAAATGAGATGATAATGATGACATGCCAGAGAGAATGACATGGACAAAAATTTACTCATTTATTAGTATAGAGAGATGAAGCAATTATGAAATTACCATAGTGTCCTTTTATTTTTTATGGTCTTAGATACTTTTTAATTAATATAAATATAGATAAACCATGTTTGATAATTCAAATGTAACTAAATTGAAAAGTATCTGTTTTTATTTATGTTTCTACATGCTATATTTTTGTAGCTTATGATTAAAAGATTATGATATATGTATCTCCCTATACTAATAAGAGCCATGTATCAATCTTTTAAGTCATCCATCTAATAAATGCCACGTGTCATTGAGCTAAACCTACATATTTATGAAAATTATTTATGTGCATAATAATGTTATTTTTAAAAGATTTCATACTTTTTTTCCTTTTTTTGGTTTGTTTCTTTAATAATTAAAATTACAGTTATAATTGACTTATAATATATTAACTCGATCCTTATAAAATCACTAAAACTAATTTTTTATAATATGGTTTTAAAAGACGCTATTACTTATCAATTTCAATGCAAACTATTTGAAAACACATTATTCAAAATTTAAATACATACAAATATACTCAAATTATCGTATTATAAATGTTTTTTACTATATGTGGTTTCATGTTTTCAACCCGTCTAATACACGGTTAACTAACCTAGTTTCTAATAAATAACTTCATTTTAGCACCAAACTACATATTACATTATAAATGAACATCACGTATGAGTTACATAGATTACTTTACGCATTTTAACCAAATAGTTGTTTATTTGTTTTTCATTTTCATCATTATATAATATTCATCTATATTGAAATGAAAACGTGATGAATAGTAACAGGGGTATTTTGTAATTTGTAAGTGTGTGTTTGGGTATATAAACATGTTTTCAGTCACTAGTTTCACTCTCTCTCTCTCTCTCTCTCTCTCTCTCTCTCTTTGGCTTCCGACTACGTCACTCTTTGTTCTTGACCACCGTCGAGTTCTCTGAAATCCAACATCGGTTATCGTTTTTTACAAGTGGTTGCTACCAATGATGGTTGTCGGATCTTTAGATCTGTGTAGCCAATGGTTTCTGATGGTTATTACCATTTTGGTTGCTACCAATGATGGTTGCCGGATCTTAAGATCAGTGTGGCCTATGGTTTTTTATGGTTATTACCGTTTTGGTTGTCGGATCATCCGTGTGGCTTATGGTTTGCGATGGTTATTTGCGATGGTGTGGATCTGTATCAAGATCCATGTTAAACCTTTTGGGGTTTTCGAACTGCATGTCGATGATGACAATTTGTTTTCTAAGACACACACGTCGTGGTTGACGGTTGTTATGGTGTGTTTTGTCATTTTTGATTTGTGATGTTGATGAAGGTGCTTCTGCATCTGAGACATCGATTGAGATAAGGATCCTTTAGTTGCATGTTTTTAGCGACTGATTGTCGTGTTTGAGGTTGTGGATCTGAGATCCGCCTTTGATATGTGGCCAATTTGGTGGCCGTTGTGGTTTTGGTATATGTTTATTGTGTTTGTGGCCACTTTGGTGGTTGTTGTATTCACGGTGGTGCGAGATGGTCTGTGAAATACATGTGTTTCAATTGTGGGGTTCCTTGAAAAAGGCGATGATGTACTGTTTTGGTTGTCGGATCATTCGTGTGGCCTATGGTTTGCGATGGTTATTTACGATGGTGTGGATCTGTATCAAGATCTATGTTAAACCTTTTGGGGGTTTTCGAACTTCATGTCGATGATGACGATTTGTTGTCCGAGACACACAAGTCGTGGTTGACGGTTGTTGTTGTGACACCCGACAAAATCAGGTTAACTTCGTTAGTTAAACTCTGTTAGTCACGTTAACGCAATTATACTTTTCATTTAATTTGATGAATTAAATGTGCAAACCGTTATATAAATATTCACACGAAACGACCACACGAGTTAATACCCAGGCGTTGGTGATCTTAAATGAATACAAATACCATAATAATACATTTTAATTGATATGTGTGCTTAATTGTTGAATTTTCGTGTAACCGCGTATTTTACCGGTTTTAACCAATTACGAGTTTCGGTAAAGTTTTACGAAACAAAAATTTAAGTTTGGTAAAGTTGTCACTGTGATTACAAACCGAAGCAAAAACGAAGCCCGTGGATCATCCATGAGACCCATGAATGGCCCAAGGCCCAACCCAACTCAACATTTAACAATAATTAACAAAAATTACAAAAACCCTAAACCTAATTACATGAAAAAAAACGTTTTTGGCTGGTCTCTTCCCATTTTGCTGCTGTCGCAAGTTCTATACACACACACACATTGATTTTTGACTAGCTTGGTTCAATATTTGGTGATTTCGGGTGTTGATTGAAGTAGTAAACGCTATACTAGTAAGTTTTTGTGTTAATTGTTATTATATCTTGCGAAAATCACATGTATTGAGGACCCTAGTTCATCCAAAATGGCCAATTGATGTTTGTGTTGTGAAATTGGGATATTAGTTATGTGTTATTTGGTATTTGGATGATTACATGATGAAATAGATAAAAAAATGTGTTTATGGAATTAGGGTTTGGTAGAAAGGTGATGAGATTGATGATACATGCATGATTCATATAAAATGGGATTGAATTTGTATTTAGATAGTGATTCGGATGAAGATTGATTGCTTGATTGTGAAAGTTCATGAATGTTATGCTAGATTACTAAAAATAGTAACTTTTGTATTCGTGATCATGTGGGATTGCATGTTATGGACGTCTAGTGAGTAGTATGGACTTACTAACATGTTTAGAAGAGGTGTTAGACGAATTTTGGTTACTAGAACGTATGAATTCGATTTGGCTTGAGACACTTGCTAAATGTAGAAACTTTTTGACATGAAAATTGTCTAGGAAGCATGTTTAGTAATTTTGAATATATAAACGTGATTTGGACTTGCATATGAATGTTTGTAGTTATGTGGTGCTTAGTAAATGTGCCTTGGTCATGAAAGGACATTGATAGGTGCTAGTTGGTTAGTAGAACGGTTTCTTGAAATTGCTTTTGTGACGTCTAAATGGTGTATGCTACTAACTAGATTGCCATGATGAAAGTGACTATGTTGCTAATTGCACAAAGCATGTAAATACTATATGATGTCTAGAAATGACCATGCTTGCAAATGTGTTGTATATTAAGAACTACAAAGTAATGGTAAGTGTTGGTGACTTGTATAACGTGCTATGGTATTTGTATAATAGTTGACATGCTTAGGATGTTGAATTATGCACGCATGCTTTAAAGGTTCGACTTTCTTATAATGGAAACTTTTGTGAAATTGAAACTTCTACTTGTTGAATACGTGAAGTGTGATGTGGTAGGCGAATATGATTTAGTCAAATACACCAAATGTAACGTGTTTACACTTAACAAATCACCAACGGGTCGTGGGTCAACTCGGGTCAACTGAAAGTCAAACTTGGACTTAAAAGTCAAACTTGGACCAAAAGTCAACTGAAAGTCAAACTTGGACCAAAAGTCAACTGAAAGTCAAACTTGGACCAAAAGTCAAACGTGGTCAAAAAGTCAAACTATTCCAAACTCGCACAACTTGTATGACCATTTAGATGCATAGGGTACTATGACCCTACATGAACACACATTAATAGACCTACTATTATTTAGGTTGTTGTATTACTGTGTGCTTTTAGAAACTGAATTGTTGCGTAACCTAAGGTGAGTTCACTGAACTAAACTATTTACTATTCTACCCTTTTTGGGCTGGAACTCGGACGAATTACTTTTACGGATTTACAAATTCTATATGTCGCATGTCTGGATTAGAGCAACTTTTATTTTTGTTCATGAAAGACCTCATGGATACCTAGTTGACCGTTAGTATTTGTGAAATAGCGGGGAAGTTTTGAGTAGTACTATTGGGTTTGACAAACCCCACCCGGGCTAGTCGCGCTAGCACGACAGAAGGACCTGTCGAACGGGTGTTGAATGACCTAACATACTTACAGTGCATCCTGCTGGGATGTACGAACGGGCAAAATGCACTTAATGTGTACATACGTCAGCTTCGGTCAGATACATACGCCTCTAAGGACATGTGCTGTAGACTAGCTACCTACAATGACATACTTAATTTATATTTCTGCTTGCAACTGAATTTACTTGGTTTTATACCTACTATGTGAACTCCCCAACCGTCGTGTTGACACTTGTTAGACTTTCACTTTTACAGGTCACTGAGGTACCACGCACATAGGACATGGCATGGAGTCACGGCTTATCATTTAAACATTTTCATGCATTACAAACCATGTTTTGAGTTTAATGTCTATTTAAACTTTGTATCTTGTGTTGGGCGCGTGTACTGCGCATTTAGTTCCATTTAATATTATGGCATTACATTTCGATTACGCTTCCGCAAACTTTTAAACGTTAACTCTGTAATAAATTTTCTCATTTAATGAGACACGTATGTTTTAAATTCATATAGTGTCGTTTGGTGTAACTAATGACTGAGATCCTGGTTTGTCACACATTTAACGGTAAAACTCCGTTAGTGGATTTTGGGGGTGTGACAGATTGGTATCAGAGCCATTGGTTATAGCGAACTAGGTTTGCATTGCATTGCATTCTAGACTATAACTGTACACTACATTAGTTGCACCGAGTGAATTATTTATGAACTTATTATGGGTTAGGGACTTGTACACACTTGATTTCAGAAATGACATTAGTTGCACTTGTGAAAATTTATTTATGACCCACATACATGTGATATACACATACACACGCCTACACTAGTGTTACATGAAGTGACTAGTTTGTATTATGTAACACCCAGATTGTGCCTAGACTAGTAGTCTTACACTTAGTATGAACTTACACTATACCTGATACATGCGACTCATTGATACATCACACTGATAGTCTGTTAGTGTCCTATACATCTAGTATAGTTGTCTCCTACTTATAGGATTATCATACACTTATACACATTCAATACTTGACATGGGATAGCATTATCATACGGATAAATGTAAATCCAAGAGCATAACTAAACGTAAGATTAATGTACCCGGTGGGAGACGAACTTGGGTGATTGTGTAAGGTAAATTGACGATTACGGGTGCGCAACGTAATGGTGAATTTACAGGTACACGATGATCCTGGCAAAGTCTGCCATGTCGGTAGTACCCAAGAAGACACACAACGGTAATGAACCAATCAGTACAAATTCATCTGAAACAAACATCCATCTCTAAATAATGCACTGATACCAAGTTTATGCTTGACTAAACCCATAAAACCCACTTATGGATGGTAGACAATTACAATACAACCTGTGATGGCATATCACCAGTTTATCTTAAAACTACCTACACATTACGATTATGCAACTAAATCACAGATAATTAAATTCTTGCCTTGATAACACACAAATAAGAACAACGAGCTATACTGATAAACCTCATAATGTTTAATTACTACTATATTTGACCCTAATGATGATGACTCCTCCTTCATACAAACAATCTGAATCCTCCAGTTAAAACATTTGTCTTACTTAATTCCCAAAATTTCAAATTCCAGTCTACGGACTATAACCTTTTAGCACACCAATAATATCTTAACAACATTGTATCTGCAAGTGATTGCTAAACAAACTCTATAATTGTTAAGACTCCATGGAGGAGCCTTATAAAGCCAACAACTTATTTAAAAATAACCTCCTGTTGATATGGCGAACCAACTGCGTAATATTTCCCATTCGAAATCACTTCTTGTGAAGTAAATCTGTATCACATAAACCTTCATGTGAATACCTCGGAACATACCAGGCTCGCTCTAGAAGTATCTCACCTAATCGTACCCTATTCTCAATTCTACAAGTTAAACAGAAGTTAAAGTTATTTCTGATAATAAGTTACCTAGAAATAATTCCGGCTCATGATGTTCCAATGGTTAACGATGCACTGGCAAACCACACATGTGGTATGTATATGGTTCAATCTAGTTGGATGACTTGTCACGATTCAGGACTCTTGTAAACGTTAACTAATACACCCAATCCACATCTCTATTATTGTAAAACACGTATTGGATTTAATTTATTTTATTATTATTATTATTATTTTCCTCTTTAAAGAACCTATATTTAATTCAAAACATTATCTACATTCTGTACATCGTAATATATATTCAAACCTCTTTACCTGCTTGGTAAAGCAGAATTCAAGTTAAGCTGTCTTAAAATCGCAAGTTTGTGATTATTCACATTTGAACCACATAAAAATTCTAATACATAACTGAAATTTCCATATATATTATAACGTTTCCAGTTCACTTAAAGTATATTCCCTTCTTCTCGACCCCTTTGAATGACTTAGTAAAGTAGGCAAGAATGTTATTAGGTGACAGGTACGCCTTTAAGGTGCTGGTGGTGTGGTGGGTTAGCTGCGGTGCACCCTATATATAAACACAAACGGTATGTTGGGTGGGGACCTGAAACCAAGCCGATAATTAGCCTGGGAAACTCTAATATATGACCACGGAATTTCTTATAAAGCTGTTTGGTCTATTGCTTATAGAGTAACCTACTATGTACCTAGATAAATTATAACTTTCATATATCCTTTATTCACAATAACAACAAAAACCAAACATTTCATAACAGAAACACGCATATAACTTCTGATTTGGAGTACATTTCACGACTCTAAGAATTCTGGTGATGATTACTATCATCAACAATAAACCAACACTACCAGGTGATGTTCTGAGGGAGATTTACTCACTACGGTCCAGGGTAACCACTTTCTATTTTGTTTCATTCCCGGTACACTTTTGTAATTGTCAAGAAACATAATATTGATACTCTGATTATCCGTTGGCACTTTGGACGCCTGACGTCCCTTCGTAGAAGCTCTATTAACTAGCAATTTCCATATTAAACTTAACTAGCTTCCTAAAAAAATGTGTTTAGCTGCCATGTAAGAAACCTTAACCTAGCCATTCTAACCTGTGAAGGTCCTAGTAGAGGAAACCATTTAAGCTATGATGATACTGAAGCCACCCGACACATGTAATGATATAACATGAGATCCTTCCTAATCCGTTAATGAACTTGGAACCCTAGACTTTAAATCGGACTGTTATACCTCATCGTCTTCTATATCCCCAAATGGTGAATCTAAACACTACCGTACGATGAATCCCGTTATAAAAATCACAGCTAGAATATTACTATTTGATACTGTAACCCTCACCTAGTAAGTTAGGGAGCTAGAACCACAAATAATGAACTGGACTAAAACTATATCTCCATAAAGAATATCCGAATCAAATTCCCATCTAATGTCGGCTTACGAATCTCATGGAACCTGCCCCTATGAGAAAATGGTTTGTTTATCGTATACTCCCTCACACCCTCGTAAACAATACCCTGGAGTTCAACTAAAACATGTGACCTTTAGAACACTTGTTTGCGGCTAGTGTTGTAGGAATTAAAATTTAAAGATACCACGGAAATCACGTAACAACAAGAGCTTGATAATACAGTAACGCAACCACAAAACTATCTAGGTTGAAACACTAAACAACAAATTAAGAACTTGGTAATGAGATGACCAACTTGAAACTATGATCATACGCAAGAAGTGGAACGAAATAATGAGGTACTGTAATTGTAACAACTATGGAAACAAATGTAGGGCGAAGTCTAAGATAACATTCTTGAAAACCTTCTCTGTGGGGAGATGCTTGGCGTATCATATGCCCCCCCGGGCACACTTCTAACCGTAACACTTAGATTCCATCAAAGAGAAAATCGATTGTAGTCCAAAGTATTAGGAACACCTCATGCAACGTAGACACTTTCATTTTAATACTACTTTAGTAAGCAAACATTAATAACACTTTACCCTACGTCATCCAACCACTTTTTCTATCGACCGCAACGAAACATGAATACTTATTAAGTTCCTTGATCATTCTTGCTTAATTCACGTACGTCCGAACATATAGATAGTATCAAAACTCATTTCTCATCTGTTTTTAGAAGGTCCATGACATCCTTTAAACCGCGTTTTGGCAACGTTCCTTTAATGAAGTCAAGTACCTACACACGGTTTACTTTGTACACAAGTTGTCTAAGTTTATCAATCTATACCAATAAATGAACCCTTCCGTTAGTACTCGGTCCGCGGGTAGCTAATAACAATGTGGAACTCATTAACCTAAATTCCCGAAATATATAGTATAGAAATCGCTATTTGTAAACCTCATCCAAAAACTCTGGAATTCCATCAAAACCATAATACATTAGACCCTTTCAAACCCTAAGGTATTGGCCTTCTAGATCATTGACTGAATCAGTTTTAAAAGACAAACATGGTACACAAAGTTTCTGATGTCTGCAACCTAATCAAGCTCTTACGTAATGGAACACTTGTCGTCCCAATCGATGAACAACAACGTTTCACGGAAAATCAGTTGAAATAAGAGGCAAAGAATTCAAAATACTCAAACACTGTAAGATCACTATAGTCGAAGTGGCTAGAACTTGGAAGCATAGCCCAGAGTTACGTAGTAGTGTGAAAAATCAAATAATGTACAATCATCTGTAATTATTTCAAATGACAACATCAAATACTAATACTATTGGTTAAATTTTCGAGACGAAAATTCTTTCAACAAGGGGATGATGTAACACCCGAGAATTTCAGATTAACCCCGTTAACAAAATCTCGTTACTTCAATTAATGAAATTATACTCCACCTTTAATTAGTTGAGTTAAACATGCTACATATTACACAAACAGTTACATGTAACGACAATCCAAGGAATTACCAGATCACGTGAGTTAATACACGGATGTTGGCGAGTTAATAAAATAATAATTCCGAACAACTAAATAAATATAAATTTAGTGAACTTATATGTTATGTGACCGAAAGGTTTTTGGGAACATGGTGTGACAACTCGAAACCTATTTTAATGTCCGTATCCAAATTTCGGGACGAAAATTCCTTCAACAAGGGGATGATGTGACACCCGACAAAATCAGGTTAACTTCGTTAGTTAAACTCTGTTAGTCACGTTAACGCAATTATACTTTTCATTTAATTTGATGAATTAAATGTGCAAACCGTTATATAAATATTCACACGAAACGACCACACGAGTTAATACCCAGGCGTTGGTGATCTTAAATGAATACAAATACCATAATAATACATTTTAATTGATATGTGTGCTTAATTGTTGAATTTTCGTGTAACCGCGTATTTTTACCGGTTTTAACCAATTACGAGTTTCGGTAAAGTTTTACGAAACAAAAATTTAAGTTTGGTAAAGTTGTCACTGTGATTACAAACCGAAGCAAAAACGAAGCCCGTGGATCATCCATGAGACCCATGAATGGCCCAAGGCCCAACCCAACTCAACATTTAACAATAATTAACAAAAATTACAAAAACCCTAAACCTAATTACTTGAAAAAAAACGTTTTTGGTTGGTCTCTTCCCATTTTGCTGCTGCCGCAAGTTCTATACACACACACATTGATTTTTGACTAGCTTGGTTCAATATTTGGTGATTTCGGGTGTTGATTGAAGTAGTAAACGCTATACTAGTAAGTTTTTGTGTTAATTGTTATTATATCTTGCGAAAATCACATGTATTGAGGACCCTTGTTCATCCAAAATGGCCAATTGATGTTTGTGTTGTGAAATTGGGATATTAGTTATGTGTTATTTGGTATTTGGATGATTACATGATGAAATAGATAAAAAAAATGTGTTTATGGAATTAGGGTTTGGTAGAAAGGTGATGAGATTGATGATACATGCATGATTCATATAAAATGGGATTGAATTTGTATTTAGATAGTGATTCGGATGAAGATTGATTGCTTGATTGTGAAAGTTCATGAATGTTATGCTAGATTACTAAAAATAGTAACTTTTGTATTCGTGATCATGTGGGATTGCATGTTATGGACGTCTAGTGAGTAGTATGGACTTACTAACATGTTTAGAAGAGGTGTTAGACGAATTTTGGTTACTAGAACGTATGAATTCGATTTGGCTTGAGACACTTGCTAAATGTAGAAACTTTTTGACATGAAAATTGTCTAGGAAGCATGTTTAGTAATTTTGAATATATAAACGTGATTTGGACTTGCATATGAATGTTTGTAGTTATGTGGTGCTTAGTAAATGTGCCTTGGTCATGAAAGGACATTGATAGGTGCTAGTTGGTTAGTAGAACGGTTTCTTGAAATTGCTTTTGTGACGTCTAAATGGTGTATGCTACTAACTAGATTGCCATGATGAAAGTGACTATGTTGCTAATTGCACAAAGCATGTAAATACTATATGATGTCTAGAAATGACCATGCTTGCAAATGTGTTGTATATTAAGAACTACAAAGTAATGGTAAGTGTTGGTGACTTGTATAACGTGCTATGGTATTTGTATAATAGTTGACATGCTTAGGATGTTGAATTATGCACGCATGCTTTAAAGGTTCGACTTTCTTATAATGGAAACTTTTGTGAAATTGAAACTTCTACTTGTTGAATACGTGAAGTGTGATGTGGTAGGCGAATATGATTTAGTCAAATACACCAAATGTAACGTGTTTACACTTAACAAATCACCAACGGGTCGTGGGTCAACTCGGGTCAACTGAAAGTCAAACTTGGACCAAAAGTCAACTGAAAGTCAAACTTGGACCAAAAGTCAACTGAAAGTCAAACTTGGACAAAAAGTCAAACGTGGTCAAAAAGTCAAACTATTCCAAACTCGCACAACTTGTATGACCATTTGGATGCATAGGGTACTATGACCCTACATGAACACACATTAATAGACCTACTATTATTTAGGTTGCTGTATTACTGTGTGCTTTTAGAAACTGAATTGCTGCGTAACCTAAGGTGAGTTCACTGAACTAAACTTTTTACTATTCTACCCTTTTTGGGCTGGAACTCGGACGAATTACTTTTACGGATTTACAAATTCTATATGTCGCATGTCTGGATTAGAGCAACTTTTATTTTTGTTCATGAAAGACCTCATGGATACCTAGTTGACCGTTAGTATTTGTGAAATAGCGGGGAAGTTTTGAGTAGTACTACTGGGTTTGACAAACCCCACCCGGGCTAGTCGCGCTAGCACGACAGAAGGACCTGTCGAACGGGTGTTGAATGACCTAACATACTTACAGTGCATCCTGCTGGGATGTACGAACGGGCAAAATGCACTTAATGTGTACATACGTCAGCTTCGGTCAGATACATACGCCTCTAAGGACATGTGCTGTAGACTAGCTACCTACAATGACATACTTAATTTATATTTCTGCTTGCAACTGAATTTACTTGGTTTTATACCTACTATGTGAACTCCCCAACCGTCGTGTTGACACTTGTTAGACTTTCACTTTTACAGGTCACTGAGGTACCACGCACATAGGACATGGCATGGAGTCACGGCTTATCATTTAAACATTTTCATGCATTACAAACCATGTTTTGAGTTTAATGTCTATTTAAACTTTGTATCTTGTGTTGGGCGCGTGTACTGCGCATTTAGTTCCATTTAATATTATGGCATTACATTTCGATTACGCTTCCGCAAACTTTTAAACGTTAACTCTGTAATAAATTTTCTCATTTAATGAGACACGTATGTTTTAAATTCATATAGTGTCGTTTGGTGTAACTAATGACTAAGATCCTGGTTTGTCACACATTTAACGGTAAAACTCCGTTAGTGGATTTTGGGGGTGTGACAGTTGTGGTGCGTTTTGTGGTTTTTGATTTGTGATGTCGATGAAGCTGCTTCTGCATCTGAGACGTCGATTGAGATACAGATCCTTTAGTTGCAAGTTTTAGCGACTGATTGTCGTGTTTGAGGTTGTGGATCTGAGATCTGCCGTTGATATGTGGCCAATTTGGTGGCTGTTTTGGTTTTGGTATATGTTTGTTGTGTTTGTGGCCACTTTGGTGGTTGTTGTATTCATGGTGGTGTCATATGGTTTGTGAAATACATGTGTTTCAGTTGTGGGGTTCCTTGAAAAAGGCGATGATGATGATGATGATGATGATGATGATGATGATGATGATGATGATGATGATAGGGTTCCAATGTCTCCATGGCGGGGCATTTACTGCAGGTGATGTTGTTTGATACCCTTTGATCGTATTTTGTGTTTTCTACCATCTTTGGTGTTAATTTTTGGTTCAAAACTTTTGATGATACGTTTACTATGTTCAGTTTAATCCCGTGTTTGTGGTCTCAAGTTGAAAAGATAGGATGAAGGAATGAATAAGTTAGATGGTTTTGGGTTTTGGTGAAACCGTTTGATGGTTTTGTGTTTTTGTGAAACCGTTTGATGGTTTTTTGTTTTTTTGAAACCATTTGATGGTTTTTGGTTTTAGTTGAACCTTTTGATAGTTTTGGGTTTTGGTCAAACGGTTTGATGGTTTTGGTAAAGCCTATATTGGTTTTTGTCAAACCATGTGATGGTTGTGATGTTTAAATGACTTTAAAAACAATAGTCTCAAAGTTGAATTGATTATGTTGCTTTATATTTTAGAGATCTTGAATAACATGATTTGAATAAAAAAAAGTTTTTGATTCAAGTTTATAGTTTAAGACGAGATTCATTTAACATTGTTAGTTAACATAAAAAACATGAACACGAAACTGAACATAAAGAGAGAAAAAAAAGGTCTGCGCAACGCGCAGGCCATTGTATAATACTAGTAATATGATTGTGTAAATGTTATGAATAGTGTTTTGCTTTGTTGTAGTGTTTTTATTTGTTGGTTTTTAAGGTGTTATATTGTGATTGAGTTTGGTTTTTGATCGTTATCGTGGTTGTTTGCTGCCTTTGCACGCGTTCCCTCTTTTTTTTGGAATTTTGCTTTATTATTTATACAAAAATGGGATGTAAAGGTTTATGTTTGCATCAATTTCTCTGTCTCTCTCTTGATATTCAGAATAATGCATTCTCTCTATAATTTTTTTCATCCACCATCCATGGAGGCTGATGATGGTTATCGATTCGCGTGTATGTGTGGCCTAGGGTTTTTCTGATAATAGCTGCCGATCTATTGTTCTATGTGGCATGTTTTGTTTTGCATGTTGTTGTTACATGCGTTTGTGTCGGCGGTGGTTGATGCTGTGATTGGTGGTGGTGGTGGTTGTTGTTGTATTATCTTTGGTGATAGTGGTACCTTTTGTAGATATGTTTAAAGGTTGTGATGAACCGTTTTAATTCTAAGCAAAAACAAAGAGACATTGAAAATTCGAGTCGTATCTTGGCAGGGCAAGATCTGGTTAGCATAGCGAACAAGAATTTTATATTCTGAAACTATGCAGCTGTGTTTTTTGCAGCCATGGCGGAACTCGAATCTTCTTTGTGTCGATCCCCCAATTAAAGATCTGAGCCTTTTGTTTACTTCTTTCAAAACAATTATTTTGTTTGGTTGGTTAGAGTGATTGTGTAGCCATGGTGGAACTCGAATCTTCTTTTCCCCTCCCGATCCCCCAATTACAGATATGATCCTTTCGTTTGCCACTTTCAAAACAATTATTTTGCTTGGTTGGATAAAGTGAGTATGTTTCTTTTAATTAGTTTTGTGGAGAGAGAGAGAGAGAGAGAGAGAAATGGTGGTCGGATTTTATTGTAGATTTGAAAAAGGAGGTGGGTGCATCGGCAAGAGGGGTCTACTGGTGGAGTGGGAAAATGGGTAAAATGAGTCAAACAATAATCTCCTATTAGATCAAACCTAAAGCTTGAGTGCATGTGTTGTACTTTTTGTTTTGTGAAGTTTGAGCAACAAAAAAACACAAAGTTATTGTCTTTTTGTTTGGATGTTTGGTGAAATGCTTGCTTTTGAGCTATGATGGGTATTACTTTTGGGTTGTGATGAAACCATTTCGGTTTAACGGTAATGTTCCATTAATGAGGCGGTTTTTGAAGATGGTTGGTGTATACCATCAACCCTACTTAAGTCATGATGTGTTCACAATATGGTCCTTGAGTTACAAGTTCTCTGAGCCACGTTATGTATTTGTTTGTTTTCGTTTTGTTGTTTTTTATTATTTTTGTTGTTAGGCTATGATGAATAATGCTAGAGTGCAATTTCATTATTGCCACGTCGTATTCTGAGCCCCATTATAATTTTTTCATTTGTTTGTAATAAGGTAGTTCCTCTATTACATGACACCTATGAAAACATTGAAATCATGTACTTGCACATTGTGCAAGGCTAAAGAAAACTAGTTAATTTTAATAAGTTATAATTTATAAATGTTATCACTTTTATCATTTATCCCGTGTAATACACATGTTACAACCTATATAGATATAATTGATTAAGAACCAAAGGACTTGTTGGATAATAAACCTCTGACAAGAAAGTTATTGCGTTTTTTAAAAACCTTTAAAAAATTTTTACATCCTTAATACATTCCCAACCCTAAACTGATATGAAAGATCTTGAACACACTTGACAAGATGATTATGAAAAACTTGTAGTATGTCTCTATCACAAAACACTATTAAACATACTCCATGTTGAATTCCACATATTCGGGACTCCCGATTTAGACCCAAGCAAATAGAGTTTGTGTCATGACACAATTTTCTACACATGCATATCTTTTTCTACTAATTTTTAAAATGTCACATAACATATTTTTAAAACTAGTTTTGAAGCCATCAACTTGTTCCACATTAAGACCATCTTGCACAACCAAATAGATCATGTGCGCATTACACCAAGAGTGATAAAAATAACACAATCTCAAATCGGTTTATATTAACTTTAACTTGTCAACCGCGGTAGTGTTGTTGAGGCGTTGTCAGAAACATCAAAAAGATTTTGTTTTCTATTTTATAACAAAATCCAAAACATGATATTATATTTTGGCATCGATATATAGATATTATCACAATTCAAATGCAATCACCCTTTTCCTCATTAGCCAAGATTTTGGATCAATCCAATGGGAGGTGACACAAATGTATGATTTTGGTAAACCGTGTGATGCTGACCAAACATCGTATGTTAAGTTCACACTGGATGGTGAGTTTTCAAAATTTACTTTTAAATAATTTTTTGCTTGTTGTTAATAACCGAGACAATCACGTCTAAAGGTACTGTGATTTACGTGAGTGTAGTGCGGTTGGAGGGTTTCTTGAATCAATCTTGTCAACCTTGGATTGTCAAAAAATCAAATGGCAACCCTTATTGAATCACAAACCTTACCATTCTTTCCCGAAACATGTTAGTGCTAAAATCCCATATGCCGTCGCCACTTCCAGTTGTTGTCTGACCTTGAGCCGGAACACGTTTCAACGTCTTCCGATATCTTGCTACATGAGTTCTTAAAGTCGTATTCGAATTAGCTTTCAAAATTTTCCATAAGCCTTACATCAAGCACGTTGTTCCCCATTTGACATTTCACATAAATTAAACTTTGACCAAAGTTCATACTCCCTCATTGTTTGAAGAATCCTCACAACGCTCGCTTGGCTAGTGGATGAACAGTTAGGATGAGTGTGGAATCAGAAGCCAACTTGTGAGAGTTGAGAGCCTGCTTAGTGTGTTTTTATCGTTTTAAGAGTTGTGATAAAACCATAACATCCAATGCCATTTAGAGTTGCATATGAGGGCAAAACAGAAAAAAAAGATAAAAATAAAAACAATAATATTACCATTGACAACGACAACAAAACAGTAAAAAAACTCCAACGTGTCAAATCAGGTTGCACCCCGGTTGGGTTCAAACTAGTTTCACAAAAAGTCAGATACAAATCGGTTCAAGATGGAAACTACAAAAACCAATGTTTTGAAACCCGGACCGGACTAGCCAGTCAGACCGGTCGGACCGGGAATCGGTGGCTACGGCGGTCCGGTCACGTCCTTAAAACGGGCCTTAAAATAACCGGGCGGTCTGTGACTTTTTCCGGTTGAACTAGTGATCCGGGCCGGCGATCCGACCGGAGTTGTACGTATATAACCAGATAATTTAGAATAAAAGAAGGTGGATTGTTCAGATCTCAACTAGAGATGGTGTCGGAGCTTGGATACGATGGTGTAGATGAAGATGACAATGGTGATTAGAAGAAAACGGTAAAATGGTGACGCATGGGATGAATGGTGTCATGGTGATGTAGCTTGTAAATTGTAATTTATGATGGGGATGATGATGATGTCCACGGTGGTGGCGCAAGAAGAAGACTACAATGATGGTGGGTGTTGGTGTGAGCGAAAGAATATGAGATAGAGATGTTTAGTTTTCATTTTTTAAATTTGTGGTGTGGGTTACTGGGTTGAGATAGTGTTCAATTACCAACACTATCTTTATCTTTTAATAACTTTACACAATCAGTCCCTAGCTAGTGTTTCAAATGCTACATTAGTCTATAAAAATTGTTTCACATGCTACATTAGTCCACAAAATTGTTTCAAATGCTACATTAGTCCACAAAAATTAGTTGTGTATCATAAATGATATAAACTATTTTTAAAGTTCTCCGAATTGGTAAATCCGGTCCGATCGGTCCGACCAATGAACCAGTGAAACGTCCGGTTCGCTATCCGGTCCGGTTTTAAAATCATCGACAAAAACAGGTGAGGTAACCTCATTCAGATATAGGGGCTGTTTGGGATTGCTTATTAAAACTCCTTTTGACTTCTGCCAGAAGTTAATAAGTCAGTAGGTACTGACTTATTGAGTTTTTTCCCAAACTATTGTAGATGGAAAAAATATTTACCATTTTATGGTACTTCTAAAAATATTTACCTTTTTATGTACTTTTCTCTATCCTTTTTATCATTACCTAATCTATACTTTTTTTTTCAACCCAATATAATTACCTAATCTTTACTTTTTTTTATTTTTTCAACCCAATATTTTTAGAAGTACCATAAAATGGTAAATATTTTTTCCATCTACAATAGTTTGGGAAAAAACTCTAAAAATTGGTTAAAAGAAGAAATGACGAGTATAACCTAAGTTATTTTGGGTTGAAAAAATAAAAAAAAGGTAAAGATTAGGTAATTATTTTGGGTTGAAAAAAAAAGTATAGATTAAGTAATGATAAAAAGGATAGAGAAAAGTACATAAAAAGGTAAATATTTTTAAAAGTACCATAAAATGGTAAATATTTTTTCCATCTACAATAGTTTGGGAAAAAACTCCTGACTTATTAACTTTTCTCCTCACAGCTTTCAGTTTGCCAAACACCTTTTAACCTTCTTTTAGCTTTTTCAAAAGTTAATAAGTTATAAGTTGGTCCAAATAAGCAATCCCAAACAGCCACATAAATGGGCCTAGATTTCTATTGGGCCAAGGTAACCTCATTCAAAATCAGTCATCGTTGCAATTGAACTTCCTTCGTTCGTTCATATCCTAGGGTTTGTGTGTGTTAGCAGCATGGCGAAACCAGGCCGTGGTCGTCCCGCTGCACGTTCAAAGTCTGGCTCCGGCTCATCTTCCCGTTCCCGCTCTCGCTCCATCTCCGGTTCATCTCGCTCCACCTCTCGCTCCAGATCTCGCTCTAGATCCTACTCCTCTTCTTCCTCTCCATCTCGCAGTATCAGCTCTCGCAGCCGTAGTCCCCCTCCTAAGAAAAGGTTTGTTTTATATTTGCAATTATTTTAAGTTTTGTTTGATGTTTTTCTAATCCTGCTACTTTTCATTTTTACAGTTCTGGTGATGGACCAAGACGTGGTCGATCTCCACTGCCTCAATCAAAGAGAGCTACTCCACCTCCAAGGTATCTAATCTCTGTATTTGAAGTTGTTCAGTGCTCTATTTTTCGTTTTGATGCGTCTTGAAAATGTTTTTTCTTCAAGTGTACTAGAACATATGTGGTTTTTTTATGATAAAGGCTAGCCGCATGCATACATGAAAATTTACACACTTTATTTGTTTGGATTTGAGTTAATTTATTGTCTGTTAAGGTAGGCAATTGATAAAACACTTCAGGCGGTGCTTCATGCACGTGTTGATTGAAGTTAGTTATAAATGGTTCTAGTGGAGTTTTATATGTGGAAAAAACGACCAAAAGGATGAAGAGATTATGAACAGTTACTTGTTGAAGAAGGCTTTTATACTTAAAAAAGGATTAGAGATTGAGGGTTTTGGTTGTACTTAATTTTTATTTGGTTGTCATAGAGCAACGCCACATATACATGAAGCTCTTGCTCTTTGCCTTGTATCTTTTGATTTGGTGTTTTTATGCACTTTCATTTATTTTACTATGAGCCTGTTTTTCCAAAGTAAGGTGTGCAGTGGCAAGTGAAAAGCTGGTACTTGAGATATATCTAAATCCTTTTTATGGTTTTTTCTTTATGGCCAATCTTAAGAAGTTGAAGCGGATGTGTGTTGCTAGCTGTGTAGTTTTTATTTAAGACGCAAAGGTTTTGCTTCTAGTTTGAAAAAGTGCATGGCGTACAAAAGTGGTTTGGCTTTATGTTGGGTGTTGTTCAGAACTTATCAAACTTGCAGATGCAACTCTGGTTCTAGAAAGCATTCATTTTGCTTGTTACACATATTAAAAAGCAACAAGAGTTTTAAGCTTATTTTTGTTGTTTTTCCCAGTTCGAGTCTTTTAGTAGATGTCAATAAAGTATCTATTCTGGTTTTGATCTTATATTTAGTTTCGTTTGTTTGTTGTCACAGACTGTAGTTTTTACAATATCTATCTGTAAAAGGTTCTTTGGCTGAATTTTACCTGTCTCTTATATACAGGAAAACTTCTCCTGTACCCGAGTCGCTTGTTCTTCACATTGGCCAGCTCACAAGAAATGTGAATGAAAATCATTTGAAGGAAATTTTTGGTAATAATTTTGATGTTGTTGCTTCTTAGTACTTACATACTTTTTGTGCTTTAACTTTTCACTTAGACTGAAAAGCATTTTAATTTTCGTCTTATAGACATGTGAGTTACTCAAGAAGCCAATTTTGGATACACTGCATGCTTATATTTTCATGTCTAACTGCTGCCAAAATTATGTATGCGTGCTGTAAATATTAAACTTTGAACTTTGAAGTGCAAAAAATTTGATTGGCATATATGTAAAGTTTAGAATTTGGTTTGGATTATTGAAGTCTGCGTTTTCATGAGTTAGGTTTGGAAATATTACATGTGGTATTAGAATGCATGCATAATCACAGGGACAGACTGAACTTCAGTTTTTAATTGTTCATTCGTATTCACCTTTTTTGCATATGGTAACTTGTGCATAACTGCATTTTTAACAGTATGATAAATAATAAAACCACTTACAAGCTCGAGTGTTTAGCCGTGAGTGCTGCTAATAGATGTGAAACTGTAGCATCTACAATGTTCATGTTTCATGTGCTTTGGTTTCTTGTTCTTCTAGCTGACATCATTAAGAACAAATGATGCTTCCGTCTCTTTTTCAAGTATACAGTTTTACACCAGTCTTTCAATACGTAAAAAGAGTAATTGTTATTTGATGTGGGTTTTTAAGCTGTGCATTATTCTTATTCTATTTCATAGGTGTGCTTTTTATTTCATTTGTACCACTAAAATGTAAACTTCACTATTCAACACAACTTTGAGCTGCCTACGTTTGTTATGTCAAAGAGTTTGAAAAATTGTAAACTTTATGGATGGACACGCTCCTGGAATTAATTTCTAGTGTCTTATACTGTTGACCTTATTACAGGAACTTTTGGTGAAGTTGTGCATGTGCGATTAGCTATGGATCACATTGTAAGATTACAGTTGTACTTTCTATTATTGAGTAGGACTAAAGGTGGCAGGTTCAACCCATTTACATACAAATGAGCTGATTCAGCTTGTATTTTAGCTATTGTGTCAAACTAAACAGTTATATGTGAAAGGAAACTACTTGAGTGGATCCGAAGGCTGAAATTCATCTGAAATGTTTTTTAATGAATAAAACCTTTTATATGTCATGTTTTTTTTTATATTTTTCAAATATTTTTACACATTGTTTTAGTGTTAGAAATGAATAAAAAAACTTGGGGGTTTGGGTTTTTTAACCCGATTGGTACTAAGAATTACTTGTTTCCACCCGTTACTTAAACTTCCTGAGTTATTCACTATGCACATTGCCATTCCATTTGATGTCAATCCAACTGGTAAAACCAACTTTTTATCCTTTTAAATGACAACTGTTTAAATGCATTTGCTCATTCGCAGGTCAATCTTCCTAAAGGATCTGGATATGTTGAGTTCAGGCTACGAGCTGATGCTGAAAAGGCTCAATTACACATGGATGGTGTACGTTTGATGTTGATTAACAGTTTTTTTAGTAAGTATAGGTTCTATAAATTCATGCTGTTGCTTGAGTGGTGCAGGCTCAGATTGATGGGAAGGTTGTTCAAGCCAAGTTTACTCTGCCTGAGAGAAAGAAACTCTCACCACCTCCTAAACCTATGACAACTGGTTTAAGGAGAGATCTGCCCAAAAATGATAATGTCGGTGTGGATGCTGAAAAAGATGGACCAAGGCGTGCAACTGCTGGTAGGCTATATTTAATAATTTATATATTGAAGTAAATAAGTTGGTTGGATTTATATTTAAAAATGTTTAATTTCAACCTTGAACTATAAAAGCACATTCTAACACCATTTTCTATGGCGTGTTTGTTACATATGATTTTTTGATTATGATTTATAGTAGTCACATAACCACCCCTAAAACACATCATTCACTTGTTTGGACTTCGTGTATTTTTAACAGCATCTCCCCGCCGTAGACCCCCGTCACCGCCACGTCGGAGGTCTCCTCCCCGAAGAGGATCTCCTCCACGCCGGCGTGTTGACTCTTCTCCTCGACAACGGCCTGAGTCTCCTTACCGCCGTGGTGGCTCCCCGGCACCTCCTAGAAGAAGGCCTGCATCACCACCACCTCTTAGAAGAAGGCCTGCATCACCACCGCCCAGAGGCCGCTCGCCTTCTCCGCCAGGAAGGCGTTACAATAGATCACCGATTAGGTTTACTTTCACTGTTTTTAACTGTCTTCCTGTTATATAGAGCATAACCATTTCTAACTGAATGTTATTTCAATAGGGCATCTCCTCGCCGAGCACGTGGTAGTCCCATTCGAAGGCGTTCACCCCCACCAAGGCGCCGGTATTTATACTGTTCAGTATATTACTGTCTCAATTTGTGGATAAAACTGCTATTTAGGTGTAATATTTTTAATGCAGCTCTTCTGGAAGAGCAAGGAGTCCACCACCTAGAAGATCTTCTCTGAGTCGTAGGCGTAGTCGCTCACCTATCAGAAGGCGTGCTCATTCTCGTTCACGTTCTAAATCAATCTCACCAAGGCGGTAGTATCTTATATCTTGTTTTTAGGCTTAAAATGTATAAGTAGGAAGCTATGTGAGCTTTATGATTTCAGTTATAATCTCATAATCATTCTTTGTTTCTCTATTCTTTAAACAGGGGGCGGCCACCTGTTGGCAGGCGTGGAAGGTCCTCATCTTATTCGAGCTCACCAAGTCCACGGAAGGTGGTGTGGCTTTGTTTAAAACTTTAAATTAGTGATTAGGATTTTCTTTAGCTTCATTTACTTGACACACTAGTGTTTAATTGCTGTGATCGTAACAGGTGGCAAGGAAAACATCAAGAAGCCGCAGCCCAAAAAGGTACTTTTACTAGAACATGTTCATAACAAATAAAAGTGCTAACTAATAATGGTTTGGTTGTTAATGATGTTGTAGGCCTATAAGACGAAGAAGCAGCAGCAACAGCAGCAGCAGCAGCGGCTCACTTCCTCCACCACCACCGCCACCACCAGGACCACCACCACTTGCTCGTAGGCCTTGAGCCACCAGGGATAGTGTATCGAACTTGATCTTCTTTTGGAAGGGCTAATGTGTAGTGTTGATTTGTGTTTTGTTTTTTTAGACGAGTAACATCTGGTAGGATTCATGAATGACATCTAAACGCTTCTATACTCTTTTAAAATCTCTACTATGATCAAAATGAGAAAAATGACAGTTTCTTTTGTCAAATTTGTTGTTGGACCAGGTCACATTGGGTTGCTGTTGGTTGTGGTTGTCGGTTGAGTTGATAAATATAAATACGATCTAATATTGTTTGTGTAATCCGTTAAAAGATTGTAGTCATGTTGTATTTATGCTGTAAAATGGCTTAACATGGGTTGATTTGTTAAATGTGTTAAACTAGACAGTTTGTACACATTAAAGTATTAAACGGCTTTTGGTGGATCAAGGTTTTAAGTTCTAACTCTCACAAGTTTTAATTTTCAATGGTACCAGTTATTGATTTAGTCAAAGCTGGTTAGACAGATTTTACCCTTGAGCAACGTTTCAATCCTTGTTAACGGTTTGCCACGTTGATCTTTTGTAGGGCTTTTCGTGTGAGCAATACGTGGTTGTCTGATTTGGTTTATAGACTCATGTAACGAGAATTACGTACATGTAACACACAATGACATGTTCTGTTGGCTACCCAACATGATGAGCATTTTCTTTTGGGCTTTTGGCTACCCAACATTTTCTTTTGGAAGTAAGCAAGATATATCATAAAATAAAAAAAAACCCAAGCCTAGCATGCTACCCAACGTGATGAGCATTTTCTTTTGGCTACCCAACATTTTCTTTTGGAAGCAAGCAAGACATATCATAATATAAAAAAAGCCCAAGCCTAGCAAGGAGTAGGGTTGTGAATTAGCACATCAATGAAAAAATAAAAGACAACACCAAACCACACACAAAAAAACTTCAAAGGCTAACACGTTTGGAACCAAAATTTTCACCAGTCAATCCAAGAGGAATTTGCTGAGTTTTTTCTGTTATTTACTCACATAGAACCAAAGTTCTATATGTCTTCCATGAGTGTGTTGATTGAATCCTTTCTATTTTGGAACACCGTTGCATTTCTCATATTCCAAAGGACACTAGAATAACTTGAAATACTTCTTTTCCCTTTGAGTTTAGCGGAACGGCCTTGTAGAGTTCTAATAGGTATTATATTGAAAAAATTGCGAAGATTTAGGGGACCTTACATCAGTTGCTGATCAAGCACCAAAGAGAAGAAGCATAGTAACAAACAATGCATGTATGCTAAACCGTTGCTAGAGTTGCTTGTATAATGGCCATAAATTGGAGTCTAGAAGGACATGTCTTCTTTGTAACGCCCTTCTCGTTGGGATTCTTTAAATTCAACTTACCATATCATGTTGACTTTGAGAGGCATCGACCTACACCAAGAAAAAGCATATAGCCCGAAGGTGAACTGTTTGGATTAAATAATAGTTTGAGTAAAGTTCGTTTTTGCTCCCTTTGGTTTCGTCATAATAATGTTATTCCTCCAAAAGTTTCAATTTCATGTTTTCCCCCTTGAGGTTTGTAAACTGTCACAATTAACTCTTATCTATTAACACCGTTAGTGTTTGTCTGTTAAATGAAAGGGCAATTTGAACCTTTTACACATAGGACTGGTTATGCATGTTGTTAATATAATATATAAGTTAGGTGACTACATATGTAATTTTTTACCACAACTAGAAAAAAAAACATTAATATTTTTTGCTAAGATACATCATCTTGTAGCAACATCATCCACCACCACTAGATATCCACAATATCGCCAAAAATAACCACCGCCACCAGTAATTCTGACCACCCCATTATCACCTCTATCATCATCGGAGCCCTAAAATCACATAACCATAATCAAACCACCAACAGAATCAAACCTCAAATCCGTTCTCATCAATCTCTACTACTTTGTCACGGACTTATCATAACTAATTCGCGTGCGGCACTTAGATCCATTCTAAGTCAGCCTTTTACTCTTGATGAGATGGTTATGCAGCGGAAGTCTTGAAAAAGGGAAAGTTGGATTTGTAGGACACAAGTAGAGTGCTTGTATTGCTTGTTTACAACACAAGAAAAATGCTTGTATTACACAAGTAGACAACTTACAAAGATGTAAGTAAATGTGAAGTATGCTATGTGATTTGCAAATGAGCCCCATGATACCTATTTATACAAGTATGAGGCTAATCTAGAGCCTTCTAATCTAGAGAGATGTATGCATAATATCTATGCTTAATCTAGAGATTTCTAATCATAATATTCAAGATATTAACTAGTAAATATATAGCTAATCCAGATGGTTTTTGGAGATTTTTATGGCTGAGTTTTCAAGCCATATCTAGAGTCTTCCGTGAGCTTTTATGGCTGATCTAGATGATCCCTTGAGTCCAAAATGTTGGACGTTTTTAGGTGTTTTCCGGGTCGTTCTAGATCGTTACAGGGCTGCACAAAGTATGCGGAATGGTGAAGTGTTTTTCGAGCAATTTGAAAGGGCAATTTGAAAGAGCAATTTGAACCTTTTACACATAGGAGTGGTTATGCATGTTATTAATATAATATATAAGTTCGGGAACTACTTATGTAATTTTTTTTACCATAATTAGAATAAAAACATTAATACTTTTTTCTAAGATACATCATCTTGCAACAACATCATCCAATATCACCAACTTCATCTACCACCACCGCTAGAAATCCACAATACCGCCAAAAATAACCATCTTCACCAGTAACTCCGGCCACCCCATTTTCACATCTATGATCATCTAAGCCTTAAAATCAAACAACCATAATCAAACCACCAACAAAATCAAACCCCAAATCCGTTCCTATCGATCTGTACCTCTTTGTTACAGACTTATCTTCTCCAAGTCACTTGCAACACTTAGATTCGTTCTAAGTAAGCCTTTTACTCTTGACAAGATGGTTATGCAGCGGAAGTCTTGAAAAAGGGAATGTTGGATTTGTAGGACACAAGTAGAGTGCTTGTATTGCTTGCTTATAACATAAGAAAAGCGCTTGTATCACACAAGTAGAAAGCTTACAAAGATGTAAGTAAATGTGATGTATGCTTGGTGATTTGAAAATGAGCCCCATGATACCTATTTATATAAGTATGAGGCTAATATAGAGCCTTAAAATCTAGAGAGATCTATGCATAATATCTATGCTTAATCTAGAGATTTCTAATCATAATATCCTAGATATTAACTAGTAAATATCTAGCTAATCTAGATGGTTTTGGAGATTTTTATGGCTGAGTTTTCTAGCCATATCTAGAGTCTTCCGTGAGCTTTTATGGCTGATCTAGATGATCCCTTGAGTTAGCCAAATGTTGGACGTTTTTAGGTGTTTTCCGGGTCGTTCTAGATCGTTACGGGGCTGCACAAAGTATGCGGAATGGTGCAGTGATTTCTAGGCAATTTGAAAGGGCAATTTGAACCTTTTACACATAGGACATGTTATGCATGTTGTTAATATAATGTATAAGTTAGCGGACTACTTATGTAATTTTTTTTACCATAATTAGAAAGAAAACATTAATATTTTTTTTCCTAAGATACATCATCTTGCAACAACATCATCCAATATCACCAACTTCATCCACCACCACTAGATATCCACAATACCGCCAAAAATAACCATCGCCACCCGTAACTTCGGCCACCCCATTTTCACATCTATGATCATCTGAGCCTTAAAATCACACAACCATAATCAAACACCAACAGAATCAAACCCCAAATCCGTTCCCATCGATCTCTACCTCTTTGTCATGGACTTATCTTCTCCAAGTCACGTGCGGCCCTTTGATCTGTTCTAAGTCAACCTTTTACTTTTGACAAGATGGTTATGCAACAGAAGTCTTGAAAAAGGGAACATTGGATTTGTAGGACACAAGTAGAGTGCATTTATTGCTTGTTTATAACACAAGAAAAGCGCTTGTATTACACAAGTAGAAAGCTTACAAAGATGTTAGTAAATGTGAAGTATGCTAGGTGATTTGCAAATGAGCTCCATGATGCCTATTTAAACAAGTATGAGGTTAATCTAGAGCCTTCTAATCTAGAGAGATCTATGCATAATATCTATGCTTAATCTACATATTTCTAATCATAATATCCTAGTTATTAACTAGTATATATCTAGCTAATCTAGATGGGTTTTTGGAGATTTTTATGGCTGAGTTTTCTAGCCATATCTAGAGTCTTCCGTGAGCTTTTATGGCTGATCTAGATGATCCCTTGAGTTAGCCAAAATGTTGGACGTTTTTAGGTGTTTTCCGGGTCGTTCTAGATCGTTCCGGGGCTGCACAAAGTATGCGGAATGGTGAAGTGATTCGGGAGTCTTCCAGCAGCTTCCACGCCTTTTGTAGGCTGAATCAAGGTCCTTTGAATGTGCCAAGTTAGTCCCGAGAGTTGTAGGCTGATTCGTGTACTTCCAGGTAGCCCTTGATGCTTCTAAATATGCCTAGAACCTTCCGGATTGCGATGACTTTGATTTACAATTATCGCGTGTCGTGACATTCTCACCCACCTAATGCCACGACATCATCTTCGTGTTTTCTGGATGCTCCACCAGTTGCACTCATGAGTTTGATGATAGAATCGGACTTGCCTCGTCGCCTTGTATCTGGCTCCAAGGTAGTCGTGTGCACTTGGTCGTCTTTGATGATGTAAATTGTATTAAGGAATGTTACCTAGGTAGTCTTTGGCTTTTCAAAAGAAGTCCATACCTAGTATAATGTTGTAGTCATCTAAAGCAACGACTGAGAAAAGTAACTTGCTTGTCCAAGTGTCAATCTTGACCCTGACGCCCCATGCAGCCCCTTCAATTGGTTTTGGATCCCCTGCAGTAGCCTTGATTGACCCTTCTAGCATGGTGATTCGTAAGCCAAGACTCCTTGCCTCATCTGGTGTGATGATGTTGTGAGTTGCACCTGTATCGACAAACGCTTTGAAAGTATGTCCCTTGATCTGCAAGTTCACAAGTCGTAATCCTTGTGAGTCAGTCTTTGAGTTAGCCATGACCGAAACCACTTTATGTAGGTTTTCCATCACCAAAGGTTTGCCTTCAACTACTGTTAAAGTGTTTAATAGTTGAAGTTGCATTGCCCTAAGTGAGCCTCCTCTTGCTCACAAGGTTCATCTTCAGCTTGAATCAAGGTCGTTAACCTGACCTTCTTTGGGCAATCACGAGCGTTGTGTGACCCATCATAGAGAAAACATCCTCTGTTATTGTAGTTATTGCCTTCTCTTGGTGGTTTACGGGTATCGTCCTTCCGGAATTGATTTTGATTTTTATTGATGTGTTTCGTTGCCCCACCTTTTTCATCATTGGTCTCCACGGTAGGAGATTTTTATGATCGCCTTTTGATGTGGTCCAAATTATATATATTTTTATCTTAATATTCCCTACACTTTTGATCGATTTCTACTTTTAAATGGTTCATATTTTATGTTTTAAGTATTTTAAGTGGTTATGCGTTAAAATGATGAACTTTGATTAAATTAGATTGAAATTAAAACATTGAATAAAAGTTTTAGTTAATCGTTAAGTTCATATTGTTAAAATATGATTTCATGTTAAATATAGTAGGCTACGTGGAGATGTGTTTAAAACAAATAAAGTTTGAATAATCCTTAAGATCCATGTTCACATTTAATTTGTTTAATATATTGATTATTAGGTTAAACCCCGTGTGTTACACGGGTAGAAACATAAAAACACAATTTTAAAATGTTAAGAAAAAATATCATTTGAAAATAAACTACATATTACATGAAAAATATATGAAAATAGAAACATAAATTGCATTCAAACTCTAATTTGAGACTTAAACAAATAGATTTAAACTAAAAATACACTATTAGTACCAAATTAGACAGCTACGTTTTTAAAATTGGTGTCTTATAAATCCTAACAATTAATTTAAGTTTTTTAGAGAAACAAACATACAAATAATCCAAATGATAGATATCCGACAAAATTCATGATAACACTCATATGTACCGGGTCGAGCCTAGGTAGTAAATTTTGATGAATTATTTGATTAAGTTGTTTGTTTTTCGCTTTCACAGTGATTTCAGTGATGTAAATAAGGTAGATTGAAACTTTTAAATTTTTTTTTTTGTAATTTAATGATATCGATTTGTTTCCATATATAGTTTAGAAGAAAAGATTTTTTGTTTTGAGCGGGAAAAATGCTCCAACACCCTCTTCAATGAATGACATGTGTTATTTAAAGTCCTTTTTTTTTAGAATGTATAGATTGTTTTCATTCGGTTACAATGTCAGGAGGAAAAGTTCACGTGGAATTATGATGGGATAATGAGATGGGCTAAAAGCTTTCCAAAGAAAATCAAGCCCACGTGAAGCTTTAAAACAAAATCAATTGGATAAAAGAAGAGGAGGGTTTTTGGTTATTAAGGTTTTTCGGAAGAAAAAAAACGGCAATTGAAAAAGGAGAATTTTGGACTGCATTTACGAACAACTTTGAACGACAATTTATTGGTGACGGCAGAAAGCAAAGCATTTTTCTTTGCCACTTTGACGGGTGAATTTGGAGATTTTTTCCGGACAAAGGAGAAGGAGTTTCAAGGTTTTGACAATCAAGAGTTCAATTTTGACGAGCGTATTGCACTTTTGGTTTGAATTCTTGATTTTAGTTTATAACTTTTTCATAATGTTTGCTGCTTATATTATTATTTTTGATTCGTTCTTGACCGTTATGAGTAGCTAAACTATTAAAACTACCTAGGTTTGATGATTATTGACTAGGTTTTGTTATTTTTTGGGATTTGGTTAATTGTGTGACATGAATATTATTGAAATTATTTATCTTTTTCCGGTTTATGATGTGTATGCGCGCTAAGTTGTGATTATTATTTAATTCCATATTCCTCTTGTGATTCTAATTATTTAACTTTGTGTTTTATTTATTAGAATTGCATGTTTAGGTTGAAAACTTGGTGTTTGAGATCTGATTGTGGTTAAGCTAGAGATAGTTAATCATAGGGATAAGTTTTGAATGTTGGTTTAACTTAGTGTTCTACTAGTCTAGAGACCGAGAGGTGATAGACTATTGGTTTTATCTTTTATCTTAACTCGATAGGAATATAGTTATACGAGAGTAAGCTTTACCTTGTCGGTTTTGGTTCTTGTAATTCCATGTCATAATTGGGTTAGATAAGTTTACCTCTTTACATCTAGGGTTGTCGGGGACAGTCTTACGTGTATTGTGATTGTTGAGACCAAGAGGAGATACATCATTAGGGTACCTTAGTATTCCCGGTTTAGAGATACCTAAAGTTGATTCATTCCGTCATCCCGTGAGCTTCATAAGACTTTTAGAAACTCTAGAGTATGTTTATAAGACCTATAGGAGGCTTAGCATAGTTTAGTTTGTCTATTTGTCATATTTTTTAGATCCGGAGTCATACAGTTTGTTAATCCCAAAGATAATAAAATTCGTCAATAGGATTCTTACCTAGGTGGTTTGCTTTCTCCATATTTGCTAGTCTCAAGTTCTTAGTCGTTTTTAGTATTTCTTGGTTCACTAGTATTTAATTAGTTTTTAGATAAGTTTTAATTATTAGTTCGTCATTATTTTCTTAGTTTAAATAGTAAAAATAAACAAAGTTTCATCGGTTAGGAGTCGATAACGATTTATTATTGAGGGCCGCCAAACAAGTCTCTTGGGTACGATACTCGGACTTACTTAGCTTGACTACACACGACCGGTACACTTGCCGCTTGTGTGAGTTTTGTTGGGTTTTCCATTTTAATTTAAAACCTGAGTTTTGTGAACGACATTACCTTTCACTGTGGTCGATCAAACATTCTGTAACAGCGATCGCAGTTGACAAATCTTTGACATTCTGATGATCCAATTCAGTTTTTGCCCAAGTTTGCAAGCCATCTATGAAGTAGATGAGAGAGTCCTTGGATGACAGATCCGGAACTTCAAGCATAAGGGTAGTGAAATCTTTGATATAATCTTTGATGCTACCCTTATGTTTTAGATTACAAAGCCTAAAATTTGCTTCGTGTTCGGCATTTTCCGGATAAAAATGTTTCTTGATTTCTTATATGAAATCATCCCAAGACTTTATGGTGCATGTACCTTGGTCAATCTCTTTGTGTTTGCGTCACCACCATAAAACTACAGTGTCTTTTAGGTAAAGATTCACTATGTTGATCTTCTTGGTGTCGTCAACAATGTCGACTGCCTCGAAGTATTGTTCCATCTCCTAAAGAAAGACCTTGATCTCTCTCTCGTGTTTGTCTTTCATATGACCTAGCTCCTTCATGAATGCCTCTTCTATCTCCTTCATGACCGATAAAGTGAGTTTTAGATTCTTCCTCAATTCGAGGGAGTCATTGCCTAATGAATCCACTTGTTGTAGTGAATCGTAGGTATGGGTTTTGAAGATGTCGAACTCGGCTTTGAATTCTTCCATCTCGTTTTTGAATTTAGCCATTAACGTCTCAACATCTTCAATTCTTTTGTCATACTAGACATCAAATATTTGGACATACCTCGTGGCTTTTTGCGAGTCTCGTCTCGACCACGGCACTCATCGCCGTTGACGCTTGCACCTCTTATTTTTCCCCTCTCTAATGCCATTCCAATGAATCGTTGCTCTGATACCACTTGTCACGAACTTATCTTCTCCAAGTCACGTGCATCACTTAGATCCGTTCTAAGTCAGACTTTTACTCTTGATGAGATGGTTATGTAGCAGAAGTCTTGAAAAAGGGAATGTTGGATTTGTAGTACACAAGTAGAGTGCTTGTTTACAACACAATAAAAGTGCTTGTATTACACTAAGTAGAAAACTTACAAAGATGTAGGTAAATGTGAAGTATGCTAAGTGATTTGCAAATGAGCCCCGTGATACCTATTTATACAAGTATGGGGCTAATCTTGAGCCTTCTAATCTAGAGAAATCTATGCATAATATCTATGGTTAATCTACAGATTTCTAATCATAATATCCTAGATATTAACTAGTATATATCTAGCTAATCTAGAGTCTTCCGTGAGCTTTTATGGCTGATCTAGTTGGTCTCTTGAGTTAGCCAAAATATTGGACTTTTTAGGTGTTTCGCGGGTCGTTCTAGATCGTCCCGGGGCTGCACAAAGTATGCGGAATAGTGCAGTGTTTTCCAGAGTCTTCCAGTAGCTTCCACGCCTTTGTAACCTGAATTAAGGTTCTTTTGAATGTGCCAAGTTAGTCCTGAGAGTTGTAGGTTGATTTGTGTACTTTTCGGGTAGCCCTTGACGATTCTAAATATGTATGGAACCTTCCGAATCGTGAGAACATTGATTTAAAATTAGGCGGGTCGTGACATCTTGTTCCGGACGATTCTAAATATGTTTGATTTTGGTTAATGATGATGATGATTTATATTTTTTAGTTTAGTTTTAGGTTTTTGTTTTTTTAATATAAAGGGTATAATATAACTCGAGTTTACAAAACTAACCCCCTACGTGTAAAAGGTCTAAATTGCCCTTTTATTTTAACAAACAAAATTAGGAGATAGTGGGTTGAAGTTAATTTTTACAAATTGTAAACCACAAGGAGAAAAAACATGAAAGTGAAAATTTTGAAGGAAAACTGGTACTCTAACTAAACCACACGGAATAAAAACAAACTTTACTCTAATAGTTTTAACGATTTAACTGAGAAGACACCATGTGATTCATCTGACCATTTTCAACCATCATTTGCTTAGGTTAAGAGGGAGTTTAAAATAATATTTGCTTTTGTAGATGTCCATTAGTTTTGTAGATGTTGAGCCTAACTCTGGTCATATTTTTTCCATGGGATAATTGATCTAATGTGATTTGTTTTATGGTGTTAGGGCTCGTTCCTTAGAAAGATTTAATTTGTTCTTATATGTACAAAGTATGTTTGTTTAGGGTTAATTATGTATTTTCCCTAAAGTGTGTTGGTGTATAAATACTAGTTGTTAGTGTGTAAGAGAGAGAGAGAGAGAGAGAGTTTTGGTGAGTCACAAAGAGTGTGTGTGTGATTGTATTCTCTCTTGCACACTTGTACTGCAACTGATTTCATCATCAATACAAAGTGAATTATATAGTAATGAATTCTGTGTTGATTGACGTAGATCGTAGTGATTTGATGCGGTAATCGATCCAATTGAGCCTATCAATTGGTATCAAAGCTGTTGGTACTGTATGTGTTCTTCGCTATTCATCAAGCAAAACACATTAACACTGCTCAAATCATGATTTGAATTATCTGTTGTTGATTTTAGATCCGATTCACCATCATAATCGTTTCTAATTCACAACTTTTGTGCAAATTCCCATTAAATTTCATCAGATCTGAGGAATTAAGAAGGAAAAGTAAAAACACTGTTCGATCAAATTTCATCATAATTCGCATCCAAAATGATGATGTTTGAGATTGATTGATATTGAGGATTGATAATCGGTATATTACACAGCTTGTGTGTGATTTTTGGATCAATTGAACAAGTTCTTAAGAAATCATTGAAAATCGGATGAAGATGTTCATGAACAGGATGAACATGATGAAGATGTATTAGACGTGTGACTATTTTTGACTTAGACAAATTTCAGGTCTTAGATTTTGGAAAAACTTTGGTTCATGTGCAGTTGTGTGAAGAAATTTGTTCTAGATGGGTGAAAATCTCAAAGGAAAAACTGTGTACTGCTGAGCCGTGTGATCTACTGTGTAGTCGGGTCAACAACTATTCAGTCGTTTCAAGTGTTTTTTTGCCCTAATACTGTTCACCCGTCTTAAAGTTAGTCGGGTGAAGATTGATACTGTTCAGTCGGGTGATCTACCTTTCAGCCGTGTGAAGAACTATTCAGTCGTGTTAAGATTTTAATTGTTTGAATTTACACTATTCAGTCGTGTGACATCCAAAAGCTACTGTTCAGTCATGTGAAGATTACACTGTTCAGCAGTGTGACTGTTTAGCCTTCTCAAACATTATTATCTGAATTTGTTACTGTTTAGTCGCATCAAATTTCATCTCATTTCTTAAAACTTAGTTTTTATTTCAAAATTTATTTCTTTTTCAAAAATCAACAAAAATACAAAAATATTTTCTTTTAAATTTAAAATGACTCCTGCTGATGATTCAGATAATCGTGTTCTTGGTTAACCGTTCAGATTTTCAGAATTGGGCAATCAGGTTGAAACATCACTTATGTGCTATTGATACTAATCTATGGAAGTCAATCGAAAAGGGTCCACATATTCCTACTCCAATCGCACCTGATGCAGCAAGC
Source organism: Tagetes erecta (assembly GCA_030867185.1). Lineage (NCBI taxonomy): Eukaryota > Viridiplantae > Streptophyta > Magnoliopsida > Asterales > Asteraceae > Tagetes > Tagetes erecta. The sequence continues at coordinate 66,040,863 of CM061488.1, forward strand.
ACGTACACTAAAGACTTAACTGAGCCTTATCCAGAAGACAATCTTCAAGGAGAAGATTTAAGAAAGGTGAAAAATGTTAGTAAAGCTTACTCATTGATGTGCAAGGGATTACCACTTCAAGTGTTATCAAGGATGAATACCTACCAGACTGGCTATACTTTGTTCAAAACACTGAAGTAAATGTGTGAAGGAGGTGAACAACTCAAAACTCTTAAAAAACAGAAATTGAAGAGACAACTGGAGTTATTTGAGCATATCTCTAGCGAAACCGTTCACCAGATGATGAAAAGATTTGTGCATCTAAAAACTAAAATGTCGAATGTTGGTGCAAAAACAGATCTACAGGATTTGAATCACAGATTGTTAAGTGCTCTTCCATCATCATGGAAACAAACTGTTACTCTTCTGAAACACACTGAGAATTTTCCAATGGATCTTGATATACTCATTGCAAAAATAGAAGAAGTAGAAATTGATGAGAGTTCCAGAAATACAGATCGATCTGGTTCTCAAGCTCAGTATAAATTTGTTGCTCATCCTTCAAATACTGTTGATAATGCATTTCTTGCTTAAGAGCATGTGAAACAAGAAGATGAGGATGATATGTTTGTTGGAGCAAGTTTCTACACTGATTCCTCTTTTCAATCAAATGCACCAATCTACATACAACCTCCATCGCCCCCAAAAGCTCAAAATCAACCAATGAAATCACAACCTGAAGCTCAAAGTTCAAGTTCTAAAAATCCATGCAAAGTGAAAGATGTAATGAACATACTATTGCAAGATGATGAAGCTAAAACTGCATTTACCGCATTCATGGCAAGTTTTGAAGCTTATCAAGGCAGTCATCTAACGCAAATGGACGTTGTTCTTCAAGACTTCACTTAATGAATCCAGATGATGTAGAAGAAATGGATTTAAACTAGCAGATGGTGATGATCGCATATCGTGCTCAAAGGCATGGACACATCAATCCTAATTTCAGGCCAAGTGTTCATAAATCTATTGGTTTTGATAAGTCAAAGGCAAGATGTTTCAATTGCAATGGCTATGGCCACTTTTCAAGAGAATGCACAGCTCCGAAGAATCAGAATTTCAATGGGTAATCAAGTTCAAGTAATCAGAATCAAACGCAAAGTTCAATTCATCAATCTTCTAGCTATCAACATCGCAATCAACGTGTTCAGCTTCAACCATATCAAAGCTTACCCATGCCTGAATTGAAAAATGAGGGTAAAATGCCAGAAGCTCAGAATCAAGCCCTGGTTGTTAGTGTGAAAGATGGTTATGACTGGAGTGCATTTGCTGACCAATTCAACAATGATTATATTGAGAATTTGGCACTTGTATGTGAAGTTGAAGAAGAATACTGGTCTGAGGAAGGAGATTGAAGTTTCTGAAAGCCTAGCTTGGAGAATCTGAAGCTGAAATTGCATTGATGGCCACATATGAAGAATCATTCGTATATGCTGAATCTGAACAACCAAAGGTTAGTTCTTATTTACCTCCGAATTACATTCCAATTCCAGATGATGTGCAAAACAGGTTATGTTCTGAAGAATGTGTTAAACAGGTAGAGCATTATCGTAATCATTCATTTAAAATTGGTGATATGTTAAGTAGAACAAAAGCATGAACAACTTAAACATGATCACAAAATTTCTGATGATAAGATAATCTCACTTCAAAATTCTTGGAATAAAACCTTAAAAGAACTTGAAATTGTTACTAAACAACTTGATGAAATGACAAAAACTTTAGAATTGGAAAAGATTGCTCACGCAGCAACTCAGGTTGATTTAACCAAAGTGAAAAGTTCAAAAGCCATTTTAGCTCAACTGGTAAGTGAAAGGAAAGATAATAAAGCAGGTTTGGGTTTTACACATGAACCAATGCCTAAATCAATCACTAACACTTTACCTGAGAACTTTAATGAATTTGATCATTCACCTGAAAATGAAGAAAAATTTAAAGAAATTCAAAAAGCTAAATCTGAATCTGAAAGTTCTGAAGCTGTGATTGAGAGTTTGAAAGAAGGAGAAGTACTGCTTGTTGAAGCCGATGATGAAGCAAGTGACAAATCAAATTTTGTACTTGAACAAATTGTTGATTACCAAAAGTTGATTCCTGAACCATCTGAAAACGTAACAAATGAACCAAAGGAATTCGGATTTGATAATTTTGATTATAAAAAATGGTTGAAGGAACAAGAAAAACTTGCTGTTGTCGCAACTCTAAAGCAGAACGGAGTGAAGAATGATGGTGCTTCTACTTCTAAGTCAACAAAATCAAAGAAGTCAACCAATCAATCTAAAACTAAGTAAAACAAAGGTAAAAAGGTCATAACATCAAATGACAACTTGATAACCAACAATGCTCAACCTGTTAAATCAAAGAATGTGTCAAAGTTAAAACCAGTGAAATTTGTGTCAGCTGGAACTTTTGATTTGAACTCATCTAATGGTAACCAAACAAATTCAAAGATCAAATCTAACTCTGGTCTGAAATCAGGTTTAGGACCTAAGACTTCCGCTGTCAATGATAAAAGATTTGAATCCAAGAAAGGAACTAAGAAAGATGTGACAAAATCAAAACCTGTTCCAAAAGCTAAGCCACAATCTGGTAACAACAAAGTAACGTCACAAACACAATCTCCACAAAAGAACGTTAACGTTAAAGTGAACAAACCATTCAATGAATCACATGTTGGTTTAACCTCAAAAGTTAGCAATAAGCTCTTCATGATCAGTAAGAAACATTGTGAGATTTGTGATCGTTATAATCATGCTATTGCTGAGTGTTTTTTCAACAGGTACTGCGATTACTGCAACAAAAGAAACCACTCGTCAGCAGAATGTTATAATAACAAATTTTGTGATATATGTGAATGACGTAATCATGACACGTCAAATTGTTTCTTTCGAAAATCCTCATCAAGAGAAATGACTTATTTTCCAAATTTTCAAAGAAATCAATCTTTTGATTTTCAAAGATCATCCAAAAGTCATTCTCCTGATTCGAGACATTTCAAAAGAATCAATTCTGGTTTTGATGACATGTCATCAAGAAAATTTCAGGTTAACAGATTCACGCCAAGAGCTGTGATGATTGGTAATCAAAGAAATGAAAACAACCTCTATCCTAAGTTAGAGGAAAGGTTTTATACTTTAAGAAGAAAGCAAATGAATCAAACCGGTGGTATAAACAATTTCCAAACCAATATCTCAAATGAATCAAACTTTAATAACTTACATTATCAGCAAGTTACTGTTGTAGATAGATTCGGAAAACCCAAGACCGTGTGGGTCTGGGTTGACCAAACTAACTAAGTAATTGTTGAAATGCAGGTGCGCCCTCGAATACCTGTCAACTCATGGTTTGTTGATAGTGGGTGCAGCCGGCACATGACAGACAATCATGCCTTGCTTCAAGACTTTAAGCAGAAAAATGGTACTCACGTTGCATTTGGAGGAGATGCGGGCGGAAAGATCACTGGAGAAGGAACTGTATCCAATGGGATTATAAGCTTTTACAAAGTCAACTACTGTGCCCAGTTGAACTTTAATCTGCTTAGTGTGTCCCAAATTTATGATAGAGCATATTCAACTCTATTTGATGATTCGTTCTGTTATATTCTCACACCAGGTTTCAAGATTGACAATGAATGGGTTGTGGTTAAAGCACCAAGAGATCGTGATGTATACAAGCTTGATATGTCTCAGATCGACATTAATACCGAAACAACTTGTCTTATTGCACATGCTTCGAATGATGAGAGTCAACTATGACATAAACGGCTAGGCCATTCAAATTTCAGGAACATGAACAAACTAGTGTCAGGAAATCATGCTGTGGGAATACCTTCAAAGAAATTCTCTACAACTGATCACTGCTCAGCATGTTTGAAAGGAAAACAACATTGAATGTCTTTTATTTCCAAGGTAGAAAACTCCATTTCAAAACCTTTGCAGATGCTACATATGGATCTTTTCAGACCTACAAATGTTCAAAGCACCGGAAAGAAATCTTATTGTCTAGTCATCATTGATGATTTTACGAGATTTTCTTGGCTTTATTTCTTGCATGCAAAATCTTAAACTGCTGGGTTGTTAACAGAATTTATTTTCAAAGTTGAAAATCAATTGGATACAAAAGTGAAAATTTTGAGAAGTGATAATGGAACCGAGTTTAAAAATATTAATGTTGACTCGTTTTGTGCAGAAAAGGGGATAACGCGTCAGTTCAGTGTTCCTCGAACTCCTCAGCAGAATGGAGTTGCGGAAAGGAAAAACAGGACACTAATTAAGCTGCCAGATCCATGTTAGCCGATGCTAAACTTTCCATTACATTTTGGGATGAAGCAATTGCTACCGCCTGCTTTGTACAAAACAGGACATTATTGGTTCAGGATAAACATAAAAATCCATACGAATTATTATTTGGAAGGAAACCGAATATTTCTTATTTGAAAGCGTTTGGTTGTCCTGTTATGATTCTGAATCAAAGTGATCATCTCGAAAAATTTGAGTCAAAATCTGATGTCGGTTTCTTTCTTGGATATTCATCAATGTCTAAAGCATATCGCGTGTTTAATAGACGTACAAATATCATCCTTGAATCTATAAACATTACGTTCTTAGAAAATTATTTTCCATCAGTGGCTCATGGTCCCGACTAGTTATTTGATATAGATTCGTTATCCAAATACTTCAATTCTAAGTTATTTGATTTTTCAGGAAAATCAAAGAAGGAACCAGGAGATATAGGATCGTTCAATAATGATTCAGATAATGACGATGATGATAATCTCAGTTCTGAGTATCTTTTTCTGTCATTTCACAATCCTAATGTTGGATCCTCAACTCAAGCTCAAAGTTCATCCGTTTCTCAAGAAGCACAAGATTCAAACACTCAAGAAGATGTTTCAAATCAGCAAAATTCTCCTAATGATGGTGGATCTGTTCATAATCAACCATAATCAGATCCGAATATTGAAGTTACTCCAGAATCATTTGATTACTTCATCAATTCACCAGAACAAGTTCCTAATTTCACTCCGCACACTTCTACAATCCTGCAAGATCTACCAAATCTGAATGAATCTAAACTGGAGACACAAATACAAGGTGAAGAAATTCCAACTCACCGTGTTCATAGGAATCATCCTATCTCTCAGATTATTGGTCCTTTGAATCAAAGAACAATAAGAAGTCAGACTGAACATGCAAATATCTGTGTCTACTTATGTTTTCTTTCTCAAGTAGTACCTAAGAACATTTCAGAGGCATTGAAAGATAACAGCTGGATAGAAGCTATGCAAGAGGAGTTACTACAATTCAGAAAGCAAGAATTTTGGAAATTAGTGGACTTACCTGAAAGAGAAAATGCTATTGGTACAAGATGGTTGTACAAGAACAAGCCAAATGAACGTGGCATCGTTGTGAGAAATAAAGCCAGACTAGTTGCACAGGGTTACACTCAAGAATATGGTATTGATTATGAAGAAGTATTTGCTCCTGTCGCTCGACTAGAAGCAATTCGTGTTTTCTTAGCCTATGCCTCATTCATGAATTTCAAAGTGTACCAAATGGACGTCAAAGGCGCTTTTCTGTATGGACCAATTACAGATGATGTATATGTCAGGCAACCTCCAGGTTATGAAGATCCTGAATATCCTCATCGTGTATACAAATTGAGCAAAGCTTTATATGGTCTACATCAAGCACCCAGAATATGGTACGAGACTTTATCTAGACATTTGCTGGAACATGGTTTTACAAGAGGTCAGATTGATCCTAGCTTATTCATGAAGCGGGATAATGAAGATTTGTTGTGTGTTCAAGTTATGTTGATGATATCATCTTTGGATCAACAAGTTCGTCCATGTGCAAAGAATTTGAGGAAATCATGAAAGCCAGATTTCAGATGAGTTCCATGGGGGAGATCAATTTCTTTCTTGGATTACAAGTTAAACAGTTTGCAGACGGAATTTTCATCAACCAATCAAAGTTTGTCGACAAACTGTTAAAGAAATTCAATATGCAAGATTGTCAGACTATTAGAACTCCATCTGATGTGAACTGCAAGATCCAACCTAATCTGAAAGGCAAATCTGTTGATCAAACACTTTACAGATCAATGATCGGTTCGCTGATGTATCTTACTGCATTAAGGCCAGACATCATGTATGTTGTATGTGTATGTGCCAGATATTAGTCAGATCCTAAAGAGTCGCACCTGATTACTTTCACACGTATATTCAGATATGTCAAAGGGAAACCTAATCTCGGGTTATGGTATCCTTATGAAGGAAATTTTGAATTATATAGTTATTCTGATAGTGACTTTAGTGGTTGTGCTCTTGATAGGAAATCAACCGCAGGTGGATGTCAGTTTCTGGGTCCTCGTCTAGTCTCGTGGCAATGGAAAAAGCAAACCAATGTTTCCGTATCCACTGCTGAGGCAGAGTAGATCGCTGCATCTGATGGATGTTCTAAAGTTTTGTGGCTACAAAATCAATTGCTTGACTACGAGTTTAATTTTCTCAAAACTCCCATTTATATAGACAATACTGCTGCTATGTTCACTACTGCTAATCCTGTTCAACACTAAAAAACAAAACATATTGAAATTCGATATCACTTTCTCAGAGACAACTCTGAAAAAGGTTTAATAGTTTTGATTAAAGTTCATACCGATAAACAACTGGCAGATCTTTTCACAAAATCCTTTTTGTCTGAACGGTTTGAATTCTTAATTCTATCCATAGGGTTAATCAATATTGATTAATTCTATTTTCATGAAAATCAAAATACAAAATCAGAAAATATAAAATCCAAAAATATAATAAGTCGTTGTCTTTTATTGATTCCTATGTTTTTTGTTTATGCATTGTGAATGTGCTTGAAAAGAAAAGAAAAAGAAAAGAAAAATCATGTCATAAGAATCTTTATTGCAAAAAGTGAGAAATGATAGATACACTAGACATTCCCTGTTACATCATTTTCAAATAATAAAGACTGATAAGTGTAAATTGATGTGCGAGACAACTCAGGCAATTAAACTGAAAAAGTAGGTTCATTGTTGACAAATCTAAAACTTAATGATCTTTGTGTTAAGATCCATTGTCATACATGTCTAGATATATCTCTTTTGATGAACATCAAGTGATGCCTATTTGAACATAATCGGGTAACGATGCAATCTATTCAGTGTGATTAATCGCATTGTAAGCTTCTTTGTTGTGGTATCCACAGACCTGAAGTCTCACACGAAGTCTCTTTTGAGCTTCAAGGTGCAGCTAAAGATTCATAAAGATGGAACAAAAAGAGTCCCAAATGTGGACCGCCACAAAAAAAAATTCCAAAATGGAATTTAGAAGATTCCCAAGGGGAACGTAGGCAAAAGAAAATTCCAAAATGGAATTCAAAAGAAGTCCCAAAGAGGACCAAATCCAAATAGAAAAACCCATTACACACTGTTTATGTTTTAAGTAACCAGGTTTTTGTGCAAAGAATGCATTCTAGTTGTTACTGATAAGAAAATCTATTGACATATGTATACATGTGGGTCACATGAGTCATCCTAATCGAACCTTAATCTCATCATTATACTGAAAAAGTAAGTGTGCCAACTCGAGCTAATTGGTATGTTTTCATATCATCACTCAGCTAATAGAAGTCAAATGTCTATTCAAAAACGTTCAAAACATGTTCAGATAATGCTTGGTATGATCTCACTGTGATATATTGATTCATTGCATTGCATTCGTATTTATTTTAATGCGTGTGCTTTGTCACACGACTAAGGTGTTGACACGTCTAAGTTGTTTATGACTCGATTCAATAGTATCTCACACGACCAAGTCTTGACCCGTCTCAAGTTTAACTGATGAACATGTCTGAAACAAGTGTTGACACGTCTCAACAGAGGTTGACACGTCCCAACAGTTGTTTGACACGACCAAGAATTCACCTGAAAAATATCTTAACTGTATAAACACTCTGACCCGTCCCAACAATGTTGACACGACTCAACAGTCTTTGACCCGTCTCAACAGTTGTGATGTGACACCCCGCCCGACGGCGGAAAACATCGGGCGCGTCAAGTGAATCGGATATCGATAGTACAAAGCACATGGCACACTAAATGCATATTTTAATATTATTTAAGTAATAATGTCGTGACAATATAAGGCAAACAAACAGTCTTAAAACCGTAACAGAAACCGACAAATAAATATTGTTTATTGTCTTTTTATTCTAGGTCCAAAGCATTCTACATGTCTTGAACCAAATCCGTACCAAACACCACCTAAAAAACGTGTAAAATAAGTTAGCTAAAGAATTAGGTAGTGAGTAAATCACAATTAATAGTACATAATATAAAATCCGAGATCATTATAGATTGTGTTTCGCAATCTCATGTGTATAGAAATTGCATTATATTACTCAACCATGACCAACGAAACATACAACGAATCCAAGCAACCTTGTGCCCCGCAGGGTAACTTTAGCAACAAGTCATGAGAACCACTCATGTTACAAATATTGATAACTATTGTTTAACCATCATTTAACTGTCTCGACATATCTGTTATCAATAAATGTTTACGCATCTAAAGGGTCATAGCAACATCGTAACAAGTATCACATATAGAATCTAGTAACCAACGAAACAACAAACGAATCACCGGGTCAAATCACCTACTAGGCCATTAAGTGTAGGTGGGCTTGTCAAGCCATTAGCGCTAACATCGTACCGGTGGAAATTATGAGATAATACTAATACTATTGACTAACACATAATTTTGCATCCTGTGGCCATACAAGATTAACACATCAAATGATCTCATTTTGAAATAGAATAAAAGAAACGAAACCATAGTAATATCGAAACACGTATTTCAGCCCCAAAACGAAAATAGTAAAAAGGAAAGCGTGATTACTCACCTTGAAGTGCAATAAGTATTAAATCACAAGAAACGCAGTTAACGAGAGCCGAGAGTTTCCCAAATATTGGTATCACCAAATTAATTGAGAAAAACCCTACTTAGAAACGAACCAAATAGTAATAAGAATCATAAGTCCAAGATCTAGCGCTTCGGATTTGGGATTTAGAGTTGTAGATTAAAATTGGGATTTTAGTACGAAACGTTAAGGTATTTTTGTATTATTTATAAGAATCCTTTTTAGTATTTATATATATTATAAGTATTTTTCCTTTTGTATATTTTACTTTTGTACAAATCCCAAATACTTATTAAACAAGTACTTTAGCATTTGTATGAAGAAATTGTAAGTTTTTTAATGATTAAAAATATATTTAACTCAAATATGTTATTTAGATTCTTTAAAAAGTAAAATTTAAATGTCTAGGGTAAAACATAAAAATTAAAGAACACGGGTCAAGGGGGTTCGAACCTGTGACCAGCTCCTTCACTACAAACGCACTAACCAGTGAACCAGAATGTATTTTTGTTTATGAAACAACTTTTAATTTATTTTAATCTTTAATAACTAACAATACTCATTTCCAAATAAACCCTAGATTCAAGATCATCCAAATTCATTTAATCTTGTTAACCAAATCCAATTCCAACAGAGGAATTTTAATATACATTGTATCACGATCATTTCGATATATTAAACTTACTTGATGGTGTAGATTGGACACGGATTTGATTGAAGAACCGAACACGACAGGGCAAGATCAACCCGGTGTGTAGAGATTGTTAGGATTCAATTCGGCTTGCAGAAACATACCTTGTGATGTGCCCAACTAAACCCCTAAAACAATTTTGAATTAAATTAATGTTTAGGTGGTGATTGAAGGTAGAACAAGGTCGAGAAAAACAACGATTACTTACAGATTTTTTAGTGTTCTTGAGAGGAATTGGAACAACAGTGAGCAATAGCAGGTAAAGAGGAGTGTGTATGCCGATTGAATTGTATTTTGGTGCTCCGGAAATAGTCGAATGGTTTGAAGGTTGTTTACAAATGAAAATGATTAATTGGATGTTAATTTGATTTGGTTAATGCAATTGGCTGTTACGAAAGATTTCTAATCGTAGAAATCATTGTTGTAGTTAATTGAATTTACTAATTTGTTACGTTATGGAACGATTTGATTTCGTGGGTTTTTGAAACCGTTTTAGATTTGAATTTACCCACCGAATCACGTGATTAAACAACGAATTGACGGTGTTATGGTGTTCGAATCGTGTTTAGGAAGGTTTCTATGGTTTATAATTGAAATTTAAGTGTTAAAATCAAGTGAAATAGCCTTCGTCGGAAAAATGAAGCTCAGGCCAAGGTGGCCGGAAAGTTTGGACCGGAAACACAGGTGTATGGGTTTGGGGATTGGGTGAAATAAAATGTTACATAACCAGTCCCTGAACATTTAGATTGTTTTAATTAGTTATTATGAGTTTTAATAATAGTTTGCAACTTGACAGTTTTAGCACAAAGTTAATTATTTATATCTTTTAACTAACTAACTAACTAACTTAACTAAATTGAAACGTAACAATTATATAAGTGACGTTTTTATAGTTTTAGCTCGTTTAAGCCATTAAGAGACTATTTTGAGACTTAGAAGCGTTTTTGTTTAACATTTTCAATAGTTTTCTTTTATGAACTATATATATATATATATATATATATATATATTTATATATATTTTGAGATTTATTGTTCCCACAATATCTATTTGATATACGTGAATACTTTGCGACATAAATACGATTATTTAATTGAGACGGGAATAACGTAGAATCCAATGCGTTTATTCATAATATTAATAGTAAACGTTACATTTTGAGGAAAAATAACTACAATTACAATTTTAAGGATTACAACTTCGTGTTCGAGTCGGGCATTCGGGATCGGGTTTGGGGCAGATGTCACATGTGACCCGACTAAGTGTCTTTTACATGTTAAAATTGACTGTTAATCTGTTGACCCGTCTCAAAGGTTTGACCCTTCCCAACAGTGCATGACCCGTCTAAGGTTTTTGGGCCTGTTTGTTTGACCCGTCTGAATATTGACCCGTCACAAATTTTGACCTAATTTGAGCCGACTCAACATCGTATAAATACCTTCAATCACAACACTTAACATTATTTCCCAAACACATTTCATCAAACCCTCTGTTCACAATCTCCATTCCATATCGTATTTAATCTTTGATTCTATATCGAGTTTTTGGGATTGAATAAGGTATAATCATCATAATCGATCGTCATCAACATCTTCCTACATCATTTTTGATCTTGAAATTCAAACATTAATGATGAACAGTAAATGAGACTTGACTCGACACTTTGATTTATAGTGTAAAAACTGAAATCGAATGTTCTAATAGGTCAAGATTAACTGTTAATCACCAATAATCTGCCATTGAACACTTCACAACACCTAAAATCAACTGAATCAAAAGAAAATTTTGAATCACGTTGAAACTGCCATTGATGTTCATAAGTTCAAGAATGTTACCTTGATTTAAATGATCTATAGCATGTTTCACGATGTTAATCCATTGTTAAAACATGAGTTTTATCCATCAAAACAATTTCATTCATCAATAACAAATTTATGATTTAAGTGATTAAGTGATGATCTGCTTGAAAGTTAATATAACTTTTAATAAGTTCATTGATATACAAGATTTTTCAAACAAAATGATTTTATCAAATTGTTGTTAATCAAAGTATTAAATGTACTAATCTTGACTGTTATCTTATGTCATCACACTAATTACTTGCTACATAAATGTTGATTACTCATAATTTATGATTTCTAACTCATGTGTATCTGATTTCAGATGAATATTCTCAAGTATGAGCCAAAGCATAACATTGTGGCTATGCTGGATGTGTCTATTTCTGAGGCAGACGGATATCAGGAGATGATCCGGTTTCTTCGAAGGAAAAAGTATGTGTATGCAATGTGTGCCAAGCCCATTGTATACTCGAGGTTGATAAAGTCCTTTTGGAAGACTGCCGAAGTAATCACAGATGAAGCAGGAGTGTTTGGTTCATGGTTTTATTACCAGATAGTTACAGCTAACTGTGTCTGAAGAATCGATAAGGGATGCTCTGTTTCTTGATGAAGATGAAGTGGGTGCATTAGACGAATTTACAACTGCTGAGTGTCAGGAGTGCTTTATAAATATGGGACATCCTCTCATATTTCCAAAGTAGCAGTTTTTAAGGGCGAGATTAAGCAAGCAATGGAAGCTTCATTGCTATGTGATACAACATTGCTTATCTCGAAGAAGTGCTGGTTTTGATACCTTCCCATCTGATATTGCATCCCAATAGTTGCAATAGCCACAAACAGACCGTTTAACATGACCAGATGGATTATGAAAGGTTTCATCTTTAATCTTGTTAAGGGTAAGAGGTTAAAATTCCTTATGTATCCAAGGTTTTTGCAACTGATCATCAATGAGGCTTACCCTATGATTAAAGAAGAAGGTGTTAATGGTGATATGCTGATGACTGAAGATATGAATGTTGCATCTTACAGAAAGATGAGCATGGGAGGAGTTACTGATATCCCATTATTTGACTATATGCGAGATATAGCGAACCATGAAGAGGATATTGCGATTGAATATCATCATATAGCTCAAGGTGAACTAATTGATCCATTAGATATTGTTGATGATATTTCGAATGCACTTAAGTCGGAGGATGATGAATCTGATGATGATACTGATGACGATAATGTAGATGATGGTGGTGATATGGCTGAAGATGAATCAGACTCAAATGGAGATGTTGAGATGATATAAAATGTTCAAGGTGATGAACCGATTAATGAGGATATTGTTGAAGAAGTGTTAGTGCAAGATCCGGTGATTGTAGAAGAAGAAATATTAGAACTGGTTGATGTGTTGCAGATTGCACAGGAAATTGTAGCAATAGAAGCTGAATCTGAGGTACAGTCAGATCATGAAGCTTATGTTGGTATATCTGTCCCTGATCCTGTTGATATTCCCAGTGCATTGATTCTTGCAACTCAACAGTTTGAACAACCCAAGGGGTCTTCACCGAAGGTTGGTTCAGATAAGCGAAAATGAAGATGATCTATTTCATCTTAGAAGGATGGTTGCGAAGTTATTGGATGAGAATGAGAAACTCAAGGCATCAAATGAACGTAAGAAAAAGCGTCTAGTAGAATTCTGGGAGACTCAACAGAAGAACACCAAAATTTTCAAAGAATTAGATGAAGAATATGATAAGTTAAAGATGAACCAGTAGAGCTGGAATGATGAAAGCTTGATTCGAGAGAAAAGAAGAAAAAGATGAAGTCTTTTGAAGATCAAAGTTAAATCTTAGGGGGAGTACTGTTAGGGCTCGTTCCTTAGAAAGATTTAATTTGTTCTTATATGTACAAAGTATGTTTGTTTAGGGTTAATTCTGTATTTTCCCTAAAGTGTGTTGGTGTATACATACTAGTTGTTAGTGTGTGTAAGAGAGAGAGAGTTTTGGTGAGTCACAAAGACTGTGTGTGTGATTGTATTCTCTCCTTCACAATTGTACTGCAATTGATTTCATCATCAATACAAAGTGAATTATATAGTAATGAATTCTGTGTTGATTGAATGTTGTATTACGTAGATCGTAGTGATTTGATGCGGTAATCAATCCAATTGCCTATCATATGGATACATGAGGTTACCTTTATCCATAATTTGTTACCTTCCGTGCAGAATCTCCATCACCACTTTGCAAATAAACTAAAATTTTGGGCTTTCATTGAAACAACCCCCAACCCCCGCTTGCTTTTGAAGCACACTCTATCCCAAGCTACCTAATAGATGTAATTTTTTTTTTGTTTTTCGAGTGCCTCCCCATAGAAAATTCCTTGTATTTTTTTTCCAAAGTGTTGATAACTAAGTCTGGAGCTTTGAACAAAGTGATACGTATAAGGCTTTACTTATTTAGATTTAATTCTGAGCCCTAACATATGAAAAAAAACACAAACACACAAGCCTAGTGAGATTCCTTAGGTTTGCTTCGGACAACTCGCCCATAATTGTCTCGTCATCAGCAAATAACAAATGAGATATTATAGGCCCATTATTTGGCGTTTTAATGGCCCGAAATTAACCCACCAAGGAAGCTATAGATATCATGAACTCATGAAGTTGAAAGCTTCCATTACGATTAAGAACACGTAAGGTGATAAAAGGATCTCCTTGATGCACCCCTTTTGAGTACTAAAATTCATTGGAAGGTGACCAATTTATGAGAACAAATATTTTTGATGATAGTACTAACTCACTTACCTAAGCCTGCCATCTCGGTGGGAAATTCATTTGATCTAGAATTGAGATAATAAAATCCCATGAAACCGAATCAAAAGCTTTGTTGAAGTTAATTTTCAAGTGACGAATTTTTTAACCAAGCGATTAGCTCACCGACGACTATGGGGCCATCCAAATGTTTTGATTAGAAATACATGCAGTTCTGTCATATGTGTCTTATATGAAATTCAAAGTATTTTAAATGGACGTAAAAGGTGCTTTCTTATATGGACCAATCACAGATGATGTATATGTCAAGCAACCTCATGGTTTCGAGGATCCTGACTATCCGCATCGATTGTACGATCTTAGTGAAGCATTGTATGGTCTTCATCAAAATTCAAGAATTTGGTACGAAACGTTGTGAAATTATTTGATTGAATATGGATACACTAGAGGTCAAATCTATCTAGCCTTGTTTTTCAAGAAGGCTAGAAATGATCTTTTGTGTGCAAGTGTATGTTGATGACATCATTTTCAGATCAACAAGTCCAGACCTGTGTAAAGATTTCGAAGAAATTATGAAATCAAGGTTTCATATGAGTTTAATGGGAGAGATCAACTTCTTTCTTGGTTTCCAAGTGAAACAGTCGGAAGATGAAATTTTCATCAATCAAGAGAAATTCGTCAACAAGCTCTTGAAGAAATTTAAGACGCGGGATTGACAATCGATTAGGACTCCGTCTGATGCAATTATAAGATTGAACCGAAAGGAAAATATATACAAATCAATGATTGGATGCGAAAGGAAAATCAGTATACTAAAATATATACAAATCAATGATTGGATCTCTGATGTATTTGACTGCATCTAGACCTAACATTACGTATGATGTTTGTGTTTGTGCTAGGTATCAATCAGAACCGAAGGAATCATATCTGATTGCTATCAAACGAATATTTCGATACTCAAAGGAAAACCTACTCTTAGCTTGTGGTATCCATATGAAGGAAACTTCGAGTTACATCTATATTCTGATAATGGTGTTTGGGCTTTAGATAAAAAATCTACAACGGGTGGATGTCAACTTTTAGGCCCTAGATTAGTTACATAGCAATGCAAAAAGCAAACAAATGTTTACGTTCAACTACAGAAGCTGAGCACATAGCTGCATCAGCAAGATGTTCTCAAGTCCTTTGGTGGCAAAATCAACTACAGGATTATGAGTTCATTTTTCTGAAAACTCCAATATACATAGATAACACTACTGCTATGTTCATTACAACTAATCATGTCCAACATTCAAAAATAAAACATATCGAGATTCGATATCATTTTTTTAAAGACAATTCAGAAAAAAAGATTTGATTATATTGGTAAAAGTTCATACTGATAATCAAATGACTGATCTTTTCACAAAATCGTTTTTGCCAGATTGGTTTGAATTTTTAGTCCAATAAATTGGCTTAATCAAACATGGTTAATTCATGTCTTTAAATAGAAAAACAAAAATATATAAATCATAAAAATCCAAAAAAAAAGAATAAAGAATTTGTTTTTGATTTGCATGCCTTATATATATATGTATGAATGCTTGTTGCATTGAAAAAGAAAATATAAGAATATAATAAAAGAATCTGACATGTCAAAAGGTAAGAAATGATAGATAAACTGAAGTTGTCTGATACATCATTTTTAAACAAATAAAGACTGATAAGTGTTAATTGATGTGCGAGACGACTCAAGCAATTAAACTGAAATAGTAAATTCAATGATGATTTAACTAAATAGTTCATGTTCTTTGTGTTTAGAACTACCTTAGTTCATGTGTTAAGAATTCGCTTTTCAGACAGACTGCTTGTAATGTCACCTACACACACCAGGTAATGATGCAATAAAATCAGTGTGAAGCAAAGCATCTGTGAACTTCTTTATTGTGGTATCCACATACCTGAAGTCTCACACGGCGTCTCCTTTTTTGTAGTGAGCTACAGACATGGAACACCTCAAGATGTACAAAAGATTCCCAATGTGGAACATAGCCAATCAAATTCCAAAAAGAAATATAAAAGAAGATTCCCCAAGGGAACACAACTATAACACTTCTAGAAATGGATTTCTTCTAACCCGAGCTTCACTGGTTATATTGTAAATGACCAGGTATTAAAGATGTTAAATTGCTTACTTGTATGTTTTGATGAAAGTAAAGTTTTCTATTGTTTAAGTGTGGGTCACATAAGTTTATCATAAATCAACCCTAATTGATTATTTTAAATTGAAAAAGTATGTGTGCCAACTTGAGCTAATTGATTCGTAAACATTTCATTACTCAATTAAAACAAAAGTTAAATGTCTATTCAAAAAAATCAAAATCAAAACATGTTTAGATTAATTTCTAGTATGATCTTACTGCCGTCACTAAAGATTCGTTGCATTGCACATATATATATATATATATATAGTATTGAAGTCAAATAAAAACCAGATCTTAAAATGTTAACCAATAAACTCAATTTGAGCCATTCATTTATTTTTACTATTTTCATACTATTTTAAGTTTTAAAGGGCATAAGAGTAATTTTACATTTATCTCTTCCTCTTTAAATCTGAATCCACAAAACAAACTCATATGGCACTTTCTCTTTTTTAAAATCTATTATTTATTTTCTCTTTAATCCTCTAAACCACCATAACACCATAAAACAACACCCTTCATCTTCTTCTTTTTAAGATTTCTTCCAAACATTTTCCATCATCTAACTTTCCATTCTATTACATAAACATATTAAGATCCATAGATCCTTCAAAATGGGTTGCAAAATTTTCAAATCAGGTTCCGACATTGACAAACATCTTCATTCAGATGGTTCTGGGTTGCGAGAGGGTTGCGATGGTTCTTGGTTCCAATGGTTGCACGATGGTGGTGGTGATTGAGTTAATGTACAACTAAATATGCAGAAGGTACAACCACATGGTGCTTGGTTTTGACGACCATATGTATAGATCTGTGTTTGTTTGGATATATAGATCTGTACTCGTTTTGGCTCACGATTTTGATGTTTGACTATTAGTTCTTTTCTTCCAAAACGTAAGTTGTTTTCCCTTTTTATAATTCATCTTATCATAGAATAGAGTTGTGTTCATATGTTTTTTTGGTTAATAATATGAATTATACTACTGTTCATCTACTCTTTAAGGTTTTATAATGCTGTAAATGTATGATAAAGTTTGTAAGATGTGAACAAAATGATCTTTTTAGTTACATGTCTTGTATGATCAAATCTTAAACATGTAAGTTATCATAAACTAATAATGTTAGTTGCATTCAATTTTGTATTTTTTTATTGCGGGTTATTGAAAGAGAGACTCAAGGTTAGTAGGTGATTTGTGTTTTAAAATATAATTGTCGATCCACTAAAAAACACATTTGTAATTGAATTATACAAATGTGTTAGTCTTGTTTTTGCTTTTAAGTGGTAGTACCAAGTTCATAAAAACTTGTACCTAAAATGGTTTTTAAATTTACACATGCGTAAACTGATTTTATACATATACGTAAACTGTTTTTGCTTTGGAATGTTGTACACATGTCTATTTTGTTTGTATATGTGTATTTTGATAGTACACATGGGTATTTTCTTTTAATTAGTTGTATGTTGTGTATAAACATGTGTAACTAAGTTTGTGATTTATCTTTTTTAATGTTTATTTTGTTGATAAACTAAAGACACATGTGTTAGTCTTGTTTTGGCTTTTAAATAGTTGTACTAATTGCATAAAAAATTGTACCTAAATTGGTTTTTGAATATACGCATGCGTAAACAACTAACGTATTTTGAGTTTGATTTTGTAAAGTTTTTTTAGGTTTTACATTTTTGTTTGTTTTTCATGTGTATTATCAATTTTACACATGTGTACACACATATGTTTTAAAAATGTTATTTTTTTATTCTCTTTATCTTAAATATGATAACTAGTTTTTTAAAAAAAATTAAAGAGAGAAATTATAAAGAGACATCGAAAAATGAAGTAGAGAGAGAAAAAACAAGAGAGAACAAAAAGTAAGAGACAGAAATGAAAGAGAAAGAATGTACAATTACCTTTTTGCCCCTAGATTAATATGCCCAATTGTTTTTTTTTTATTAAAAACAATAAAAAATACAAGAAAGAATATGTTCCACATATTAAACTATTAAAAAATAACTTGTGGTTTACAATTAGTTTTTTGGTCTTGGCGATTCAAAGAGTTTAGCCAACAATCATGTTTAATAAGAAAAATACAAGTTTAATAGCAGCAAACATGATGAAAGAAAAGACGAGAATGAAGAAACAATGAAACCCGATGTGTCCAAGAAGCAATCCTTGATCCAACGAACTTCTAGCGCTTCGTTTCCGTCTTTATAGCCTTAAAATCTCTTCACTTGAGCTCCAATTCGTCCCCTAAATGTGCCTAGAGGCTAGGGTTGAAGTTAGAAGAGTTTATATAGCAAAAAGTGCCAAAAATGGCGAAAATAATCTGCCCAAAACACCTCGTCGTGTGACGCGACGAGGAAGCAAGCTCATGGACTCCTGGTGACGTCACCACACCACTAGCCCACCACCTAGACACGCCGCGCTGTGTGGCCAGGTTGGCTTGGCTGGTCGGATGGCGTGGTGAGCCCATTCGGTTGCGTGACGTTCTTCGGTTTCTTCTGTTTCACGTTCTGGTCTGCTCGTAACTCCGTTTCACGTCCCGTTTTTGCCCACGGTCTTCTTTTTTTGCAAGCTTTTCATTAAATTGTCAACATGAGACCTACAAAACAATAATGGATCAATAGTAGATAAACTTAATAAAAACTATATAAACCGACTCGAAAACAACTGAAAACTGTACATTGGGTGAATGTATAATTAACGTTATATCGAATGTCTCCACACTTAACCTTTTTTGTCCCTAAAATAGCATCAACTTATCTCAGGGATTCTAGACTCAAAAACTTCAAAACTAAAAACTGAAAATTACAATTACAACTCATACCCTCAATCTTTACTCAAACAAGTAACATGAACTTAAACTTTGGCGATTTTCAATTACAGCGGGACCCATAGTTAATAATTAAGATTTTCATGGTTTTATTGGGTCGAGTCATCCCATCTTGACTTAAACCTCATAACTAATTGATTAAAAACATTTTAAAGCACATTCTTAGCACTCAAGCAATTTTAACAACATTGCTTATTATTCATTTCACAAGTGGCATACAAGAAATTCAATTTTCAATTTACTCCTAGATAATGTTCCCCATAACATGACATACCCCCGTAATCAAGCAATGTCCCAGAATTCATCAACATACGTGATTTCGCACAACTTCATCTGTGGACTTACACATATGGCGTGTCCCTTGTGGTCCATTTCTTATTGGTATAAGGATGCGAGCAAAGGGACCCCATATGACTGACGGGTGGTTTGATCAACTCAGTATAAATTTTGTTTTTACTTTAAAGCACATTATGATCAAGTTTATTGACTTAGAATGACAGCTTAACTGCGAGTTTTGCTCTTTGAGCTTCAATTGAATATTCATACTCCCTTTGAGAAGTATGAATATCAGATGATAGACAGGATAAAGACCTATGGTCTCCGAACCCCAAAACATCTCATCAATACAAGATCTAAGACTATAAAGTCATACGCCATGAAATGTTAACCACTAAAACTAGAAGTATGAAAATTAAAGTGTATCACAAGCATTGACGGATTCAAGACTTGGGTAGGGGGTGGGTGTGCATCCACTCAAATGAAATTGAGCTTGTAATTTGTAATTAAACAGTTAAGCAATTTTGAAGTGGCACCCATGGATTATTTTTTTAGGCACCCAAGTTAAGCCAGACAAACGACAATTAAATAACCTTCAAGAGGGAAAAAAATTAAATGTAACTATGCTGGTGTTTTTCTTCGTTTTCATCTTGTTTATATTTATTTAATAATTGTTAATGCATTATGTTAGAATAATAGATTGTTAGTGTCAGATGACATTCAACTTTAAAATCTATTTTTTAGCATTTTGGCAAAGAGTGAACATCTAGAGGGTGAAAGTTTGTATATTTGTTAGTTTTGTTTTTACTGAATTGCCTATTTGATTTGCTAATTAAAATTGAGTCTATTTTGATATCAAGTTGGGTTGAGTTAGATATGATATAAATGGGTTGAGAGATGTTTCTTAACAGTAAAAAATATACGGATGAAATTGCTTAATCGAATCGATAATATATTTTTTAATGTTTGGTTATTTTATAGCATCAAAAATAGGCACTTCAAATTGTTATAAATGAAGCTATAATGGATCGTTATAAAAATGAAATTGCGTCAAGGATGATGTAAAATATATTTTGTTTTATTATATATATTGAATCTTATCGTTTACTTTTCTTTATGTTGTATTTTATCGATTTTTTTGGCACCCACTGAATAAATTTTCTGGATCCGTCACTGATCACAAGCCACATACTTCATAAAAAGAATTTCATTTTGTATTAAATTAGACTACAAGGCTTGAGTATGACCAAACTTTTTATTCCACTTCAAAAATAACATGTTTTCCGCTAAAAATCACTTAAATTAGGTTTTTTAAGGTCACATTGTTACCGCCCTTTCATTCATAAAGGTTGAGAAGACACAAAACAAAAGAAAATATTATTTGAAATTTTGTGAATTTTTAAATTTTTTTTGGATTTTTTAGACTCTATATGGACTCAAAACAAACACTTAAAACTAACCTAAGACTCTAAACCTATTTCTCATTCTCACACTTAAGTTCCACATTTTCCCTAATGTAGAAACGGAAACACCTAAAAATAAAGCTATAATTGCAAAAATATAAAAAAATAGAAAGGTGAACTGGAAAAGACTTAGCTGGTATTGCGAAACACGTAAGCTCCAAGTCTTCATTCTAATCTTTAAGTATTGACCGTATAGCATTTCGGTCGTGGTCAAACTTGCCACCGACACTCTCGAGCTCCTTCTTCATCTTCACAAATGCAAACTCACCCGAATGGAGATTGAGTATGAGTGAGAATAATTTAAAGTTACTAAAACATAAACAAGATATTCGAGCATAAAGCTGACTCGACACAACTAAAATAAAAATAAAAATAATATAAAAATAAACATAAGATAAACATTAAACTCATATAAACTCTTTAAAACCAAACTTCCCAACCCAAAACAACTCAACCTGCATCATTTTGGGTATCCTCAAACCACCTAGGATCCCCACCCTTAAGCCTGACCATCCTCTTTACACTCGCCCGATACTCATTGAAGAATAAACCATCTTTCTCGTCCCCTTCTACCCACCTATCTCGGCATCTATTACCTAAACCCTACTATCCCAACGCTTAACTTTTATTGGTCCAGGAATCTTAAACACAGCAATGTCATCACCTACTTGGAAAGTAATCTGTCACTTAAAGACATCTATATTAGCATGAGCAGTACGTAAGAAAGGACGACCAAGGATAATGGGGACTTTGGCATCAGCCTCCATGTTAAGCATGACAAAATCCACGGGGAAAGCAAACTTATCTACTTTCACTAACAGGTTTTCCACTATTCCCCATGGATACTTCACCGATTTATCGGCTAAGGACAACGACATATGAGTGGGAGTTAATTCACCTAGGCCTAGATTCTCATATAAAGAATAGGGCATCAAATTGATACTAGCGCTAAGTCTGCTAACGCTCAGCTATCAGTGTTACTACTGAATAAGCAAGGAATCGTGAAGACTCCTGGGTCAGAAAGCTTTTCGGGTAGTGTATTTGTGACTACTGCCGAGCACTCACCACTTAAAAGAACGGAAGACAATTCTCCCAGCTTGCATTTGTTCTTGAGGATGTCCTTCAAGAACTTAGCATATTTAGACATGTATATATAAAATAGCTAATAAAAACACCTAGTTTTAATATTTATAAAAACCTAGACAAACCTACTAAATCACACACAACCGGCAGTGGACCGGTTGGATGTAATATAGTGAAATGTAAGTCCGGGTGTCGACCCACAGACTCTATATAATGCAATTAAATTAACTAATTAAGACGCGACTAACAAGACACGAACTGTTAATGAAAATGTATTTGACGAGGGGTTTTGCTAAAAATAGTAAGTAGCATGAAAGATGAGAAACAAAAACAGATGAATCAAAGCAAACCACCTAGGAGAGAATCCACATTGACACCAGTTTCTACTCACGTTTGGTCTAATTGGTATGGAACTAGGATCTTAAATTATTCACTCTAAGTTACCACTATATAGGACCCTCGACCCTTTTCGAGAAGACACCTACTAGTTTCTATTAACTTAATACACGTACTAGTTATGATATTAGGTTTCCTCATAGTTACCTAATTAAAGTATGTTTAAGTGACCTTACTAGAAATCTACCTCACAGTATGGGTGTTCTAAGTCATTTTAATCCAACCATAAAATTTAACAAGCAAATCTGCTAATTAACACTAAGACCGA
This sequence comes from Tagetes erecta, assembly GCA_030867185.1. Lineage (NCBI taxonomy): Eukaryota > Viridiplantae > Streptophyta > Magnoliopsida > Asterales > Asteraceae > Tagetes > Tagetes erecta. The sequence goes on from CM061488.1 coordinate 66,063,629, forward strand.
CTTCTCACGAAGAACTAGACCTAGCACATTAAACAAACAAGACTCGTTAATAACTTATCACCTCACAGTTATCTAAGTTAGCTACACGTTTTAATCAGTTTAAATAGTATAATTATTCCTATGGTTGTACAGTAGTTAAACCATAAAACAATCACAACATGAAATCAATGATCTAAGCAATATCCTATTGAATGATAGAGACGATCATCAAGAATAACCAAATCCAACACATAACATGCATCATATGATAAAAAGATTAAAACTTTACTTAAACAAACGATCCAAAATCCAAATCAACCAAACATGAGTTTTAACGTAAATCAACGTTTCATCCTAAAGCCTAGATGGTTTTATAAGTTTAGCCAACAATATTTATACTAAAAAAGGCAAATTCAAGAGTAATGAACATGATTAAAACTATAGAAAATGAAAGAACAATGTAACCAGGACGATCCAAGATGCAATCCTCAATCCCACAAGCTTCTGTTGCTTCGTTTCGTCTTCGTGACTTCAGAAACGCCTCAAATCTGCTATTTTTCTACTCTTAATCGAACATGGAGGCTAGGGTTGAGTTGTGGTAAGTTTATATAGCAAACAGGGCCAAACTCAAAACCCTTCTGCCGAAAAAGGGTCGCCGCGTCGCGCGGCGACGAAACTAAGTTTTTACCACGCCCCCAACAGCAGCCCACGCCGCGTAGCACGGCCACAGTGCATCTCCTGGTCGTGTGACGCGGCCACAATGCATCTCCTGGTCGTGTGGCACGGCCAATGTCACACCCCGACCAATTAAATAAATAAAAGGCGGATAATCGTCGAGACGTGAGTGTTAGAGATTGCTCATAGCCACATGACGCTCCAAGTTAAAGTTTTAAATAAGCATGCATCACCAAATTAAATAATACAATTTGTCCACAAGTTTGGCAAATCACAAATGACATAGCTAATAATTGTTCATTGATTTAAATTTTAGCTAGGTCCAAAAGCCTATGGTGATCATGATCCAAAGCTAGCTTAAACGTTGGCATTCCCTGAAACATGTTAGAAAATAATGTCAACATAAAAAATGTTGGTGAGTTCACATAGTTAAATACATAGATAATAGTTTATAGATCACAATGATAAGCGATTCCATGTCTACAAAGGTTAGTGCAAATATGTAACAACACGTACGGCCTCGAATGTACAATCAAGCCTCAACAATTTAGAATATAGTATATGATCAGCTAAGTGAAATTTGGTTCCTTCAATGAACTAGAATGCGTCATTGAAGAGCCGGACTTAGCATCGGCTTTAGCACCAAAAAGGCTTGTCAGGCCCTTAGATCTAAGACGCCGCTGGGCTAGCAATAGTTAATGATTGTATCGATCATAAAATAGAACACTACACGTATACATAAAGCACAACCAAGACATAAATGGAATCACATAGTTGATAAATAGATTTAGTGCATGTAGTGTATTTGAATAATATAACATGTTTCACCCCAAAAGTGTATAAATATAAAAAGGGGTATGTAAACTCACATTAAACGGCTCCAAAATCTACTCAAGAAAATATACGGTGGAAGCCGGAAATAACCCTCGGTAGCTTATCCTATTAATCGAACATAATGATTTTAGTCCATATGTGGTTCCGAGATCGTACGAGTCAAATTCTTATTTTTAGTTGTTTTGTGAAATAGTTATGAATGTTGGTATATTTATAAGTTTTTATAAAAATAGGTTAAAATGTTATTTGTTTTTAAATAATCTACCTTTAAAGATCGTTGTCATTACAAGTCGTTTACTTGTTTTTTTACAAATACGGTATGACGTTTAAGTGGATTTTTAGTTTATAAAGTTTTTAAATAGTGGACGAAACAAGTTTATGTGTCTAACTTTATATAAATGATACTTAGAAGGGTAAAAATGAGTATTTTTGGTTAAGTGTACATTCACGAGATTTTTATATATAAATGTATATATATATATATACATGTTTTGTTACTTGGTTTTATAAAGTTTTTAAAGTTAATATTTGTTTATGAAAACTTTTTAGTTTTTAAGTCATAAAAATGATAAAAATATAATTTTTACATGTTTAGTGGGTAGTTTGAATGCTTAAAAATGTGAATTAGTTGTCAAAATACAAAATATACAAAAAACGGGTTGTAAGAATCGAACCCGTGACCTCCTACAGCTTAACATATGCACCCAGTCACTTGAGCTGGGTGACTAACCCAACATAAACCCGGAACTTAAATGTTTTATCCTTTGGTTGTTTTGAATATATAAAGCATAAACATGGTTTTTTTTTAAAAAAGGTGGAGGTGTGCGTGGCCGAGATTCGAACCCACGACCTCCTGGTTGTTTTGCAATGCACCCAGCCACTTGAGCTGGGTGACTAACCCATAAATCCATCCCCCTTTAAACCTTTTAACCCCTCTTTTAGCAGAAACGAAAATTTCCTAAATAACCATACGAGCCCTAGATCTTTCACCCCCAAATTGAGTTTGTTTTTGTAGATTTTGACAAAATTAAAGTTAGGGCTTTTAATCAACACCCAAAAACGAGTTCAATGGTATATGAAACTTACAAAATGGTGTGGGTTACATACGTGTTCGAGTGACGAACGGGTTCCGCCCTTTGAGCCCTTCGTGTGAGATTTTTACTTCGTTTTTGCGATTTTTGGATATGGTGGGTTGTTTGCGGTGTGTTTGTGAGTATGTGTGTGTGTTTAATTGAAAAATGGTGAGGTCTAGATATGTTTTTGGTCTTGGTTTTGAGTTCGGCCGAATACGAAAGAAAAGGGTTGGTTCATGTCAATTTTTTTGTTCAATTGCACACGAAATTACCTGTTTGATGATAGCTAGGGATAGATGAAACACGTTATTACTTGAAATGGGTCAGATTTTGGACAAATTTTGGTTGATGTGAAAGAGTATGGTGAAGAAGGTGGGTGTTACTGTTGCTGCGCGTGAATAGGAGGAAGGAGAAGAGCTAGTTTGGCTTTTGACACAAATAGTCCCCCATCTTTGCATATTTCTTTCTTCTTCTCTTCTGTGTTTTTTGTTTTATTTTGGTTGTTAACAAGTATTATTATTTTTACTTTGATAAATTTGTTTTCGTTATTGCTATTATTATTGTTATTGTTAGTGTTTTCACTTGTTAAATTATTTATATAATAAGTTTCATAAACTTCCAATATTCGATAATATAATTAAAGATCAAATTTCACAAATGTTACAGTCTCCCCAACCTTCAGGAATTTCGTCCCGAAATTTAAAGAACTAGATAAACAAGTGAGGAAAATCTCTCTTCATACGGTCTTCGCGCTCCCAAGTGAATTCAGGTCCGCGCTTGTTTTCCCAACGAATTTTGATAATTGGAGTAGTACCCTGTCTTGTCTTTTTGACTTCTCTGTCCATGACTTCGACTGGTCTTTCGACAAAACGCAATGTCTCATCGATTTGGATGTCATCCAAGGGAACATGAAGGTCTCCGTCAGTTAAACACTTTCGTAAGTTTGAGACATGGAAGGTTGGGTGAACATTGCTGAGCTCGGGAGGTAAATCAAGTTTGTAAGCCACCTTACCAACTCTTTTTAGAATTTTGAATGGACCAACAAATCTCGGAGCTAGTTTTCCTTTCTTTCCGAAACGGACCACACCTTTCCAAGGGGATACCTTGAGAAGAACCATGTCACCAACTTTGAATTCCAAGGGCCGTCGTCGTTTGTCGGCATAACTCTTTTGACGATTACGTGCCACTCGGAGGTTGTCACGGATTTGGAAAATCTTATCGGTTGCTTCTTGAATCAATTCGGGTCCGGTGATGAGATGCTCGCCGGCCTCAGTCCAACATATGGGTGTACGACATTTACGGCCATAAAGTGCTTCGAATGGTGCCATTTTGATACTCGAGTGATAGCTGTTATTGTAAGAGAATTCAACCAATGGTAAGTGAGTATCCCAATTACCCCCGAAATCTAGAATGCATAACCGAAGCAAGTCTTCAAGAGTTTGAATGGTACGTTCAGTCTGACCATCAGTTTGGGGATGATATGTTGTGCTTAGATCAAGTTGCGTACCCAAAATTTTTTGAAAAGAGGTCCAAGAGTGGGAAGTGAATCGACCATCTCGATCAGAAATGATATGCAATGGTACACCATGACGACTCACAATTTCTTTTATATAGATTTCGGCAAGCTTAGAAGCATTGTATGTGTTTCGAATCGGAATAAAATGAGCGCTCTTGGTCAATCGATCAATAATAACCCAAATGCTATCAAAACCACAGGGTGTACGAGGTAGCTTGGTGATGAAATCCATGGACACGTGTTCCCATTTCCTCGCGGGGACATCAGGTTGTTCAAGAAAACCGCCGGATCGTTTGTGCTCAGCTTGAACTCTTGCACAAGTAAGGCACTTAGCCACGTAAAGAGCAATGTCTTTCTTCATACCCGGCCACCAATACTGTGATCGAAGGTCCTTGTACATTTTCTCAGAACCGGGATGAATAGAATAGCGGGATTTGTGAGCTTCATCCAACAGGAGCTCAAGAAGATGGTTACGGTTCGAGATCCATAAAAGGTTCGTGTAATAATAGAGACCATCGGGCTTAGTCTCGAGTTGAAGATCGGCTCCACCCAACATTTCGTCATGTAGTTTGCCCTCATCTACAACGGCTTGTTGAGCTTTAAGAATCAAAGACTTAAGACTTCCTTCAACTTGAATACTTCGAAGTGAAACGTTTGACGCATTTGGTTCTACCAGAATTTCCACACCGAAATCACTTAAGGTGTCAACTAGTTGTCGATGGGCTCGGATTTCTTGAAGTAAAATAACTTTACTATGAACCTTACGACTTAAAGCATCGGCTACGACATTCGCCTTCCCCGGATGATAGCGAATCTCACAGTCATAGTCGTTAATTAGTTCAATCCATCGACGTTGTCTCATGTTTAGATCTTTTTGGTCAAAGACATGTTGGAGACTCTTGTGATCGGTGAATATCACACATTTGGTACCATAGAGATAGTGTCTCCAGATCTTTAGAGCAAATACCACCGCTCCAAGCTCCAGATCATGAGTTGTGTAATTAACCTCATGTATCCGTAACTGACGCGAGGCATAGGCAATGACTTTTCCCCGTTGCATAAGGACACAACCGAGACCTTGTATGGAGGCATCACAATAGACCACAAAGTCGTCATTGCCTTCAGGGAGTGATAAAATCGGGGCATTGCAAAGTTTTGCTTTGAGGGTTTCAAAAGCTTCTTTCTGCTCGTCTCCCCATTCAAAGGGTCGGTTCTTTTGCGTCAAAATAGTGAGAGGTTTGGCAATTTTTGAGAAGTTGGAAATGAATCGACGGTAATAACCTGCCAAACCGAGGAATGAACGGACTTCGGTTGGCGTCTTTGGAGCAACCCAAGTTTTCACGGCTTCGATTTTTGCTGGGTCTACATGGATTCCCTTTCTGTTCACAACATGGCCTAGGAATTGCACTTCCCCAAGCCAGAATTCACACTTTGAAAATTTTGCGTAAAGTTTTTCCTTCTTTAAGAGTTCTAGGATCAAACAAAGATGTTGTTCATGGTCGGTTTGAATTTGGAATAGATCAGGATATCATCAATAAACACAATTACAAATTTATCCAAGTAGGGCTTGCACACTCGGTTCATCAAGTCCATGAATACCGCGGGTGCATTTGTTAAGCCAAAAGGCATGACCATAAACTCGTAATCCCGTACCGGGTACGAAAAGCGGTTTGACAGTCATGTATAGGTTGGACTCACCGGTATGTCGGTGTTATATCTTTTGTATGTATTTTGAATGTATTTGTACTAGCGAACCTACGGGCGAATCTATAGATTCGCCCGGTAGTCTAGATTAGTGTTGTCACAGAGATAAGTTTTGTCATCGGGCGAACCTGATTGTGCCCGGCGAAGCTATCTGGTTCGCCAGATAGATTCGCTGACAGCGAATCTATCAGCGAACCTAAAGCTGTTATATATTGTAACCTTATCTCTTGGCAAAGGTGACTTTTTGGAAAATCTTATCCAAAGTCCTAGATTAGTTTGTGAGTAAACCGGAGGTGCTAGGAGCATATATCACTCATCTTTGTAGCTTGTATACCTCCGGTTGTGTGATTTTATCTCGTTATTTGGTTTGTGGTTATTATACACTTTGTTTGTTCAAGTCAAGAGTGTTTGTTGTTAAACAAGTCAATATAGCACTGAAATCACGATCCTTATGGACCAAAAGTCAGGAACAAGTGTTTGTTGTTAATAAATGTCAGGAACATTCTAATGCCGTTGTAAATAGTCATTGGCATATTGACAGCGGATGTTCCAGACATATGACTGGGTTGAAGGACCTACTGCCTAACTATAGGATCATAAATGGCGGATATGTTGCCTTTGCGGGAGACAAGAAAGGTGGCAAGATGATTGGTCAAGGAGAAGTCTCAAATGGTTCACTTACTCTGGAAGACGTCAACTATGTTCCTGAACTGGCATTCAATCTTCTCAGTGTATCACAAATCTGTGATAAGAATATTCCAGTGATGTTTCTTCCAAATGAATGCTTGTTCTTGAAGCCAGAGCTTACTATTCCTGAAGAAATGGTGATCATGCGAGCTCCGAGACGAAATGATACCTATATGCTAAATATGGGTTCAAAGGAATCAAACTCCACCGTGACCTGTCTCCTGTCTAAAGCTTCATCTTTTGAATCGTTTCAGTGGCATAGACGTTTAGGGCACATTAATTTTAAAATTCTGAATAAATTGGTTAAGAACAATTTGGTTAGGGGTTTACCACTCAAAGATTTTTCAGTGGTTGAGAAATGCATGGCTTGTGCTAAAGGAAAACAGCACAAAAAGCCACATAAACTTAAAATTACAAATACCATCTCAGAACCCCTCGAATTGTTACACAATGATTTATTTGGACCAATAAGTGTCAAATCTATTGCTAAAAAGTCTTATTGCTTGGTTGTCACAGATGATTACTCTAGGTACACCTGGGTGAGATTCATGGCATACAAGAGTGAGACTGCTGAAGAGTTGATGAAGCTGATCCCTCTGATCGAGGTTCTTGGAAAGCGAAAGGTTCAAGCCATCAGAAGCGATAACGGAACTGAATTCAGAAACCACATCTTCAACTCTTTCTGTGAACAAAGGGGTATTCTCAGACAGTTTAGCGCCGCACGAACTCCACAACAAAATGGTGTTGCTGAAAGGAAGAATCGAACGCTTGTGGAGGCCGCTAGAACTATGCTGATTGAGTTAAAGCTTCCAATTATTTTCTGGGCAGAGGCAGTTAATTGTGCAGCTTATGTTCTGAACAGGGTACTGATTGTCAAAGAAAAGAAGAAGACTTCATACCAGCTGTTTCGAGGGATTAAGCCGCTGATTGACTTTCTACGCCCCTTTGGATGTTCTTGTACTCTTTTGAATACTCAAGATCAGAAGACGAAGTTTGGTGCTGTTTCTGATGAATGCTTCTTTGTAGGTTACTCGAACACACAAAAGGCGTATCGTGTTTACAACAAGCGAACGCGGATTGTGCAAGAGTCCTACTATGTTGACTGGCAAGAGTCAAACACTACCAGCATTGGAAGTGAACCGGCATGGTTTTATGATTCCACCACTATTTTCAAATCATTTAATCTTCCTGACTCTGACGATGATGACATCATTCCACACACATCAGTTTCTATCTTTAACCATCCACCTCAACCACAACCACAACCTTCAACTACACAACTACCTCCCACTTCATTTGACATTCCACCACCTCCACCACCTCAAACTATTCCAACTTCTCCATCAGATATTCCATCCTCATCCACTACCATTCAATCAGCTACCACTAATACAATTCCTTCAACTTCACATATACCTTCACAACCATCTAATCCACCACCCTCAACCGAAACCAATCCGTTACTCCTCAACACTGACTTCAAAACCCTGAAAAATCACCCTCATGATTATATCATCGGATCAATTACTGATGGTGTGCGAACTCGGAGACAGAGTGGTTTGATAAATGAATGTCTCTATGCTGCCTTTCTGTCTCAAGTTGTTCCAAAGAATTATAAACAAGCACTTGAAGATCCAAGTTGGGTGGATGCCATGCAAATGGAACTGCAGCAATTTAGGAAGCTCAAAGTTTGGGAACTGGTTGATCTTCCTCCTAATAAGTGTCCAATCGGCACCAAGTGGGTTTTCCGAAACAAGCCTGATGATCGCGGTGTTGTTATCAGAAACAAGGCGAGATTGGTTGTTCAGGGATTCGCACAAGAGGAGGGGATTGACTACACCGAAGTTTTTGCTCCAGTCGCTCGCCTGGAAGCCATCAGAATCTTTCTTGCTCATGCTGCGAACAAAAACTTTAAAGTTTATCAGATGGATGTGAAATGTGCATTTCTATATGGAGATATCGATGAGGAGATCTACGTATGTCAACCACCAGGTTTCGAGGATCCAGATTTCCCGTCAAAGGTTTACAAGCTTGATAAATCCTTGTATGGGCTGCATCAAGCTCCACGTATCTGGTATGAAACCTTGACACAGTATCTTCTCAGCAAAGGTTTCTCTCGTGGGACTATAGATATGACATTATTCAAGAAGGAGGTGAATGGTGAGCTGCTGATCGTTCAAGTGTATGTTGATGATATCATTTTTGGTTCGACTAATGAAGAGCTGTGTAGAGAATTTGAGAAGGTGATGATGGATCGTTTTGAGATGACAATAATGGGGGAGATGTGTTTCTTCTTGGGGCTGCAAGTGGAACAAAAGCCTGATGGAATTCTGATCCACCAAGAGAAATATATCAAAGAGATCCTCATGAAGTTTGGCATGAATGATTCTTCTCCTGAATTGATTCCTTTTACAGCTCAAACATGCCTTACTTCCGATGATAATGGGAATCCTGTGGATGCTCATCGGTACCGCTCGATGATCGGATCTCTCATGTATCTGACTGCAAGCCGACCAGATATTACATTTGCCGTGTGTTACTGTGCTCGTTTCCAAGCCAACCCAAAAGAATCACATGAGAAAGCTGTCAAACGCATTTTTCGCTACCTTAAGGGTTCCTCTCGTCTGGGACTTTGGTACCCAACAGGTGGGAACTTTGATTTACATGCTTTTTCTGATAGTGATCATGCTGGTTGCAGGATTAACAGAAAATCAGTCACTGGCGGATGTCAATACCTTGGAGAATGTCTTGTTTCATGGCAAAGCAAGAAGCAAACAACCGTCTCTCTGTCCACAGGAGAAGCAGAATACATAGCTGCGTCAAGTTGCTGTTGCCAAGTGCTCTGGATTCAGCATCAGATGATGGATTATGGCATCAACTTTCTTCATACGCCACTATTCTGTGATAATGAAGCTGCTGTTGGAATTGCCAAGAATCCTATTCATCACACTCGCACCAAGCACATTGAAACAAGAATTCATGCAATCAGGGATGCACAGGAAAAGGGGTTTATTGATATTATTCCTATTGAAACTCGAAAGCAAAAAGCTGATCTTTTCACAAAAACTTTTGACAAACCACGTTTTTATGAACTGATCTCCATGCTGGGACTTATATCTTTTTGAAAACTTTTTTTTGTGAGAATCCACTTGTAAATATGTAAATAACTCTTTCATTTTCTTCTTTGAAAATTCCGTGGGTCACTCGATTCATAGCTCTGTTACTTTATTTTATCTTTATTTTCTTTTATTTCTTTCTATCTTCCTTTTTTTATGTATATATATATATATTAAGAAAATCTGAAAAACAAAAATTTCTTATTAGACGGCTATAATATAGAAATTTTGGGGGAGATATAAAAGATTAACTATTTATAGTTTTTCAATTTTTGCTATTTCAGGATCTCCGTTTTGATTGATGTTGTAGAGACGTTGAAGGAGGTCAGAAGCATTGCGTTTGGGATATGTCAGATAGGCTCAGCCCGAAAACAAAGTAAACAGTGATTGTGCAGCCAAACACAACGTTCAAGATCTCGACAACAAGGATTATCTCCTTGACATGATTGGATTGCACAAAGATAAGAGTTCTGTCAAAAATGGGTTGAGAGCGTCAAATCTTTGCATTGATTTCCCTAAACATCCCAAATCACCCTCGCCCTATCCCCGAATCGAGTTTCTAGTATGCAAAACAAATAAAATAAAAAGTTGCTAGTGATGTTCTTCGGAAAAGCCTCTGAGTGAGTTACTCGTAAACTCCTCAGAACGTATTGAGTCAAAATGCTTAACTCCTCTGCTATACGAAAGTATTGACCTGGAGTTGGTGAATCTTCTCTGCTATACGGAAGTATTGACCTGAAGATTCACCGAGCATGCTCAAATGTTTATCTCCTCTGTTATACGTCGGTATAGACCTGGAGCTCTGAACTATTTGAGTTCCCCAAATAATAAGTCGCATTGTATTCAAAAGAATCAATTGCTGACAAGCTCCATTCACAATGAAAAGATGCAAAAATTGCACAAGTGTCAAAAGAAGCTAATGCATCGATCAATATTCAAAAGTTGATCATTGAAATTCAAGCAAAGTCAATCGTATTGCTCAGATATACCCTGATGACAGAAATTGTTCTTTCTACCTAGATGTCTGTGGGGACCGAGTTGTCTGAGCTTCTTCAATCAAACCAAAAACATGATAAAAGAAGCTGCTGATCACTTGTTGAAAGGACTAAGGCATGGGTTTAAATGGACAAACATATCTGCAATCCCGCCAATCGATGATTCTCCGGATTCTGCTCAAAACATCATGATAAATATATATATCCTTCTTTAGCGTTTAAAATTATTGTCCTTTTATTTCATCTTATTTTATTATTTTTTTTTTCTTTTCTTTTTCTTTTTCTAAATTCTATCTTGTTTTTATTTGTATTTTTTTGGATTTTTAGGATAATATGTTTTTTTTTTTTTGGAGCATTGAAATCGTGGGACGTTTTCATGGTTTTACAAAGAATTTAAAATTTGAGAAAAACCAAAAATATTTTTTCTTCTTGTGATAGCGAACCTGCTAGCGAACCTACAGGTTCGCGCGAACCTCATGTTCGCCCGCAACCTTTTGCACCGCCGCCGCAGGCCGTCTTGACTTTTGGTCTTCTGGCGAATCTAAATTTCGCTGGCCTGTCTGCCAGCGAACCTATGTTTGTATATATAAGCTGTTACAGTGAAATTTTTCAAAATATTCGCTGTCACTACTGTAGCACATTTTTGAAAATCCAAACGCCAAACGTTCGATTCTCACTTTCAACCGACTTTTCACACTTAAACATTACTTATATTGTCTGGTATGTGATCGTTTTCATCTTAATCTCTGTTTTAAACCCTTAATCGCACTTTTAACCTGTTAAATCTGTCAATCTGTAATTGGGTTTAAATCAAATGTCTGATTTGGTGTGTTTAGTTAGGCTTTTACTTCATAACAGCCTCGTTTAATGTTTATATTGCCTTTTTGTTGCTTAGTATGTTTAATAATGGCGTTCTGTCTGCGAGTTTGGCCGTTTTTCAAAACTAGGGTTTCCAGCGAACCTATGTGTTCGTCTGGCGAATCTGAACGAAAGTTCAAAACTTTGAGCGAACCTATGTCGTTATGCTGCCCGCGCAACAACATAGATTCGCCCGACTGTTTCTAGCGAACCTATACATTCGCTCGACCAAAATGACTGATTTTTCATGTCAGCGAATCTATAGGTTCTGGTGCCAAATCTCAGGTTCGCTCTTTCAGCGAACCTAATTTTCAGCGAATCTATTAACTGTTTTTCAAATCTTCGTTTCTGATCAATCTCCGTTTATTTTTCAGGCACAATGTCGACATTATTCTTCGAAAGAAAGCACAACATGTGTGCTTTACTTGACGAGAATCATGAAAAGGCCGGCGGCTATAGAGACTGTATCAAGTGGCTGAAGTCATCTCATATACATCACGCCATATCTCACTCACCCACTATATATGAGCTGCATGTTCGGGATTTCTGGCGAACTGCGGTGATGAACGTGTCGGTACAGCCATCACGTGTATGTGCCAAAGTCAGTGGATTTGACTTGGAGTTTACAGAAGCTGATCTAGCTAGGATTTTGAGGCTAGAGGATGACGTTGGGGATGAAGTGATAATGACTGCTGAAGAAGTATATGGGGCATTCCGGACTGCGGGTTATGAGGGTCCGATGCCCGGAGAAAAGAAGATGGAATTTGTGAAGTCCTATCTGATCCAGGAATGGAGGTACATCGCACACGTATTTATAATGTGCCTGGATCATAGGAAAGGGGGAACAGACGGACTGAATTTGGACTGGGCACGGGCTATGATGCTGTTTTGTCGGGGACAAAAAGCCAATCTTGCGAAGCTGATCTTCAACTACATTCTCGAGAACATCCATGCTACCAAAGCCGCTAAGTGGTTGATGTATCCGAGATTCATTCAGATGGTGCTGAATGACAAATTGTCGAATCTGCCGGTAGTTGGAGATGTCCTGAAGATATGGGATATGCATTCTAGGATATTCAAGGATTGTAATGCGGTGAGATCGGATTGTGTGGGTAGGACTTCATATCTGTGGGAGAACATGTACACTGCAGAAAGATGGGTATATATACAGAGGTTGATGGAGACGGAGAGGAAACGGGGTGGTGAGAACGTAGAGGTGGTTGAGAAAAAGTTGAAGAAAAGAAAGGCGTACGCAAAAGAGAAAGATTATTCGTTTGATAGGGATATAGATGAGGTTCAGGCTGAAATCGATGCTGGTAGAGAAAAACAAACGAAAAGGAAGTCGGATGCTCCAACTGAAACGTCAGAGAAAGCAAGGCACGAGACTGGGGGTACATCGGGTGAATCAGCTGGTGAATTAAAGGGTGAAGTTGAGCGTTTGAGGGCAGAATTGGTTGAGTTGAAAGGTAAGTATGAAGAGTTGGAGACACAGGATGCTGAGAAGTCGACAGTTATATATGAGATGGGGAGGATGATGAAGGATCAGCAATGTTTGATGGTCAGGATTTTCAAGGAGTTGAACAGTCTAAAAGAAAAAGAGGGGACGGAGCCTGCTATGACCGAAGCTGAACTGAACTCCTTAACGGATGCTGCAAGGTATCCGTTAATGGATGTTGTTTTTGGAGACAAAGGAAAGGGAAAAGCAGTTGAGGAGGAGTTTGACGAGGAAATGGGGATTGATTTGGATGTTTTTGAAGGAGAAGAAGTGGTTGGAGGATCTGGTGTAAATTACTCTCTGATAGATGAACCAGAGGTTGATATTAATGCTAACAATGAGGAGGATCTGGAAGATGAGCCGGAAACGTACAAGGTTGAAGAAAAGGGGGTGAGTTACCAGTTTGAGCACGTTGAATTAGACAAATCTGAGTGGTTCCGAAAGGAAGAAGAAGCCGTCCCAGAGGTGCCCATATTTCAACATCTGGATGAACCCAACACCAAACAAATGGACAGACAAATCATAGCATGGAAGTACAACAGTTTGGTAGATGCTTATATGGTTAAAAGAAGGGGCGGTGATATTTATTACATCAAGAACAGGAAGCACTTCGCCACCTTACCTCGGTGGGATTTGCGTAGGCTGGCAGAGCTACCATTATTGGGTAAAGAAAATAGCGGCAGGGCTTGTGCATTTGAAGTAACAATTAGGGAGGCCGCAAAGACCAATTTTGCTGATTTTGGATACTAGAAACCGAGAAGAATGAGGCAGAAAAGGGATAGACATTGGGTCTCGTGGAAAGGAAAGATCGTTTTGAAGGTTGAAGCACCAAAGGTAATGACCAGGGTCAGGGTCCCGGACACACAGCCACCCAGATTACAGGATTTTCACAAATGGTTCTACGACAATGGTACGGGTGAGGCTGTTATCAGATTGAAAGGGGAAGACCGTCCAGAGATTCGCCTGTTTGACCCAATGGAGGTTTTCTCTTTTTCTGATGAGGATCTGAGAGTGTTGTGTGAACATAGGATAAAGCACGGGGCTGGAGATGATACGAGGATCGAAGCGAACCTGTTTGTGAAGGTCGCAAACAAAGCCCGTGGAATCCGTGCTGAGTTGAGATCAGTGAATGAGAGATTGAGGAAGTCTGATGATCAGCGAATGGACATGGACGATCTATCTAGACAGCTGGATCAATCTATTGAGAGAAGGTTCGAGAAACCAACTGAGGTTATAGATTTGGATGTTATAGGCGAGGAGCATACTGCAGAGATACAGGCGGAAACAACTGTTCAACAAATGCCTGATGCTGATGTCGCTGATGCTGAATTTGTGGAATCAATGCTAGTGTTCAGTGAAAATGAGGCCGGATCTGAAGACGTTACCAATCCTTTGGCCGGTATTGAAGATAGGGCAGGAGCTTTCATTGAAAACCTTTGAAGCCAAGATAAAGACGGAGCTTAAATAGAAGACTACCCCAGGTGAGGTCCAACCTAGGGGGAGTATTGACATTCATGTATAGGTTGGACTCACCGGTATGTCGGTGTTATATCTTTTGTATGTATTTTGAATGTATTTGTACTAGCGAACCTACGGGCGAATCTATAGATTCGCCCGGTAGTCTAGATTAGTGTTGTCACAGAGATAAGTTTTGTCATCGGGCGAACCTGATTGTGCCCGGCGAAGCTATCTGGTTCGCCAGATAGATTCGCTGACAGCGAATCTATCAGCGAACCTAAAGCTGTTATATATTGTAACCTTATCTCTTGGCAAAGGTGACTTTTTGGAAAATCTTATCCAAAGTCCTAGATTAGTTTGTGAGTAAACCGGAGGTGCTAGGAGTATATATCACTCATCTTTGTAGCTTGTATACCTCCGGTTGTGTGATTTTATCTCGTTATTTGGTTTGTGGTTATTATACACTTTGTTTGTTCAAGTCAAGAGTGTTTGTTGTTAAACAAGTCAATATAGCACTGAAATCACGATCATTATGGACCAACAATATGGTATCAGAGCCTTAGTGCTCTTGATTGTTTGATTCAAGTGATTTTTGTGTTGATTTTGGGGTTTTTGTGTCAAAACACTCTTGATTCATTTCGGGGCTGTTTGTTGTGTTTTTGAGCTGGAATTTGCTTGGGGTTTGTCGTTTTTGGTTATAGGAAGCTATTGAAACGAACGAATCTTAATTTGGTTGAGTTTTGAGGCTGTTCTGGTTGATTTTGGACTGAAACTGTTTCGTTCGTAACCCAGCGAAACTGCATGTTTATCCAGCGAATCTACTGGATCATCCAGCGAACCTAGACCAAATTTGAGATTTGGAAATTTCAAACAGTGGTCAGCGAATCTACACAGATTTTGAACGAAAGTTCACCTGATTGGCTAATTGTGCAAGCGAACTTGCTGCCAATCTCATTTGGGCACAAGTCTTCGTTCTGCACAAGCGAACCTGTCGGGCGAATCTATTTCTGCGGCCGAGCGAATCTATTGCTGCCGAGCGAATCTGTTGCTGCTGCTGAGCGAACCTATTTGGGCGAACCTAGCGGAAAAAAAAAGGCCGGATCTTTATAAGTTTTATTTTTGGGCCAAAATTGAATGGAATGTAATAGGCGAGGAGCATACAGAAAATATTCAGGAGGAAACGAATGTTATTGATATGCCTGATACTGATGTCGCCGATGTTGAGTCTAGTGAAGACAAAGAGGCCGGATCTGAAGACGTGACAAATCCGTTGGCCGGGATTGAATCGAGGGCAGGAGCATACATTGAGAATGTCTGAAGCCAACAAGACGGAGCTTAAATAGAAGACTTCCCCAGGTGAGGTCCAACCTAGGGGGAGTATTGACAGTCATGTATAGGTTGGACTCACCGGTATGTCGGTGTTATATCTTTTGTATGTATTTTGAATGTATTTGTACTAGCGAACCTACGGGCGAATCTATAGATTCGCCCGGTAGTCTAGATTAGTGTTGTCACAGAGATAAGTTTTGTCATCGGGCGAACCTGATTGTGCCCGGCGAAGCTATCTGGTTCGCCAGATAGATTCGCTGACAGCGAATCTATCAGCGAACCTAAAGCTGTTATATATTGTAACCTTATCTCTTGGCAAAGGTGACTTTTTGGAAAATCTTATCCAAAGTCCTAGATTAGTTTGTGAGTAAACCGGAGGTGCTAGGAGCATATATCACTCATCTTTGTAGCTTGTATACCTCCGGTTGTGTGATTTTATCCCGTTATTTGG
Organism: Tagetes erecta; assembly: GCA_030867185.1. NCBI lineage: Eukaryota > Viridiplantae > Streptophyta > Magnoliopsida > Asterales > Asteraceae > Tagetes > Tagetes erecta. Next base: position 66,079,799 of record CM061488.1, read on the forward strand.
TTTGTGGTTATTATACACTTTGTTTGTTACAGTCAAGAGTGTTTGTTGTTAAACAAGTCAATATAGCACTGAAATCACGATCCTTATGGACCAACACGGTTTTTGGAATATCAGCATCATTGACTCTTAACTGGTGATAACCGGAACGTAAATCAATTTTTGAGAAGTACGAAGCACCTTGAAGTTGATCAAACAAATCATCGATTCTCGGAAGGGGGTAACGGTTTTTGATGGTGAGTTTGTTAAGCTCTCGATAATCAATACACATTCGAAATAACCCATCTTTCTTTTTCACAAATAGTACCGGAGCGCCCCAAGGTGAAGTACTCGGGCGTATGAGGCCCTTGTCCGAGAGTTCTTGGAGTTGACTCGAAAGCTCTTGGAGTTCGGAAGGTGCGAGTCGATACAGAGCCTTTGCTACCGGAGTCGCACCAGGAATGAGATCGATCTTGAATTCGACCTCGCGAACAGGAGGTAAGCCGTTAAGATCCTCAGGAAACACTTCAGGAAAGTCTCGGACGATTGGAATATCTTGCAATTCTTTGCCCTTGACTTTGGTGTCGATCACATGGGCTAGGAAGGCCATACATTTCTTATTTAGACATTTTTGGGCCTCGATGCAAGACATGAGCTTAAGTCCTTTGGATGGTTTCTCACCGAATACATTCAATGTGTCACTAGAAGGAAGCAAAATTCGGATGCATTTATCGTAACAGATAATTTCAGCACGATTTTCAGCTAACCAATCCATACCGATAATAACATCAAAGCTTCCAAGTTTCATGGGTATAAGTTGGATGGAAAAGTTGTGTTGGTTTAAGTTTAGTTTGCAATTAGTGATGATAGTGTCGACTGTGATAGATTGGCCATCGGCAATTTCAACCGTGAAAGGTTTGTCTAACTTAGTACGGTTCAAGTCAAGTAAAGGTTCAAAATCTAGTGAAACAAAACTTCGATCGGCGCCCGAATCAAATAAAACATAAGCATAATGATTGTTGATTAGAAATGTACCGTTCACCACGTCATTGTTTGTTTGAGCTTGATTGACGTTGATGTTAAAGCCTCAACCACGAGCAGGTGGAGTTGGATTGGCAAGTCTTGGGCACTGGGGACGCATGTGATTTGGATCACCACATTGAAAGCAGGGTCGGGCTTGGTTAGGAGCTGGAGCATTGACTTGAGCTTGGTTCGGGTTACCAGGCGCAAAACGACATGTGACATTCAGATGCCCCATTTTTCCGCAGACCGTGCATTGACGACACGGGATATTAGCCGGATGATGGTAGTTGCAAGTGTTACATTTTGGGTGAGGGCCATTGTAGGGAACTTTTGGGATAGGTTGAGCCATGGGTGCATGTGGTTTTGTTTGGGGAGTAGGGGTAGTAATGGCAAAGTTGTGGGCTTGATTGTTAAACTTTCGCTTTTTATGGAAGGATGACTCGGGTTTGTTTGGTTTAGTAGGTGCGGGGGTAGATTTCGCAACAGATTTCTTAGTGTTTTTCAAGGTTAGGGTACCGGCTTTGACATGGTTTTCAGAAAGTTTAGCAGTGATGGTGATGGCTTCTTCAAGAGTTGCAGGTTTACTACCGATCACCGCATCTTGGATCTGGGGAGGTACACCCTTGATAAATTTCTCAATGTTTCTCCAAAGTGGTGTAACCATGTGGGGAACAAGCATGCTCAACTCATGGTGTCTAGTCGAGTAGGCCAAATGATAACCACCTTATTGCTTGAGGTTCCAGAATTCCTCCTCAAGCTTTTGGAGTTCAGTTTGGGGACAAAATTTCTTGATCATGAGTTGTTTGACCTCATCCCAAGTCATGGCTAAGATGTTGGCCTCACCCTTGTCCCTTTTTATACCATTCCACCAAGTAAGAGCCCGGTCTTGGAGAACACTAGTACCATACCGAACCTTAAGTGCTTCCGGACACTTGCTATAAGTGAAGGTGTTTTCGATGCTCTCAAACCATTGGAGCAAAGCAGTAGCCCCTTCAGAACCAGTGAATTTGACAGGGTTGCAAGAGTTGAAGTGTTTGAAAGTGCAAGGATGACGGGTTTCACCATTATGACCAATGTCCCCGTTGTTTTGGCTACCACGGTTGCCAAGAGTTTGGCTAATTTCCGCCACTAGGTTAGGGATGACGGAAGCCATTTCACGGGATACAAGAGCAGCAACCTTACGACTTGACATACGACTTCCCCCACGGCGAGGGACTCTACCACCACGAGGCATTCTGTTAAAGAGAACAAAAGATAAATGTGTGAGTACGAATTTATAATAGAGAGGAGATCAATAAAATCATAGATTTGCCAAAAAGTGAAGAACGTGCGTCGAGTGAGTGTCTTAAGTTTATTACGTTAATATTTTTGCATATATTACGGCTTTATTAAGGTTCGTTTTGAGATAGACGGGCTAAGGATGGAAGGGATTGTCGTTTTTGGAAGATAATTGGGTCCACGTAAGATTTGGATAAGATAGTTTTGATAACAACCAATGATATTTTGATGGTGAACAATAAATTTTTTTGACAATTTGCACTTTTCATTGGAGCATACCAGGTCCGTATATTGACAAGTCAAGGTAAATCGAACTTTCTAACGTTAGACAGATGTGTTTGCATCTATAGTAAATCACTCATCCCGAAAATTCCCAGGTAAGCGTACCAGGTCCGTACATTGGATTTATACGGTACGCTAACCTTGGATAGAACTTTCTATCGTTTTGCCGGAAAATTCAGGATACAGGTGTTTACTGTCTAGATACACATCGTCTTGTTCGTTATACTGATTCGAAACCTTGATGAGAATGGATTAGGCATTTGCCTAAGAGTTTCACTAAGCATATGATATTCACATGGAGTCGAGAATTAGATCAAGAAATGTTACTTAGATAATTAGAGTTATAGTAAACGATGATGAGGTTTAAGATGGATAGCTTGGATAAGGGAAGAAGAAGAAGAAAGGTTAAGGATTTAGTCTTAGCTATTTGTTCTTGCTTATGTTGAATTCATTTGTTAAAGTTCGGTTTAAGTTGTAGAATTTCATAGTGTGTGCAAAGGCCATGACATTAAATCATAAATAGCATGTATCATGTAAAACATAGCATGTAGCATCATGTAGCACATAAGCAAGTATGAGATAATTCATCTAGGGTCCCTAAGCATACTGTAGTCTAGGTAACCGTTTCTAATAACCTAAATCCCTACAGTCATGGGCTCTGATACCAATCTGTCACACCCCGGCCAATTAAATAAATAAAAGGCGGATAATCGTCGAGACGTGAGTGTTAGAGATTGCTCATAGCCACATGACGCTACAAGTTAATGTTTTAAATAAGCATGCATCACCAAATTAAATAATACAATTTGTCCACAAGTTTGGCAAATCACAAATGACATAGCTAATAATTGTTCATTGATTTAAATTTTAGCTAGGTCCAAAAGTCTATGGTGATCATGATCCAAAGCTAGCTTAAACGTTGGCATTCCCTGAAACATGTTAGAAAATAATGTCAACATAAAAAATGTTGGTGAGTTCACATAGTTAAATACATAGATAGTAGTTTATAGATCACAATGATAAGCGATTCCATGTCTACAAAGGTTAGTGCAAATATGTAACAACACGTATGGCCTCGAATGTACAATCAAGCCTCAACAATTTAGAATATAGTATATGATCAGCTAAGTGAAATTTGGTTCCTTCAAAGAACTAGAATGCGTCATTGAAGAGCCGAACTTAGCATCGGCTTTAGCACCAAAAAGGCTTGTCAGGCCCTTAGATCTAAGACGTCGCTGGGCTAGCAATAGTTAATGATTGTATCGATCATAAAATAGAACACCACACGTATACATAAAGCACAACCAAGACATAAATGGAATCACATAGTTGATAAATAGATTTAGTGCATGTAGTGTATTTGAATAATATAACATGTTTCACCCCAAAAGTGTATAAATATAAAAAGGGGTATGTAAACTCACATTAAACGGCTCCAAAATCTACTCAAGAAAATATACGGTGGAATCCGGAAATAACCCTCGGTAGCTTATCCTATTAATCGAACATAATGATTTTAGTCCATATGTGGTTTCGAGATCGTACGAGTCAAATTCTTATTTTTAGTTGTTTTGTGAAATAGTTATGAGTGTTGGTATATTTATAAGTTTTTATAAAAATAGGTTAAAATGTTATTTATTTTTAAATAATCTACCTTTAAAGATCGTTGTCATTACAAGTCGTTTACTTGATTTTTTACAAATACGGTATGACGTTTAAGTGGATTTTTAGTTTATAAAGTTTTTAAATAGTGGACGAAACAAGTTTATGTGTCTAACTTTATATAAATGATACTTAGAAGGGTAAAAATGAGTATTTTTGGTTAAGTGTACATTCACGAGATTTTTATATATAATATATATATATATATATATATATATATACATGTTTTGTTACTTGGTTTTATAAAGTTTTTAAAGTTAATATTTGTTTATGAAAACTTTTTAGTTTTTAAGTCATAAAAATGATAAAAATATAATTTTTACATGTTTAGTGGGTAGTTTGAATGCTTAAAAATGTGAATTAGTGGTCAAAATACAAAATATACGAAAAAAACGGGTTGTAAGAATCGAACCCATGACCTCCTACAGCTTAACATATGCTCCCAGCTATTTGAGCTGGGTGACTAACCCAACATAAACCCGGAACTTAAATATTTTATCCTTTGGTTGTTTTGAAAATATAAAGCATAAACATGGTTTTTTTTTAAAAAAAGGTGGAGGTGTGCGTGGCCAAGATTCGAACCCACGACCTCCTGGTTGTTTTGCAATGCACCCAGCCATTTGAGCTGGGTGACTAACCCATAAATCCATCCCCCTTTAAACCTTTTAACCCCTCTTTTAGCAGAAACGAAAATTTCCCAAATAACCATACGAGCCCTAGATCTTTCACCCCCAAATTGAGTTTGTTTTTGTAGATTTTGACAAAATTAAAGTTAGTTCTTTTAATCAACACCCAAAAATGAGTTCAATGGTATATGAAACTTACAAAATGGTGTGGGTTACATACGTGTTCGAGTGACGAACGGGTTCTGCCCTTTGAGCCCTTCGTGTGAGATTTTTACTTCGTTTTTGCGATTTTTGGATATGGTGGTTTGTTTGCGGTGTGTTTGTGAGTCTGTGTGTGTTTAATTGAAAAATGGTGAGGTCTAGATATGTTTTTGGTCTTGGTTTTGAGTTCGGCCGATTACGAAAGAAAAGGGATGGTTCATGTCAATTTTTTTGTTCAATTGCACACGAAATTACCTGTTTAATGATAGCTAGGGATAGATGAAACACGTTATTACTTGAAGTGGGTCAGATTTTGGACAAATTTTGGTTGATGTGAAAGAGTATGGTGAAGAAGGTGGGTGTTACTGTTGCTGCGCGTGAATAGGAGGAAGGAGAAGAGCTAGTTTGGATTTTGACACAAATAGTCCCCCATCTTTGCATATTTCTTTCTTCTTCTCTTCTTTTTTTTTGTTTTATTTTGGTTGTTAACAAGTATTATTATTTTTACTTTGATAAATTTGTTTTCGTTATTGCTATTATTATTGTTATTGTTATTGTTTTCACTTGTTAAATTATTTATATAATAAGTTTCATAAACTTCCAATATTCGATAATATAATTAAAGATCAAATTTCACAAATGTTACAGCCAAGTCCCTTGGTCGTGCTGCGCGGTCCAGTTTCATTTCGGTTTCGTTGGTTTTCGCGCCACGGTTAGCTCGTAACTCCGTTTCGTGTCCCATTTTCACCTACGGATTCGATTTTTCTCAAGCTTTTCATTTCTTCATAAACATGGGACCTATGAAACATAAAAACATCAGTAGTATATAAAAACACATAATAACTGACTCAAACGACTCGAAAATGTAAATAAACACGACACAGGATTTATGTATAATTAACGTTATATCAAAGATCCTCACACTTAACCTTTTTCGTCCCTGAAAAAACATGCACATAGAATCACAACTAATTAAGGCTTCAACATTTCATTACAGAATCACAAACAAGAAACGAATTAGATGAACAATGGTGCGTTTAAATAAACACCCTAACACTAGCCAATTAAGTCTCCCTTTATGTTTAATTTAGTTCAATTAAATCAATCATCTATAAGGTCTCACACAAAGGAAAAACAAGTTAGCCTGATTAAATTGTTGCTTGGTGAGGCATAGGTTAAACCATAAAGGTTTTCCTACCAGAATAATCTAAATAACTTAATTAAGTGAAGAACTAGTGTCGTATTAGGTTGGACATTGGATGGATGATATTTATGGGTATAGACTGTTTATTCTTTTTTTTTCTTCATAAAATAAGATCACCTCACCCAGGGATGTCAGCTTCAAGTCGCTATCCCAGAAGTGAGCACATGAGGTCTTGGATCACTTGTCTTATTATTATTATTATTATTATTATTATTATTATTATTATTATTATTATTATTATTATTATTATTATTATTATTATTATTATTATTATTATTATTACTATTATTATTACTATTATTATTACTATTATTATTACTATTATTATTATTACTATTATTATTATTATTATTATTACTATTATTACTATTACTATTACTATTATTATTATTACTATTATTATTACTATTATTATTATTATTATTATTATTATTATTATTATTATTATTATTATTATTATTATTATTTTCATTTGATTTGGCTACATTGAGCTCTTTTATTTTTAACAGCTACTTTGAGCGCTTTCAATCTACACCCTTGGACATTTGATTGTGGAGCTCCACTTCTTTCACAAGAAGCGTGCTGTAAATCCTACTATGGCACTAACCCTTAACCTATTTAAGCGTGCTGTAAGATGATGATCCACGAGATTCAAGACAATTAAAGTTTAATTACTACACTTAGGGAAACCATCTTAGCTTGTGGAGTTACCAAATGTTTACCAATTAATTCATCCTTGTTTAAAAACCACAACTTATTTGAAAGCCAAAATTAATTACTATCATTTTCCATTTAAAGTGGACAACTTAAACAAAGACATTTTCAAAATTTTCAATTTCTTTGGATTTTTTAAGACACTATAAGACTCAAAACAAACAAATAAAGACTCAGAAATGACCATTTCCCATCCCCACACTTAAGTTCTACATTTTCCCTAACGTAGAAATGGAAAATACCTAAAAATAAAAGTAAAATTGAAAAAATTAAAAAGATAGAAAGGTGAATTGAAAAGACTTAGCTGGTATTTTTTTGAACGAGTATGCTCCAAATCTTCGTTCCAATCTTCAGCTTCGATCGTATAGCATTTCGGTCGCGATCGAGCTTCCACCGACACTCCCGAGCTCCTTCTTCATCTTCACAAATACAAACTCACCCGAATGAAGATTGAGTATGGGTAAGAATGATTTAAACCTAGAAAAACAAAAACTAGATTCCCGAGCATAAAACTGACTCGACACAACTAGACGACAGAAATAAAAATAAAAGCAAATATAAGATAAAATTGAACTCTACAAACTCTACAAAACCAAACCTCTTACCCAAACCAACTCAACCTGCACCTTGTGGGGTATCCTCAAACCCACCAGGATTCCCACACTTAAGCCTGACTAACCTCTTAACCTCAGCCCAATCCTTAGCAAAAAACACATTCCCACTCTCGTCGCCCTCTACCCACATATCCTCAGCATCTATCACATACACTCTATTATCCTAGTGCTTAACCTCTTCTATTGGTTTAGAGATCTTAAACACATCTATGTCCTCTCCTACTTGCAAAGAAATATGTCCCTTAAAAACATCTATATTAGCGTGAGCAGTGCGAAGGAAAGGACGACCAAGGATAATAGGGACTTTGGCATCAACCTCCATATCGAGCATGACAAAATCCACGGGGAAGACAAACTTATCTACCTTAACTTACAAGTTTTCCACTATCCCCCATGGATACTTAACCGACTTTTCAGCTAAAGACAACGACATCCTAGTGGGAGTCAACTCACCTAGGTCTAGCTTCTCGTACAAAGAATAAGGCATCAAATTGATGCTAGAACCTAGATCTGCTAAAGCTCGACTCTCGAAAGCTTCTCTAGCAGTGTATTCGTGACAACTGCCGAACACTCACCACTTAAAGGAACTGAAGAGAGTTCTCCCATCTTGAATTTGTTCTTGAGGATGTCCTTCAAGAACTTAGCGTATTTAGGCATATGCTGGAGAACCTCGATAAATGGAAGATTGATCTTAAAGCTACTTAAACATATCTAAGAAGTGCACATATTCCCGCATATACTTTTGCTGCTTAAGACGAGCGGGATATGGGATGTGAGCAAGATCAATCAAGGGGGAGGGCCTAACACCACCGGCTTCCTCCCCACACTTAAATCTAACTCAGGGTCGCTTACAGGTTTTGGTTTACTAAACTCAGGCTCTATACTACCCAGACCCTCTAACACTAACTCCTTGTCAACTTCCTCCTCATCCTCACTCACTAGAGGTTCACTGAATGACACCCGCTTCTTAACCGGCTCTAATACCCTACCACTACGAGTAGAGACGACATTCAACTGAGGAGAAGGGTTCATTTGAGTCGAACCCGAAAACTGACCTAGGGACCTCTGACCAAGGGACTACCTCACTAACTCACCTACAATCTCTGGATATCTAGGATAATGGACTCTGATTTTATAGTGCAAGGTTACACTTTTTCAGCATTAGATCATGACTAGCTAGGGTTTCCTGAGTGACCTTATCCTTAGCTATCAACTGCAACAACAATTGTTCAATCCTATCATTATTAGTACTAGACCCCTGTCCACTAGCCTATTCACCACTACCACCATTAAACGAACTACCCACCCCTTGATTATTATTGTTATTATAGTTAGATTGATAACCAGGTGGGGCACCTGAAGAACGCCAATTAGAGTTGTTATTAAATTTTGAGTTCCTGTTCCAATTAGAACTTGTATTATTAGAATTTTGGAACCTATTCTGGTTAGCAACAAACTCTACCTGCTATTCCCTAGACATTAATAGGCATTCTAGGGTGCTATGGCCTCCATGACATAACTCACATTTATCTACCTTAGGCCTAAGGTCTCTCATTTCTAGGGCTGGGAATTTTGTACACGGACACGAATACACGACATGAACCTACAAGGTCTTAATAGGTAACAGATAAGGCCTTAACAGGTAACAGGTACTAAACAGGTATACACGAATCTACCTGTTAATTTTCGTGTATTTAACAGGTATTTACCTGTTTACCTGTTAGTACCTGTTAATACCAGTTATGATTTTTTAAAAAATAAAAATATAATTTAATATAACATATTTACCTTATTTACCCTTATACTTATAAAGAATTTTTATTTCACTAAATAGGTTCTTGAATACTTGTTTTTAAACAAGTCTTATCGTGTCATATCGTGTCTAATCGTGTATACCTGGTATAAACACGTACATGTGCAAGTAATGGTAATAGGTACACGATAGCTTATCGTGTCGTGTACAGGTAATAGGTTTCGTGTTCATGTCTTAACAGGTTCGTGTCTTAACAGGTACATGTATACACGATTTGCCAGCCCTACTCATTTGGCGGGTTAGGTTCTCTAAAGCAGCGGCCACACTGGTTTCCATTCTAACATGTGCACACCTCGACTGGAAGAAAAAGGTGTGCCAGTGACAGGACTGGAATTCCTGTTAGTGGACCATTGTTCATGTTCAACCTGGGCAAAACTCTCAAACAATTCATTGCGTTGATCAACGGGTCATTTTACCCATAAGATGACCACCCGCAGATGTATCAAACCTGGCCCTAGTTTCATAAGTAAGCCCACCCGTAGAAGGTGTGCCAACAAACTTCTAGCGCTTCCTTTCTATCTTTCTAGCCTCAAAATCTCTTCACTTGAGCTCCAATTCATCCCCTAAATGTGCCTGGAGGCTAGAGTTGAAGTTAAAAGAGTTTATATAGCAAAAAGGGCCAAAAATCGAGAAAACAATGTGCCGAAAATACCTCGTCGTGTGACGCGATGAGGAAGAAAGCTCATCGACGCGTGATGACGTCACCACACCACCAGCCCACCACCTAGACACACTGCGCTGTGCGGCCAGGATGGCTAGGCTGGTCGGGTGGCGTGGTGAGCCCATTCAGTTGCGCGACGTGCTCCGGTTTCTTCCGTTTCGCGTTCTGGTCCGCTCGTAACTCCACTTCGTGTCCCGTTTTTGCCTACGGTCTTTTTTTGCAAGCTTTTCACTAAATTATCAACATGGGACCTACGAAACAATAATGGATCAATAGTAGATAAAAATTAATAAAAAACTATATAAACCGACTCGAAAACGACTGAAAACTGTACATGGGATGAATGTATAATTAACATTAATCAGGCAGCAAAACAATTTTTATGAAATGAACTTGGAAAGAGTTCTTGCAAAACTGAAATGTAATATATTTGTAATTTGTTAAAAAAATGGATAAAAATATGAAAAATCGGGTGAAAAATAAATAAAAATGTTGAATGTCATGTTATTAATGCAAGTCAAATGAAAAACATCATGATCATTACTAAAACTATGAGTTTTAATGGTGTCAGGTGTTAAATCAAAGACATTAAATGAAGTTACAGGTTGACCGAAGAAAGTCAGATGAAAATATTCACAAGTCAACAGGCCAAACAACCAAACAGTCGTCATATGTCTGATGTCTTGAAAAGTCTCTAAGTGTTAACTTATGACCTTTTAAAACCTTCAAAACGGCTAACAGTGTCCATACAACCAAAACTGTTGAAATGGGTATTTCATGTTTCCCGTACGCCTACAAAGTGTGAAATTTGTCTAAGTGTAGACATATAGGCGTTTCAGAATGCTCATACAACCAAACAGTGGATATTCAACTCAAGGTGTACTAGTGTAGTCGTTCCATATTTGATGTAAAATGCTCGACGTGTTAGATGTTTTGTGTTGCCATACACCTAAACAGTCCTCAACCGGCTGAAATCTTAGATAAAACTAAGTATTTGGGCATTTTGGAAACCTAAAACGGCTAAACAGTGATCATACGGGTAGAAGTTTCTTAAAAAGTTCTAAGTTTTTGGACGTTTTGGCAAGCCCAAACGGCTGCATAGTGCCCATACGCCTAGAATTGTTTGTGAAAATGCTAAGTTGTTCATGCCATACGGCTAAACAGTTGCCATACGACAAGCCATCTGCTCGTTTTATAAAAATACCCAACACTTATCATTTTTACTCATGTCTTCTGATATTTGTTTTGAAAAACCCTTGATTGTTCATCTTCTTCACAACCCGATAACATCAAAATCACCATTGTTTGATTTGTAACCCATCTTTGATCAATCAAAAGGTAATCATGATCTTGTGGGTCGGGGTGAATATTGCAGACTAGCAGAACTGGTGGTCGACAATCGTCTGGACTTGGTAAAGGTTGTTGCGGCACTTGGAGTAGGACAGAGGACTTATCGCGATATCTACAGACCAATATACGTTGTCTCCGTCGCTGACGCTCGTCAAGCAGGCCATGTGGATTGGACAGGGTCTTCTTCGGCTAATGAGACCAGTTTACGATGTCTTCATCGCCGACGCTCGACAAGCAGGCCAAGTGGATATGCCAATAATCTTAAATTTTGAAGAGGATGTAGAGGTGCACATTTTAGGGGTATTTAATGGTAAAACTAAGAATTTTTTTCATTTGGTGTCGTAATTTTTTTACTTGTTATAAATATAGAATTTATTTATTTTATTATGATGGTTATCAACGTCTAATATAGTTTGACTTATTGCTTAAATTTTACTATACTTTATAAATCCTATATAAATCCATAAATATTCATTGTATTAATTAAATAATTAATAAATACCTATTAATGATATAAATATCCATTCTCCTCATATTACTCTACTCATATTCTTGCTAGTTAGGCTTATTTTACAACATGTTATCAGCACGAATTGCAATCGGAGTTGAATCATCTTAAGGTATTTATTCTTAATTCTCTTCATATCATAAATAAATAAATCGTAATACCAAGTTGCATGAAAGATTTGTTTAATTCTTGTTTTATGTTTTGTAACAATATAGTTCAGCATGTCCAATCTTGCAAAGCTTGATTTATTGGCTTTAGATATTACCGGTAAAATCTATTTGTCATGGGTACTTAATGCTAAAATACACGTAAATGCTGAAAATCTTTGTGATACAATTAAAGAAGGAAACGAAGCAACCGACCAAAGTAAAGCAAAGGCGATAATTTTCTTACGCCATCATTTCATGAGGTTTTAAAAAATGAATACCTCATTATCAAGGATCCACTTTACCCTTTGGACCAAATTGAAAGAAAGGTATGACCACCAGAAAACGGTAATATTACCAAAAGCTCGTTATGAATGGATTCATTTAAGGCTTCAAGACTTTAAGTCTATAAGCGAGTATACCTCGGCAATGTTTAGAATCACCTCACAATTAATTATGTGCGGGGAAAATATTACTGATAAGGAGATGTTGGAAAAAGCATTCTCCACCTTTCACGCCTCAAATTTGCTACTACAACAGCAATTTCTTGAAAAGGGTTTTAAAAAATTTAGTGAGTTAATATCCTATTTACTTGTAGCCGAGCAAAATAACAAGCTCTGAATGAAAAATCAAGAGACTCAACCGACTGGCATAGCTCCATTCCCAGAAGCGAATGTTTCAACATAATGACCAAAGTGGAAGTCATGGACGTGGTCGCGATCGTGGACATGGTCGGGGAAATTATCATGGTGTTAGTTTAAAAAACACAAGAATCCAGAAAACGTTCCATGGCAAAGGAAAGAAATCTAAGGATGATGCAAGTAAAAAGAAAGATGAGACCATACCAAATGCATGTTATCGGTGTGGATGTAAAGATCACTGGGCTCGTACCTGTCATACTCCCAAACACTTGGTAGAACTTTACCAACAATCCATAAAAGGTAAAGGAAAAGACATAGAGACAAACTTCATATATGAGATTGACAATGTTGATACCCCGGATGGTTATAATGATTTAAATCATACAACTCAAATGGATGTTAGTGATTTCCTTATTGATATACCTAATCCAAATGTTGATGGTTTTTCTACTTCGTTGGATGCTTTCCATCTTCCTTACATATGAAGAAATTTTATTCATGAAATTTCTTTTATTTTAGACATTTTGTATGAATGTATGGTTTGACATTTTGTTTGGGTTTTTGGTTTATTTTGAAGCATGTGAGACATTTGGTTTTTGGTGATTATTTTGTTTATAAATTTTGTTATATTTGAAGCAATTTAAATAAATTATTTATAAGACTCTGTTTATTTTGAAGCATATGGAACATTTAACTAAATTGTCAATTAGTGATGAAGATATATGCCCCATAGACAGTGCGACAACACATACAATTGTGAAGAAAAAGAGTTATTTTTCTAATTTGATTATAAAAGAGGCAAATGTTAGTACTATAGCCGGTATTACAAAGTTAATTAAAGGATTTGTAGAAGCTTATATAGTGTTACCAAGTGGAACACAATTTAAATTTAACAATGCATTATTTTCTCCATTATCTCGACGAAACCTAATAAGCTTCAAAGATATTCATTTAAACGAATATCTTATTGAGACTACGTGTGAGGGACATAATGAATACCTTCAAAATAAAGATATGATTTCGGGTAGGAAACATGTATTAGAAAAGTTACCCGCGCTTGCCTTTGGTTTGTGTTATACCAAAATTAACACAATCAAGTCAAATGTAGTCATGGATCGGGATAACTTTATTGTTTGGCATGATCGATTGGGTCATCCAGGATCAACAATGATGCAAAAGATTATAGAAAATTCATGTGGGCAACATTTGAAGAACTTGAAGATTCTGTGGTCTAATGACATTACATGGGTTGCATGCTCACATGGGAAATTAATTACTCATCCATCACCAACTAAGGTTAGGACTGAATCCCCTAATTTTTTGGAAAGAATACATGGGGATATATGTAGGCCTATACACCCCTAGTGGAGCATTTATATATTTTATGGTCCTAGTTGACGCATCAACTAGATGGTCACATGTGTGTTTATTATCAAGTCGTAATATGACATTTGCACGACTACTTGCTCAGTTAATAAGAAGAAGAGCACACTTTCCAGATTACCCCATCAAGAACATTCGGTTGGACAATGCTGGTGAATTTACTTCCCAAATATTTAATGATTAATGCATGTCTATTGGGATATGTGTTGAGCATCATGTACCTCATGTACATACTCAGAATGGGCTTGCTGAATTGCTTATAAAGCGACTTCAAATGATTGCAAGACCAATGATTATGAAATCAAAACTACTAATTTCTGCTTGGGGGAATGCAATTTTACATGTAGTAACACTAATTCATGTTAGCCCAACTAGTTATCATACATCCTCTCCATTAAATTTGGTTTTTGGTCAGGAATCAGATATTTCCAATCTAATATTTTTTGGTTGAGAGGTATATGTCCCAATCGCTCCACCACAAGGCACACATGAAGATGGGACCTCAAAGGAGGTTAGGAATCTATGTTGGGTATGAATTACCATCTATCATTAAATATATAGAGCCATCAACAAGATATTGTTTACAGCTAGATTTAGTGATTGCCATTTTGATGAATCAACATTCCCAACATTGGGGGAGACGAAACGCAGCTGAAAAGTAATATAAGTTGGAATGAATTATCATTATCTCATTTTAGTTCTCGAACTAAAGAATGTGAACTAGAAGTTCAAAGGTTAATTCATTTACAAAGATTAGAAAATCAATTACCAGATGCATTTACTGACCAAAGAGAGTGAGTAAGTCACATATACCAGCTGTTAATGCTCCAATAAAAATTAGTGTCCAAGAAGGACATCCACATAGTGGTAATGAATCTAATGCACGCCTAAAGCGTGGTGGACCAATCGGTTCCAAGGATAGAAATACTCGAAAGAAAAAAGGAGCAAATAATGAAGACAATAAAATCGTGGTAATTGTAATGCCAGAAGTGAAGTCCCCTGAAAGGACACTAGACATGATGGTTCTAGATGAACCTCAGGTACCTAAAAACGAAGAGATCTCAATAAATTATATAATGTCTAAAAAAGTAATTAATCGAAACGAAATCGACGTCAATGACAACTTTTCATATAATGTGGCACTAGATATAATGGAAAACAATGAGGATCAAGAACCAAAATCTATCGAAGAATGTATACAAAGAAATGGTTGGCCAAAATGAAAAGACGCAATTGAGGCATCATTGGATTCCCTCAATAAACAAGAAGTTTATGGGGCCGGTAGCCCACACACTTGAAGGTGTAAAGCTCGGCGGTTATAAATGGGTCTTTGTGCGAAAGCGTAATGAGAAAAATGAAATTGTTCGATACAAGGCAAGATTGGTCGCACAAGGGTTTTCGCAATGACCTGGGATTGATTATGAAGAGACATATTCTCTTGTGGTGCATATGACAACTTTTCGTTATCTTATTAGTCTGGTAATACAAAAGTGATTGATTTGCATCTAATGGATGTTGTGACAGCTTATCTCTATAGCTCACTTGATACCGATATTTACATGAAACTTCCAGAAGGATTTAAGTTGCCAAAGTCATGTATATCAAGTTCTCGATAACATATTTCAATCAAATTAAACAAATCAATATATGGGCTAAAACAGTCAAGGCATATGTGGTACAATCGCCTTAGTGAGTATTTGTAGAAAGAAGGTTATAAAAATGATTCCATTTGTCCATGGATTTTTATAAAAAGAAAGGAATCTGAATATGTAATAATTGTCGTATATGTTGACGACTTGAATATCATTGGAAGTCCTACGGAACTCCAAATGGCAATTGAATGTTTGAAAAAAAGAATTAGAAATGAAAGACTTTGGAAAGGGAAAATTTTGTCTAGGGTTACAAATTGAACATCTTAAGGATGGAATCCTTGTGCACCAAGAAACTTACATAGAAAAGTTGCTTAGTAGATTTTATATGGATAAATCACATCCACTAAGTACTCAAATGGTTGTAGGGTCGCTTGATGTTGAAAATGAGTCATTTCGACCTCCAATAAATGAAGAGGAAATTATTGGTTCAAAAGTACCATATTTAAGTGCAATTGGTGCATTGATGTTTCTTTCCAGTCATACACGACTGGATATATCATTTTCATTAAACTTATTGGTTAGATATAGCTAATGCCCGACAAAGAGGCACTAGAATGAAGTAAAACAAATATTTCGTTATCTTCAAGGTTTTGCAGACGCAAGGCATATGTTTGATCCCCATACTGGTCGATCTCAAACCGGAAATGTTCACAAATGGAGGTACTGCAATATCAAGGCGTTTTGTAAAGCAAACAATCACAACCACTTCATCTAATCATGCAGCAATATTAGCAATCTATGAAGCTAGTCAGGAATGTGTTTGGTTAAGGAATGTATAACAGATTTAAACAACATATTCGTTAAGGATTTAAACTTCAAGAAGAATTTAAGTTGCCAAAGTCATGTAAATCAAGTTCCCGAGAACATATTTCAATCAATTTAAACAAATCACTATATGAGCTAAAACAGTCAGGGCATATGTGGTACAATTGCCTTAGTGAGTATTTGTAGAAAGAAAGTTATAAAAACGATTCCATTTGGTCCATGTATTTTTATAAAAAGAAAGGAATCTAAATATGTAATAATTGTTGTATATGTTGATGACTTGAATATCATTGGAACTCCTAAGGAACTCCAAATAGCAATTGAATGTTTGAAAAAGGAATTTGAAATGAAAGACCTTGGAAAGAAAATTTTTTGTCTAGGGTTACAAATTGAACATCTTAAGGATGGAATCCTTGTTCACCAAGAAACTTACATAGAAAAGTTGCTTAGTAGATTTTATATGGATAAATCACATCCATTAAGTACTCCAATGGTTGTAGGGTCGCTTGATGTTGAAAATGAGTCATTTGGACCTCCAATAAATGAAGAGGAAATTCTTGGTTAAGATATACCATACTTAAGTGCAATTGGTGCATTGATGTTTCTTTCTAGTCATACACGACTGGATATATCATTTTCATTAAACTTATTGGCAAGATATAACTCATGCCCGACAAGGAGGCACTAGAATGGAGTAAAACAAATATTTCGTTATCTTCAAGGTTTTGCAGATGTAGGGCATATGTTTGATCCCCATACTGGTCGATCTCAAACCGGAAATGTTCACAAATGGAGGTACTGCAATATCATGGTGTTCTGTAAAGCAGACAATTACTGCCACTTCGTCTAATCATGCAGAAATATTAGCAATCTATGAAGCTAGCCGGGAATGTGTTTGGTTAAGGAATGTAATACAACATATTCGAGGATCATGTGGTATTTCTTCTAGAGAAGAAGGCCTTACCATTTTACATGAAGACAACGCATCATGTATTACTTAACTTAAGGAAGGATACATCAAAGGTGACCGAACCAAGCATATTTTGCCAATGTTCTTTTCCACACATGATTTGCAAAAGAATACAGATATTATCGTACAACAAATTTGTTCGAGCGAAAATTTGGCAGACCTGTTTACTACATCACTTCCAACATCAACATTCAAAAGGCTGGTTCATGGGATTGGGATGCATAGAGTTACTGAACTTAGCTAGTCAATATAGGGGGGGGGGGGGATATGCGTTGCACTCTTTTTCCGTTACCAAGGAATATATAATTGATAACAAATGGGGAGTGTTATAAAGATAGAGTTTATTTACTTTATATAATGGTTATCAATGCCTAATATAGTTTGGCTTGTTCCTTAATTTTTACTCTACTATATATATCCATTAGTATTCATTGTAATAGATACCAATTAATGATACAAACATTCATTCTCCTCATATTACTCTACTCATATTCTTACTAGTTAGAATTTTAATGATACAAACATTCATTCTCCTCATATCCATTCTCATATTCTTGCTAGTTAGAAGTTTAATGATAAAAACATTCATTCTCCTCATATCCCTCATATCCATTAGTATTCATTTTAATAGATACCATTAGTATTCATTGTAATAGATACAAATTAATGATACAACAGTACTAGAATTTTAACAAACTACATAGCCATATCGTACCTCATAATTTTTGGGTTGGGAACTTGGGTCTAATTACAAAGTAAAAGCCAGACATCTTCTTAATTATAGTAATAAAGGAGAAAATAAATCTGTCACTTAACATTCAACCAGGACATCCCCTTAAGCGACATAAATTTAAAAAGTATTTATGCCTTCTTTTTAAGTTTTAATCTAGAATCATATAACAAATTATGAAAACTATATCTACACAACGAATCATAATAATGTCATTTTTAACATTTCAACTAAAATAATGCAGATTAAATTAAATGTTAATATATTTTTCTCTCTTACTATTTTGTTTCTTTCTTCTAAATGATTGGATTTATAGTTCTAATTGACTTTTTATATACTAACTCCTTATACAAACATAAACAAAAATTTGTAATATGGTTTAAAAAATGTTAGTACTCTTTGATTTCAATGCAAGCTGTTTGAAAACACATAAAACAAATTTTAAAACCAAACCTAAAATAGTCAAAATACCATATCACCACTAGGGATGAGATCAGGACCATACTGGTATCGTCCCGGTACCGGTACCTAGTTTTTGGAAAAATGGGTATCGGTACCGGTGTTGGTACCGGTTTTTCGGTACTAGTATCACGTTGGTACCAGCTTCACGTTCTGTCTTTATTTTAATAAAATTTATTTGCTTATTTTGGTTTAATTTTATACTTTTTAATATAATTATAATATAATATGCTTGAGTAGAAGAAAAATAAATATAATATAAGTTAATTAAAAATTATATCAAATTTATTCGATTTACAAGTTGATAATTAAAAAACATTACAAAATGACTCAACATTGTAGAGAAAACAATTTATACATTAAACATCTAATACACAACATCCATGACATCCAAATTACTTAAAATATATTAAAAAAAACTATTTTTTACGTAACCGGTACCAACATCGTACTAACCGGTAAAGTACCGGTACCGCCTAGTTACTGAATTTTAGGAAAAGTGGGTACCGGTAACGATTTTTTTAAACCGGTACGGTACTCGGTACCAAAAGCTCATCCCTAATAATCATATTCTTTTACTACATGTCATGTCAAAATTGAACCCGTATAAAAATACACGGGTAACTCACCTAATCATTATTAAAGAAAAATATAGTGTGAATAAAAATAAAATAAGTATAAAGTTTATGTGGCATCGTTTGAGGGCTAAAAAGTTTATATGGCATCTTTAAGGGTTTTTCTCTCATAATAATAATTATTTAATAGTTTTATACTCAACGTATAAATTAATTTTAATAACACTAATTACACGTTGATCCCCTAATATTTAGTAAAATCTTGAAAAATTTAAGACTAGTAGTTACATGTGATAGGTATAAAAATAAACTTATTAACTAGCTCGGGAAACAACACCCGGTTTCAATCTGTTTTGAAACAAACCTGTTGTACAATCAAAACACAAAATTTACTTTAAAAAAATTTATACAACATGTTTGTCTCACAACTGATTAGAACGGGGTGTTTTTTTTTTCCGAACGTAAAGCGAGCACTTAACTAGTTAAAAATAATAATCTACAATTAACTAGCTCACTGTATTTTGAACATACATAACTTTTTTATACGAAATTATTTTTTTAAAAAAAAACTACACCATAAAGCCGAGCATTTAATTCTTTTTAATTTGTGATTTGAGTTTAATATTGTTATACTAAAAAACAATTCTAAAAAAATTAGGAGTTAATTGCCAAAAAATAAGGTTTTGCAGTTTTTTACACTTTTAACAATTTTTGCATAAATAGTCCCTACAAGCTAAAACATGTTGCTAAATCGGTCCACGACACTAACAGTGTTCAAAAAATCCGTTAGTTAACAATGAAATAACTAAAATACCCCTGGTTATTAAATTTAAAAAAATTGACCATCACATGAGTTAACAATGCTTGACTCAGCGTTTGACAAAGATGAATCATCATCTCCATCACCTGTGATGAAACGCACCATTGATTTCAAAGGTACACACAAAAATTTCAGTAAACAAATCTTCATTGCGTCTTCGTGACGACCAACGGACACAAAAATATTTTGTAAATATCAAACTCGAGAAGAGAATAAAGCTTTTATCAAAGTCGTTCGTAAATATCATTCAGAATTGAGTAAACAGAGTAACGTGTCTCATTTTCCGGCGAGCTTTGATTTGAACCAGTTTGTGAAATTGAAAAAGGATTTGAACAATCGGGATCCGATTTGGGGTCGAAAAACTAAAACGGGTTTGAATCTGAATCCGATTTTGAAGTCGATAACCTTCTAAATTCGAAGGTAGGGGTCGCCGTGAAGGTAGGGGTGGTGTTAGGTCGCATTGGCAAGGAAGTATAACCTTCTATGGTGTCGCCGACGTGAAGATAGGGGTGGTGGTGGTGGTTAACTGGTAACAAAGTGGTGGTGGTGGTTAAGTGGGAACAAAGTGGTGGTGGTGGTGGTGTGAACGTGGGGATGGTGATGTGGGTGGGTTTACTTTTTTAAGTTTTTATATTTTAAATTTAATAACTAGGGGTATTTTAGTCATTTCATTGTTAACTAACAGAATTTTTTTTAACACTGTTAGTGCTGTGGACCGATTTCACAACAGGTTTTGCCCTGTAGAGACTATTTATGCAAAAATTCTTAAAAATGTAAAAAATTACCAAACCTTGTAAACCTCAGGGACCATTTTTGCAATTAACTCAAAAATTAGCTTGTGTTCCAGTTTTATCATGGTTTTATCTCAAAACTGATTAAAACCATTTATATCTTATAAATATCCTTAAAATCATTACTTAAATGTTATGTTTTTCGAATGTAATACAAACACTAAACTAGTTATTATTAACATGACAAAAAAATAATAAAAAAGTTTGAAATGTATTTATGTCATTTTTCTGAAAAACTTAACGGATAAATGGATGGTGTTAAGTCATTAGAGTTGATTGAAACAAGAGAAAATTTCAGATTTGGTCCCTGTGGTTTGTATGTTATCTCGATTTTGGTCCATTCTTTTTAATTTAACTAATTTGGTCACTGTGGTTTTCAATTTGTTTCGATTTTGGTCAATTCTTTTTAATTTAACTAATTTGGTCACTGTGGTTTTTAATTTGTTTCAATTTCTTCTCAACCACTAAACCATCCAAAATTACCGTTAAACACTCATCATATGCCCCTCACGTGAGGGGCATTTTTGTCATTTCACAACCACACGAACAATTTATCCACGATCGACGATCGGTATTAGATGAATTTGAATTTGTGCCTTGTCTTTGGTAGGGTTGTGGTGGACGTTTGAATGTTACATGGAGAAGTGGAGATCAATTTGAGAACTGGAGGATAAAGTGAGTTTTATATAAGGTTGTGTTGTGAAATGATAAAAGTGCCCCTCACGTGGGGTACATGATAAGTGTTTAATGGTAATTTCGGGTGGTGTTAGTGGCTGCGAAGAAATTGAAACAAATTGAAAACCACAATGACCAAATTAGTTGAATTAAAAAAAATGGACCAAAATCAAAACAAATTGAAAACCACAGTGACCAAATTAGTTAAATTAAAAAGAATGGACCAAAATCGAGATAACATACAAACCACAGGGACCAAATCTGAAATTTTCTCTTGAAACAAATTACAAACCATAGTGACTAAAAATATTAAATCAAAACTAATGGACTAAAATCGTTATAACATCCAAACCACGTACACCAAAACCGAAATTTACTCAAAGAAGTATATGTACCTCACTTCATCATCACTTTCATTCAAATAAATTCTCCAAGGCCATTTGCAACATTGAATTGAATTGAATGGAGACCCCAAATGACCCCATGGAGTTTCTCTCACGTTCATGGAGCATACAAGTTTCGAAACCTCCGGATGAAACTGAACCCCCTTTTGCATCACACTTCATTATGGAACATATATTAGCACACTCTGTAAGTCGTTTTTTCAGTTTTGCTTATTCAACATTTGATTTGATTTGATGCTGACATGGTTATATTTACAGCAACAAGTGTCGCCACGAACCTCACACAGTCCCGACACCACTCCCCCTCTTTCCCCTTCTGAAATCAAGGTATGTTCTTGTTTTATGTTTTACATGTTCTTGTTTCACACATGATTTAAGGCAAAAGTTACACATGATTATGGATGTTAAAAGTAAGTTCTTGATGGGTTCAAAGATATGGTTCATGGGTGTTGTTGTAAGGCAAATTGTTCTAACATAATCGTAACTAACACTTATCGAACGAGAATAATCACAACTCAGTTTATTCCTTTTAGCGGTCTCAAAATTATTTTTTTTGCCACACCGGTGGTCTGCCGTTAGGTGTACTTAGCGATCGCTAACTTCTTTTTGATTTTTTTCGAATTTCAGAGACTGATGTTTTGTAGATTTTGTTTGGAAAGAGATACGAGTTGACTGATGTAAACCTTACCTCTAATTGGTGCTCCAAATGATTTAATTTTAATATCTGATTAAAACATCATTAGGGTTTAAGCACCCGACTGAGGACCGTTTCTTCGTTTGGAACACCGGTTCGAGGAATAAACTTAACGGCGGTTTGAAATCCATATAACATCGGTTTGAAAATCTAAAAAAAAGTTAACGACCGTTAAGTGCTTAACGGCGGACCACTGGAGGAAAAAAAGTTTGATTTGGGATCACTAGAGGGAATAAACTTAGTTATGATTATTCTCGGTCAATATATGTTAGTTGGGATTATTTTAGGCCAATTTGCCATTATTATAATTACATTATTGGTGTGGATAGTTTAGTTTTTGGGTCATAATGAGCTAGGTGCCAACTTTGATGGTCCCTTCAAAAAATGGGCACATTTATGTTGAACTAGAAGTAGGTATGCTTCTATTTGATGTCTGATTTGTAGATTTTAATTAATTTGGTATATCCATGGCACATCATATAGTCTTTGACCTAAACTAGAACATGTACATTGAACTCATTGTGTAAATATACTTAAATTATATAAATTATGTTTTGCTGATGGTGTTTATGTAATTATGTTAAGCAGTATTTTCGTTTAAAGAATCCTATTGACAACCAATATCGAGGCGGAGCCATAAACGGTACAACGACGGGTGGTGGTGGGAAAACGGTAGGGAGGTGGCTGAAGAATAGAAAAGAGAAAAAGAAAGAGGAGACTAGAGTTCATAATGCTCAGTTACATGCAACTGTAACAGTTGCTGGTGTTGCTTCTGTTGTTGCCGCCATTGCGGCTGCCACTGCCGCCTCTGGACATAAAAAGGATGAGGAGATGATGAAAACTGACTTGGCTGTAGCATCTGCCGCCACTTTGGTGGCGGCACAGTGTGTGGAGGCTGCAGAGGTAATGGGCGCTGAACGCGACCATCTTGCCTCTGTTGTTAGCTCGGCGGTTAACGTCAAGTCACCCAGTGATATCATGACGCTAACCGCTGCTGCCGCCACTGGTATTTATTTTCTTTTGAGACATGGAAATTTCATTCACATGTGATTTTCTCACAACAGTATATAACTTTTTAGTTTTAAATTTTTTAGCTCTTCGTGGCGTGGCCACATTAAAAGCGAGGGTAGTGAAGGATATGTGTAATATTCCAGCTGTACCACGGACGGATAAGGCCAGTGTTCATAGCAATGGCACTACCAGCAGTTCAAATGGTAGTTTCAGTGATGAGTTTGTACCCGAAGAAAATTTCTTGGGAATATGTAGCCGGGAACTGCTTGCTAGAGGTTGTATGCTCCTAAAACGCACACGTAAAGGTTCGTGTTCTATGATTATTTTCAAGCTTTTCATGTTAATGTATTTAGTATAGCAAAAATTTTACATAGTTTTTATATTGTTTCAGGCGATCTTCATTGGAAAATAGTGTCTGTTTATATCAACCAAATGGATCAGGTTAGCTTTTTTTTAAGGTCCTTTATGTAATTTACCTAGGTGATTTCGTTTGTTCATACAAATGCTCGTCCCCAACTCCTCGCAAGATTAATAACATTCATTGTTCAAAGAATTTACGAAAATCCATAACAGTACTTTATATTATAAACCATGGTCAATAACCCAATATATGCAGCAAATCACCAATCTTGGTGTATTGTCAACCACAACACGAGATTGGTGTGTTTCACGTAAAATGTTATCTCAACCCAATGCATCAAGCATCTGTTACAACCCAAACGGTAGAACTCATCCCAAAAAACTAATCTGATGGGAGAGGAGGATCCATTTGGGTTATAAATCCCACATTAGTTACCCATACAACTAATGTGGGACGACAAGTCCCATACCTTACAATAGTTTCAGTCCATAACATTCGACCCCCCTTAAGGTCCAACGTCCTCGTTGGTCACGGCCACGTTGGTCACGGCTAGCTCCCTCCAGGCCACCACTCCATGGGCCACCACTCCGAGTATGGCTCTGTTACCATTGTTACAACCCAAACGGTAGAACTCATCCCAAAAGACTAATCTGATGGGAGAGGGATCCATTTGGGTTATAAATCCCACATTAGTTGCTCATACAATCAATGCGGGACAAGTCCCATACCTTACAATAATTTCAGTCCATAACAGCATCAAGGTTGGTGGCTTAGTGGCAGAAGCTTTGTCTTTAAGAGCACCATTTTGAAGAGGTTGTAACTGTATGGAGTTGGTTTAGGAGTAGGATAGATTGCCGGTAAAAAAAACCGAAACATCAAATTTTGTGTTTTGGTGTTGAATGTAATTGCTAGCCAACAAAAATCATAACATTATTTCTTTTTTAATTAGTGAAAACTTAAAAAAAAAACTGAAGTAATTATTGTCCAACAAAATCATATTTTGTGGTCCATTTTAACCTCTGGAAAAATTAAATAGTAACACTTAACAACAATCTGTTTTTGTGTAAATGGATCAGGTGATCTTAAAGATGAAGAGCAGACATGTTGCTGGGACCATAACTAAAAAAAAGAAGAGTAAGTACTAAGTACCTTACCCCACCCTCACTGACAAAGTTGTGTGGGTCTTTTTGGGGATTTGTTAAAGCATTAAAGATTAAAGTGAAACAAATTCTCATTCTTTTGACAATAACTTTGTCTCTTTTTGCCCAGATATTGTGTTGGAGGTTTTGAAAGATATGTCACCATGGCCCGGGCGGCAAGTGGTGGAGGGCCGCCGCTACTTTGGGCTGAAAACGGTGACTCGCGGGGTTGTGGAATTTGAATGTAAAAATGTAAGGGAGTATGATATTTGGACTCAAGGTGTGTGTAGGTTGCTTGCAGTTGCTGCAGAAAGAAACAATGGGATTTGAAAGTAGCTAAAATAATACTAATACAAGGTAAATTTTGTGGGTTTGAATTAGGTATTAATATCTATTTGTAAATCTTTTGTTTTAGTACAACAATCTTGTTATTGTGGGTTAATCTTCAACGGTTTGATCGGTATGATTTAGTTTTGAAAAATGTTGATGTCGTTTTTGTAAGCTTTTTGTTCCATGCATTCCAAATGCACCAACATGCTGTTAGGATAATCGCGAATGGTCTTTTTCTTCTTTTTGTAAATGTCAAAAGTCTTGTGAACCTCCAATATGTCTTTTACTAAAAAAGCAAATATGGGTTGTGCCCAGTGGCGAAGCCAGAATTTTTGGTCCGGGGGGACCAAAGTTAAAAAACCCATTATTTTTTTTATAATGCTTTGTTTCGGGGGGCCAAACTCAATATATATATAAAAAATCAATAACCGATCAACAAAACAACACTTCGGACGGAAAAAACTGGGGTGGCCTGAACCCTCCTTGGTCCCTTCTTAGCCTCGCCAATGGTTGTGTCTTGCAACAAGATGTAATGTAAGTTCACACCATATAAGCCGTGGAGGCGTGGAGCGTGAGATTAGTAAATGTTCAACATTCTCTTATTGTTCTCCGCAAAGCGGGCATAGAGTGAAAGTAAGTTGCCTTCGCCGAACTCTAAGAGCATTCATGGTTGCGATTCTCGTTGACGCCATCCTATGACTCCCAAAGTATCTTTTGTCTAGTGCCACTTGTTCACTCCATTGGATATTTTACTTGATCAAGAAGATGTTGACAAGCTTGAAATTGTTGTGTTTCGCTATGATATAACTGATAGTTCCATCTTCTTTCCTAACCAGATGCGAGTATTGTAAAATATAACAATCACGCATGTAGATAGACTTACCCAATTTAAGAGTGAAGAGATTCGGGAAGAGTTCTTTAAAAAGCTTCGCTTTAATTTTATCCTTATATGAATATTAGAAGCTAAATATGTTTCTTTTTTATGAAAGTTTGAAATGAATCTAGTGTCACATGTATTGAAATCAATTTGAATTTATTAAGCATTAACTTGATAGTCTTAATATTCATTCAATTTGATATGAAAAGAAAAAAAATTTATTCGTGACGTATAAATATCAGCTTCCTTTCTGGTTAAAATGAATTTTATGTTAGTGAAATTTAAAAAAACTTATAGTGAAAGGCATGTGATGAAAGAAAAAAGAAGTGTGGACAGTCAAAAAGGAAAAGAAGCAAAGGGAGATTGGTCTTTGTTGGTTTATGTGCCTTGTTATTAGATTTGCATATTTTTATTTATTTTTTTTATTATTGGATTTACATAGTTTTCCTTTTTGGATTTTGTCAAAATTTAATTTCTTTTTAATACTTTTATATATTTTATGTTTCTATTCCAAAATTATATGTTTATTTAATAGTCAATAATATATATTTTACATATATAAATATACGACTTAAATATAAGAATTCATTAAATCTCTAAGAATTTTAAGAACCAATCTCCACTACACATTTTGTATTGCAATAAAACTCACAAAAAATAAATAAATAAGAAATCACAAGTCGAAAAATAAAAAAAAATGAAAAAAGTAACAGATACACTTATTTAGTTTCCCTCTTTCATAAAAAATAAAAATAAATAAAAACAATTCACGCTTTTTTAATAATATTGGTTTTACATATGTGTAAAACCTAATCTACACATGTGTTATACAGTGGCGTACCCAGAAATTTTTTTTATGGGGGTCGAAAATTTTGAAGGAAACGTTTGAGTATCAATATATAAAAATCCGGTTCGACTAGGTGCGGGTTGAATCAGGTCGGGTCACCTTAAAAATGACTAAAAACTAATATTTTTTATGCTTGTACAACGCTTAAACAATTACGAATACACATTTTTTTATTCTTGCGAATACATATTTTAAACAAATTTTCAATAACTTGTAAGTTTTTTTTATTCTTTTTTTCATTTTTTTCTTTTTTCTTTAATTTTTTAAAAGTATTTTTCTTCCTAAATACTTGAAACCCCTCTAGTCATTCATCATATATTTACCAAGGTAACTAAAGTTTGGTAAATCACAATTTTGAGTTTCGAGTTACGATAATTTTTTTTAAATCTTATAAAATAAATCTTTTATTGTGTTTCTTAAACATCATATGTTACAAATAAGAAGTGAATGAAACCGAACCATGTTTTCCAAATAAAAATATGTTGGAGGACTTGTGTTATGGTATAAAAATTGTGATGTTTAGAACCTTGGTTCCACAACTAGACTTTCCATCATTTCTCACTTCTCACTTGATTACTTTAGCTAGTAGTTAGTTTATTTATGTATTTTCTTTCTTATACTCATGACCATCAAAATCAACAACTATGTTGATGGTTTGATGGTTTTGTGCAATGATAAAACACTTGAGGTTATAATACCTTTAATGCTTGACTATACATGACAATATAAATAAATATATATTACTTTCTTCTAACCATAATTTAACCCAATCTATGGTTAACTATTATATTTTTCATATGGGCTATGGATTGGGCATCAAACTGAGATTTTCAAGACTGAATGGGGGTCAAGGGTTAAATTTTACGGGGGTCGATCGAGAATTTAACATATAAAAACTCAAAAAAAAAAATTTCGCAGGGGGAGCGGGCGCCCCCCACCCACATAAAGTGGGTACGCCCCTGGTGTTATAACTAAATTTTAACATTAGAAATGAGTTGATATGATCTTATTGTTAAAAAGATAAAATACCTTATTGAGATAACCATGCTTGATAAGGTGGAGTTTCATGTTCTATAGTCGAAGCTTGTTCCCCTAAAGATAAATTACTTTGCTTGATGCGGGTTTAGATAGAATTGCATCAAAGACAAACTTAGCAAAAAAAGGTGTCGGTGCCCACTTCATGTGATGTGTGGGACTCTTGATAAATCGGTGAATCGGTTGCTCATGTTGGGTGGTGGACTTAGTTTGGAAGAAAATGTTTGGTTGATATAAAGCTCCAAGAGATATACTTTTAGTGCTGTAAAATGTTCTTGTTATTTATGAATTATGGCCTTGGAGGATGGAACAAAATTACTTTTGCATGCCATCTTTCTTATCTTGTTTTGGTGCATTTGCAAAGCAAGAAACGAGCGGAGTTTTTTTGATAAAAAATTAAGTTGCATTCCTTTCTTTTTGGATAAAAAATAGGGGAAAACACCATATTTGTGTGTGTTATGCCATCAATTCCCTCTATATCTTATTTGGTCACCGGTGGTGTCTTTCCGCCGTAGCCGACGATGATCGTCGTTCATTTTTATTAAGTGACGGCAAGTCTACCGATGATGTTGCTCGATATCTATGGATCCCTCTACCACCTCTGACCCTCCGTTCATGTTCACAAAGATGACAGGGATGGATGGTGGCGATGGTCACTGTCTATGATTATTAAATGTTGACTTTCACGATGGTCCGATGATTGTTCTTCTAAGTCGTCATTATTGAATAAAAAATACGTATTCAACTCCAAATCTGAAATACAATGATTAGGAAACATATACAAAAATATCTCACGTAACATATGATACGAGGCATAAAACTAGTTTGTATTTAGATATATAAAAGGAACAAAACATATAGTTTTTTAATTGTCATATCTGTCTTTTGGGAAATCATTAAACACGAGTTCAAAGTCGTTCCATACTTCCATCATAAGAACTTTATTTGTTTTCAATTCCTAAAACTTTTATTCCATTTAAAACTTTTCAAGTACTCTCAGGAAATTTGGTTGATAACTTGATTACTTGAAAGTTTAATGGATTATTTAATTCACCTATATGATTTATAATAATTTTTATACACTAGTTTAGGAACGTCTGTTGATAACTTAATACTCCTAAAAAAACTATTTTAACCCTCGAGTTTATAGGATTTTTAGTTTTACCACTTAAGTTTATAATAATTTTTGATTTTTTAATTAGTTTACTTTTATAGTTTTTTTATTTCTTTATTCTCATATTATATTATACATTATACATACATTATTATTATTATTAATAGGTATATTGGTTTTCACTGGTCCCAACTATTACCTTTTGTCTTCTACTGGTCTCAACTATTAAATTGGTTGTCAACGGTCCCAACTTTTATCACTTTGGTAACCATTGGTCCCGTCGTTAAATTTTTTTAACGCCGTTAAGTTTTTTTCCAAATTCAAGACCGATGTTTTAGACCTTTTGATCGGAATGATAATACTTGTCGATTGATGTAAAAGTTTTCTCGAAAAGGCTCTCTGAACGATAAAAGTTTTACATTTGATTGATGCACCGTTAGGTTTAAACACCGGATAGAAGCACTATTTTGTTGTTCGGAGCGCCGTTTCGAGGTAACTTTTCCATCAATCGAATTATATTATCGTTCCGATCAAAATGCTTATAACATCGGTATTGAATTTGGAAAAAAACTTAACGGCGTTAAAAAAATTTAACGACGGGACCAGTGGTTACCAAAGTAATAAAAGTTGGGACCGTTGATAACCAATTCAATAATTGGGACCGATAGAAGACAACATGTGATAGTTGGGACCAGTAAAAACCAATATACCTTATTAATATAGAAACTTGATAAATAGTTACTTTATGTTTTAGACTTTTGACATATGTTTCTTTTTATTTTTAACTTTAGTCCTTATAAGTTATTATTTATAAAGTTGAAATTTATTTTTTTATTGGTGTAACTTTTTTTATTGTTTTGTATGTTAGAGTTGTTTTATGATTATGATTTGTTGTTGTAGTTCGTGTAATTTTGTTGTTGTTGTGGTTCCCCAGGTTCTAGTCACATTTTTACGCACCCCCTTTTGTTTTAGTGGTTTGCATGTCTTTTGTTGTATTTGTGTTTTGTTTAAGATATGTTCGTCTTTATTTTTGCGCATTTCTTCATTTGAAACTAATACAAACCAGCTATTTTTTTATATACACCAAATATTTGTACAAACACCTCTTGAGCAATACAACTGGCTCATTTTGTATATATATACCACTGAATATTTGTAAAAACACCAACACACAAGAGATCGTCTCCACCTAATTCAATATTAATTTACATTTCGTATATGTTTCTTTTGTGTACTTAAAACATGTTAATGTAACTGTTACAATGCACGGAAAAAAGTTCACAAACGTGCTCTTAACCATGTGAATGTCATGGTAAAGCCCCGTCACAAAGCATGGGCAACTATTCTCGTATGATACTTAAAGTAGAATGTTGGTGGGTGTTTACGCCACGTGGGAATTTGTATTTGGTCCACGACAATTAGTTTTTTTATATCTCATATTGTTTTAGATTAAATGGTAACTAGTTAAATGCAGGTTGTTCGCGCTTTGCACGAGTGTTTTGTTGGACGGTTTAAGAAACAAATGAATAAAACAATCATAACGGGGTTCAGAATCAAAAAATCCATCGTGAGGTAAGTTGATGATACTCTGTAACATCTGCCCCAAACCCGAACCCGTATACCCGACTCAGACCCGAAGTTGTTATCCGTTAAATTGAATTGTATTTAATTTTTCTTCAAAATGTAACGCTTATTATTATTGTGAATAAACGCATTCAATCCTACGTTATACCGTCTTAATTCAATAACCGTATTTACATCGCAAAATATTCACGCGTATCTAATAATTATTATCTATGGCAATAAAACTCAAAATATATATATAAATAAATATATATATAGTTCGTAAAAGAAAATTAGTAAAAACGTTAAGCCGAAACGCTTCCAAGTCTCGAAATAGTCTCTTAATGGCGTAAACGAACTAAAACTATAAAAACGTCACTTATATAAACGTTACGTTTCCACTTAGTTAAGTTAGTTAGTTAAAATATATAAATAATTAACTTTGGGCCAAAACTGTCAATTTACAAACTATTATTAAAACTATCACCAACTAAATGAATAAAACCAGGAACTACAAGGGCTGTAAGTGTAAAATTGTTTAAACCAACCCCCCCCCTTTTTCACCCCGTGTTTCCGGCGCCATCGGTCTCCGGCCAACTTGCCGGAAAAAGCCGAACTCCGGCAACGCCATTTCTACTCGATTTTAATGTCTAAAAATCTGGTAAAACTACAGAAATGATCCTAGTCGAGTTTCGAACCTATGGGCAACGTTAATTTCATTCTAATTCTCTAATTTAAGGGTATAATTGATTCTAAAAATCGTTCAAACACCCACTTCCCTCGAATCGACTTTAACTGATGCAATCAATGAACTGGATTAACTGAACTTGACCTTTCGACGAATAGAAACTGATGGTTATGTTCAATTGGGTTTATCATACTGAATCAACCACCAATTTCTTTCCTTTGTCTCACAAATTAGCTCGACCGTGTACGATTGTATTCAGGACAAATTAATCTGATTCCTTTGGCAAACTCACCCTGCTCGACTCGCAATTGCTCCCTGTCACTCCAATTTCATCACAAATCAGCTTCTACTGATCAATTTGACTTTGAACCCGTCGTGTTCTTGCTCTTCACCTTCATCGTTCAATCTAATCGAATCCAAGTAAGTATTATATATCAAAATGATCACGATCCAGCGTAGATTAAAAGCCCTCTACCTATTTTGGATTTGATTCACTAGATTAAACGAATTGGTTGGATCTTGAATCTAGGGTTTGAATGTGAAATGGGTGTTGATGGTCACTAAATGTTAAAACAAATAAAAATCAATTTGATTAAACAAAAGCGCGCCTGGTCCAGCGGATTAGGGGTTTGGCTGTGGCGCGTGTGGTCGTGGGTTCGAGTCCCACTGACTCCCTTTTTCTATTTTATTTTCACCTTCTTAACCCCTTTATTTCTAAGTTATGTAAATATATATATATTTTTCAAGACTTTAAATAAATAATATATCAATTATAAAAATAAACTAGCAATTGATTATTATAAGAAAAAAAAAGAATATATATATATATATTTACGTCTTGAACCCCAAATTGGTTTTGAAACCCTAAATCCCCAAATTGAACTTTAAAGCCCTAAATTGGATTTTGAAACCCTAAATCCCCAAATTGAACTTTAAAGCCCTAAATTGGATTTTGAAACCCTAAATCCCCAAATTGGACTTTAAAACCCTAAATCCCCAAATTGGACTTTAAAAACCCTAAATCCCCAAATTATATTTTGAAACCCTAATTTTCAATTTATAATCTAAAACCCTAAAACCCCAAATCCAAAACCCTAGAATTTCTAAGTTCTTGATTCTAGTTACTATATTATTTGTCTCGTTTCTAAATTAGGTTTTCCCGGTTAATTAGGTGGTTCTAATATCTGGGCGATCCTCGATCCTATTTAATATTTTCTTGCGTTGCTATACTATATCAGATTTATATTCAAGGTGAGTAAACTCACTCCCCTTTTTCTATTTACTATTTTGGGGCTGAAATACGTCTTTTACTATATTGCGTTTTCTATTCGTTTTCTAAAAGAGATCATACAAATATGTTAGTCTAGTTTGGCCGCTGGATGCAATCGTATGTGTTAGTTAAAAGTAGTTTTATTGCTTTATAATCCCACCGGTACAATGTTAGCGCTAATGGTTTGACAAACCCACCTGCTTGTACAACATCGATAGGTGATTTAAACCCGGCCTTTCTAATTCCATGTTTACTATGTCGAGATGCTATGTTGCTATACTATGTTGCTATACTATGTTGCTATGCTATGATGCTATACTATGCCATGTCCCTAAATTGCTAAATGATGACTTATATATCGAGACGGTAAACGACGGTTATTAAAAGTCATCATTATTTACTACATGAGTGGTTCTCATGACTAATGGCTAGACGAGATACTATGGGTTCTATTGTGGTTGGTGTGCTATTCTATTCTAGGGGTCCTGGTCGAGTAATATTACAAAATTACTATACATATGGGATTGCGCAGCATATCTTGTTGATCTCGGATTTCAATACTATTACTATTCAATTGGGTTTTACTCACTAGCTTGTGTAGCTAACTTTATTTTCACGTATTTCAGGTGGCGCGTGATTTTGGCTTGTTTCTTTGCTATTTCAAGACATAGGGATTTTGGACCTAGAAATAATACTAAACATGACTGTTTCATTTACTGCTGTTATGAATTTGTCGTTTTGCATTTAAGACTTGGGTTTTGCCAACTTATGACAATAACTATTAGACTTTAATAAAAGTAATACCATGCGCTTTGTTTACTACGGATATCCAATTCTATGACAGCCCGGTGTTTTCCGCCGCCGGGCGGGGTGTCACAGTTGGTATCAGAGCCATGGTTATAGAGAACTAGGATAGGGTATTAGAAATACAACGACCTAGACTATAACCTAAGAGTCCTTAGTGCAAATTAATGTGCTTAGAGAACTCTTCAGAATTTATTTATTCATTTATCTACTATTTCTATGAACTATTCTATGTCTTTTCTTTATCTCAATTCTTAACCGATTTCGCGAAGGAGCTACAAGAGACTCGTCTGTAAGATTAGGATCTTTCTCTTTGTGGAATCTCGTCATCGTCTTAAGTGAGTTTGAAAACGTGGGAAACGTGTGCAATCTGGAAGGGGGAACGCCTGTATCACGGACATCCTGTCTAAGGCAAGCATTTCGTATAAATCTCTTTAAGAGACCTGTATGCTTACCTGGGGATGTTCGAGATGAGTGTGAACCTATAGGCTAAAGCACGCTTTCTCGAATACGTTGAGAACGAACTTAACACTTTGATAAGTCTTGAGTGTCCAAACCCAGACACATTCCTAAGCCTTCAAATTCCATTTAATCATTTTTCTAATACTATCATTTTTCTATAAATTCTAATTATTTCTATGAGTTCTTGTGATTTTAAAATGTCACCCTAAACTATTTGATTGTGTTTCTATGGTTTCTAAATGTTTACTATGAAGTGTTTTCTAAGGAGATCCTATGATATTTCTAAATACTATTCAAATTCTATAAGTGTTTACTATGAACTATGTTTTAAAAAGAATGTTCCATGTCTCACGAATTCGTTTTCTATCTTGTAGAATGGCGGGTAGAAATCAGCGACTTGCTAATACTATCGCAACCCAGATGGCCGGTATTTTGCCTGGGCTTGTGAACCAACTCAACGCGGCGAATCAAAATAACCAGCCCAGGTGCTCGTTAAAGTATTTCAATTCTTGTGGGCCAACCAAATTCTATGGCAATGAAGGGGCCACGGGGCTTCTTCAGTGGTTCGAGAGTATGGAAAGTACTTTCACCAATTGCGAATGTCCCGAGAACCTCAAAGTTCGTTATGCCACCAGTGTCCTTCAGAAGGGTGCTTTGACTTGGTGGAACGACGAAAAGCGCAGGCTAGGTGAAGCTGCGGTTACTGCTCTTACTTGGGCGGCATTCAAAACTACTATGACCAACAAGTACTGTCCTCCCAGTGAGATCCGGAAACTGGAGGGCGAGTTCTGGGCCTTGAAACAAGACAGTGGTGAGAACGTAGCCTACAATGATCGCTTCTCCCAGCTCAGCACCCTGTGTCCCAACATGGTTACCCCGGACTCCCGGGGAATCGAACAATACATCGGTGGTCTACCGATGACTATTCAGGATGCGGTTTGGGGAAGCAAGCCAGCCACGGTGGGTGAGGCCATGACCTTAGCAGGTCGTCTCACGGAAAACCACGTGCAAGCTGGTACTTTATCCAGGAAAGGGGACAAACGGCTCAAGGGTTCGTCGAGCAATGATCCTAAAGCGACCGAGGGAGGTTCTCACAAAGGGTTCAAACCCGAATCATCATCCCGTTCTAAGAAGCGCAAAAACAACGCTACTAATTATGCTGTGGTTACTCCAAACCCTCCTATGGCTCAACAGGGGGGAAATGCTAATCGTAAGCCCTATACGGGAACTCTGCCAAAGTGCAATTTCTGCCCACTCCACCATGCTCCCAACACACCATGTCATAAGTGCTCGATCTGCCAACGGTACGGCCATGTGGCTAAAGATTGTTGGAACGCCCCGAACACTGCAAACAACAATCGGGTGAACCCAGGGCGTGCCTGCTATAACTGCGGGGATCCAAACCATTTCCGCAACAACTGCCCGCAACCGATCAATGTCAACGTAAACACGAATGCTAATGCTAATCAGGCAGGTCGTGCCAGAACTTTTAATATCAATGCCAACCAGGCTCAAGCCAACAACGACGTGGTGAACGGTATGTTCCTCGTTAATAATCACTATGCTTCTATTTTATTTGACTCGGGTGCCGATAAAAGCTTTGTATCTCTAGAGTTTGCTTCATCTTTTACTGTGGGCCGTGTTAGACTTGCTAAACCTTATGTGGTAGAAATAGCTAACGGGAAAAATGTTTCAATTAGTTCATCGTTTATGGGGTGTGAACTTAAACTTCAAGGTCACGTGTTTCATGTCGATCTTTTACCAATGACGCTCGGTAGCTTCGATGTTATTATCGGTATGGATTGGCTATCCGCTAACGGCGCAGAAATTTTATGTCGAGAAAAGGTAGTCCGCATTCCACTCCCATCGGGTCAAATCCTGAATGTTTCGGGGGAGAAATCCCCTACCGGTCTGAAACTCATGTCTTGTGTTAAAGCTCAAAAATATTTGCGTAAGGGTTATGTAGCGTTCATGGCTCACGTTGGGGTCAACAAAAAGATAGAAAAGAAATTGGAGGACATACCGATTGTGCGAGATTTTGCCGAAGTGTTTCCCGAGGATGTAACTGGTCTACCACCTATACGACAAGTCGAATTCCGTATTGATCTTATACCGGGTGCTACTCCCGTGGCGAAAGCCCCTTATCGTCTGGCACCTTCCGAACTTCAGGAGTTAGCCAGTCAGCTTCAAGAACTATCCGATAAAGGCTTTATTCGTCCGAGTTCTTCGCCTTGGGGTGCACCAATCTTATTTGTTAAAAAGAAGGATGGCTCGTTCCGAATGTGTATCGACTATCGTGAACTCAACAAACTTACCGTTAAAAATCGATATCCTTTGCCTCGTATCGATGATCTGTTTGACCAACTCCAAGGGGCAACGTGTTTCTCAAAGATTGACCTTCGTTCGGGTTATCATCAACTGCGTGT
Source organism: Tagetes erecta (assembly GCA_030867185.1). Lineage (NCBI taxonomy): Eukaryota > Viridiplantae > Streptophyta > Magnoliopsida > Asterales > Asteraceae > Tagetes > Tagetes erecta. The sequence goes on from CM061488.1 coordinate 66,116,343, forward strand.
ACACGAAGATGACATACCCAAGACTGCGTTTCGTACGCGATACGGACACTTCGAGTTTACGGTTATGCCTTTCGGTTTGACCAACGCTCCTGCTGTTTTTATGGACTTGATGAACCGAGTGTGCCGACCGTATCTGGACCGTTTTGTCATTGTGTTCATTGACGATATTCTCATCTATTCTAAATCTAAGGCCGAGCATGAACAACATCTCAGTACCATTCTCCAAATGCTAAAGCAAGAGCAGTTATATGCTAAGTTTTCTAAATGTGAATTTTGGCTCAAAGAGGTCCAATTCCTGGGTCATATTGTTAACGAAAAAGGTGTTCAAGTGGATCCGACAAAAATCGAAACCGTTAAAAACTGGTCAGCGCCTTCAACTCCAACCGAAATCCGCTCTTTTCTCGGTCTAGCGGGTTATTACCGTCGATTCATTGCTAATTTTTCTAAGATTGCGGTTCCCCTCACAGCTTTAACTTGCAAGAATGTACCTTTCGTGTGGGGTTCCGACCAACAGAAAGCGTTTGATGTCCTAAAAGACAAATTGTGTAACGCTCCGATTCTTACTCTTCTAGACGGTCATGAAGACCTTGTTGTTTATTGTGACGCTTCAAAACATGGTCTCGGTTGTGTTCTAATGCAACGGGGTAAAGTAATCGCTTATGCCTCGCGACAGCTCAAAATCCACGAAAAGAATTACGCTACTCACGATCTCGAATTGGGTGCTGTAGTCTTTGCTTTCAAAATATGGAGGCATTATCTTTACGGCACCAAGTGTCTTGTTTATACCGATCACAAGAGCTTGCAACACATTCTAAATCAGAAAGAACTTAACATGAGGCAGAGACGTTGGGTTGAGTTATTGAACGATTATGACTGCGAAATTCGCTATCATCCCGGCAAAGCTAACGTCGTTGCCGATGCTCTTAGCCGCAAAGAACACGTCATGCTATCTTGTGCTACCCTTCGTGTTGACCTTAAGTCCAAAATTCTTGAAGCTCAACGTATGGTTGTTTCTGAGGGTACTTTCCGAGATGAGATGAACCCTGGTGCCGATTTACAGTTAGAAACAAAAGCCGATGGTCTACTATACTACATGAATCGCATCTGGGTGCCTACCCGCGGTGTTATTCGTGAACTTATCATGGACGAGAACCATAAAAGTCGTTATTCTATTCATCCGGGCGCAGATAAAATGTATAAAAATCTTCGTCCTCACTATTGGTGGCCGTGTATGAAGGAAGAAATCGCTCGATACGTTGCTAAGTGTTTGACTTGTGCACGGGTAAAAGCCGAGCATCAACGCCCTTCTGGTCTCCTTGTGCAACCCGAAATCCCTGTTTGGAAATGGGAAAGTATTGCCATGGATTTTGTTACTAAACTTCCTATTTCAAATGGTTACGATAGCATCTGGGTAATTGTTGATCGGTTAACGAAATCTGCTCATTTTCTGCCAATCAAAGAAACTTATTCGGCGGAAAAGCGGGCTCAGCTTTACGTGAAGGAGATTGTTTGTCGTCATGGGGTGCCGCTAGATATCATTTCTGACCGAGATGGTCGTTTTATGGCTCGTTTCTGGAAAGGTCTTCAAGAAGCTTTGGGTACTAAACTAAACCTCAGTACTGCTTATCATCCCCAAACCGATGGTCAAAGCGAGAGAACCATTCAAACCCTCGAGGATTTGCTTCGCTCTTGTGTTATTGATTTCAAAGGTAAATGGGATACTCATCTTCCGTTGATCGAATTCTCGTATAATAACAGTTACCATTCTAGCATCGATATGGCACCGTTCGAAGCCCTTTATGGTCGTAAATGTCGTTCTCCTCTATGTTGGACTGAAGTCGGTGACTCTCAGATTACTGGGCCAGAGATGGTCCAGGAGACCACCGATAAAATCCGCAAAATCCGAGAAAATCTGTTAGCAGCTCGAAATCGGCAAAAGTATTATGCCGATAAAAAGAGGAAGCCTATGGAATACGAAATCGGCGATATGGTTCTACTTAAGGTGTCTCCATGGAAGGGAGTTTTCCGTTTTGGCAAAAAGGGAAAGCTAGCTCCCCGATATGTGGGCCCGTTCAAAGTTCTTAGGAAGATCGGGAAGGTTTCTTACGAGTTGGAACTGCCTGAGGAATTGGGTGGTGTTCATCCCGTGTTTCATGTTTCTAATCTGAGAAAGTGTTTGTCCGATGAAAATCTTATCGTGCCTCTCGACGAGATCCAAATTGATGAATCTATGCAGTTTATTGAGCGACCATTGGAAATTATGGATCGAGAAGTTAAGCAACTCAAGCGGAGTCGGATACCGATCGTCAAGGTTCGTTGGGAGTCTAAGCGTGGACCCGAATTCACTTGGGAACGCGAGGACCAAATGAAGGCCAAATATCCGCATCTCTTCGCTTCAACTTCAACTACTTCGGTTTGAGCAAATTTCGGGACGAAATTCCTTTAAGGAGGGGAGACTGTAACATCTGCCCCAAACCCGAACCCGTATACCCGACTCAGACCCGAAGTTGTTATCCGTTAAATTGAATTGTATTTAATTTTTCTTCAAAATGTAACGCTTATTATTATTGTGAATAAACGCATTCAATCCTACGTTATACCGTCTTAATTCAATAACCGTATTTACATCGCAAAATATTCACGCGTATCTAATAATTATTATCTATGGCAATAAAACTCAAAATATATATATAAATAAATATATATATAGTTCGTAAAAGAAAATTAGTAAAAACGTTAAGCCGAAACGCTTCCAAGTCTCGAAATAGTCTCTTAATGGCGTAAACGAACTAAAACTATAAAAACGTCACTTATATAAACGTTACGTTTCCACTTAGTTAAGTTAGTTAGTTAAAATATATAAATAATTAACTTTGGGCCAAAACTGTCAATTTACAAACTATTATTAAAACTATCACCAACTAAATGAATAAAACCAGGAACTACAAGGGCTGTAAGTGTAAAATTGTTTAAACCAACCCCCCCCCCCCCTTTTTCACCCCGTGTTTCCGGCGCCATCGGTCTCCGGCCAACTTGCCGGAAAAAGCCGAACTCCGGCAACGCCATTTCTACTCGATTTTAATGTCTAAAAATCTGGTAAAACTACAGAAATGATCCTAGTCGAGTTTCGAACCTATGGGCAACGTTAATTTCATTCTAATTCTCTAATTTAAGGGTATAATTGATTCTAAAAATCGTTCAAACACCCACTTCCCTCGAATCGACTTTAACTGATGCAATCAATGAACTGGATTAACTGAACTTGACCTTTCGACGAATAGAAACTGATGGTTATGTTCAATTGGGTTTATCATACTGAATCAACCACCAATTTCTTTCCTTTGTCTCACAAATTAGCTCGACCGTGTACGATTGTATTCAGGACAAATTAATCTGATTCCTTTGGCAAACTCACCCTGCTCGACTCGCAATTGCTCCCTGTCACTCCAATTTCATCACAAATCAGCTTCTACTGATCAATTTGACTTTGAACCCATCGTGTTCTTGCTCTTCACCTTCATCGTTCAATCTAATCGAATCCAAGTAAGTATTATATATCAAAATGATCACGATCCAGCGTAGATTAAAAGCCCTCTACCTATTTTGGATTTGATTCACTAGATTAAACGAATTGGTTGGATCTTGAATCTAGGGTTTGAATGTGAAATGGGTGTTGATGGTCACTAAATGTTAAAACAAATAAAAATCAATTTGATTAAACAAAAGCGCGCCTGGTCCAGCGGATTAGGGGTTTGGCTGTGGCGCGTGTGGTCGTGGGTTCGAGTCCCACTGACTCCCTTTTTCTATTTTATTTTCACCTTCTTAACCCCTTTATTTCTAAGTTATGTAAATATATATATATTTTTCAAGACTTTAAATAAATAATATATCAATTATAAAAATAAACTAGCAATTGATTATTATAAGAAAAAAAAAGAATATATATATATATTTACGTCTTGAACCCCAAATTGGTTTTGAAACCCTAAATCCCCAAATTGAACTTTAAAGCCCTAAATTGGATTTTGAAACCCTAAATCCCCAAATTGAACTTTAAAGCCCTAAATTGGATTTTGAAACCCTAAATCCCCAAATTGGACTTTAAAACCCTAAATCCCCAAATTGGACTTTAAAAACCCTAAATCCCCAAATTATATTTTGAAACCCTAATTTTCAATTTATAATCTAAAACCCTAAAACCCCAAATCCAAAACCCTAGAATTTCTAAGTTCTTGATTCTAGTTACTATATTATTTGTCTCGTTTCTAAATTAGGTTTTCCCGGTTAATTAGGTGGTTCTAATATCTGGGCGATCCTCGATCCTATTTAATATTTTCTTGCGTTGCTATACTATATCAGATTTATATTCAAGGTGAGTAAACTCACTCCCCTTTTTCTATTTACTATTTTGGGGCTGAAATACGTCTTTTACTATATTGCGTTTTCTATTCGTTTTCTAAAAGAGATCATACAAATATGTTAGTCTAGTTTGGCCGCTGGATGCAATCGTATGTGTTAGTTAAAAGTAGTTTTATTGCTTTATAATCCCACCGGTACAATGTTAGCGCTAATGGTTTGACAAACCCACCTGCTTGTACAACATCGATAGGTGATTTAAACCCGGCCTTTCTAATTCCATGTTTACTATGTCGAGATGCTATGTTGCTATACTATGTTGCTATACTATGTTGCTATGCTATGATGCTATACTATGCCATGTCCCTAAATTGCTAAATGATGACTTATATATCGAGACGGTAAACGACGGTTATTAAAAGTCATCATTATTTACTACATGAGTGGTTCTCATGACTAATGGCTAGACGAGATACTATGGGTTCTATTGTGGTTGGTGTGCTATTCTATTCTAGGGGTCCTGGTCGAGTAATATTACAAAATTACTATACATATGGGATTGCGCAGCATATCTTGTTGATCTCGGATTTCAATACTATTACTATTCAATTGGGTTTTACTCACTAGCTTGTGTAGCTAACTTTATTTTCACGTATTTCAGGTGGCGCGTGATTTTGGCTTGTTTCTTTGCTATTTCAAGACATAGGGATTTTGGACCTAGAAATAATACTAAACATGACTGTTTCATTTACTGCTGTTATGAATTTGTCGTTTTGCATTTAAGACTTGGGTTTTGCCAACTTATGACAATAACTATTAGACTTTAATAAAAGTAATACCATGCGCTTTGTTTACTACGGATATCCAATTCTATGACAGCCCGGTGTTTTCCGCCGCCGGGCGGGGTGTCACATACTCATCATTGCCCAATAAAATAATAATAAATATAGTAAAAAAACAAACCATACAACAAATGTTTATAACACGCTCAGAGAATTTATGAACTATCACCACATTGTGAATGTACCATGGCTTTAGTGGGTTACGGGTATAAACCGACTATCCACCAAATTTGCAACGTCAACGGAACATCACTTTTGGATTAACGGGACCTTTTCATTGCCTAATTCCAAAAAATCGAGTGTATAATCGTAAAATCCAAATATATTATTATGTAGTCACATATCCTCATCATCACTCAATTTCATCACATCCAACAAATATGAAAACCAAATATGTTATGTGATCACAGACTTGGTTCTTGTTCAAATCCATAAAGGATGATAGCAAGATCATCATCATAGTCACGGTACGATCCACAACACAATCCAACAACAATAAAAACCAAATATGTTATATAATCACAGAATCAGCAGATCTAATTATGTCTTAAATCCATAAAGGACGACGACCTTATCATCATGATAAAGACCAGGAAAAAGCAAATGGAGGAAAAGGGGTTTCACCCACCATCGACACCACCGTAAAGGCTGATAGCAGCATCATCATCATCATCATCAAAGTTATAGTATCATCCACAACACTATTCAACCACAATAAAAAGCAGACCTCCTATGTAATCACAAATCTAATCTCTGTTCAAGCATCAAGATCAGAAAAAAAAAACACAGGTGGAAACCAACAATTTGACCCACCAACAACACTGCCGCCAAATCCACATCCCCCACCACCACCATTAAAGCACTAAAACCAACACATATCTAAAAGCCGACAACCATCGCTGGCACAAAAGGGGGAAACAATAACATGCAAAACCAAATCATGAACCATCACAATCCATAGATCTAACTACATACAACGACATACGGGGCTGTGATGAGAGTAAACCACATCAAATATCATTCACACTAAAAAACCACAGATCTAAAAACATGCAACAACATATCGCACACCGTAGGCCACACAAATCCAAAGATCGACAACCACATCAGCGAAAATAATTGCAAATCCTAGGTCACACAGATCCAAAGATCGGCAACCATCATCTGAGGCAAACACCATCATCACCTTAACTCTGACATTACTCGTCGGAATTCAACCAGAAAACAAAGAGAATATGCAAGAACTAAGAAGACAGAAAGAGAGAATGAGAGGTTGTGAGAGTGTAAAACCTTTTTAAATACCCATAAGTAAAATTACCAATTACCGTTGAATGTGAGTTGCAGTTTTAACCTTGGTCACTATTCAAAATCTCTCGTTTCAAGCAAACAACCACACGCGCCCAAAAAAAATAAAAAGTTAAAACACGAAACTAACCCTTGAAAACGGGACCCCACAACCTTAGCAAAAACACAAAACCACTAAACCAGTAACAATAATATAACAACACACCATACATAATAAAACATAAATACAAAGGAAAAGCTGCAAAAAAAATGAAAAATTGACAAAGCCCAACCAACAGAAAATTGTCAACACAAAACAACAACCAATAACAACATGCCAACACAAAACAACAACCAATAGCAACATAATGCCAAAAACACTCACATAACATTATTCATAACTTTTCTAATTTAATATAGGATAATTAGTTCAACCTTTTAACTTAAAGAGTAACTTAATAGAAAATAAATTCTATATTAAGGCTATATACATATACATTATACAATAATGTGCGGGGTAGAATATTGTTTTCTATGTATATTTCAATCTTAAAAAATACATACAAACTCAATAACTTTTTTAGCATGTTATTGTCACTAAGCCAATGCGAGTAACAAACTTAATACACACTTCGCACCATGCCATCAACCACGCTAGCGTAATCGTATGAATCTGTCACGACACGAGGATACTCGCATTAATTTACATCCTGCAATGCGTGTCATCGTGTGGCACATCTTTCTATTTAGGTTTTGATCTTCAAAACCGATTCGTAACAATTTTATACATTTCTATTGGATTAGTTTTTAAAAAGGTTTTACAACAAACCTCAATTACTTTTTACATTTCGATTTTCATAAGCTAAGCTACTCTGCTACATTCCCTTCATTTTAAATACTTAATCATGTTGGTGTCCCATCGCAATGTGTGGGGAACCATTCCTAGTTTTATTTTAATACTTGAGCCAAAGGGTTGTTACATAGAAATGTTAAATGTTCATATCGAGGTTTTGTCTCTGTGACGGTTGGTTGACGAGCCTTCGACTCTAATCAGTTGGCCTGAAAGGAAGGTTTGGGTGAGCCTCCACTGTGATTATAGCTTTAGGGGAGTCCCATGAGGCTGCTTATAAGCGCCTAGTAATCAGGTTGGGACTTCGAACTCTATCATTGCACTGCACCTTTAGAGTGCAACAGTCTTACCGTTGTGCGAATTACCGTTCTAAAAAGAATCTAGCAAACTTATATATATTGAAAAAACGAACAAGATAAGAAGTTGCTTATTTGTTTTGTATTTTTAGTTCTAGAATGTGGTGGTTTTACAACTATAGTCATTGGGTTTACATTTTAGTCCCAAAAGCATCACCATGTGTTTTGTTTTAGCTTTTCACATTGAATACTGCTTGCGAATTTGTGGCGCCATAGTAGAATCATTACCAATGGCACGCAGCGCGCCTAAGTGCGAAAAGACAGTGCAAGCTTTGTTATGCCGAAACCTAAATGTTAAGTCAGTAACACTTCCAAATGCCACTTCTTCCCGTCAACTTTTTAAATGTTGCATTTTGGCCCAAAATTTCTATTACTCTTTTTGTTTTGGTTTGCGATGTGAAACAAAGAAGACGATGATGGTAGTGTAGCTCACGATGGGAGGGGTACGATGGTCTGGTTGTTAAGTCAGGGGATGGTGATGGTGGTGGTATGGTGGTGATGGGTTGTTCCATTGTGAAACAAGGAATATGATGATGGTAGTTGCTGGTGTGAAACGAAGACAATGATGGTGGTGAGAGATAGAGAGCATGTTGGTTGATGTGATGGTGTTGTTTGCATGGTGGTGGTAGTGGTTGGGGAGGTGGGTTGGATGTGGTGTGTTGTTGACGAAGTGGTGGGAGGTCTTATTTGATTGTAACAACAACTATGGTGTTGTCTGCATGGTGGTGCTAAATGCATATTTCCCCTCCAAAACACTTTAAATGCATATTTACCCAGCCAAAAAAATCAATTGCATATTTTCCCCTATAAACAACTTTAATTTGCAAATATACCCATTTTTAGTAAGGACATTTAGTTAACATTGGGTATATATGCAATTGATTTTTTTAGTTGGGGAAATATGCATTTTGGGGGTGTTTATAGGGGTAAATATGCAATTGAATCATAAATATAAAGCTTAAAGCTAATGCAAAACTATAAAAAAATTTCACTAATCTTCTCATGTCCATTGCATAGTTTTTCCTCTTGATGTCAACCATAATAACATAGTTTTAATCTCTTCAATTATAATAACAATGGATGAACGTCATAGTTCCATATTAGTTTTGATATCTTCTAGGGTTCTTATTTGATTTTAATTCGAATTAGTCGAATTGAGCGAATTGAATTGGTTGAATTTAGACTTTAAAAAGTGTATTCGAATTTTATACACATCCGAATAAAAATCTGTGTATTCGATTTAATTAAGTTATTAGAATTCAAATAGATTCGATTGTTTAAATTTTTTTTTTAATATACAATAGCACATAAAAAACAATATAGGTGCAACACCTTACGTAAATGTACCATCAACATAACTACATATGTCTAAAATTGGGTAGTTGAGTTGATGGTTGAGGACACCAGCATTTTTGTTGGTTTATGTGCCTTGGTGGTGGTTTATACGTGATGATGATGGTATGAGTGGTGCTGCGGCTATGAAGGTGTTTAGATAGCGATGAAGAGAAGGTGGATTTGGTTATGGGTGAGTAGAGGGGAGGTGAGGGCTATGGTGTGGTGAGGAATTGAAGGTAAGGGTACTTGTGTTATGTCGGGTGAAAGGGGGTTATGGTTGTGTGGTTACTAGAGCAGCACAACATAATGATGGTGTTTATTTTTTTCTTAAAAAAATAGGCTGTGCGATACGCATTGATGGTATTCATCTGTTGCACGTATCGCAATATCGCATAGATGCTCAACTTTGACTTTCTCTGAATTTCATTTACGCGATACGCACAGATGGTACTCGATACGCGCATATGGTGGGCACCATCTGGGCATATCGCATAAATGTATGTTCACCAGAAAGTTTGATTTTTTTACTTCGAAAAAAATGGTGATTTATATTGGTGACCCATTTTTTCTTCTAAATAAAACTCATTCCAATTTATAATTTAAACATAAAAAAATGTGGAACTCCCTTTCTTCTTGATTTCTTCTTCAACTCGGGTATGACTTTCCTACAAAAACGAAACAATTCAAAGCATAGAACCCGAAAACACACGAAAATAACAAAAAACAAAGAAAATAAAGACAAAGTTAAATAATAAAAATAAGCATAAAAGATATATACAAACTCTACACTTAGGAGGTTACCCGAGACCCACACTCAAAATCAGTCCCTAGGTATAACGAGAAGAGTTATCGTCAATGTTTCAATCTATGACCATTTACCTTCCATGAGCTACCAACATCATCCTCTATCTCAGTTGTTCCATAAGTAAATGCCTTCTTCACAATGAACAGTCCTCTCCATCTCGACCTAAGTTTACCCGGGAATAATTTCATACGTAAATTATAAAGCAAACTTTATCCCCGACCTTAAACCCTTTCACTATCTTAATTTACTATCATGCAACTTTTTCGTCTGTTCCTTATAAGTCCACGATCTAGTGTACGTATTCTCTCTCAACTCATGTAGCACGTGTATCTGGAGAAATCGGTTCTTACCTACTTTAGACAAATTAAGGTTGACTGCCTTTAGCGCCCATAACGCTCTAGGTTCTAACTCGACCGATAGATGACACGCCTTTCCACACACACACAGACAGACACACAGACACACACACACACACACACACACACACACACACATATATATATATATATATATATATATATATATATATATATATATATATATATATATATATATATATATATATATATATATATATATATATATATATATATATATATTAAAGGTGTGATTCCTATAGGCATTTAAAACGTCGTTCTAAAGGCCCAAAGTGCATCATCTAACTTGTCGGATCAATCCTTTCGGTTTGCTCCAATAGTTTTCTCCAAAATACTCTTAAAGCCTCTGTTAGCATTCTCGACCTGCCAACTAGTTTGTGGGTGATAGGCTATGGATAGCTTGTGATTCACTTCGTACCATGCTAATACTCTCTCCATTTGGGCATTGCAAAAATGTGTGTCCCGATCACTAACTAGAGCTTCCTAAGAAAGGCTAAGACTACTCGAGCATCATTAGTAGTTAAGGCTTGAGCGTTAACCCACTTAGACACATAATCAAATGCAACTAGAATATACTAGTTCCCTTGAGATGAAGGAAACCATCCAATTAAGTCTATCCCCCACACATCAAACACCTCAACAACTTGGATCGGGTTTTGTTGCATCTCGTTTTTAGATGAGAGTTATCCGTCCTCTAACACGCGTCACACAATTTCACTAACTTGTGAGCATCCTTAAACAATGTTGGCCAATAGAACCGGAATCAAGCACCTTATTCGCGATGTATGATGTTCCGTGGTGGCTTCATGTCAAACCCTCATGATAGTATTTAAGGATCTCCAAACCTTCCTCAAAACTCATGCACCTCATAAGAACTCTATCTGCATCGACATGAAAAAATAATGGGCATCCGATATGTAATGATTCACATTTGCAAAGAACTTCTTCCATTGTTGGAATGCCATTCCCTTGATTATTATCCACTAGATAATTTGCTAAGTCAGAAACCATGGCAAACCTTGCACTTCGGCTCTCATGTGCATCAAGGTTTCATGAGGAAATTTATCACCAATGTTTTCTTCATAAATCTCCTCCTTCTTAGGGTCCTCCAACCTTGAAAAATAATCTACCGCCACATTCTCCGCTCCTTTCATATCCTTAATTTCTATTTCAAACTTAGAAAGCAATATAATACACTGAATCAGCCTACGCTTGGCATCTTTCTTTATGAAAAAAAATCACCATGCCGCATGATAAGTGTACACAATGGTTTTGAACAACACTAGGTACAAACGGAATTTATCGAATGCAAAGAAAACTACCAAAAGCTCTTTCTCAATGGTCGTATAGTTTTCCTAAGCTCCGTTCAGTGTCTTGATCGGGTAGTAGATCAAATGGAAGTGTTTTTCCTTCCTTTTCCCTGGCAGCACCTCGACTGCAAAGTCATAAGCATCATACATGAGTATAAAGGGCATGATCCAGAAAACTACAAATTGATTTCACATTGGTCGGTGGAGGAATTTTACTAATGGTCTGGATTTTCGCTCGATCTACCTCAGTACTCCCATGTGAATTCATATGCCCTAGAACAATCCCCTCGGTCACCATGAAATAACATTTTTTCTAGTTGAACATGAGATTCGTCTCTATGCACCTCTTCAACATCCTCTCAGGTTTCTACAAGCAATGATTAAAAGAATCCCCAAATCATAAAAATCTTCCATAAAACCTCCATGGAATTCGTCATCATATTGTGTAGAATAGCCACCATACATATCTGAAAAGTGTTCGAAGCGTTACACAACCCAAAAGGAATACGACGATATGTATAGCTCCCACAAGGGGCATGTAAATGTGATTTTCTGTTGATCCTCTGGTGTAATGTGGATCTGGAAATAACCAGAGAAATCATCAAAGAAACAATAGAATTGCTGCCCTGTAGATGCTCTAAAATCTTATAAATGAAAGGAAGGGGAAAGTGATCGTTCCTAATAGCATCGTTTAACCTTCTATGATCTATACACACTTGCCAACCCGTGACTATTCTAGTATGAATCAACTCGTTTTTATCACGCACAATCATTGTCATCCCCCCTTTCTTAGGGACAACCTAAACCAGGCTCACCCAGGCGGAATCAGAAATCAAATATATAAATCCAGTAGACATGTTCGGGTTAGGCCTCCTATGTGGTTGTATCAGATCCTTATACTCATCTTTCATGAGTATTTTATACATGCAAAAGTAGAGCTGATGCCCATGATATCAATGAGTTTCCATAAATTAATCTGTTTGTGTGCCTTGAGCACGTCAATCAACTTCAGTTTCTCCTCATCCGTAAAATGTCTTGAATTAATGGTGGGCAAACCTATCTACTTACCATATAAGATTGCGCACTCTAAATTTGAAGGTAAATATTTAATCTATAGCAATGATGGTGCTCCACCAGAGGGTTTCATCCCCTCCTCGGTCTTAGTAGTCAGACAGTTTGGATAGTGCTTGGGATGAGCATCCATCTCAACTTCATAGTAACAGTTTCATCACATGGGAAGTAGGCCTGCACAACTGATGTAGTCAAGACAACGATCCATCTGAGAAATGAAAGTGTCGATAATAGACCGACTTGTCTTAAACACTAGAATTGTTCATCACTTTCGAGATATCAAAGGTAACGGTTTCTTCCCCTACACGAAGTGTGATCTTACCATCATAGACATCGATCAATGCCTTGGTGGTGCACAAAAGGGGCGTCCCAAGATGCGCGGAACTTTATCATCCGCCTCTTTGTGAAGAATAACAAAATCCACGGGGAACACAAACTTATCAACTTTCACTAACAAGTCTCAACAATACCCTGTGGAAATTAGACTGATTGATCCGCTAATGATATGCCCATGCACATTATAGTCGGACATCTGAGGTCTAGCTGCTTACTCAGAGAATAAGGCATCAGATTAATGATAGCTCTAAGATCAACCAACGTGTGTGTTAGGGCTGAATTTTAGCCAGCGTGAACATAGTATCTTGAAATGTTGGATCAAGTATCCTTTGCGTTTGAAGGATTAAGGATCCTTGATGCTTATTTTATGAGTATTAATGCAGGAAATGGATAGAAGACCAAGTCTACCTGATATCTCGGTCAAGGGGGTTACGAAATTAGCTGAAATTGTGGACAAAGCCATTTTACGACTAGTGGTATACAATTAGTAGATTAATTAGGACCATTTGTTTTTTCTGGGTTATTTTAGAAAGAGGCTATGGCTGATGTAAACACATTCATTCTCCTCTCGAACTCTCTACTGCATTTTATCTTCACACACATACTTTTGTAATCACAGCGATAGCTCTCGAGTTGTAATCGATATTTTTATCCTTAATAGAATCGATGATAGACGATTGTCATCACCCGAGGTTTTTATGTTGGTGATCACATCTTGATCAAGGGCTTTTCCACATACAATACCTCGTGTTCATCTTATATTTCTGCTTATTGTTCATCATTTGTGTTAAAACACACTACCTCACTTTACTAATTTGGTTATATCATTTTTCGACCAAAACAATATGGCACCCACCATGGGGCAAATGTTGTTTTAATCATCATTCTCTTCATTTTATTCATATCAATTTTCCATTAAATTCGTCTTTATTCATTTTATGTGTTTACATAGTTTCTCAATCAAAAGTTGTTTCGTCAAGCATGCCTTCATCATCATCTTCTATGCCAATGTCCAGTTCATCTTTGGGGTCGGTGAAGATAAATGATGTTATTAACAAGAAGCCAACTGATGTCTTCCAAGCATGTGGATGAAAGCCTCTATGGTAACTTCTAACAATGATATTTCTATGTTGTGTTTTAGATGAAAGCCTATATGGAGCAGCAAAACATGACTAATCAAAGATCCTTGGAGAAATTGAAGATATCAAGAAGGCCAAAAAGCATGTGGATGAGATGAGTCCCTATATGCCAAAAGCACTTGATTTCAACACTCCATGATCCTTAGCGCAACAAACTATGGGATCCATAGTTCATCCTTCATCTACAACATTTCATCAAGGATCCTCAATCCAAAATCATCAAGGATCCTTTAGTCAACCAGGATGCTCAACCTTTCCAGGATCCTTCCATCAAGCATGATCCTCAATGCAGTATCCTCTGGGTCGTCCCCTCAATCAGAATCAAGGATCCTCCTTCTAGAATCAAGGATCCTTAAGCATGAAGTGGCCTAGAGTTACTGAAGTGCATGATGGAGATTTCATACCTATGCAGATAGACTCTACTACTGCATCATCTGTGTTAGGGCTCGAATTTTGGCTAACAAGGATGCAATATCCTTAATGCGCTAAATCCATTATCCTTGGCGATTGCAGGATTTAGGATCCTTAATGCTTATAATTTTCGAATAACTAACTATTGTCTTCTGCGTATTTTATATGTTTCAAATACAGGTAACGTTCTCAAAGACTCAGTCCTCCACCAAACTCAGTTAATATAGTTGTGGAATAAGCTGAGAACATGGTCAAGCTCATCCAAGGATTTATGCTCGATTTTAGGAGTTAGTTGTCACACCCCCAAATCTACTAACGGAGTTTTACCGTTAGAGGCGTGACAAACCAGGATCCAGTCATTAATTACACCGACCGACTCTATATGAGTTTTGAAATCCAAACGTTAACTCATTAAATGTGGTAGTTGAAACGTCAGCTCAGAGTAAATAGTTTTTAGTTATGCGGAAGTGTATAAGTTACGTAATGAAAGCAAACCCAAACCATGCAGTAAGTAAATGTTCAAAACACACGCCCAACACAAGAAACACATGTTAAATAGTTGTTAAATCCAAAACACAGTTTTTAATGCAAGGAAGTGTTTAAATGTAATACTGAGATGCCATGCCATGTCCTACGTGCAATGTACCTCAGTGACCTGAAAAAGTGAAAGGCTAACAAGTGTCAACACGACGGTTAGTGAGTTCACATAGTAAGTATAGAATCAAGTAAGTTCAGTTTCAAGCAGATATATAAATAAAGTATGCTGGTGTAGGTAGCTAGTCTACAGTACATGTCCTTAGAGTCAAGTGTATCTGACTGAAGCTGACGTATGTACACATTACGTGTAGTTTGCCTGTCGTACATCCCGTTCGACAAGTCCATCTGTCGTGCTAGCGCGACTAGCCCGTATGGGGTTTTTCAAACCTAGTAGTACTACTCAAAATTCCCCAGCTATTTCCCCAAATCTTAACGGTCAACTAGGTATCCATGAGGACTTTCATGAACAGTAAAAGTAACTCTAACCAGACATGCGACATACCAAATTTCTAAATCTGTAAAAGTATTTGTTCGTGTATCCAGCCCAAAAAAGGGTAGAATAGTAGAAAGTGCGGTTCAGTGAACTCACCTTAGGTTGCACAGCAAATCAGTTTTAAAACCACACAATGTAATACAACAACCTAAATAATAGTAGGTATATTAATGTGTGTTCATGTAGGGTCATAGAACCCTATGCATCCAATAGTTTGTGCGAGATTGGAAAACTTTAACTTTTTGACCAAGTTTGACCAAAGTTGACTTTAGTTGACCCGAGTTGACCCATGACCCGTTGGTGATTTATTAAGTGTAAGTATGTTTAATTTAGTGTGTTTGTTCATATTACATTCACAAATCATATCACACGACAAGCATTCAACAAACCAAATTTTTATTTCCATTAAAGTTTCCTTTCTAGGAAAGTAGGACTTTTAGCACACGTTTTCATAATTCAACATCCTAGGGGTTTCCAAACATCTCTATGCATGTCAATTACTACACAATAACAATAGCATGTTACACAAGACGATAGCACGCACTAACACCTTACAGTTTCCAATATAAGGCCTAGTAGCATGTGTGGTTATTTCAAAGCACATAACATTGTCCACATGTTTTGTTTCAATTAACATAGCAATACTTTCATCATGGCATCCTAATTAACTAGAACACAAACTGTATATTCCTTCACAACCAATTCTATGCAAACGGGTTATTCATCAACTAACACTTTTAAATGCCATTTCATGTCCAAAAGCTAGTTTGCCATACACAAAGTTTCCTACAATCTTCCATATAAAATTCATTTATGTTTGTATGTCCAAAGTCACTAAACATGCACCCTAGTGAATGTTCATGACAAAAAGTATCCACATTTAGCAAGTCATACCAAATCAAGTCAGATTTCCACGTTCAAGTAATCAAAATTCATCTAATACATTATACAAACATGCTAGTAACCTCATAACAACTCTTAGATGTCATCAACATGCAATTTCACATGAGCCCTAGAGAAAAAGTTACTATTTTTAGTAATATGGCCAAACAAGCATGCAATTTCAACTAAATAATCAAACTTCATCCAATTCAACATATAACCATATATTTCATCATTTTACATTATAATCATGCATGCAAATTCATGTTCCAATGACATCCTATAAACCCTAATTTCTCAACAATACAAACATGGATTCAATTAGTCATTTGATCATCAAAACACCAAATAAACCTAGAATCTATACCCAATTCCACAACACAATCACCAATTTGCAACTTTGGATGAACTAGGGTTTCATGACTTGAAATTTACGAAATATATAACAATTATTAGGATAACTACTTACTGTATCGCATTTGCAACTTCGATTAACACTCAAAAACACCACCAATTGAATCAAGGTTGCAAAAATCAAAGGTTTCTATGTGTGTGTGTGAGCCGTAAGTTTTAGAGAAAAGAAAAGTGTGTGTGCCGTGTTTTTGTAAAAAAATAGGTTTAGGGTTTTTAGGTTTAGTTAAAATTATTAGTTTAGGATGAAATGATGGGCCTTGGGCCATCCATGGATCATATGAATGATCCATGGGCTACGTTTCGTTTCGGTTTGTAAACACCATGAAGCTCTTTCTTAAATGTAGTTTTTCGTCTCGTAAAATTTACCGAATTTCCTAAAAGGTTAAAACCGATAAAGCACGTAATTACTCGGAAATTCAGCAATTAAGCACACATGTTACTTAAGATTTATATTTATTGTATTTGTATCAATTTAAATTCACCAACGCCCGGGTATTAACTCGTGTGATCGTTTCGTGTGTACGTTTGTGTAGCAGTTTATACATATAATTCATCAAATTAAATGAAAAGTATAATTGTGTTAACGTGACCAACATAGTTTGGCTAACGAGGTTAACCTGAATTTGTCGGGTGTCACATTAGTTTCGTTGATTTATTTCCTTTATAATGAGGCTATGGCTAAGCTTATCACACACGTGATTTTTCACACTCATCTTCCTCTCTCGACTAAATTCTCTGCTCACACACACATTCTTGTACCAAGCGACCATAGCTCTTGAGTTGTAATTCATTTTTATCATTAATATAGTGGTGATAGATGATTGTCATCACCCGAGGTTTTTATGCCGGCGATCATCTGATAGATCAAGGGTTTTTCCTCGTATAAATCCTTATGTTCATCTTATATTTCTGCTTAATTTTCATTAAAACACACAACCTTACTTAACTAACTTGGTTTATTCATTTTTTGACCAAAACAATCTGTTACCACTGAGATGCCTCGTTCAGAATACTATAATGGAACCGAGTATTCTCAACCAATAGGTAACACTTTCAATAATCAATCTTTAAACACTAACTTTGGCTCGAGGCATGATACAAGAATCAATGCAGCAATGGCAAAGGAATTTCAAAAACTTAAGAATATGATATCCAGTATTCCGGGAGTAGTCAAGCATACTCCTGAAATTCCCGTGGGAAGTCTTAGGATTTCAAGAATTGCTCCACCAATCTATGATGCTGAGATTCCAAAACGGTTTCAAACTCCAAACATGAAACTATATGATGGATCATCTGATCCTGAAGAACATGTAGCTTAGTACAAGGAATGGATGGTGATAGTTCTAGACGAACCGAGCTTGGATCTAGATCTGAGATTGTTTGGTGATGTTGTTTGTGATCAGTGATGCGGAATCTCACTGATCACGTATTGATGCTTGAATGTTCATGAAGATCAATGCAAGGTATGATGAAGATTGATGATAATATGAATAGGTGAATTGTATTAGATCAATGGAGAGGTTACAAAAGGATATGGAATGAAATGTAGGCAACTCCCTAACAAATGACCTAGGTGATGGTATTTATAGTCTATACCATTCACCTTACAATGTAACCTAACCACGTGCAGTTAAGCACAAACGCGCATTTAAGCACGAAACGATTACACAAATATTCTAAGACAAATACAAATAATGAACGTCTTCACCCGTGCTTGCTTGTGATGATGCTCGATATCTTCACTCGCTTATATTTGGAAAGTGACATCTTCAAATAACCCCAACAGTACTCCCCCTAAGATGACAATTTACAAATCATACATATTAGCTTAAATCTTCATGTGGCGAGTATAGAGAGCAACTTAAAGTTTTGGTATGTATTATCTTCAAGAGGACCCAACAGTACTCCCCCTAAGATGATGCTGCCAAAACTCTGCTTTCAACAAGCAATTTGCATCCTTCTCTCCCTTTTAGAGTAACATCAGAGGCTATCGAAAGAAACAAGCA
Organism: Tagetes erecta; assembly: GCA_030867185.1. Lineage (NCBI taxonomy): Eukaryota > Viridiplantae > Streptophyta > Magnoliopsida > Asterales > Asteraceae > Tagetes > Tagetes erecta. The sequence goes on from CM061488.1 coordinate 66,135,147, forward strand.
GAGAGTAGATTCCGGTGAATCTATATATCAGCAACGAGATCTTCTTCAACGGTTGAAGTAGAATACGAAGACTTCTTTGACTTAGAATACTCCCCCTCAACTTTTGCTTTAGAGGTTAACGGGATCTGTGTATGAGATATTAAGAGGAGGATTCTTAACACTCAGCAATCTGACTTGGAGATCTTTGGATTGGAATCAGGTTTGAACAGGAACATATTCAAGTCGCGTGGAAGCTTGTTCTGCATTGGAAACTGTTCCTACAACTCAAAGAAAAACATTAAAACTCAGGCAATAATGTGCATTTATCATCAATGTAAAGATCAAGTTCTCAATCAGATGAGGTATTGCTTGATGAACAACTCCTACATCAATAACACATGTTAGACTGCCAACACAAAAAGAAAAATAAAAAAAAATCTTTTTGTTCTTTTTGAATTTTTCAATGTTTTTGATATTTTTGGAATTTTTCTTTACATTCTGAATCTTTAACCTGCAATGAGATCATACCAGCAATTAATCCAACACATGTTTTGCAGTTTTGAGAATAGACATTTGAATTGTGAAGTAATTGAGTGATGAATTGTTGAACAAATCAATTAGCTCGAAGTGACACACTTACTTTTTCTATTCTTGATGATCAATTAGGTTGATTAAGAATAAGTTTTGAGTGACCCATACTTTGCACATTAGAAAGTTATACACCTCATCTAAATATCCTGAGAACAACTCAACACGTCAGGTCACTTACAATCATAAACAGTGTGGAATTTGGGTTCTAAATGAATTTGGTCCACTTTGGGACTTCTTTTGAATTCCTTTTTGGAATTTTTCTTTTTCCTATTGTTCCCCTTGGGAATCTTCTGAATTCCATTTTGGAATTTGATTGGTGACGGTCCGCATTTGGGACTCTTTTTGTTCCATTTTGGAATCTTTTGCTGCATCTTGAAGCTCAAAAGAGACTTCGTGTGAGACTTCAGGTCTGTGGGTACCACAACAAAGAAGCTCACGATGCGGTTCATCACACTGAATAGATTGCATCATTACCCGATGTAGTTTAGATGGTTCACGAGATATCTATTTGATTTGTATAAACGTTTCACATGCACTAAGATGTTTCAACCACAAAAACTCATTAGAATTTAGTTAAATCATCATAGAATATACTTGTTCAGTATAATTGTCTGAGCTGTCTCGCACATCAATTTTCACGCTTCAGTCTTTATTATTTAAAAATGATGTGTCGAATAACTCTAGTGTACAATCATTTCTCATGTACGTGCAAATAGATTCAACATATTTTTGGATTTTTCTGATTTTATCATCATTTTTTATTTATTTATTTATTTTTTTTTAATAATGATTTCTCCCCCTAAACTTTTAAATTTCTTTGGAAAATTGAAAGTTTAATGAAAAGAAAATGGCAGATATGTTATCAACGTATGAAAAGTGCATGCAATATACTTAATCTAAACAGACGAAATGAAACATCGGTTGTTTCTTGCACTGCCATCATTGTTTGATTTTTATTTCAAAAATGTTTTTAAATTTCCTTCAATGATTCCTTTTTTTTGTTTCCAACTCCATTTGGCGTCAGTTGCATCGAAAGCATCATGAACTAGATTCGGTATCTTGTCATGATAAGGGATCAGCCACGGTCTTCTTTTCTTTGTTTGACCGGCCTCCATAACTGTCCCTAATACACTAACAAATTAGTTAGATGGTGAAATCCAAGCCATTGCGGTCTTGGATTGTCCGAAATCATCAATATATGTAACTTCTTGATAAATTGCATCTTCTGGTGGACCATCGATTGATGAAGCACGTTGCTCATCTTGATTCTTAACATGTGTTTTTCTCCACAACTGTTTTAGTGTGGGACCAAAGGAATGCTTTGGTTTGGACACCTGTCTAGAATTATTCATGGAAGATCTGTCATAGTCATTTCTAAACCTATTTTTCAAAAATTGGTTTTGTTGACTATTTTGCTTATGCAAAAATGGATTTGTTTGATTTTGTTTTCTTACAGATCTTGATTTCCATGAATCACTTGAATGATTACCATTAGAGAATTTAAAATCAGAAACATACCTGGCAGAATGTGCCGATGATGAATTTCTTTGGACATACCTTCTCGGCTTGTAGTAGCACTCGGATGTGTTGTGATTTACCATGTCACAAAAGGAACAGTACCTGTTGTAGTAACATTCCATTGTGTCGTGGTTGTACATCTGACAGTTGTTGCAGTGCTTGTTGTAGCAGCATTCTGATGTCATGTGATTGTACATCTCACATATATCACAGTACTTTTGATGAGCCTTGAAGGGAGACTTCTTTCTTTGCTTTTGAGAAGTCTTTGCAGTTGAAGCTTTGACCTCTGAATCTTGTTGAAGCTTGCTTGAAGAAGCTGGAGTCTTGAACATTTTTGCTTTTGAACCATATGGAAAGACACCTTGACTGTAGATACAATCAGAGATATGATGAGTTTCAGAGTCACAGATTAAACAGTATACGTCACTGTTTGAATCACTCGGGTATTCGGAATCTTGAGACTTTGGAGTAGAAGAAGTCTGTGGTGTAGAATCGGATGAATTGGCCTTTCTCTTGTTCTTCTTGGCTTTGCTTTTCTTTCTTCTAACCTTCTTCTTCTTCTTCTTTGACTGAACCTCTTGTGTCTATTCTTCTTCTTCTTGAGAAGATAGTGATCCAACAATTCCGGTTGGCACTAATCCTTCTTTTTCTTGTTCGGATGACTTTACCTTTTCAGCTTCTTCTTTGATAAGCACCAGATCAGATTGTGATCTGTTCAGTGTCTTTTCACCATTTTCGGCAGAAAAAAACAAAGGATCCAGGATCCTAAAAAAACTCCTGAAAAAGCTGCTCTACCGCCTCCTGATGCTCGGGTGATCAATTTCATTTCTGGAGGAACTGATATTTGTGGCACTTCATATTCTAATGCGAAAAGAAATTCTAAAGAAAATAAATTGGAAAATGGTGAAAGACCAATCATAACATCCACCACAACCAATCAGAAGTTCATCTCATTTGACGAAGAGGATCGAGTTCACTTCCAAGATCCTCACCATGATAGTTTAGTTAATACTTTTGTTATCACTAACCATTATGTTCGCAAGATTCTGATAGATGGAGAGAGTTATGTGAACATCATACAATATGATGTCCTTAAGAAGATGCATATACCAAAGTAAGAGATAGTACCAAGATCCTCAGTCTTAGTAGGATTCAGGAGTGAAACCAAGAATACTCTAGAGGACATCAAGATGCCAATATACATCGAGGGAGTAAATACTACGCAAAAATTTGGTGTTATTGACTGTTTATTATGTTGCAATATTATTCTTGGTAGGCCATGGATACATGAAATGAAGGCGATTCCCTCAACATATCATCAATGCGTGTCCACAAGAGACTACCAACTCCTTGGGTGTAGTTAAAATCAACAGCGATCCACAAGAGACAAAAAATTGTTATACATCTTCTATGAAACCAGCCTCCAAGTCGACAATATTATAGCAATTACAGAAACTGCCTAAGGAGGTTGAAGACCAGAAGAATGGGATTTGAAAGAAGTATCGCTTGACATTGAGGATCCTGAATCCAAAATTATTATAGGATCTAGGATCCCTGAAAATATTGAGCATGAACTTAAAGCTTTCCTCAAACGAAGAAATTCCACATTTTCTTGGAATCATGAAGACATGACAGATATATCCAAAGACGTTATTACTCATAAATTTGGTGTTGATCCTTCTTTTAGGCCTATACATCAAAAGAGAAGGAAATTCGCACCAGAGAGAAACATAATCATCCAAGAAGAAGTGGACAGACTTTTAAAGGCAGGTTGGTTAAGATGATGTTCAAAGATCAGTTTGGTGAGACAATGGAAGTATATATAGAGACATGGTGGTCAAATCAGAAAAAAGTGAGGACCACCTTAAGGATCTCGAAGTAGCTTTCAACATCCTAGATTAATACAACATGAGGCTTAATCCTTCAAAGTGCCATTTCATTGTAAAAGGTGAAAATTTTCTAGGATATATGGTGACGAAGAGAGGAATAGAAGCTAGCCCTGAGCAAATTTAAGCTATTATCAACTTGAAGTCTCCAAAGAATGTAAAAGATGTTCAAAGGCTAACTGGAAGAGTTGCAGCCTTAAACATATTCATATCTAAATCTTCGGAGAAATGCAAAGAATTCTACGATATCCTCAGAAAGAACAAAAAGTTTGAGTTGACAGAAAAGCATGAAGCTACACTCAAAGCTCTTAAGGATTACATATCCTCAGCACCAGCTTTAATGAAACCAAAAAAGGGAGAATCCTTAATCCTTTACTTAACTATTTCAGGTAATGCAGTAAGTGCAGTCTTGGTTAAAGATCATGAAGGTCAGCAACATCCTGTATTTTATGTAAGTAAAAGCCTCCTTGATGCTGAAACCATGTACTCTCATCTCGAAAAATCAATTCTTGACTTAATCATGGCTTGTACTAAATTAAGGCATTACTTTAAAACTCATCCTATTATTGTTAAAACTAACTATCCTATTAAGAATATTTTTCGAAAGCTAGAAATGTCAGATAGGATGGCCAAATGGGCAGTAAAGCTCAATACATATGATATAAAGTATAAGCCAAGAAACGCCATAAAATCACAAGCACTAGCAGACTTTGTGGTAGATTTTACTAGTGACTTGCAAGAACAAGCAGACTTGGAAGTTCAACAATTAGAAGAGACCAAGGATCCTTGGATACTCTTCGCTGATGGAGCATCAAATGTTAGAGGAACAGGCCTTGGCATACTGCTAAAATCGCCACAGGGGGACATTATACCTCAATCTATAGCCTGTGAATTCCAAGTTACCAATAATGAAGTAGAATATGAAGCCTTAATAGCAGGATTGCAACTAGCCAAACAAATGAGGATCTGGTATATTCAAGTATGCGTTGACTCTTTATTAATAACTAATCATTTTAATAGCTCTTACCTAGTCAAGAGTTAAAAGTTAGTTAACTATCTTGAAATAGTTAAAGCTCTTTCCAAATGTTTCAATTCTTTTTAGTATAAGTACAGGTACCAAGAGAGGAAAATGCACGGGCAGATGCCTTAGCAAATCTAGCATCGTCATTGAAGATTCTAGAAGGTCTGAAAATTTCCCATCATTCATATCCTTTACCCGACAATTGATGAAGGAAGGACAATGAAGATTGACACAGAAAACCAACTTATGAATCCTTTATCCTCTCAAGCATCTCAAGGATCCTGGATCCAACCGATCAGGAAATTTATTGAAGTTGGAGAAATCTATTAGAACATATAGATTAGGATGTCTAGTTTATCTTTGTATTTCTACTTTATGTATATAGTCTAAGGACTGTTTATGTAATTGTTTCTCGCTAGCTATTGTATCTCTTTAGAAGAGAGTTTTTCCTTCACAGTTGTAATTGCTATTTTGAGCAATGCAAAGAGAATTTATGAGTATTTTGCGGTTGTGTTAGATCAAATCATAATTGTGTGTTGTGGAATTGTCTCGTGTTGATCATAGCTTCTGTTGCAGATTATAGATCCAAAATCCTGCCTCATCAATTGGTATCAGAGTGTTTGGATCGAAGAATGTCATGGAAGCATTAAAAGATAACAGTTGGATCGAAGCTATGCAGGAAGAACTGTTACTATTTCGAAAGCAGGAAGTATGGAAGTTGGTAGCATTACCAGAAGGAGAATATGCAATTAGAACTAAGTGGCTTTTCAAAAACAAACCTGATGAAAGAGGAATCCTCATCAGAAATAAAGCTCGACTCATCGCACAAGGATACACTCAGGAAGAGGGCATTGACTATGAAAAAGTATTTTCTCCCGTAGCTCAACAAGAAGCAATACATGTTTTTCTAGCTTATGCATCTTTCATGAAGTTCAAAGTGTATCATATGGATGTCAAATGTGCATTTTTGTATGGTTCAATTACCGATGATGTGTTTGTGAAACAACCTCCCGGTTTTGAAGATCCGGAATTTCCACATCATGTGTACAAACTAAACAAAGCACTTTATGGTCTTCATCAAGCTTCAAGGATATGGTACGAGACACTGTCTAAACATCTCACTGATCATGGTTACACTAGAGGTCATATTGATCCCACACTGTTCATCAAAAAGGAGAAAAATGACTTGTTATGTGTACAAGTGTATGTGGATGACATTATCTTCGGATCCCCAAGTTCGAGCATCTGCAATGAGTTTGAAGAAATTATGAAAGCACATTTTCAGATGAGTTCTATGGGTGAGATAAATTTCTTCCTTGGTCTACAAGTCAAACAATTTGATGATGGTATCTTCATCAACCAAGAGAAATTTGTTGACAAACTTCTCAAGAAATTCAAAATGAAAGATTGTCAAACAATCAGAACTCCATCGGATGTGAATTCTAAAATCGGGCCAGATCCAAAAGAAAAACCTATGGATCAAACTATATATCATTCAATGATTGGCCCATTAATGTATCTAATCAAGGCCATATATCATGTATGCGGTGTGTGTTTGTGCTCGATATCAGGAAGATCCTAGAGAATCTCACTTAGTCGCAGTTAAACGAATTTTTCGTTATCGGAAAGGAAAGCCAGCTCTTGGTCTTTGGTATCCGTACGAAGGAAATTTGGAGCTACATGGCTATTCTGACAGTGACTATGGTGGATGTGCTCTTGATCGTAAATCAACAACTGATGGTTGTCAATTTTTAGGACCACGTCTTGTCTCATGGCAATGCAAGAAACAAATGAATGTATCAGTATCAACAGCAGAAGCTGAGTACATTACAGCTTCAGAAGGATGTTCACAAGTCTTGGTTGCAAAATCTCACTTAGTCGCAGTCAAACGAATTTTTCGTTATCAGAAAGGAAAGCCAGCTCTTGGTCTTTGGTATCCGTACGAAGGAAATTTGGAGCTACACGCTTATTTTGATAGTGACTATGGTGGATATGCTCTTGATCGTAAATCAAAAACTGGTGGTTGTCAATTTTTAGGACCACGTGTTGTATCATGGCAATGCAAGAAACAAACGAATGTATCGGTATCAACAGTAGAAGCTGAGTACATTACAGCTTCAGCAGGATGTTCACAAGTCCTGTGGTTGTAAAATCAACTCTTGGGCTATGGTTTTAATTTTCTAAAAACTCCTATTTACATAGACAATATTGCTGCTATGTTCATAACTGCTAATCCAGTTCAACATTCTAAAACCAAACATATCGAAAGTCGATATCATTTTCTTGGAGAAAATTTGGAAAATGGCTTACTCATATTGAGAAAAGTTCACACTGATAATCAATTGGTAGATTTTTCTACCAAATCTTTCCTGCCAGGTCGGCTTGAGTTTTTAATTCACTCAATTGGTCTAATCAATCATGATTAAATCATGTCTTTCTCATATAATAAAAAAAATTGTCAAAAATCAAAAATATAATAAGTAAATTCTTTCTTTGATTTACATGCCTTACCTATATATATATATATATATATATATATATATATATATATATATATATATATATATATATATATATATATATATATATATATATAGGGGAGGGATCAAGAGAGAACTCCATATTAAGTTGAGAACTAGAGAACTCCCAAAAGACAAGGGATGGAATTTAAAAGTGGAGGGGCAAATTTGGAACTTTAAATATATAAATCTTTAAACATTTCTATCTTTTGCATACGTTAAGTTTTTAAATTTTTTTTCGCACCATTGGATCAAGAATTTCAGTATCTTTCATTTGAGTATAAATAACGTTATAAAAAAATAAAAATTTCTCGTTTTTTTAATTTCAATACTTCATATATGTAGTATACGATATTATATGTTTTTAAATTGGGGAAAGTGAATATGGTGTTGTTATGCATCTAAATTACATGACAAACCATCAAAACTACATACTTTGATAAAATAACAAAAGTTCCCTTATATTGATTTCGATGATACCATAACAAAAAACAACACCGTCATGCATTAATTCTAAATTTGAATTTTTCTCATATGATCGTATTCACATTGCTAGCAAATACTTGGTCCACGTTATGTGATGTGGTATGAATATGTGCAACATGAGCATATCACAATACCAATTATAAGAGTCATGTTATGTTAATCTGTTTGTTGGAATTGGAAAGCCAAATTGGTGTACAATCGAATTTTAAAAGACAAGTAATTTTTTTATTAAAATGAATGACGATTATTGAGTAAATGGAAAAGAGAAAATTATGATCTAAGTGGAGAAGACCGGTTCGTCCATTAAATAGAATAAAGATCAATCAGTTAGTTTTCTAATAAAAAATAATTTAACTTATTTTATCAAAGCTAGGTATTATGTGCATAACATCACCATATTGACTATCCTTCTTTAAAGTTTATAGTATTGCATATATGTAGTATCGTATACTACATATATGTAGTATTATACTACTACATATATGTAGTATATGCAATATTGATGCATTGTTATCTTATAGTTTGAATTTCAGGTGTATTTTATTTTGTTATTATATTTATCTTTAATTTATTAGTTTATTATTATCTTTATGTTTAGACATAGTATAAGTATTGATTTTGTTTTCATTTGTAATAAGTTTTTTTATATGGAATATTATGAACTTTGTTACTGGTCATTTGAGATCGTATGTACACTTTAAATAATTATTAAACTCCCGAGCTATTTGGCCGCTTCAAAAAATGCATCAAGTATAGTGATACTACATATATGTAGTATCGAAAAAACGAAAATGTGATTTTTAAATTTTTTTAATATAAATAAGGTACGGAAAAGTTAGTAACGTATAAAGAAAAACATAATCAAGTACAAATTCGCAATATTACATATATGCAGTATGGAGATTAAAAAAAACGAGAAAAAAAATATTTTTTATAACGTTATTTATACTCAAATGAAAAATAAAGAAATTCTTGATCTAATGGTGCAAAAGATAGAAATATTTTAAGATTTTTATATTTAAAGTACCAATTTTACCCCTCCTATTTAAAATTCCATCCCTTGTCATTTTGGTAGTTCTCTAGTTCTCAACTTAAAATGAGTTCTCTCTTGAACCCTACCATATATATATATATATATATATATATATATATATATATATATATATATATAGATTGGGGATTTTCTAAAAAGGCTCAAAACTCTAAGAAGTGTAGGAAGCAATCAACAACAAGCACGTGGCAATGAGAGAAAAAAAACACGGAGGGGCATCTTCGTCATTTATACGCGCGATGCTGAGATGTTCAGTTATGGTGTTTTTTCACAGCGCGATGCTGAGATGTTCAGTTATGGTGTTTTTTCACAGCGCGCTGATGAGATGTTCAGTTATGGTGTTTTTTCACAGCGCGATGCTGAGATGTTCAGTTATGGTGTTTTTTCACAGCGTGATGCTGAGATGTTCACTTATGGTGTTTTTTCACAGCGCGATGCTGAGATGTTCAGTTATGGTGTTTTATCACAGCGCGATGCTGAGATGTTCAGTTATGGTGTTTTTTCACAGCGCGATGCTGAGATGTTCAGTTATGGTGTTTTTTATATGCATGTTGAAAACGCACAATGACTAATCTACCCCGAAACCTTATCGCGCGTCATTAAAAACATCATAATATTTACAATATTGCCACCGTGTTAATCTTGACCGTAAACACCCTAAATCTAACGTCCCAGATCGCTTCTTAGTCTTTTTAGAGTTTTAGCCATTTGTAGAAAATCCCTCCCCTATATATATATATATATATATATATATATATATATATATATATATATATATATATATATATATATAGGGACTCTCAAGTGAGGACATTTTTAAGTTGAGGACAAAAAGTACACAATGTAACCAATCATATATTTTTTAGAATTATTTTATTTATTTTTAAATATAAATAAGAATAAGGGTAAGTATGTAATTTTGTGGATAATAAATAATGAAGGACAAATTTAACTGTTGCAAAACGTGGGTTGCATAAAACCGTTCCAAGTTGAATGAATTTATCATTTGATGATTTGTATTTTTAAATTTGATCAATCGTTCATATATTTTCATGATTTATGATTTCGGGAACATCAGTTAAATAAATAAATTTTAAACATGAACTCACTTTTTCTTAATTTTCGTAGTCCGCTTTCCAGTACTCATAGAGATATAGAAGAGCGTTCGAATTTATATACTACACTAGACGCAGTTGATGTTTTGAGTTTGAAACAAGATGTTTCGAACGATGATTATCAATCTTATTATTTATTTACCATTATCCATAAACTATTAGTGCATTACTGGATTTAAATTGTAGATGCAGTTATGCACATATAAAATAGATGCATTAATGCATATGAAATAGATGCATTAATGCATCTATGAAATATTTAATTTAGTTCATTTAAGCATAATGTTTGGTTCATTTCTGTTTCACAAGACAAACTTATACAATGATCCAAGGAATAATTAGGCGTTAAAATTGCTAATTAATGATTTAACCATGCGTATATTAATATTTATAATTTTTATTTACTTATTGGGTAAGTGTGTAAAGTCTGATAAACAAACTCATATGCTCTGAATATTTTATGAGAAGCATCTTTAAGATGTTAAAGAAGATAAGTTTTAAATTTAAATTTTCAAATGATAATCCCTAGTAGGACTCATATGACCGGCATGTTTTGTAAGTTAATGATTTTACCAAAATACCCTTTCAGTTAACTTATTAATAACCGCATAGATGTTTTTATTTTGATTGATTTTTATTTAATTAAATATTTAGAAATAATTTGATTGGGTACTTTTTGTTCTCAAGTTATTTGAGTTCTTAATTGAATGCCTCCCTATATATATATATATATATATATATATATATATATATATATATATATACTCCATCTCCTAATTTTCCTAGATGTCACATGTCAATCTCTTATTGCTTCTTAGCCTTCTTAGATTTATAATACTTTGTAGGTGAACCTCCCTCTCTCTCTCTCTCTCTCTCTCTCTCTCTCTATATATATATATATATATATATATATATATATATATATATATATATATATATATATATATATATATATATTATTGCATGTGTGTGTGTCCATCCTCATCAATAGTCCAAAGAGAAAATAAAAAGAATTTGAGTTGCACAAAGTGAGAAATGATAGAAAAACTAGAGTTATTTAATTCATCATTTTCAAACAATAAAGACTGATGCGTGATAATTGATATGCGAGACAACTCAGAAAATTACAGTGATATTCTCTGATGATTTAACTAAATTCCAGTGATATTTGTGGTTGAAACATCTAAGTGCATGTGCTAAGTCCTTACTTTCAAATAGATTTCTTGTGATGTTTCTTACACATACCAGGTAATGACGCAATAAAGTACGTGTTGAGCAAAAACATCTGTGAACTTCTTTGTTGTGGTCCCCACAGACCTAAAGTTTCACACGAGGTCTCCTTGGTTGTAGTGAGCTATAGACCTGGAATACCTCAAGTTGTACAAAAGATTCCCAATGAGGAACAGAAAAGAATCCCAAATGTGGATGATGCGTGCAATATATATATAAAATAAACACCTAAAAACACCTAGTTTTAAATTTATAAAAACCTAGACGAACTACTAAATCACACACAACCGGCAGTGGACCGGTCGAATGTAATATAGTGAAACGTAAGTCCGGGTGTGGACCCACAGACTCTATATACTACGCTAAATTAACTAACTAAGACTCAACTGACATGACACGAACTTTAATTAGAAAGATTATTTGGAAGGGGGGTTTACTGCTAAAAATAGAAACTTACTAAAAAGGGAAACTTTCTAAAAATAGTAACTTACTAAAAATAGAAACTGACGAGATTAAAGACGGATGTAAAACATAAGAATGGAGACAAACCACCTAGGCTAGAATCATCGTGAACTTCAATTATCGCTCACGTTGGACTAATGGTTATGGAACCGGGATTTAAACGTACTCACTTAAAGACAACCCTAATTAAGACCCTCGACCCTTTTCGAGAAGAAACCTAAAGGGTTACTATCAAGTTATTAGCATACCGGTTATGGGATTAAGTTTCCTCACAGTTACCTAATCATATTATGCTTAATTGACCCACGCTAAAGATCTATTTCACGATATAATCCTTAAAGTCATTTGAACCAAATCATTCGATTTAACAAGCAAGATTGGTAATTAATACTAAGCCGGAATTTTCACAAAAACCTAAACCTAGCAAATCAAGCAACCGAGACTTATTAATAGCCTATCACCTCACGGATATCTAGGTTAGCTACACGTTATTATCGATTTTACTAATATAATTAATCCTATGGTTTTATTGCAAATCGACCATAATAATCACAACGCAAGTTAATGACTAAACGAGCCCTATTACGTGACATAGACAATCACCAAGAACACATGGATTAAAAATACCAATTTCATCAACGCAAACATACATTATGCATCAAACAATTAAAAAGATTCAAACTTTTAATTAAACATAAACCATAAACCAAAAGTCAATCCAACATGAGTTCAAAATAACGTTAACGAATCATTATAAAGCCTAGGTGATTCTAAAAAGGTTTAGCCAATCATAGTCATACCAACGAACGCAAATTCAAAATTAAACATGATAAAAACAGATAAAAACGAAAGAACGAAGTAACCCGAGTGATGCAAGATGCAATCTTCAATCCCACGAGCTTCTGACACGTTGTTTCGCCTTCGTAACCTCCAAAAACGCCTCTGGGCTGCTGTTTTCCCACTCCAATTCGTCCCCTAGGGTTTCTTGGAGGCTAGGGTTTCATAAGGAGTGTTTATATAGCGAACCGGGCCTAGAAAAGCCCAAACTTTCTTCGTTTTCGCGTACCGGCTCGCTCGTAACTCCGTTTCGCGTCCCGTTTTCGCCTACAGATCCGATTTTTCACGGTCTTTCTGTTTCTTTATCAACATGGGACCTACGAAACATAAAAACATTAGTTGTGCCAAAAATGATATATAAACGTAACCGAAACGACACAAAATGTTAACAAACACAACTAGGGATTTATGTATAATTTATACTTCATCAAACATCCCCACACTTAACCTTTTTCGTCCCTCAAAAAGCATGCACATAGAATCACAACTAATTAAGGTTTCAACTTTCATTACAGTTTCTCAAACAAGAACCGAATTCAGATAAACAGTGGTGCGTTTAATTTAAACACCCTAACACTAGCCAATTAAATTTCTCTTTATGTTTAATTTAAATTTAATTAAATCATTTATCTACAAGGTCTCACACAGAGGAAAGACAAGTCAGCCTGATTATTACCCGGACCCTCTAGCACTAACTCCTCATCCACTAACTCATCATCACTCTCCTCAACTACAACTTTCTCACTCACTACCGGCTCAGTAAACGTAACCTTCTTCCTAACTGGCTCTAATACCCTACCACTACGAGTAGAGATAGCATTCAACTGAGCAGAAGGGTTCGTTGGGGTCGAACCCGAGAACTGGCCTTGGGACCTTTGATTAGGAGACTGTTTCACCAAATCACCTACAATCCTCTGGATATCTAGAATGATGGAATGCTGATTTTGCAGGGCAAGTTCCTGCTTTTTCAGCATGAGCTCATGTGTAGCTAAGGTTTCCTGAGTGACCTTGTCCTTAGCTACTAACTGCATTAACAACTACTCTATCCTATCATTTCTATCACCAGACCCCTTACCACTAGCCTGATCACCACTAACACCACCATTAAACGAACTACCCGCCCCCTGATTATTATTGTTATTATAATTAGATTGATAACCAGGTGGGGCACCTGAAGAACGCCAAGTTGAGTTATTATTAAAATTCGAGTTCCTGTTCCAGTTAGAATTACCATTATTAGAATTCGGGAACCTATTTTGATTAGCTACAAACTCAACTTGCTCCTCCCTAGACATCAACGGACACTCTAAAGTACTGTGCCCTCCACGACACCTCTCACACTTATCCACTTTAGCTTTAAGGTCCCTCATCTCACGGGTAAGGTTTTCTAAAGCAGCGGCCACACTCGTTTCCATGCTAACATGGTGCAACCCTCTCGTGGAAGAAGAAGGTGTGCCAGTGACAGGAGTGGAATTCCTGTGAGTGGACCGCTGTTCGTGTTCAGCCTGGGCAAAACTCTCAAAAAGTTCATTACACTGATCTACGTTCATTTTACCCATTAAGTGACCCCCCGCAGATGTATCAAATCGGGCCCTGGTTTCATAAGTAAGCCCGTTATAAAATTTTTCCACCAAGGCCCACGGTGTAAGCCCATGTTGGGAGCAGCGAGATAGCAAATTTTGAAAGCGCTCCCAAGCCAGATAGTAGGGCTCATCTGCTTCCATTCTAAACGAGTGGATCTGGTCACGAAGGCGGGAGGCCTTAGCAGGTGGAAAGTACTTCTTCAGGAAGGCTGAACGAAGTGCTTCCCACGTCGTGAACGTCCCTTCTGCTTGCGAATCGAGCCAGATGATCGCCCGATCCGCAAGTGAGAACGGAAACAGATGCAAGTAGATCGCGTCATCCGATGCACCCTGAAGTTTAAAAGTGCTCACGATTCGCGCGAGGCGCGAAAGGTGAGCCGGTGCATCTTCATCATCCCGCCCATGAAATTTATCGTTAGCAATGGCGATCATGATGTATGATGGGATCTGCCACGAATTTGGATTCGTGATCGCAGGCGTTGCGATAGACGAACGGTTTCCGGTGAAACCGTCAAACGCCTGTTGATGGACAGTACGGTTCGCTGCCATCGCAATCCTAGGACTGCTAGGTGGTGTGTTGTGCGGTGTGGGATGCGGGGTAAAATCAAACTTTAAATTACTTACCTTGACCTCCGCAGACGAGTCAGCAACAGTCTCTAGCTCCGGATCAACCTCCTCGAATGTATGCTTCACTGGTCCGTGCGATCTAAAGTGTGGCATAAACCTGCACGAAACCAACGAAACAAATCAGACAAAAACTAAACAAACAAGAAGACAAATTGAACACGAAAAACAGGAAATAAGGACAATAAAAACTAGACCCCTACGACTCAAACAAACAAAACAAAAAGCACGTGAAAAGCAATTAAGACTCAAAAAGTTAACTAACGCAGTTACCAAGAGTCCCCGGCAACGGCGCCAAAAACTTGATGCGTGCAATATATATATAAAATAAACACCTAAAAACACCTAGTTTTAAACTTATAAAAACCTAGACGAACTACTAAATCACACACAACCGGCAGTGGACCGGTCGAATGTAATATAGTGAAACGTAAGTCCGGGTGTTGACCCACAGACTCTATATACTACGCTAAATTAACTAACTAAGACTCAACTGACATGAAACGAACTTTAATTAGAAAGATTATTTGGAAGGGGGGTTTACTGCTAAAAGTAGAAACTTACTAAAAAGGGAAACTTTCTAAAAATAGTAACTTACTAAAAATAGAAACTGACGAGATTAAAGACGGATGTAAAACAGAAGAATGGAGACAAACGCTAGAATCATCGTTAACTTCAATTATCGCTCACGTTGGACTAATGGTTATGGAACCGGGATTTAAACGTATTCACTTAAAGACAACCCTAATTAAGACCCTCGACCCTTTTCAAGAAGAAACCTAAAGGGTTACTATCAAGTTATTAGCATACCGGTTATGGGATTAAGTTTCCTCACAGTTACCTAATCATATTATGCTTAATTGACCCACGCTAAAGATCTATTTCACGATATAATCCTTAAAGTCATTTGAACCAAATCATTCGATTTAACAAGCAAGATTGGTAATTAATACTAAGCCAGAATTTTCACAAAAACCTAAACCTAGCAAATCAAGCAACCGAGACTTATTAATAGCCTATCACCTCACGGATATCTAAGTTAGCTACACGTTATTATCGATTTCACTAATATAATTAGTCATATGGTTTTATTGCAAATCGACCATAATAATCACAACGCAAGTTAATGACTAAACGAGCCCTATTACGTGACATAGACAATCACCAAGAACACATGGATTAAAAATACCAATTTCATCAACGCAAACATATATTATGCATCAAACAATTAAAAAGATTCAAACTTTTAATTAAACATAAACCATAAACCAAAAGTCAATCCAACATGAGTTCAAAATAACGTTAACGAATCATTATAAAGCCTAGGTGATTCTAAAAAGGTTTAGCCAATCATAGTCATACCAACGAACGCAAATTCAAAAGTATTAAACATGATAAAAACAGATAAAAACGAAAGAACGAAGTAACCCGAGTGATGCAAGATGCAATCTTCAATCCCACGAGCTTCTGACACGTTGTTTCGCCTTCGTAACCTCCAAAAACGCCTCCGGGCTGCTGTTTTCCCACTCCAATTCGTCCCCTAGGGTTTCTTGGAGGCTAGGGTTTCATAAGGAGTGTTTATATAGCGAACCGGGCCTAGAAAAGCCCAAACTTTCTTCGTTTTCGCGTACCGGCTCGCTCGTAACTCCGTTTCGCGTCCCGTTTTCGCCTACGGATCCGATTTTTCATGATATTTCCGTGTCTTTATCAACATGGGACCTACGAAACATAAAACATTAGTTGTGCCAAAAATGATATATAAACGTAACCGAAACGACACAAAATGTTAACAAACACAACTAGGGATTTATGTATAATTTATACTTCATCAGTGGAACGCAACCAAAATCAAATTTCCAAAGCGGAATGCAAAAGAAGAATCGCAAGGGGAACACCTCCATAAGACTGTCCAGCAATGGATCTCTTTCAGTTCAAAAAGCTCCACTGTTTATATTATAAATGACCGGGTGTGTTAGAGTGCTCATAGGTTGTTTAAATGAATTTTAGAACTTACTATTGTTCTAAGTGTGAGTCACTCAAATTTCATTCTTAATTAACCTAATTGATCATCCAGAATAGAAAAAGTAAGTGTGTCACATCGAGCTAATTGATTTGTTCAACATTTCATCCTCAATTTAATAACAATTCAAATGTCTACTTCAAAAAATTCAAAAACATGCATTTGGATAAATTTCTCGTATGATCTCATTGCAATCTCAATATGATTTTGTGCATTACATATAGTATTATGTTTTCTTATGTGTGTATTGTGTGTGTAGGCATGTGGAATCATTGATGATTTTCTTACTCTCTTGAAACTTATTGATGTTTTTGAAATTCTTAAGTTTAGGGGGAGAAATTATAAAGAAAATATCAAAAAAAAAATTCAAATCAATTTTGAATGTCTTGAAAATGATTGAAAAGATCGATTGTGTTTGAATGAATGTATCGGATGATGTTGGAATGATCTAGCACGGGTGTTGAATATGTGAAAAACGTTTATGAAAATGTATTTGGAAAATTTTTGTGCTTACCAATATAAGATACATTTGTCTATTGCTTCATATGGCCAAAAATGTGACAATTTAGTATTGAAATAATTTTTGTTGAAAGCATGAATTAATTGATTCAGAAATGATATTTATTTATTGATTCTAACATGTTTAGAATGAATAATGGCAGGTATCATATCAAGCATTGAGTTCTATAATTTATGTAACATCACTGTTGGAAAAGTCAATGGTCAACAGAAGATTTTGAGGTACACAGCCAAATTTATCTAAGTCATATATAATTCTTCCTTATATGGATAAATAGTGTCCATACGGACAAACAGTGCATATGTCTGATTCTCGATAAATTATTCTAAGTGTTGAAGACTGTCAAAGCTCAAACAGACAAAAGTGATCATGGTGAAAAATGCATAAAAGTGAATGTTTGGTTCATGATACGGACAAACAGTGAAATCAAAGTGAAGGTGTATCCCTTTCATAATTTGTTGAAAATGTATAAGTGTTGGACGATTTATGATTTCATACGGACAAATAGTCCTCATACGGCTGATATTTTAGATACAAACTAAGGATTTGTCATGAAATCATAAAACGGACAAACAGTGCTCATACTTGCATTGTTATAATTCTAAGTGTCCATATTGGCATCCTTATATGGACAAACAGTGTCCAAACGGACTATGTATGATTTTTACTTGAGGTAATAATAATTTTGCAAAGTATTTTCCCATACGGACAAATAGTGCCCATACAGACAAAATCTCATCCGTTTTATATAAAACCCTAACACTTGTCACTTTTACAACATTTTTCGACTAATACTAATTAACTGCCGTTTCAGTATCCAAAACCCATTTTCACACCATTTCAGTCTAGAACGATCTTGAGACATTGTTAGATCAATTCTAATGTAAAAAAATGTTTTAAAACCATATCTGACTTTAAAATACATTAATTTTAATTGTAGCGGGTTGAATAACGGATTAAGGTTTTTACGACTATAACTCAATCGGACTTAAAAACTGTTAAAATCAACCGTCTATAAGTTAAAATTACCTGGTAAAAACTCAATCAAACTCATTAAATCAAACTGTTTTCATTAAATCTCTCAAAATTTCATCTTTAATTTTCATGAATTTTAACAGAACATCATCTCACACATTTGTCTTGTTTTGCAGGCATGGCTTATTTGAAACTAGAGTTGAAGCATAATGTGGCATCATTTTTAGATGGGGATTGTGTTGAATCGGCTGGTTATGAGAACATGATTCATTTTTTGTTAAGGACTATGTTTATGCCATGTGTTATAAACCAATCATCTATAAGAACCTTATTAGAAGATTCTGGAGGACAGATAAGGTAGAGAATGATGATCATGGAAGAGAGGTTCTCAGAGGGTTTACATCCTAAGATAGAATGTCGAAGTATCAGAAGAGTCTATTCGATCAGCCTTAAAGTTGGGTGAAAATGAAGCTCTTTACCCTGATGTTCTACCTTTGAATGTGTGCAAAGAAGTTTTTGTAGCAATGGGGCATCCAACAGAATTTCCAAGGCAACATTTTTTCCAGAGCAAGAGTATGTGATCATTGGAAGTTGTTGTGTTATGTCTTTCACAATTGTATGTCAAAGAGGAGTGCAGGATTTAACTCATTCTCATATGAGTTAGCATCACCCATTGTAGCGGTAGTGATGAATCAGCCTTTCAACATGGCAAAATGGATCTTGATTGGGTTTGTATACACCATTACAAAAGGCATAAAGAACAAGTTTTTGATGTATCCAAGGTTTCTCCAAATGATTATCAACGAAGAGTATCCTGACATAGTTGCTTACGATTTAGAAGCTGAAAGAATGGAGTTGGAGAATATGACTAAGGAAGTCTATTAGAGACTATCCATGATTACGCAGTCAAGGAATGTACCGTTGTTAGGTATATTGTGGATGTAAGCAATGACAATGTGAACATTAGTGTTGCACATTATCATCTTATTGATGGAGAGCCATTCGATCCAAATGATCTTGTTCAACCAAAGCCTGTGAATGAATCTGAACAAGAATCAGTATCTGAAGAAGAGGATGTTAGTGATGGCGAGAAATCAGATTATACTGAGAATATGAATGTGGATGTTGATCAGAATGCTGATGACAGTAATGCCAATGTAGAGGGAGAACATGATGATACACTGTATTTTGATACAAGTGTCTTTGATGATGATATAGTAAAGGCTGCCCAAACGGTTGTTCAGTTAAATCAGGAGCCTGAAGTAAATGCCTTAAAAATTGCAAGTCAAGCTCTACAAAGCCTAGCGGAGTTAGTGGTACAGACTGATGATGAAGCTAAGTCCCCTGCTCATTTGTCTCCAAATGTATCTGAGAACACTGAAGTGTTGGAAGTTGAGGAAACACAATCAGTACACACCGGTTCAACTAAAGTTATTGCATCGGGTGATACTGAATTGATTAAAGAAAGGGACACTAAAGTTGTAAAGTCTAGAGTTACTGAAGAGGTTAAATCCGTTGGTACTAGGGCCATCAGAACTGATGAATTTGAAGTTATATCCAAGGAGTCTTCCCTTGAGATTACAAAGGTTGTAGATGTGATTGATATTGAAGAAGAATCAACTTAGAAATAGGCTAAGGATGTGATGTTGATATCAAAAGATGAAGAGATAGCTCACTACCTTTTGATGATATACAGTCTAAAAATGAAGAATGTAATGCTGGAGAGTAAACTAGCAGAAAGGGACGCAGAGTTGAACTAAATCAAGCTTCTGGCAGTCAAAAATAGTAAAGTCTTCAACAAATTGAATGATGAATATGAAAAGCTCTGTGAAGCCTATGAGTTGGTTAAGGATGATAATATGAATCTTCAAGCAGACATTGATCTAATGAAGCAGCAAGAATCGGATTCATGGGTATCTTGAAGTGACAAAGAGTTTGTTCCTGAAGTGTAGACAGAAATATCAAAGCCTGAAACTCAGATTGTCACTAGATCGAAAGTTGTCATTGAAGATAAGTCTTAAGATACTGCTGAGAAAATGGCATGCAAAATAAATTTAGATGATATTGTGCCAAGTGTAGAAACTGTGGAAGAAATCGTCAAGAAAGCTAAAGTTCATGAATCTATGACTGTCGTGCCAAAGCCAATTCATGAAGAAATGATAGAGGCATTGACTTTAGATGATGACTAGTACAATGGAGTATTAGAGGATGATCCAGAACAAACTGAGAATGTGATTGTGAAACAAGTTGTAGCTGAAACTGAAAAAATTCATGAATGTTACTGATGACATTCCGTTGGACTTGGATAAAAACTTTGCATATTTGGAAAGGATGAAGTATAACCAAGTGTATTTGAATTGTCTGACCGTCTCTCAAATCAATGAAGAATATGAAAAATGTGTGGCTGCTCAGGATTATGTAGACGGAGATGAAAATGAAATTGTAATTGAACAAGGTGAATGGCAACCGCTGTAGGAAAGTCTCAACATTGATGACTTGCCAACTGAGAAACTACACCATCTAAATCCTGAACAGATGTCAGCAAGTGATATGAGGTCATGGTTGCAATCTGAATCACTGAGAAAATTAGTCAAAAGTTTTCAAGCATCAGAGAGGTTGCACAACAAAATGTTTATTCTTAACTATCACAATCATTAATACTTGAAAATAACAAAGAGATTCAGAGTGTTAGAGCCATCTAAAATACCTTTGATGTTGTTGGTCCATAATGATCGTGATTTCAGTGCTATGTTGACTTGTTTAACACAAAAATAACCAAGACTTGAAGAATAAAGTGTATATTGTCCAAACAACCCAATAACAAGATCTAACACACAAGTGAGGTAAATAAGCTACAATGATAAGTAGAATAAGCTCCTAGCACCTCAAATAGAACGATTACACAACACAATCAGTGAGAAATAGCTTGGATAAAAGATGTGCAAAAAGTTGTATAAAGTGAAGATAAGGTTACAATATATAGCAGTGTTAGGTTCGCTGATAGATTCGCTCTAGCGAATCTATCTAGCGAACCAACACAGGTTCGCTGGGCACATAGGTTCGCCCAGTCGACACCTTAATACAAAAGACACATTGAACTGCGGGCGAATCTATAGATTCGCCCGTAGGTTCGCTAGTACAATTACAATTACAAGTTAAACAATTACAAACAAAAGTGACACCGACAAGCCGGTGAGTCCAACCTATACATAGTGACTATCAATACTCCCCCTAGGTTGGACCTCACCTGGGGAAGTCTTCTGGTTTAGCTCCGTCTTGATGGCTTCAGAGATATTCGATAAACGTTCCTGCCCTTTCTTTAATTCCGGCCATAGGGTTTGTAATGTCTTCAGATCCGGCCTCATCTTCACTCAGATTCAGCATTGAGTCTACGAACTCTGTATCTGCGACCTCAGTTTCAGGCTCAAGTTGAACTGTCGTCTCCGCCTGTTTTTCTGCAGTATGCTCCTCGCTTATCATTTCCAAATCAATCACCTCTACTGGTTTCTCAAACCTCTGTTCGATAGTTCGATCAAGCTGTCTTGTCAGGTCATCCATTTCCAAGCGCTGATCATCCGACCTCCTCAACCTTTCATTCACAGCTTTAAGTTCAGCACGAATCCCCCGGGCTTTGTTTGCGACCTTCACAAACAGGTTCGCTTCAGCTGCAGTATCATCTCCAGCCCCGTGCTTGATCCTATTTTCACACAAAACCTTCAGATCCTCGTCACAGAAGGAGAAGACCTCCATTGGATCAAATAGTCGGATTTCTGGACGGTCATCTCCTTGCAATCTGATAATTGCCTCCCCAGTACTGTTATCGTAGAACCATTTGTGAAAGTCTTGCAGTCTGGGGGGTTGAGTGTCGGGAACCTTAACTCTGGTCATAACCTTTGGTGCAGCAATCTTCAACACAATCTTGCCCTTCCACGACACCCAATGTCTATCTTTTCTTTGCCTCATTCTCCTAGGCTTTTGGTACCCAAAGTCAACAAAGTTCGACTTTGCAGCCTGCTGAATTGTAGCCTCGAATGCACAAGCCCTCCCACTTTCTTCCTTCCCCAACAGTGGTAGCTCAGCCAACCTCCTCAAATCCCATCGAGGAAAGGTTGCGAAGTGCTTCCTATTCTTGATGTAGCTAATGTCACCGCCCCTTCTTTTGATCATGTAAGTGTTGGTCCATCCGGATCGTGATTTCAGTGCTATTATGATTAAGAGATAACAAAACACACTTGATTCAAAGGGGACACAAACAAAACAACTCAAAAGAGGTAAACACGCTACATAGATGAATGATATACGCTCCTAGCACCTCCGACACTCATACAAACATGATAGAATTGCAGTGATTTTGTTTACATGTGTAACCTCCCAATTCTAGGCTATGTTTCAAGCAAGTTCAACCCTAATCAAACTAATCTATATATAGATCAGCTACAGATTCGCTGATAGATTCGCTGGGCTTATCCGCGAATCTATCTAGCGAACTATAGCTTCGCCGGGCACAAACAGGTTCGCCCGACGACAAAACTGATCTATAGACTACGACTAAACTAGACCTCCGGGCGAATCTATAGATTCGCCCGTAGGTTCGCTAGATACAAAAACATAACAACAAACTATATTTAATAATACAAAAGTAACACCGACAAGCCGGTGAGTCCAACCTATACATGTGACTATCAATACTCCCCCTAGGTTGGACCTCACCTGGGGAAGTCTTCTGTTTAAGCTCCGTCTTCTTTAGGCTTTAAAATGTTCAATGAAAGCTCCTGCCCTCGATTCAGTCTCGGCCAACGAAATTGTCACGTCTTCAGATCCGGCTTCATCATCTTCACTTGACTCAACATCAGCGACATCAGTATCAGGCATATCAATAACATTCATTTCCTCCTGAATATTTTCTGTATGCTCCTCGCCTCCCACATTCCAATCAATTTTGGCCCAAAAATAAAACTTATAAAGATCCGGCCCTTTTTTTTTTTTTTTTTTTTTTTGGAAAATTAGGTTCTCTGGTAGGTTCTCTCGCAGATTCGCTCACAGATTCGCTCGTAGATTCGCTCACAGATTCGCTCGTAGATTCGCTCGCTCGCTCGTAGGTTCTCTCGCTCGCTCGTAGGTTCTCTCGCTCGCCGTAGGTTCGCTCGTAGGTTCTCTCGCAGGTTCTCTGGCAGATTCTCTGGTAGGTTCTCTCGCAGATTCTCTCGCAGATTCTCTCGTAGGTTCTCTCGCTCACAGAACCAAACAGGTGAACTTTCGTTCAAAATCTTTGTAGATTCGCTGACCACTGTTTGAAATTTCCGAATCACAAATTTAGTCTAGGTTCGCTGGATGATCCAGTAGATTCGCTGGATGAACATGCAGTTTCGCTGGGTTACGAACGAAACAGTTTCAGTCCAAAATCAACCAGAACAGCCTCAAAACTCAACCAAATTAAGATTCGTTTGTTTCAATAGCTTCCTATAACCAAAAGCGACAAACCCCAAGCATATTCCAACTCAAAAACACAACAAACAGTCCCGAAATGAACCAAGTAGTGTTTTGACCCAAAAACCCCAAAATCAACACAAAAATCTCTAGGATGAAACAATCAAGAGCACTAAGGCTCTGATACCATATTGTTGGTCCATAATGATCGTGATTTCAGTGCTTTGTTGACTTGTTTAACACAAATATAACCAATACTTGAAGAACAAAGTGTAGAAAGTTCAAACAACCCAATAACAAGATCCAACACACAAATGAGGTAAATAAGCTACAATGAATGATATACGCTCCTAGCACCTCCGACACTCATACAAACATGATAGAATTGCAGTGATTTTGTTTACATGTGTAACCTCCCAATTCTAGGCTATGTTTCAAGCAAGTTCAACCCTAATCAAACTAATCTATATATAGATCAGCTACAGATTCGCTGATAGATTCGCTGGGCTTATCCGCGAATCTATCTAGCGAACTATAGCTTCGCCGGGCACAAACAGGTTCGCCCGACGACAAAACTGATCTATAGACTACGACTAAACTAGACCTCCGGGCGAATCTATAGATTCGCCCGTAGGTTCGCTAGATACAAAAACATAACAACAAACTCTATTTAATAATACAAAAGTAACACCGACAAGCCGGTGAGTCCAACCTATACATGTGACTATCAATACTCCCCCTAGGTTGGACCTCACCTGGGGAAGTCTTCTGTTTAAGCTCCGTCTTCTTTAGGCTTTAAAATGTTCAATGAAAGCTCCTGCCCTCGATTCAGTCTCGGCCAACGAAATTGTCACGTCTTCAGATCCGGCTTCATCATCTTCACTTGACTCAACATCAGCGACATCAGTATCAGGCATATCAATAACATTCATTTCCTCCTGAATATTTTCTGTATGCTCCTCGCCTCCCACATTCCAATCAATTTTGGCCCAAAAATAAAACTTATAAAGATCCGGCCCCCTTTTTTTTTTTTTTTTTTTTTTTTTTTTTTTTTTGGAAAATTAGATTCTCTGGTAGGTTCTCTCGCAGATTCGCTCACAGATTCGCTCGTAGATTCGCTCACAGATTCGCTCGTAGATTCGCTCTAGGTTCGCTCGCTCGCTCATAGGTTCTCTCGCTCGCCCGTAGGTTCTCTCGCTCGCTCGTAGGTTCGCTCTAGGTTCTCTCGCAGGTTCTCTGGCAGATTCTCTCGCAGGTTCTCTGGCAGATTCTCTCGCAGGTTCTCTCGCTCACAGAACCAAATAGGTGAACTTTCGTTCGATGAAATGTCAGATTCGCTAGCCACAAACACAAAATTACCTAACACAAGATTTGAATTAGGTTCGCTGGATGAACATCTAGTTTCGCTGGATGAACAGATAGATTCGCTGGTAGCTCAACCACCCTGCAACAGTACGGAAACAGCTCGAAAACCTTCAAAACTTGACCATTTGCATACACGTTTGTTTCAATAGCTTCCTATAACCAAAAGCGACAAACCCCAAGCATATTCCAACTCAAAAACACAACAAACAGTCCCGAAATGAACCAAGTAGTGTTTTGACCCAAAAACCCCAAAATCAACACAAAAATCTCTAGGATGAAACAATCAAGAGCACTAAGGCTCTGATACCATATTGTTGGTCCATCCGGATCGTGATTTCAGTGCTATTATGATTAAGAGATAACAAAACACACTTGATTCAAAGGGGACACAAACAAAACAACTCAAAAGAGGTAAACACGCTACATAGATGAATGATATACGCTCCTAGCACCTCCGACACTCATACAAACATGATAGAATTGCAGTGATTTTGTTTACATGTGTAACCTCCCAATTCTAGGCTATGTTTCAAGCAAGTTCAACCCTAATCAAACTAATCTATATATAGATCAGCTACAGATTCGCTGATAGATTCGCTGGGCTTATCCGCGAATCTATCTAGCGAACTATAGCTTCGCCGGGCACAAACAGGTTCGCCCGACGACAAAACTGATCTATAGACTACGACTAAACTAGACCTCCGGGCGAATCTATAGATTCGCCCGTAGGTTCGCTAGATACAAAAACATAACAACAAACTATATTTAATAATACAAAAGTAACACCGACAAGCCGGTGAGTCCAACCTATACATGTGACTATCAGTAAGCATCCACCAAACAGTTATATTTCCATGCTATGATTTGCCTGTCAAGCTGTTTGGTGTTGGGTTCATCCAGGTGTTGGAATATCGGTACTTCAGGCACCACTTCTTCTTCCTTTCTAAACCACTCAGACTTGTCTAAATCAGCATGTTCAAACTGGTAGCTAACCCCTTTTTCTTCAACCTTATAATTCTCCGGCTCATCATCTATATCTTCTTCACTATTAGCATCTACATCAGTTTCGGGTTCATCAATCAAGGTATAGTCCACACCCGATCCTCTAACCACTTCTTCTCCTTCGAAAGTATCCAAATCAATCCCCATCTCTTCATCAAATGTTTCCTCGGCAGCTTTTCCTTTATCTCCAAAGTCAACATCCATTAACGGATACTTTGCAATATCCGTTAAGGAGTTCAGTTCTGCTTCAGTCATTGCCGGTTCAGTTCCAGCATTTTCTTTCAAACTATTCAATTCTTTGAAGATCCTAACCAACAGACACTGCTGATCCTTCATCATCCTGCCCATTTCGTATATAACCGTCGATTTCTCAGCATCCTGTTTCTCCAGTTCTTCATGTTTACTTCTCAGCTCAACCAATTCTGCTTCCAGTCTTTCAACAACACCCTTTAATTCACCAGCTGATTCCCCCGATGTACCCCCGGTATCATGCCTAGCTTTCTTTGATGCTTCAGCGTGTGTATCAGACTTTCTTTTCGTCCTCAGTTCCCTTCCAGCATCTATTTCTGCTTGTATCTCATCCACCTCTCGGTCAAACGAATAATCTTTCTCTTTGGCATATGCTTTCCTTTTTCTGATCTTCTTCTCAACCACCTCTATATTTTCTCCGCCCCGTTTCCTCTCCGACTCAATCAACCTCTGAATTTGTACCCATCTTTCAGCCGGGTACATGTTCTCCCATAAAAACGACGTTCTACCAACACAGTCCGATCTCACAGATTTGCAGTCTTTGAAAATTCTTGAATGCATGTCCCAAACCTTCAGCTCAGCGCCAACAACCGGCAAATTCGGCAATTTGTCATTCAGTACCATCTGAATGAACCTGGGATACATTAACCACTTGATCCCTTTCGTGGCATGGATGTTCTCGAGAAGATAATTAAATATCAGCTTCGCGAGATTTGCTTTTTGCCCTCGGCAAAACAGCACCATCGCCCTTGCCCAGTCAAGGTTAAGCCCGTCCGTACCCCCTTTCCTATGATCCAGGCACATGATAAACACATGAGCGATGTACCTCCACTCCTGGATCAAATAGGACTTAACGAACTCCATTTTCTTCTCTCCGGGCATCGGACCCTCATACCCAGCAGTCCGGAGTGCTCCGTACACTTCCTCAGCGGTCATACTCACCTCCTCACCAACATCCTCTTCTAATCTAAGAATCCTGGCTAGATCAGCCTCTGTGAACTGCAGGTCATACCCACCGACTTTAGCACAGATACGTGACGGCAGTACCGACACGTTCAAAATTGCGGTTCTCCAGAAATCCCGAACGTGCGTCTCATATATAGTTGGTGAGTGAGAGATGGCATAATGTATATGTGACGACTTCATCCATTTGATAGAGTCTCTATAGCTGCTGGCCTTTTCATGGTTTTCATCAAGTAAAGCACACATGTTGTGCTTTTTCTCGAAGAATAATGTCGACATTGTGCCTGAAAAATAAACGAAGATTGATCAGAAATGAAGATTTGAAAAACAGATAATAGATTCGCTGGAAATTAGGTTCGCTGGTACAGCGAACCTAAGATTTTGGCATCAGAACCTAAAGATTCGCTGACATGAAAAATCAGTCATTATGGTCGAGCGAATGTATAGGTTCGCTAGAAACAGTCGGGCGAATCTATGTTGTTGCGCGGGCAGCATAACGACATAGGTTCGCTCGAAGTTTTGAACTTTCGTTCAGATTCGCCAGACGAACACATAGGTTCGCTGGAAACCCTAGTTTTTTAAAAACGGCTAAAATCAAGTACAGTCCATCATAATCAGTCATTATCAAGCATTTAAAGCAACAAACAGGTAGTATAATCACTAAACGAGGCTGTTATGATGTAAAACCCTAACAACTAACACCAAATCAGTCATTCAATCAACACATAATCAAAGATCGACAGTTAAAATCATGGTAATGGTGCGATTAAGGGTTTAGACAAAGATTAGGATGAAATCGATCACATACCAGACACTTAAATGATGTTTAATGTGTGAAAAGGCCGTGAAATAGTGAGAATCGAACGTTGGTGGTTTTGAAATTGAAAAAGTCTGCTACAGTACAGTTGGACAGCGAATATGTGAGATATTTCGCTGTCACTGTATATAAATACATACATAGGTTCGCTGGCAGACAGTCCAGCGAACTTTAGATTCGCCAGAAGACCAAAAGACAAAACTGCCTTCGGCGCGTGGTGCAAAAAGGATGCGGGCGAACCTGAGATTTGAGCGAACCTGTAGGTTCGCTCGCAGGTTCGCTCGCACACAAGTTAAAATATTTTTGGATTTTCTTAAATTTTAAAACTTTGTAAATCCGTTAAAACGTCCCACGATATCAACGCTCCAAAAATAAACATGAACAATTCTAATCCTAAAATATTAGTAATAACGAGATAGAAGTTAAAATTAAAATAAAATAAAATAAAATAACAAGAAATTTTAAACGCTAATAAGGATATATATTCTTCATGATGTTTTGAGCAGAATCCGGAGAATCATCGATTGGCGGGATTGCAGATATGTTTGTCCATTTAAACCCATGCCTTAGTCCTTTCAACAAGAGATCAGCAGCTTCTTTTATCATGTTTTTGGTTTGATTGAAGAATCTCTGACAACTCGGTCCCCACAGACATCTAGGTAAAAAGAACAAGTTCTGTCATCAGGGTATATCTGAGCAATATGATTGACTTTGCTTGAATTTCAATGATCAACTTTTGAATGTTGACCGATGCATTAGCTTCTTTTGACACTTGTGCAATTTGCATCTTTTCTTTGTGAGTGGAGCTTGTCAGCAATTGATTCTTTTGAATACAATGCGACTTATTATTTGGGTAACTCAAATAGTCTAGAGCTCCAGGTCTATACCGACGTATAACAGAGGAGATAAACATTTGAGCATGCTCGGTGAATCTTCAGGTCAATACTTTCGTATAGCAGAGAAGATCCACCAACTCCAGGTCAATACTTCCGTATAGCAGAGGAGTTAAGCACTTGACTCAATACGTTCTGAGGAGTTAACAAGTAACTCACTCAGAGGCATTTCCGAAGAGCATCACTAGTAGCTTTTTATTTTATTTGTTTTGCATACTAGAAACTCGATTCGGGGATAGGGCGAGGGTGATTTGGGATTTTTTAGGGAAATCAAGACAAAGATTTGACGCTCTCAACCCATTTTTGACAGAAACTTTATCTTTGTGCAATCCAATCATGTCAAGGAGATAATCCTTGTTGTCGAGATCTTGAGCATTATGTTTGGCTGCACAATCACTGTTTACTTCGTTTTCGGGCTGAGCCTATCTGACATATCCCAGACGCAATGTTTGTGACCTCCTTCAACGACTCTTCAACATCAATCAAAACGGAGATCCTGAAATAGCAAAATTTGAATAACTATGAATAGTTAATCTTTTATATCTCCCCCAAAATTTCTATATAATAGCTATCTAACTAGAAATTTTTGTTTTTCAGATTTTCTTAATATATATATAGAGAATTAAAAGAAAGATAAAAGAAAAATAAGAGGGAATAAAATAAAATAACGGAGCGATGAGTTGAGTGACCCACGAATTTTTCAAAGAAGAAAAAGAAGATTATTTACATATTTACAAATGGATTCTCACAGAAAAAGGTTTTCAAAAAGATATAAGACCCAGCATGGAGATCAGTTCATAAAAACGTGGTTTGTCAAAAGTTTTTGTGAAAAGATCAGCTTTTTGCTTTCGAGTTTCGATAGGAATGATATCAATAAACCCCTTTTCCTGTGCATCCCTGATTGCATGAATTCTTGTTTCAATGTGCTTGGTTCGAGTGTGATGAATAGGATTCTTGGCGATTCCAACAGCAGCTTCATTATCACAGAATAGTGGCGTATGAAGAAAGTTGATGCCATAATCCATCATCTGATGTTGAATCCACAGCACTTGGCAACAGCAACTTGAAGCAGCAATGTATTCTGCTTCTCCTGTGGACAGAGAGACGGTTGTTTGCTTCTTGCTTTGCCAGGAAACAAGACATTCTCCAAGGTATTGACATCCACCAGTGACTGATTTCCTGTTAATCCTGCAACCAGCATGATCACTATCAGAAAAAGCATGTAAATCAAAGTTCCCACCTTTTGGGTACCAAAGTCCCAAACGAGAGGAACCCTTAAGGTAGCGAAAAATGCGTTTAACAGCTTTCTCATGTGATTCTTTTGGATTGGCTTGGAAACGTGCACAGTAACACACGGCAAATGTAATATCTGGACGGCTTGCAGTCAGATACATGAGAGATCCGATCATCGAGCGGTACCGATGAGCATCCACAGGATTCCCATTATCATCGGAAGTAAGGCATGTTTGAGCGGTAAAAGGAGTCAATTCAGGAGAAGAGTCATCCATGCCAAACTTCGTGAGGATTTCTTTGATATATTTCTCTTGGTGGATTAGAATTCCATCAGGCTTTTGCTCCACTTGCAGCCCCAAGAAGAAACACATCTCCCCCATTATTGTCATCTCAAAACGATCCATCATCACCTTCTCAAATTCTCTACACAACCCTTCATTTGTCGAACCAAAAATGATATCATCAACATACACCTGAACGATCAGCAGCTCGCCATCCACCTCCTTCTTGAATAATGTCATATCTATAGCCCCACGTGAGAAACCTTTGCTGAGAAGATACTGTGTCAGAGTTTCATACCAGATCCGTGGAGCTTGATGCAACCCATACAAGGATTTATCAAGCTTGTAAACCTTTGACGGGAAATCTGGATCCTCGAAACCCGGTGGTTGACATACGTAGATCTCCTCATCAATATCTCCGTATAGAAATGCACATTTCACGTCCATCTGATAAACTTTAAAGTTTTTGTTTGCGGCATGAGCAAGAAAGATTCTGATGGCTTCCAGGCGAGCGACTGGAGCAAAAACTTCGGTGTAGTCAATCCCCTCCTCTTGAGCAAATCCTTGAACAACCAGTCTCGCTTTGTTTCTGATTACAACACCACGATCGTCTGGCTTGTTTCGGAAAACCCATTTAGTGCCGATTGGGCACTTGTTAGGAGGAAGATCAACCAGTTCCCAAACTTTGAGCTTCCTGAATTGCTGCAGTTCCATTTGCATGGCATCCACCCAACTAGGATCTTCAAGCGCTTGTTTATAATTCTTTGGAACAACTTGAGACAGAAAGGCAACATAAAGACATTCATTAATCAAACCACTCTGACTCCGAGTTCGCACACCATCAGTAATAGATCCAATGATATAATCGTGAGGATGGTTTTTCAGGGTTTTGAAGTCAGTGTTGAGTAGTAAAGGATTTTGGTTGGGTGAGGGTGTTTGATTTGATGGTTGTGAAGGTGTAGGTGATGGGATGGTAGTGGATGTGGATGGAATATCTGATGGAGAAATTTGATCAGTTTGAGGTGGTGGAGGTGATGGAATGTCAAATGAAGTGGGTGGTAGTTGTGAAGCAGATGTGGAAGGTTGTGGTTGTGATGGTGTAGGTGAATGATTGAAAATAGAAACTGATGTGTGTGGAATGATGTCGTCATCGTCTGAGTCAGGAAGATTAAATGAATTGAAAATGGTGGTGGAATCATAAAACCATGCCGGTTCGCTACCAATACTGGTAGTGTTTGATTCTTGCCAATCAACATAGTAGGACTCTTGCACAATCCGCGTTCGCTTGTTGTAAACGCGATACGCCTTTTGTGTGTTAGAGTATCCCACAAAGAAGCATTCATCAGATACAGCACCAAACTTCGTCTTCTGATCTTGAGTATTCAAAAGAGTGCAAGAACATCCAAAGGGGCGCAGAAAATCAATCAGCGGCTTAATCCCTCGAAACAGTTGGTATGAAGTCTTCATCTTTTCCTTGACAATCAGTACCCTGTTAAGAACATAAGCTGCACAATTAACTGCTTCAGCCCAGAAAATAATTGGAAGTTTTGACTCGATCAGCATAGTTCTAGCGGCCTCCACAAGTGTTCGATTCTTTCTTTCAGCAACACCATTTTGTTGTGGTGTTCGAGCGGCGCTAAACTGCCTGAGAATACCCCGTTGTTCACAGAAAGAGTTGAAGATGTGGTTTCTGAATTCAGTTCCGTTATCGCTTCTGATGGCTTGAACCTTCTTCTTTCCAAGAACCTCTATCAACGGAATCAGCTTCATCAATTCTTCGGCAGTCTCACTCTTGTTTGCCATGAATCTCACCCAGGTATACCTAGAGTAATCATCTGTGACAACCAAGCAATAAGACTTTTTAGCAATAGATTTGACACTTATTGGACCAAATAAATCAGTATGTAACAATTCGAGGGGTTCTGAGATGGAATTTGTAATTTTAAGTTTGTGAGGCTTTTTGTGCTGTTTTCCTTTAGCACAAGCCATACACTTCTCAACCACTGAAAAGTCTTTGAGTGGTAAACCCCTAACCAAATTGTTCTTAACCAATTTATTCAGAATTTTAAAATTGATGTGTCCTAAACGTTTATGCCACAAAAATGATTCAAAAGATGAAGCTTTAGACAGGAGACATGTCACGGTGGAATTTGATTCCTGTGAACCCATATTCAACATATAGGTGTCATTTCGTCTCGGAGCTCGCATGATCACCATATCTTCGGGAATAGTAAACTCTGGCTTCAAGAACAGGCATTCATTTGGAAGAAACATCACAGGAATATTCTTATCACAGATTTGTGATACACTCAGAAGGTTGAATGCCAGCTCAGGAACATAGTTGACGTCTTCCAAAGTAAGTGAGCCGTTTGAGACTTCTCCTTGACCAATCATCTTCCCACCTTTCTTGTCTCCCGCAAAAGCCACATAACCTCCATTTATGATCCTATAGTTAGTCAGAAGATCCTTCAATCCTGTCATATGTCTTGAACATCCGCTGTCAATATGCCAATGACTATTTACAACGGCATTTGAATGTTCCTGACATTTATTAAAAGAAATGAAAAGTTAGACCTTTAAAATTGGCACCCAAGCTTTTGTGTACTTGGGTGGAGAAGCAGATGAAGAATTACAAAAGAAATTATTTACAAAAGTGTTTAATCTTTTTCCGAAAGATTTTTGCTTTGAGCTATTTTGGATTAACTTAGGGCATTGCTTGACAGTGTGACCAGTATTTCCACATTTAAAACAGTGAGACTTCAAGCCAGTTTTGGGAACTCTGTTAACAGGAATTTTATCCATTTCAATCTCCTCATCATATTCAGACAGTTGTGAGTTACAGTCACTGTAAGTGTCATAGAGTTCTTTTAACTTACCTGTTGTGACTTTAACTGTATCAGATTCAGGTTTTGGTTTAAGAATGTATGAAAAAGATGATTCCTTCTCTTTTGGCTTTGAAATTCTCACAGGTGTGAAAGATGGAATTTGATGAGTGAAGAACTTTTGAAAACAGTTTGTTTTAGTTTGACTTTCAGAGACATGACCTGAAAGTTTGTCTTTGTCATTCACACACACATTTTCAATCAAATCATCATTCAACACATTAGGGTTTGAAGTAGAGCACCCTAGATTACTATTAAACATGGAATTGTCTGAATATGACACATTACTACAAACAGAGTTAATTAAACTAATGTCTTCAAAAGACTTCTTGGAATCAGAACTACTGCAATCACTACTGCCAGAACAACCGAGCCCAACACTTTCACCATATGCGTAATCTTCTCTAACTTCCTTAAGATTTACTTCACTTAAACCTGCAATTGAACTGTCAGTATCATTCTGCATAATCTCTTGAATTAACTCATTTGAGGGATGAGGAATAGGTGTAGGAGAATAACAGAAAGTACTGGGTGGAGGATATGCATATGATTCTTTGTTACTAAAACCCAAACCTGTCTTAACTCTGGCCCCCCTTTGTTTTTGGCAGAGTTCCTCCCTTTTCATACCAGATATAGTCCACTGCTGCAATTTGTTTTTAAGTTTTCTTGCTTCAAATTCAGCAAGTGTAACTTGCTCAGTCAAGTAGTTAATTTCACAGTTCTTTTCTAAAAGAGTTCTTTTTAAGTGTTCATTTTCTTTTAAAGCCTCTCTTAACTTGACAAAATATTTTGATTCATTTAATTTAAGCTCTTTGTTGGTCCTTTTTAATTCATTTTCGTTTGACATTAACAATTTGTTAGCTTTGTATATGCCAATTAAACGAATTTTGCAAGCAGATGAACACATATCTTCAATAACATCGTAAGGAAGACCAATTACCAATTTTTCGGCGGCCAGAGCACGATCACATTGACAGTAGGGAGTGCTTCTTTTGAATTCATCAACTGCATCCAGCCTTGCCTTCTCAATCATTTCTTCCAAGCTAACCTTAGACTCCTCCTCATGCTTTACTTCATTAACAGTAGCTTCACAAACCAACCCTGAATGACTCAGATGTCCTTGAGCAATAACATCTGATTGAACTTTAACAACATTCTCCACCTTCTCTTCCTCTTTCTTTGCATAAAATTCTTTGAATGGATCAAAGAGATTTATATCATTGTCATCAAACTCAGCAATTTCAGCAACAAGGGCATGGTTAATCTCCTCCTTGGTTTCTTCAATTTCTGCACTCCAATCAAAGTTGGTGAGCAGTGCAGTTTCATTCTTTGACTTTGCTTCCTCAACCTTTTCTTGAATAGGAGCAGATCTTGGATTTGCAGAGTTAACTGGCTCAGTAACAATTGGCAATGGGCATTCTCTTTTGAAGTGGCCCAGTTGTTTGCAGTTATAGCATCGTAACTTACCCTTGTCATACCCCAGCTTACCATTCTGTCCCTGATTTCCGAAGTTCCTTCTACCGGTTCTTTCCATGAATCGTCTGGCACGGAGAGTGAGCATAGCCATCTGCCATTGTATGTCTGTCTCTTCCAGATCATCAGGATCCACCTGATACATATCTTCTACAGTCATACCCTTCCCTTTTAACTCACCTGCAACAAGAGCTTCATAACTGTGTACAAACATTCCAAATAAAGCCATAGTATCTGACGGAATCTGAGTGGTGACAGATGCATTCGAGCTTGAACCAACATTTGAAGGTACACCAGCAGATTTAGTAGGCACATGACTTGATGATCCTCTAGATGCAGCACTGTACATATATGAGTTTGCAGCGGATGAGATAAGTGCAGCATTTTGAGAAGGAATGTTTGGAGCCATCATTGATTGATTATATTCACGTCTCTTCACATCAAGGTCGAAGGACTTCAGCTTATTTATAACATCCATCAGTTTGTAGTCAGGGAAATTTCTCTCTTGTTTCAGCAGCTTGATTT
The DNA here is from genome assembly GCA_030867185.1 of Tagetes erecta. Taxonomy (NCBI): domain Eukaryota; kingdom Viridiplantae; phylum Streptophyta; class Magnoliopsida; order Asterales; family Asteraceae; genus Tagetes; species Tagetes erecta. The sequence goes on from CM061488.1 coordinate 66,170,674, forward strand.
GAAGACTCCATTGAGGAGGAAGAGAGTCCAACAGTTTTGCGACTTGTTCATGATTGCCCAACTTATCATCATACTTCTTCAGATTACTTGACACAGATAGGAATCGATTTGTAATGTCTGTCAAGTTCTCTTGTGAGTACCCCACGAAAGAGTTGAATTCCTTTTCGGCTTGAGCTTTTCTATCAAGTTTCAGATCCTCATTCCCATCATAAAATTCACACAAAGCATCATACAGACTTTTTGCTGTTGTGTGTTCGGCAAACCTATTAAAGATATCCTGATGTAAGCAGAGTATTAATGCCCCGAGTGCCTTCTTGTCTCGATCTAGTAATCTGATGTCTGCTTCAGTGAAAGTGCTTGGATTTGTGTTTGTTGAAGTAACAGTTCCTTCAACAGTTGTTGGCACGTGCGGACCATTTACGATAGATTCCCATTGGTTGTAGTCCGTGTAGTAGAAAAAGGCTTTCAAACATCTTTTCCAGTCTTCAAAGTTTTCACCACTAACAAGCCTCGGAGGCCTGTTAGGTTGAACGCTATCCAGATCGTTCATATTCAGTGTTGATGAAGTCATGACTTTGAACAGATTATAAATTCGCTGAAGACAAACAGATTCGCTGGCTAGATTCGCTCAATGAACACAACAGATTCGCTGGCAGATTCGCTCAATGAACACAGCAGATTCGCTGGTCAAGCAAACAGTTTCGCTGACAAGCAAGCACAGATTCGCTGGCCTGATTTTGGCAGTAGTTTCGCTTGCACAGTCAGCCAAACAAGTGAACTTTCGTTCGATGATATGTCAGATTCGCTGGCCCCAACACAAACCAATCAGGACAAAAATTTGAATTAGGTTCGCTGGATGAACAGACAGTTTCGCTGGTTGAACTGACAGATTCGCTGGTAGCTCAACCACCCTGCAACAGTACGGAAACAGCTCGAAAACCTTCAAAACTTGACCATTTGCATACACGTTTGTTTTAAAAGCTTCCTATGACCAAATACCACAATCTTTGGGCAAAATACAACACCAAAACACGAAAAACAAACTTGGAACAGAATCTAGAAGTATTTTTGACCCAAAAACTCCAAAAACAACACAAAAATCACTTGAATCAAACAATCAAGAGCACTAAGGCTCTGATACCATATTGTTGGTCCATAATGATCGTGATTTCAGTGCTATGTTGACTTGTTTAACACAAAAATAACCAAGACTTGAAGAATAAAGTGTATATTGTCCAAACAACCCAATAACAAGATCTAACACACAAGTGAGGTAAATAAGCTACAATGATAAGTAGAATAAGCTCCTAGCACCTCAAATAGAACGATTACACAACACAATCAGTGAGAAATAGCTTGGATAAAAGATGTGCAAAAAGTTGTATAAAGTGAAGATAAGGTTACAATATATAGCAGTGTTAGGTTCGCTGATAGATTCGCTCTAGCGAATCTATCTAGCGAACCAACACAGGTTCGCTGGGCACATAGGTTCGCCCAGTCGACACCTTAATACAAAAGACACATTGAACTACGGGCGAATCTATAGATTCGCCCGTAGGTTCGCTAGTACAATTACAATTACAAGTTAAACAATTACAAACAAAAGTGACACCGACAAGCCGGTGAGTCCAACCTATACATAGTGACTATCAGATGTCTAAACCTAAAGATGCGCACAAGAAAAGGAAAGACTTGATAGCCGTGTTTCCCAGTGAAATGAAGTCTTCAATGTACCATTGGATACACGGGAGTTATGGAATAAATCTAGTACTGCCGAGGACATTGTTAGATCTTTACTAAGCAAAGGGCAATCAGTTGTTGATTTGTTAGATGCCATGATTGTGCCGGACAAATCGAAGGATGTGAAGATAATTACATGGAAGTATGACAAGGTGTTTGATGCATTTTTTATCAAGAGAGTTAATGGAATATGTGATGTCTATCATTACTATACAATTATATTCAAATTGCCAGTTCAAGACTTGAAAGAATTGCATAAGCTTCCTTTGATCACTCATACGAAGACAGACAGAGGTCAAAGATTGGTAATGCTTCTCGATGCGAGTATAAGTAGAATGCCACAATTTTTGCAAACAAGAGGATAATGCATATCTAGACCAGAAAAAGAAGAAAGTGCCTAGCCGAGATATCTCTTTGGATGAATTCAGTGACAAGTATTTTGATAAATTCACAAATCCAAGAATTAAAGTTTTTGACGGATCTCAAAGCTCAAAGCCAATACTGAAGGCGCTTATCATGAAGAGACATATGAGCTGAAGTTGGTACATGATCTTGATGGCTGGGATAATGATATGATCATTATTTTTGGAACTTTTGAGCTGAAACTCTTGAATCCGAGCTATATTGACTATCTTCGAAGTCAAAAGTTAGAAAATTTGAAGTCTAAGATTGTTGATGCTGATAGAAAGTTATTCGAGATTATGTTTGAAGTGATTGGAGCAGCTACTGAAAAGATAAGACTGAGAAAAGCACTGCTATATGCTAATCTAGTCAAAATTGAGATCAAAGACATAGATTCCATGAGGATCACTTCAAAAGGAACGCCGGAGGTCAGGGCAAAAGGAATCAAGAAGCCGTATATGTTTTATGCTAACGTTGACCTTGCAGGTGTTTCACTGGAAACATTGAAAAGAATGGCTGAGACTACTATTTTGGTAAATGAGTCAAAGCCAGCTCAAGCAAAAATAGCAGAAAAGTTCAAGTCTTGCATTCTCCGAGCTATAAAAGATCAAGAAACACATGCTTAGAAGTCACTGTTTGATATTAAGAACGAACCTGAAAATTTTTGAAGATCAGCTAAAATGCCAATCTAAGGGGGAGTATTGCTAGAACATATAGAATAGCATGTTTAGTTTATCTTTGTATTTCGTCTTTATGTATATAGTCTAGGGACTCTTTATGTAATTGTTTCTAGCTAGCTTGTATTGGTATATAAAAAGTGCTTGTATCTCTTTAGAAGAGAGCTTTTCCTTCATCACTGTAATCGCTTTTTTGATCAATACAAAGAGAATTTATGAGTGTTTTGCGGTTGTGTTAGATCTAATCATAATTGTGTGTTGTGGAATTGTCTCGTGTTGATCATAGCTTCTGTTACAGATTGTAGATCCAAAATCCTGCCTCATCAAAACCCCAATAGGAGAAAATCCTAAAGCCTTCAGAATCAATGTATCTCCATTTGTTATAATAAACAACAGAAAGTCTCTTGTAGGTCCATTTCTAAGATGTATCGAGGAACCTGAAGTCTAAGAAGTTCTAAAAGATTTCCATGAAGGAGATTGTGGGAACCACACTGCTGGCAGATCACTATTTTCAAGGATCCTTAGAACATGATACTTCTCACCCACCGTGAAAAAGAATGCTATGAACTACTCAAAGAAATGTGATGCGTGTCAAAGACATAGTAATATCCATCATAAACCTGCAGAACGTCTGCATCCTATTGTATCGTCATGCAGGTCCATATCTAAGATGCATCGAGGAACTTGAAGTCTAAGAAGTTCTAAAAGTCCATGAAGGAGATTGTGGGAACCACGCTGGTGGCAGATCACTATTTTCAAGGATCCTTAGTACGAGATACTTCTGGCCCACCATGAAAAAGGATGCTATGAACTACTCAAAGAAATGTGATGCTTATCAAAAACATAGTAATATCCTTCATCAACCTGCATAACCTCTGCATCCTATTGTATCCTCATGGCCATTCATGAAATGAGGCATGGACATAGTGGGCAAATTGCTAAAAGCACCAGGAGGAAAAATATTTATTCTGGCAATGACATATTACTTTCTAAATGGATAGAAGTTGAATTCTTTGCCCAAGTCAAAGAAAGGGAGGTAATATCTTTCATTAAAAGAAATATTATTACTAGATTTGGTATCCCTTCGGAAATTGTATGTGACAATGGTTCCCAGTTTATCAAGAAAAGAAGCACTAACTTTTATGACAATTGGGGCATCGAGATGATCATATCCACTCTTGTTTACCCCTAAGCCAATGGTCAAGTAGAATCCAGCATAAAATTATCATCAACAACCTAAAGAAGAAGTTAGGATCCAAGAAAGGGAAGTGGGCTGAGAATTGCCTTATGCCTTATGAGCTAACAGGACCACTCCAAAGAATGTCACGGGTCAAACGCCATTTTCTCTGGTATTTGGAGAAGAAGTTGTTATTCCTATAGAAATGGTGGTTCCTACGGCTAGAACAAGCATCTGTGATCCTCAGTTAAATAAAGAATCCATTATCCAAGATTTGGAAATGTTGGATCAAGTATCCTTAACGTTCGAAGGATTGAGGATCCTTGATGCTTATTCTCTGTGTGTTTTATGAGTATTAATGCATGTATCAGCTAGAAGATCAAATCTACCTCATATCTCGGTCAAGGAGGTTGCGAATTCAGCTGAAATCGTGGTCAAAGCCATTAAACGGATAGTGGCATAAAATTAGGAGATAAAATAGGTCCATTATCTTCTTTTATATTATTTAATGAGGCTATATGGCTCACACCACAAGGAACTCGGCATATTCTGATTTCATTCATCATCTCTCTTGATTTCCTTTGCTCACACACACTTAATTGTAACAGCCATCGTATTTCTCGAGTTGTGATCATCTTTTTATCTTTAATATAATCTATGACAGACGATTGTCATCACCCGGGGTTTTTATGCCGGCGATCATATCTTGATCAAGAGCTTTTCCTTGTATAAATCATCGTGTTCATCATACATTTTTGCATATTATTCATTATTCGCATTAAAACACACAACCATCATTTTTATAAACTTAGTTTTGTAAATCGATTTATTACAAATACTTTAAATCCTTTAAAAATACTATAAAAATGTATTTTAATACTTTAAAATACATACAAAGTTTTATAAATAGCAGATTATACAAATAATACTTTTATATGGATCTTGTATGCTTTAAAATTATGTTAAATGTTTTAAAGTATTTCTAATAAATATAATATATTTTTGACATTATATAAGTTGTTATTAAAAATATATTATTAAAGTTTCTATCGTTTATCAAAATAATTATAATTACTATTGCTATCGTTTTGAATAAATGAGTTTATATTTTTAGACGTTTAACGAGAAACCCCCAAATCTCAATTCGAAACCCTAGCATTCTAATTTCCTTGGACTCCTATAGTTTCAATACCAGTTTTCTATACAATATGTTTTACTAAGCTGGGATTCTCATTTACTTAGGTGATTCTAGTAGTTGGGAAATCTTCGGTTCAATTCAAATTGTTTACTATATGTTTCGAGCCCGGGTTTCAAAGTGAGTAAACTCACTCCCCTTTTTACTTTTACGTTTTGGGGTCGAAATATGTGTTCTATTACAATGCAACATTTTCTAAATTTCTTTCAATTTTCAAAAGAGATCATACAAATGTGTTAGTCTTGTTGTTGCATGATGCAGTCTTATGTGATAGTTTAAAGTAGTATTATTACTTGGTAATCCTACCGGTACAATATTAGTGCTAGTGGTTTGACAAACTCACCTACTTATACAAAAACGATAGCTGATTTAAATCCGGCCATTCAATTACAATTACAATGTTACAAGTTGCTATTCAATGTTACAAGTTCCTATTCAATGTTACAAGCTGCTATACTATCTTGCTATGCCATGTCCTTAAGTTGTAAAATAATTATTGATAACTATTATATCGAGATGGTTAAGCGATAGTTGCTTGAAGAGTTATCTTTAATTAATACATGAGTTGGTTCCTCATGATAAATGGCTACAAGTTATATTACAATGACGGTTTTCAATGTCTGTTCAAGGGGTCATGGTTGAGAATAGTATGAAATAGATATACATGTAAAATTGTGCAACAAATTTATGATGATATCGGATTTCTATACTATTATTTATCAATTGTGGTTTACTCACTAGATTTCATTAACTAAATTTATTTTCACATATTTCTGGTGTTGTTAATGTTATTTTGCTGCATTTGCCAAGACATAGGATTGTGTTGAACCTAGTTAAATAATAAAGACAATTGCATTTACTATTTCGGTTTTATTACTTTTGTCGTTTCTATTTATGACTCGTGTTATGACAATTATTAGAACTTCATAAAAAGTGTGTCATGTGCTTTGTTACTATTAACAACCCCATGTTTCCATCGCCGGATGGGGTGTCACATATTAAATAATTTGTTTATGTTGTGGGGGGAGTGTTCTAAATAAATTACGAAATGGAAAAATGACTTTTATATTAAAAATACACTAAATGAACTCAGAGACTTCAAAGACGAGCAAAACTGAAGATTTTGATCGAAAAGCAAGATTGGAGAAAATACCACCTAGGTGAATCCTGGTTGTGACTTATGGACTTGATTTGGTTATTTAATGTGATGAAACCGAGCTTCTAAAGATGCAAACCCTAAGAAACCTATTGTATCCCAAATTGTTCTCTAGGTGTGACCAAAATGAATCCTAAAGCACGTGTAAAACTATTGGTTAGTCGAATCACCTCTTAGTCTCTTCGACAATACTAGCATACCCAAAAGATAGTCAGTTTCCCAACCTAAATAACTCAATACATGATCATGCACAGGGGATCAAACATGTAATTTGAATATTGAACACAATTAACAAGATAATCACGTAATTAGGTAAACTTCCTTTCGGACTGTTCAATTCCTAAAAATTTGACTACAAAGATTAATTGTCTAACAATTATTTTTCAATCTCAAGTTAGGTAGATTATTAAAGATCCTAATATCGATCTTTTCCAATTGATCACCACTTCTAGCAATTCATTATATAAATTAAGAACACAAAGTAAACGACTTAAGTACAAAAATCTCTATGATAATCATTCAATCAATTCAAGTAAGAACATGACAAATCATTCAAAATTAATACTTTAATAATCACACACAATCCAATAATCCAAAAACATGAACTTTGTATTAATAATCAAGTCATCAATGTAAAAACAACCAAAATCAAGTTCACGATCAATAATCACTCATCAAGGTAGTATAATGTATTTAGCTACTCATAGTTGCAAGAAACATAACATAAACTTCTGAATTTAAGCAAGACATGATCAAACATTATAAAAAGAACAGAGTTGGAAGAATATAAAACCCAAAATCGATGCTATCAAACGTTCCAACAATCAAAGACGCAATCCAAAGCTTTGAAATCTTCACAAACCTTCAAAATGGTCATTCTGCTTTGGAAAACGGTTGGTTCGAGTTAGGGCAAATAGGGTTTCATAATGTTGTTTAAATACCAAAATATAAATTTTGACGTAACTTATGACCTATGTGATACGCACAAACCATATGCATCATCTATGTGTATCGCATAGGCTATAAAAACATGAAAATCCTAATTACATGCTATGTTATACGCGCAATATGTTTGCGCGTATCGCATAGGAGGTGTTGCCCGGAATATTTTCTTTTTTTTCTTGTTCTATTTTAAGCTCCAACTCTCTCTCTTGTGTTCCACTTCACTTGGTTATCTCGTTTATGTCTCCTTTAGCACCCGAACACATATAAAACCAACCTTTTGATTAAGATTCAACTCGAAACTAACTAACAAAATAACTAAATAAATAACAAAATGTAAACTAAAGTACTAACAAAAACATGATGTGTTTGCAACACATCATGTTTCGTGTATATGAGATGTAATACGAACCGGAGAATCCGAGGGACCTTTCAGGACATGAAAGAACATTGATCATTCATTTAAAGGAACAGAAGATTTGTTTATTGTATTTAAATCAACGAGTTCCTCTACCCTTATGGTTTCAAATCAAAACTTTAAAAATATCTTGATAACAAAGAGAAGGATCATTACAAGGGATACAACATTCTAGTCTACGTTAAAGTATCAAATATTAGCTAGAATGGTCAAAGGTATGTAAATACTTTACTTACGTTTAGTGTCAATATTTATGTGTATTAAGTTCTAACTTATTTGTATTGCCATTGTTTTAAATATATTAGCTATCTCTGTTTCAAGTGTTGCTTCAGAGCAGACATGTAGTATGGGTGGCATATACATTGTAACCTATAAAAGTTCCTTCTACACTCATGTAGTCGAGTCGTTAATTTATACACAAGACTGGATTTGAAGGACAATAAATAAGTAAATGAAGAATAACAAATTATGATTTCATTAGGAAAGGTACTATTACCTAATACTAATCATTAGTCTTTCCGTCTTTGTTTATGTTAACTTATTTATAATTTTATATATGTTACTGTAAAAATTTGTGAGAGGTTTAAACCAGGGCCAAAGAAGAATTAGGTGGAGAATTATTGTGGTTGAATTTATGTTAAGCCGCACTTATTATACAAGTACGTAATTTTGCTCTTACTATTGAACATTCAATGGGATTATATGCATGGCTTATGATTGCTATTTTGGCTATTGGAAATCTAGTTATTAACCATTTAGGAATTTGGCTACCCATCAATTGTAATTTGACTCTCTTTCGGATTCGGATAGTGAAATCCATCATCCGAACTTTTAAGATGTCCGCCTTTGAACACCCTTAAGGGTCATGAAACAAACAATAAATTTACTAGCATTTGCTGCTATAACTTGACACAAACAGTCGAACACCACGAAAACAAAGAATCCAAAGACAAGATCTACCATTAATCAATCCAAAGTGAAGCATAGATGCTGAAGATGAAATATTGTTACTTTCAATCCAATGAAAAGCATAAATCAAATACCCGGTACATCAGGTATGGTGTGCTTTCTCTCGCTTGCTTTCGATGGTCACCTTTCTCCTGGTATCAAAATCCAAAATCTCAAGATCAAACACCGTTCCTAAATACCCATATAAGACCCTCTCTTTCTCCCCCGTTTTCTTATCTATCTTCACAAAGTTGGGATCTTTCTCATCGTCATTGCCAGGTCTTAACATGAGCTGTACAGAAGTCCAAGACCTGCGCCCATGGTTTTGTTTCTCAAATAAATCTGCAAGCCTCATCGCATCTTTCAGTCCTGATTGGTCACCAGAAAACTTCACAACTGTTGTGCCCATGTGGCCGTCCCTACTGTACATTGACTTTGGCTTTCCGGTGGTGCATCCAAAATCTGGAGAGAAAATAACGACAGATTGACTAAACTATGTGATGAACACAACCACTTTAACGTGAAATCATGGATATAAAAACAACTGATGTAATGACACCCAATAGTACAAGCACAAAGGCCACAAGGGTCATAAAAACCTACCAAGATTCGCAACACATTCAAATAAACATATATTGGATTCTGTTCTCCAAAAACTAACGTTCGAAACTGAAATCAAACTTTTACATCCTACTTTAATAAATTAGTTACAAAAGGAGTTGAATTTGTAACTAACTTTCGCAAATGAAAAAGCTAGAGAAAGGGGGGTCAAATTTGAAACTAACTTTGCTTTGATGGTTTGCAACTATCATTTCCAGAAAATAGGTCTCTAATGCCAACATCCATCTTAATTCTAAGTCATGAAGTTCTTGTATTACAAAACTTTAAATACATATTGAAATAGTTATACACTGATGTCCATTAGAAGACAAGTTAAATATCCCGCAACACATATTTTTGGGCGGAGAAAAATATATTGACAGAATAAAATACGCATTTACAAAAAGAGAACATCAAACTAACGGCGATGAACCTGGCAAATCAATCCAACATTTCCCTATCATGCCTAACTATGAACTCCCAAGAATTACTATTCTAACATTTAGTGCACGAAGGTAAAAAGAAGGGGGGTCATTTTCCCCTTAATTTTGTAACATATTTTCCTCATGCAAACAGTCAAATATGTCCTAGATCATTGGCATAAGTTCTCAAATCGTAACAAGTATTTGCCAATCTAAAGAAGGGTGAAGTTATTCTAAATATGTATTTTCGGTACAAAGTCGTGATAAGGCGGTCAAACGAACTCTGATTAACCGCATTTTGACAGCTAAAAACTATGATCATAAGTTCAACGATATGGTTCCAACGCCGCTAGAATGAGGTCAGTCAGAGTTGGTTTGACCGTCTACTCACAACTTTCTACCAAAAATACACTTTGTATTTGAACTTTTCTCTCTGAAAAATTGGAAAATGTCTGCTTTATAAGAAATATGATACACACACGTCAAAGTGTATGTTATTATCTTGGAAACATTTTATAGGAACTCAAATGACACGATCAAGACTAGCTATTGCACAATTGAATTACAAGTAATCTGAATTATATTGACATCATTATAAATGTTTAATGCATGCCAGAGGAGACATAGTCAATTCATCAAGAATTCGCCTACATGGGTTTATTATTAAGGTTTCTGTGTTTTCTTTGGAGTCAATTCATCATGAATTCGCCTACATGGCTTTATTATTAAGGTTTCTTTGTTTTCTTTGGAGTTTACTTTACAGTTCTCTTTGGCTCTCATGCTCCCCATTTTTCCGTTTCGTGCTCTATTATTCGCCTATGAGAGATTCTCACTCTTTTAAAAAGGAAACCACATCATACTAGCCATACACAAAAGATATTACAGGATGAAAGAATCTTCACCAGTATGCACATAGAAGAGAAAGTTAGGTATATGCATACTGAATTTTTTTCCTTTATTTTTGTACTCCAGAAATAAATGGAGTAAATTTACACGTGGACAAAAATAGCAACATAGAAGTTAGAGCGAAGGGAGATGTATATATATACCTCTAAGCTTCGTGTCCATTGCTTTATTGCCTAAACCCTCCATACGTCCATCTCTACCCTTTCCTGTACCGGTGTTACGTATAATGACATGAGGTGGCCACATGATCAAATCATCACGGTCAGCAGCAATTTCTTCTGCAGACAACCGCTGATACGCCTTTAAGTTATCAGGTGGCATCATATAGTTCCAACCCATCAAAATGCACAATGCTTTGTGTAAACCCAAATGATCAGGAACTTGGTCAGGTGTTGATTTTTCTGGGTTGTATGTGTGCATGATAAGGCTATGCACATCTGGAAAATCTTTTGAGGACCTGAGTTTGCATCATAAATGGCTCACCCATCATTTCAATTTCATTGGAGGTTAAATCATGGTTAAAGAGGTCAATAAGAAAGAAGAAAAGTATAGTATTTGATGAGAGCACGACTCCATAGATATGGTTTCCATGGATAACTTGTTACAACTGAATGATGCTTCATTAAAATAACAAATAATATAGCAAAATACAAAATCAGCCGGATTTTGAGAGATGTATTGCCTCTCCTAGATAACGGCTTACTTTCAAGTGGTAAAGTAGCTCACTTAACCTTATATGGCGTTCGTAAGGGCCAAAGCGTATGCACAAGCTGACAAGCCTAGTAGAAAGGTATGAGATAGTTGTTTGTTACTTACCCTAAAAGCTTATTACACACATATATGGTGTTATACCCTTTAGGCAATTCACCATTCACTTGTCTAATCAAAATCCTTATATAATATAACAAAACAAAAAATGCTTATGTGGCACTTTTTCAAAACTTTTAGCTTATGTGGCATTATTTGAGAGTTTATCTCACAATGATGATTTTTTTATTTAAAATATGTATATAAAATAAATTATAATAAAACTAATTATATTTTTTGCCCCCTAATACTTTGGAGAATTCTAAAACATTTAAGAGTATTTATATTTTTAACCCTTTACTACAAGGGATGTACATAAGTCGGTTTATATTTGATAGGGTTTAAAAATGAAACTTTTGGATAAAGTTAACAATAACATACAATTAAAAACCTCAGTGTTTTATAAATATACATAACATTTTTATACAATTTAAAAAAAAAAAATTACACCATAAAACTGAGCACTTTATTCTCTTTAATTTGAGTATAATATTGCTATACTAAAAATCTAATTTTTAAAAATATATAATGTTCCGGTTTACCACGGTTTTGTCTCAAAACATAATGGAACATTCACGAATACCCTTAAAAGTATCACTTGAATGTTGTGTTCCCGAGGGGCACTAAACTAGTAAATAAATATATAAACACAGATATGACTAGTAAAGCACAGGTTGAAAAAGACATACTAATAGCAGTGCCATCATCCCATACTACGTTTTATACGGAGTGATTAATCTGGATAGTTGAATGGTGAAAATGACTTAAAAAAAAAGTTGATGCAGCTGATATACATGGATTAGGACAAATCAAGACTCAAAAAATTGTTGTTTTGGGAGATACTAGTAAGCTTTAAAGTTGTAAACCTACAAACAGTGTAGAGTCACTTAAGCTGCCACCTACTCGTTAAGCGTTCCCCAACACTTGATTAATTAAGGTCACTTGATCTGCAGCCTAGGAGTGAAGTGTTAGACACCATTTCAATTAAAAACTAATTGCAGAACCTTACATTTCAAAACATGTGCCAAAAAATAAAAATCATCTCGTATTCCTAATTATTATATATTGACTAACACAAACTAACCACAAGTATGTCTTCCATTACATGAAAAACAAAAAAAAACAAATTCTCAACTTCAAGCAATCTTTCCAACCCTTTTGGGATAATTTGTATAATTGCATCAACAGTAGCAGTGGAGCTATTTGCTTTGAATTGCAAGTGTATTAAACATTCAAAATAAAATATTTTTAAGTACTTTTCTTCCCAAATTGAAGAAAATTGTCTTTAATATTGAAACGGCCAGCTTATATGTTCCCTTAATCATCTGATTATTCTCTCATTAGGTGATTAAGATCTAGGTCACTTGACTGCTAAATACCGCTTTACGCTTTTTATAAGATAGGGTAAAGATGACTAAACATGATCTCCAAGTGCATTACTACATATGAAAGAACAAATGAACAAATGAGCAAATATACGCTAAAAAAAGGACATACTAACAAGGTTACAAGCTATATATGAATATAAGGAAATAAGACATACTAAAAAAACAAAGTTACAAGCTATATATGAAGATAAGACATACTAAAAAACCTAAAAATCAAGACTAGAATCTTAGGCTTTAGCTTGCTAAGAGATTAATTCTTGCAGGATACACATAGCATGCGGCACAAAACAATATCTTACAGCCCTTTGGAATGACACCAAGGAGCTATGAAAGGGTTTACTACATTCTCAAGATCTTATGTATTCGATTTTACTTAAAAAACTAAAACTACGACCAAGCAAAAAATATGCATATAGATGTTACTGTACGTTGATTTTAAAAAGTGTGAGGTGCTTAGGTTACGAAGATTGAGGCGCAAAACAACAGTTGCCCATACGTGATACATTTGGTATTACCGTTAATAAACTTTTTAATAGAAACACAAAAAGTCACTCAACACATAGTACAAGCTCTGTTTACAACCAAAAAAGCTGCAAACACACAAAAATAACCCAACTCTAAGCATAACCTAGGTAGCTCAATGTACAAGCTACTTAAACCACTTGAACACATATTTTCCTTATATCTTATGGTTTCAATCTGAAAGTTAAATCAAAAGAGAAAAACATTTGCAAGCAAGAAGGCATTCCTATTTTTTACACACTTTTTAAGTACGCGCTCCAAGCAATCTATGCTAGGTACTAAATAACTCACGCAACACAAAGTACAAGGTCATGAAACAGCCACTAACACGAACAATGTCCTGTGATTCCAAAGTTGCATATCACAATATAAAAGAAATAGAAGGTCAATAGTATTAGCATATTAGGGTTTCGTTTGTTTTGGAGGCCAAGGGTGGTTTTGAAGCTGTCATTTTAGTTGCATCATGCATGCCTGATAAGAAACTTTAAAACCAGGCACCATACCCCAAGGAATCATGGAGGTACATAGCCAACCGACAAAAATGCCATGTAATACGTACGAAAACAAGACATTCATCATGTTCGACACACGATTGCCACAAAACAAACGGTGCAAGCACGTTCACAAAATTTAAAAAGTAGAAGGAAAGAGTTTTTTTTGGTACATCATACATCTTAATCCTACGTCTATTTATAAGGAAGAAAGCAGCTCCCAAGTAGAACGAAAGGTATTTTTTGGTACATCGTATTCCTACCTTCTATTTATAAGAAAGAAAACAGCTTCTAATCATAAAAGAGAATCATAACTGATGGCTTATGGACGGTAGATACTCAAATCTGATTATGATAATTGGATTCAAAAGTAAAATCAAAACAGGAGATGAACTGAAGTTGCAATGAAGAAGATGATCCAATCGGATCTACATACACGAAACCACCACCGAAATCGTCTAGGGCAATGCCTTTCTCAATGCCTAGCAAAGAGCCTAACAAACTCACTAATACCTTTCCTACCTCCCTAAAAAGTTGTTGATACCTATTTATGGAAATATAGTTGCACTCGACGCCCTCCCAAAATAGACAAATAACGTTTAGACTACAAACTAGAATGTGATTCCTATCATTACCCCCCCCCCCCTTTTAACAAAACAGTCGTTCTCAAGACTGGTAGAACAAGACTGGTGGACGTCCCCTTTGTTGCGTCTTCAGGTGGTCGACCCTGTCCATGCACCACCCATGAATGAACTGAATGAACATGACCAGATCAATGACTGCTCGTGTACCTGACTGAATATGTACTTTAGCCATGCCAAAGCATGCCAAGTTGGAATGCTCATAAAATCTAATAAACTATTATTACCAACAGGATTCAATGCTAGTCACTCAAGGTTCATTGAGTGGTTGATAATTCAAGTGGGAAATAGGAAACAAATATGAATTGAGTATTTTTAATTGATCAGGTATTGTTGTTATTCCTCTTTATATTGATTTAGATTGGTAGATGAATAGTGTATTTGTGGTTTCAAGTGGTGTGGTCTGATTGGTTATTTTATTTTTTTTGTGGTTTTTTGATTTTTTGTATATGTATTCTGTTTTTTTAAATTGAGTGGCATATGTGTGTTTGGTATGTTATATTTGGTGTATATGGAGACCGGCTTTTCAAGTCCGTCCTACGGTTTTTTGTTATTTTTATTTTGAAAAAGCTAGCTTTTTGTTGGGTAGAGGAATTTTATAACTGATCACACGAAACTATTATGGAGTGCATGAAACTTTATAAATTAAATTCACTTAAATAATCCAAAGTGTATAACGTACCTCTTTTATTTTATAATTATACTTACTGCCTTTTCATTTACTTACATTATTACCTAACTACTAAATGATAGCGTCGGTGGTGGAAACTCGCATTTGGCCCCTCAACTTCACCAAATTACACATTTAGTCCCCCAACTTAAGTTTAATATTACGACATTGACCTCAAATTTAACTTATTATCATTTTGGCCCTTGATGGCTTAGTCAATCTACAAATTTGATGCCCCTACTCAACTTTGAAATGTTTACGACTTTAACACCTTGCCTTTGACTTACTTATCATTTTGACATCTATGTTTGGATAAATCTCCGTCTTTTAAATGTGACGCATTACGATACACTGTATCGTGCGAGGCATGAAATTTCTTTATCAACGTGTGTGACGAAAGTACATACGCCTAGCTGCTACATCGCGCGGCCCGGTCACCTATATCTAGTTGTAATATGTAACTTTCTTTCAAATAATATTGTAGAAACGTAAGATTTTGCATTTTTCATGAAACCATATATATATATATATATATATGTGTGTGTATGAGTAGAGAGAGAGCAAAAGTGGATACATTCTTCCCTCAGCATTAATCTTAATGGCCATACTTCACTTCTATAGCTATACTTCACTTCTATTTGTACCAACAATGAAAGGCTCCATCTACTAGCTAAATAAAAAATGCTAATTGCAAAATGAAAAGACATTTCT
Source organism: Tagetes erecta (assembly GCA_030867185.1). Taxonomy (NCBI): domain Eukaryota; kingdom Viridiplantae; phylum Streptophyta; class Magnoliopsida; order Asterales; family Asteraceae; genus Tagetes; species Tagetes erecta. The sequence goes on from CM061488.1 coordinate 66,186,487, forward strand.
GCCCTTGTAATTTGGATTCAAGTCACACACCTAACATATTATAAACTATAGCAACAAATGGCGCACGGATAAGACACTGATGCATGTATAGCATACAACCATGATTATGTGGAATCCATGCACACTCTCAAGTCTAGGCACTAAGATCAACGTGTATGCAACATTATGCCTCTCTCTAATACAGGAAAACAAGGGTGCTTCCAAATAAGCATTGTTCATAGAAGTCCTTCTCGAAAGACAGTCATATATCATTCACCTTGTTTTTTGATAACAACAATAAAAATAGTAACCACATTAACTACGCTAATCTAATACCAAAATGTTCAAACAACCTATAACAACAACTTGCGACGTATAATCAACCCAGAAATCCTGATAATCAGGATTAAAACAACAACAAATCAACAATCACTATAAAGTGCAACAATTACTATAGAGCAAATAAATTGGCAGTTATTTTTACAATGTTGGAATAAACAAATGGCTGATGATTAGCAGAAGACATGCTGCGTACAACATGTTAATCAAAATGTTTAAAAATAACCTAACTCTATATCCAAATGCATATAATGAACATCTGTTAGAACAAATCGTATGAGCTACACCCTAGCATACATCACCATGACGTTCACACCCTTTCTTTAAAAAACACAGCTGCCTTAATGCATAAAAAATTAGGTCCAAAATAGTAAAATAAAGAGAACATAATGTCACAAGAATGAATAAAGTGCATACTAAACACATAGATAATAACTTAGGTTTTCCCTAAGTCAAGAATGAACAAAAGGTACACAAAAATAATACATAAACAAAGAAGTAGAAGTATCATGTCTAGCCCTCGTCAAGAAGTTGATGAATAATAGTCAAACACGCCTACTAAATACATAGATGATATATTCAATAAACGTAAAAAAAACTTAGTTAGACTTGTCAATATACTCTCTTGGTGCACCAATAAGAGCGTGCATCATGAAAAGCAGCAACTACCTTCCCATAAACAAACGAATTATAATCACGGTTCATCTATAACATTTTGACTTTAAGGTTAAATCCTATGAAGTTAATCTCGGTGAGATCTCGGTAATCAGTGCTCTAACAAAATCACGGTCAAAACATAGATAAAAATCTAGGTACTGATAATATCGGCCGATATTACCAATATAGCGCAAAATATTGGTGAGATCTCGGTTTTGACTTGTTGGACCATTTTTTTTGTTTTAAAACGTTGGGTTGTTGGTCACGTGGCCCAATTTCTTCTCACAAGACAGCATGCGACTACTATGTAGCATATTTCCCTAAAAAAACCTAACTACAAGTCTACAACTGGATAGCATATTTCCGGATATTTTTCCACATTAACTGCATAAGTTAAATTTACATTCTATATACCACCAAACATTTAACAGATTTAACCCTCTAACAAGTAAAACCAGCTATACTAAAAATGTATCAAGTGAATATAAACAGAAAACAATAGGTAAACAAGTAGAACATAAGCAAGTATAACAAAAAAAGGAAGTTAATTGGATTAAAACCTGGCGCATGCAAGACACTGAAGAGAACCTTGTTTACCATCTGCCAAATATTTCTTCTTCTGATTAACATTCTCATTTATAAGCCTAATAAAGTTGAAAAACGAGGTTTTCAACTTTGCTTGATCAATCTCAGTATGCAAAACTGTGATATGACTTGGCCCAGCCCCATTTCCATACTGCAAAAGCTGCTGCCTTTGTCTAGCAAACTCATCATCTCCGACAAATTTCCTCTTCCGAGAACCCCAAAACCCTTGATTCGGCTGTCGAGGATCAAACCCTAGCCATGGCTCGGGTCGAATCGGGGGGAAATGTTGATAATCAGGAGGCAAAGCGAAGTAGGATCGAGCAGTGTTATCGGCGAGGACGATTGTTCTTCGATCGAGCATGTGAAAACCATAGGCCGGAGGATGGGGGGTTGGGTTGGGTTTGAAATTGGAGTTGGATGAGGGTTTTGAAGGTGAGGGTTTATTGGTGGAGGATTTGCGTTGCTGTTGATGATGTGAAGATGATGAAGATGGTGAGGGTTTTGGCTTCTTCTTTTCAAGGTTACCTCCGCCCATTTCTTTCATGTACTTACTGATTTGCTTGTAACAATCCCTAACAACTATGTGTATGTAGGTGCTTCGCAACCATCCTACAAGATTCCCAAAAGTCAATGATCATCGTATCGTGTCTTGAACGTTACGGTGTAAAGCTGTTATAAGGCCCACACACAAAAACCTTAGAACTTACAAAATGACAAGAATAAAATGCAATTTGAGGATCTGAACTTTATTCTAATTTTTTTTTGAAAGGGAATTATACTATATTATAAAAAGGGCTAACAAGAAGCTAAAAATTCAAAATACAAAAAAGAAATAAGTTATGAACAAAATTGCAATAAAACTCAACCCGGGTCAAAAGGAATGTTGATCACAAAAGTTCTTCCGTTTCTACTCCTCACCTTCAAGCATAATGCAGCAAGTGCCATAATTTCGCCTAAAACCTTGTTTGCCGAGGGAATTGCTCCATTGAAAGTGATATCGTTTCTAGGCCTCCATAAAAACCAACTAGTAGTCATGAAAATAGCGTGTATTTCTTTTTTGAATTTGTTGTCGCCTTGAAGCAAATAAGGAATCTCCAGTAGATCCTTAAACGAAAACGCATATACCGGGTTAATTCTACACCAAGCACTCACTTTATCCCACACCCAAACCGATAAACCACACGAAGTGAAAACGTGATCGACCGTTATTTCTCCTGCATTACAGAACTTACAAGAAGTAGTTGGAAGAGACACATTTCGCTTAGCCAATGAATCACAAGTGGGGATGCGATTTAAAGCCGTTCTCCAATTAAAAAAAATTACCGATTCCGGAACCATTTTAATTTTAATCATTTGAGTACCCGAACTTTCTAATTTTTGCAATTTGCATACCTAAGGCTAACGGACGTGAATAAAGCGTAGTTTAACTTCAAAATTCATTTTTTGACCCTGGAAAATTTCATAAATCCTCAAAATTTTAATTTATCCATTTCTTTCATCTATATCCGGACCTAAATCCCAAAAAATCACTATAATCTCTTCCTTTTCAACAATCATCATCATTATACCAACCTACCCCCGTATCTTCAAATCCTATCAAACCTATCAAACAGCTTTTCCACCATCCTGGTTCCTTCACCATTGCACACCAGAACCACTATCAACTCACCATCAAAACACCACTATCATCTCTGATGTTCACCACCATCACCCTCTACACTAAACATTAGTGAAGCTTCACCCCAATTGCCACTTCACCACCTCACCCACCTTCTGCCCTAGTTACAGTACTTACATGTCATTGTCGTAACTCGTAACAACTTCTAAGCTCCATCAAAACCCGATCGGAAAACTGGCCTACCAAAACCACCAATTCACCGCCGATCTCACCCATGTTCGGATTTTAAGAATAGAACTTGGATTTGAATTCTAGTTAGGAATCAAGATTCAATCTTTTTAAAAAGAACAAAGATTTGAATTTTGAAAGATGTGTTTGTGATTTAAAAATGAAAGCTGATACAGTAGTCAGGATGAGCATGGAGAACTTGAATGATGCTAATATACACCCATCTACATACATCCAGTTTCATTGGTAAAATTACTAATATATCCTTAACATTATATTAGAAATGACTAGCATAGCCCTCTGATTTAATGTTTGACTAACTTCCGTTAGACTTAGGTACGCAAATTGCAAAAATCAGAAAGCTTAGATACTCAAATGACTAAAATTAACACGTGGGTACTCATAGTGCTAATTGGAGTAAAGCTAAGGTACTCAAATTGCACTTTATTCAAATGGCAATTTATTATATGTTTTCTCTGTTTCATTAGAAGTGTTCATATTCATTTTTTTATTTGTCTCACTTTAAGTGTCAATTTTTAAAATTTATTGGTTAATTTCCAAATTTACACTTGAAAACACAAAAGTAACATGATGAAACAATATGATGGACTCATATAATATTTATTTTCAAGGGGTATTATTGTTAAATGGCACTTCTAATGAGACGGAGGGAGTACTAAATTTCGGATTTAGTTAATGTGATTTAGACCATATAATGATTTTAGTCTCTTAGTTTCAATTTTAACTTTTTAGTCACTATGGTTATAGTTTCTAGTTTGTTTTAATCAAATTCAATGACTTTAACGTCATTCAATAATATGTTAAGTTTTTCAACAGATTACTAAAATAAACTTGTTTATAAAAGATATATTGAATTTAAAAACAATATCACACAACCATATATTTTATCTCTACTTGCACTCTACTAACCCATAACCATAACCATAGATCCTTTCACCATCACTAGACCGGCTCATCGGTGATGGAAGGTCAGTGTGCTGTCGTTTGTTCCTTTCTTGTTCACCAGTATCAACCTATATATCCGTTTTACTCTTTACCCGTTCACTACCACCATCCTCTCACCACTTTTGATCTACTCCATTGACCCATATCTGATATACTCAACTGAAAAAAGGGTTCGATTGTAACCCTACTTTCCAATGACCTTCTTCACCAGAAAATAAAGATTTGAAATGGTATTTGAACCTTGTTTCTTTAAACCTAAGTGTTGGGACAAGTATGAAAATTATTAACACCTCGTGTTTTGATAATAATAAGTTAAATTGTGACATGAAATAGTATTCGTTATTTAAAGATTAATATATGTCTCATACAAGTTCTTTGAACACTTATTTAAATATGTAAGTGTCATTATGGTCTAAGTCATATGTGTTGAAATTCATCAACCTCATTTTATCAAGCCAAAGATTAAATATTAAAGTGTTATGCTAATTATGGTGAAAGCTCCTGCAAGGAATATTACTAAAGTGAATGTTATTCAAAGTCTTCTCATGCCTTGAAGTAGGGGTGTTCATGCGAATCAAATACGAATTGGGCGAATCAAATTGGTCGAATTGAGACTTTTAAAAACTGTATTTGTATTTGATCCACATTCGAATAAAAATCTATGTATTCCATTCGATTAGGTTATTCGAATCGAATTCCAGTAGATTCGAATGTATACGCTTAAAACAATCTAAATAAACAAGCACATCAAACAACAATACAAATATAGTACCAACATAACATAAGTCTAACACATCACCCAAACAATGTGCGAAACATCATCCAAACAATATGTAAATAGTATCGCATCAACAAGTCTAAAACATGTTCAAAAAATATCTAAAACTGGTGATTAACCCTAATCAGATGAAGAACCTAGTAAGAAAGAACGTGAGATTGGCTTGAGAGCTGAGATGGATTGGTGGCTGATACTTATAAGTTATAACTTATAAGTTTAAAATTAGGGTTAGGGTTTTAAGATTGGGTAATGAGTTGGGTTTGTGTATTTTTAACTTTACAAAGACATTAAGTCATATTCATATACATATAATTAATTAGATACATAAAAAAATATGAACTGGAAAATATATATATTTCTTATTCGAATTGGACGAATGAAATGCGAATACTGAAAATCATATTCGTATTCGATCCACATTTGAAAAAATTATTCGAACCGAATGCGAATCGAATTCGAATGACCAAAAGTCTATTTCGAATGACCTTAATCGAATTTCGAATAATTCGAATCGTATTCGAATAAAGAACACCCCTACCTTAAAGACATAAGCATGCCAAAGTGGGAATATAGGAAAGTCAAAAATGAATCTCTATTTTGGTAATGCAAGTCTAGCATCGGATGGTGGAAGTGGTTTGAGATTTGCAAGATGTGGTAAAGTTTATAATATAATGTGATAAAAGTGAAAAGGGACTTTTCACAACTGTAACACTCCGACCGAAGATGAAAACTTCGGGGCGTACGTGCAGATATGGATATCATTGGAATAAGCACATGGTACACTAAATGACATATTTTAATATTATTAAAGCATAAATATCATGACAAGGGAATTAATAGTCCTAAATTCCGAAATAAAAGCCGATAATTAATGTAGTTTATTGTCCATTTATTCTAAGTTCGAAGGCATCATATGTCTTGTAAAGCAAGAAATGACTCAAACACCACCTGAAATATGGGTAAAATAAGTTAGTTAAAGATTTAGCTAGTGAGTAAAAATACAGTTAATAGTACACAGTATAAAATCCGAGATCATTATAAATATGTTGCGCAAGCTTATGTGTATAGCAATTTCATCATATTACTCAACCATGACCATAGAAACGTACATAGAAACAACAACCATAGACCTCGGAGGGTAACCTTTAGCAACAAGTCATGAGGAACCACTCATGTTACAATTATTGATAACTGTCGTTTAGCATTTAACCGTCTCGATGTATAAGTTATCAATAATTGTTTTAGCATCTAAGGGACATAGTAGCATAGCAATAAGCATCACAGTATAGCAACTAGTAACCAACATATATAATCAAACATATAGAATCGTCGGGTTTAAATCACCTATCATTTCATAAAGTGTAGGTGGTTTTTCAGACCATTAGCGCTAACATTGTACCGGTGGAAATTACATAATAATATAACTACTATTGACTATCACATAATTTTGCATCAAGCGACCGACAAGACTAACACATTATATGATATCATTTGAAATAGAATAAAAAAAACAGTAGTATAGAATTGGAACACATATTTCAGCCCCAAAAGCATAAAGAGTAAAAATGGGAGTGAGTTTACTCACCTCAAATACGAGTCTGAAATAATATAGCAAACACTTAGATGGAACCAATGACTTCCCAACTACTAGAATTACCTAAGTAATGAGAATCATAACTTAGCAAACACATAGTATAGAAAATTGGAATAGAAACAAGGTATATTGGTTTTCATTGGTCCCAACTATCACTTGTTGTCTTCTACCGGTCCCAACTATTGAATTGGCTGTCAACGGTCCCAACTTTTATTACCTTGGTAACCACTGGTCCCGTCATTAAATTTTTTTAACGCCGTTAAGTTTTTTCCAAATTCAATACCGATGTTATAAGCCTTATGACCGGAACGATAATATAAGTCGATTGATGTAAAAGTCACCTCAAAACGGCGCTCCGAACAACCAAATAGTGCTTCAATCAGATGTAAAAATTTTATCGTTTAGAGAGCCTTTTCGATAAAACTTTTACATCAATCGACACGTATTATCCTTCCGATCAAAAGGTCTAAAACATTGGTATTGAATTTGGAAAAAACGTAACGATGTTAAAAAAAATTTAACGACGGGACCAGTGGTTACCAAAGTGATAAAAGTTGGGACCGTTGACAACCAATTTAATAGTTGGGACCGGTAGAAGACAAAAGGTGATAGTTGGGACCAGTGAAAACCAATATACCTAGAAACAATAGAAAACTTAAGGAAATTAAGATTCTAGGTTTCAGATTGGGATTTGGGGTTTTCTCGTTTTAAATGACTAAAAATATATAAGATTGTTTATTCATAATGATAAAAAATAATAGTAATGGAAATGACAATACTTTTGATAAAAGATAGTAGTTCAAATGATATATTTTTAACAACCAACTATGTAGTGTCAAAAAAATATGTTATATGTATTTTAGACATACTTCAAAACATCTACCACAACATTTAAAGTATACAAAGGTCCAAATAAAAGTCTTGTTTGTACAACTTATTATATGTAAAACTTTATAGATATTTTAGAAGTATAAAAATACATTTGGTTGTATTTTTAAAGAATTAAAAGTATTTGTATAGTTAAATGTATAAACTAAGTTTATATAAAAATCATGGTTTTTATATATTTTATAGGATTTTTAGCATTTTTTTAAATACATAATATGGTATTAGTATTATATTTAGAGTAATGGTAAAAATAGTTCATAAGGTACTTAAACAAAAATATAACAATATATACATGTCCCTGGTTTCGAACCAGGGACCTCACAGTCACAGGTCAGCAGCTAAACTAGCCAAACTATGTGGTTTTTTTATTAAAATTGGATTAGAAATCTTTTTAGCATAACACAGACAATTACCCAAATTCCACAATCAAGAATAAACCCTAATTTCCCTAAATTAAATCCAATAGATACAACGAAACAAGAAAATGGTTGAGGGCTTTTAATTAGGACATGGTAATGATCATTTTAACATAAAGAACTTGGATTTGAATGAATTGAATCGAAAATAGCGAACAACACAACTCTACGGGTTGAAGTGTTCTTGAATAATGTATGGTGCACGTATGCCTGACGCGAAGAACAATCGAAAATAACGGCATATTTATATTTTTATAAAACGTTATATTTTTGAAGTTATAAAACAAAAACAACATTTAAGCTATAAGTAATTAAAATGATATTATAATATATAAATTTGTAAAGAAATATTATGTACGCTGCAAGCATACGTGCACCATACATTTTATACCTTACTAATTTATAAGGTCGGTGTCAAATGCCTGTGCCTCTCACGTGATTTCATCATCTTTATTATCCATGTTCTTCTTTCGGTGTTCTACTTTCCTATCATTGATTGCTATAGTAATTTCAGGTGGTTCATCGCCTTTCTTTCGTCCTTTGATTGTCTCTTCTTCTAGCTGTTGATTTTGGGGTTTAGGGTTCTTCTTTTAGCCGCTGATTGTGGAGATTTTTTTTTTGTGTTGTAGGTTCTGATTACTATACTTTTCTTTTGATTGTTGTCACTTCCTATTTTATCGTCTTCCTACTTTCCGGATTTCATCTCCCTAGAGCCTACTTAGTTCTTTTTTCATCATGCATTTGGTGGTGTGCTTCAATTGTCAGTCTACTGCTGGTATGGTCCGTCGCTGGTGTTAGGATTGTTGTGCGGTGTGATTTGGTTGTCGTTGAGTGTTTTAAGTCTTCTATCGTACATCATTCGGTGCTTTCTACAGCCTGTTGAAGGTTAGTCAGCCTTGTGTGTCTATTCGTTGTGCGGTTTCTTTGTTTGGCTGTTTTTGTGTTTTGTTTGCTGGTGTTATAGTTATGCTTTTTCAGTTGCTTCATTGATGTTGTTGTGGTTAACTGTGTTGTTGATGTTGTTGTGGTTAACTGTGTTGTTGATGTTGTTTTAGTGGTTAGTAGTATTATATCCTCAATCAAACAAATACTACATTTGCAAAAACTTATGTCAAGCTACTGATGAATTAGACTTGCAAGTTATGTGCAACCAACAGTTGACTTGCTGTTGATATGAACAACTAATCAAGGTATTTTGTGACCGTTTCCTTTTTACTTTTGACAACATTTAGACTTTCATATTTTCACTCATGACAGTACTCCAATATTTTTCATGGCAATTTTATATATTTGGCAGGTTTTTGTTCGGTTTTCTTGCTTTTCCTTTCACTTAATGACGTCTTTGTTTGCTGTTGTTGTTGTTGATTTAGTTGAAATGCAATTTGAAAATCTTTAATGTGAGTGTAGTTGGTGATTGGCGGCTATCAATGATGGCCAGTGGTGTGTTGTGCAACGATTAGGGCTCAGATTTGGTACCAGCGGACACTTGGTCAATAGTTGGGTGGCTCAGATTTGATTGGAGGGAGAGAAGGCGTAGGTACCAGCGGCCGATTACACACCATACATGTCAGTAATTGTAAGTAGCTAATGTGATTCAGATTTGACTGGAGGCTGGTTTTCCTTAAAGTGCGGGGATTGTGGCAAGACAACATTTTCAGAAGAGGACACTTTCGTCTGCGATGACTGCATGATGACAAAAGAACATGTCTTCTCGTATAACATTCGAACAAAAGCAACTTTTTGTCACGAAAATAACACTAAAACAATAAACTAATAGTGAAAAACTGAATTGGCATGAACATTTTAATAACAGACAACACAATCGCAACAGATGCATGATTCTTCAAAAACGCGCTCAGCAACCTTACTGGATTAACTCGCAGAGAAATGGGTGCAAAGCGGACAACAGAAGAACCATCAGGATCAGGTAAAAACCTTTATACCAACAATCACTATCAATGCATTTGGCAAAGCTCTTTTATCTATTGAAAACTAAACAACAGGTGCAGGGGCTGATAAAAGGCAGAAGTAAATGTGGAACAACTGGATAGCTTTTGACGATAAGGAGTCTCTACCGGTGCAGCCTTTTTGAACAGCACACCAACTGTTGAAAAACTAGGAAGAAGCTTTTGAACCAAATACTGAACACTAATGAAGAACACAAATACCAACAAAACAATGCTTTTGAACACCAACTCAATCACCAATAAAGATCACAAAGACCAACAAGACAATGCTCACTAAGTCAGAAAGGCAAGTCAACTGCTATGTCCCCATGGCAACTTTGTAATAAAAACTATCTGCAACTTGGTAGAAAGACAATATGTACTAAAAAACCAAACACATTTATATACGTTTAACATCATCCATAATATGTTGCGCCATGATACCACAACCGCCACATTCAACAATAATTCGCTAGCAAAAACCGTCACCACGATGTGCCGTGGCCGCCGCAACGCGCGGCCCTGGCACATGAACCTAGTTATTCAAGAATACCGACTTTAACATTGTCGGCTAAATTACAATATAAATAAACTAGTTATTCTCCATTTTAGTCACATTAATCTTGTGTGATTATATTAAGTTCTCAAAGTTCATATTATTTTTTTTAATATTACTTGAAGAACTAGAGACATATTGTAGCTTATCGATTTGAATACATGTTAAGCTCGCAAACTACAATTAAGGTGAGTCTAACTGCCGTCTCTTTTATATGTTTTTATGCTTTGGGGCTGTATCTGAGCTATGAAATATGCTATATGACTGAAAGCGTTTTTATATATGTGTACGTTTTATGAATGAAGATGATTTATGTATATGTTTGATGTGAAATTAATTATATTTCTGGTGAGAGACACGCCACAGTACATGTTCGTCCTACTCATGGTTGTGTTAATCACGTGGTGGGTTCTCGAGGAACCAGCCCATGAAGGGCAAGTCCAAGAGGGACATATGTTACACCACAGGACAAGTCATTAAGGTAAGGTCCTTGAGGGACCAATGATATTTACCTCGGGATGTATATGCGCTTAGTTGGATCCATCTAAGTAGAAAGTCTCACTAGTCAGGTATGGCACACATGTTGGGTCTTGAGGACCTGTTAGAACACGATGGTCATTATGTTAGCCCTGAGGGCTATTTATGCGGGAGTCAGTCTCGGTGCCTTGTTATACCTCTAGTGGCATATATGTTAACAGGCACTGCCATGTCGAGCGTGGAGTGAAGAGTTGACTTGTATTATGATTAATTTAATTATTTATTATGTTACATGGAAATAATATGTATGTATGCAATTATGATGAAGGTTTATATATGGTTATGACTCACCAACAACGTTGTTGTTGACGTCTTTTAGCTCATGATACAGGTGCAGGTTATAACAAAAGGTATTAGCTGGGTCGGGAGACTTAGCTGGTAATAATAAAGAAATAATTTCCTCATAGGAGATGGAGACCAAATCGGACGCCTGGGAGCAGTGATTCTAGTTAGATGATGTTTTGATGACATCACTTTTGTCAAGTGTCTGTTTTTATGTAAAGACTGTTAAGTTCGAATTTGGTCTGTGTTTAGTGGTCTTGTATAAAGACTTCCGCTGTATTTGTATGTATTATATTATTATAAATGGCCAGTTATGATACGACACGTCATACCCTAGGAGTGGGGTGTGACAGGATGGTATCAGAGCCATAGGTTTTAGCGAATTAAGGGTCACCTAGATCCTTAAGCTCTAACCTAATAGGTTCAAGACCACTTAAGATAAGAAAAGCTTTAGGAATCGTTAGGAAGCATAATTGGTGATTATTAGTGTGATCACCTGAGACAATGAGACAACTACGCCTGATCAACGTAATTGTCAAGTTATCTTTATGTGAACATACTGATACTTATTGGTTGTGTAGACTAACGTAGAGACCTTGTTAGGAAAGGCAAAGAAAATAGGAGGTGTGTAACGCCCGCCTTTCGGCAGACACTACAGTTGGCATTCATAAGCATAAAAACAACCATAATTTAAATAGAATCATAAATGCAGCGGAAAACTTGTTTAAAAACATCATTACATCGTCATAATTGTCTTAATTGTTTCATTCAAGCATTACAAAACGTAAGTTTAATCTTAAATGAATTCTCTCCAATGCCAGTCTTCAGTAAACCCCTAGCTCTCGCCAAGCAGCTCCTTTAATCATCAAACCTGCACATCAATCTAACATGCATACAAAAGTCAGCTACGCTGAGTGAGTTCTAGTTTTATTTCATCATTAGAAATATCCCATTATCATTCATGTAATACACGTAAATTGCATCATCATACCGTACGTCACATTCGTACGTCACACAATCATAATATCTTTATTTGTTAGTAAGTCATCATCGTATCCTCTTTGGTCATAAGAGACCCATTCTGCAGTCTTAACTGGTTTTATATGATCCCCAGTAGGATTCTTGACTGGTTTTATATGATCCCCAGTAGGATGCTTGACTGGTTTTATATGATCCCCAGTAGGATTCTTGTCATCCGTTAAGGCATTCATTCGTTATATAATTATATATATATATATATATATATATATATATATATATATATATATATATATATATATATATATATATATATATATATATATATATATATACAAGTATTTAATTTCTTGTTCTTACATTATCATCATACATCACATAATAAAGTCCAACAGTCCAGGAAACATCTCGGTATGCATGTTAGCCTCAAAAATGTGTTTGAAACGGAAGTGAGGTCTAGAAACTCACCTGATTCTTAAGTGATTTTGCTTGTTCGGTCAAGGTTAGGGTAGTGGTTTTGGTGCACGATCTGCATTTAAGTTATTATAAAAAAAATCGTCATTTCTTTCTTAGTATCGCACGCAGTGTCGCGGACAGTGTCGCAGGTAGTGTCGCAGGTAGTCTCGCATAGACGAACCACAGTGTCGCATGCTACATAAGCAGCACCTTCACTTGCAGTGTCGCAAGGCTCTTGCCCAACTTTCGTTGGGACTTAAACTACTATCGCAAGCACACCCGACACTCTCCCAGGAGACAAGTTTTTACCCTTAGTGTCGCAAGATGAACACTAGTGTCGCAGGATGAACACTAGTGTCGCAGAACGCTGTATCAGCTCGTTTTTCAACCCAAAATCCTTGTTTTTCATCCAAATCTCAAACTTTTTACGTCCAAAACCTTGGTTTATCATTCATATGACTAAATCTAAGCATTTTCCATGTTTTTATCCATAAAAATGCAACCTTTATTGATTTTTCTTGAAACTTTTTGAAAACTTAAAAACTCCATTAATGGCCAGATTCGTTTTGTGTTATGAAAACATGTTTTAGGGGATGATTCTTACCTTGATTACCAGTAGTTTAACACCTTTTTCTTCAGATTAACACTTGGATTTATCAAAAGTCTAGATTACTCTTCTTTCTTGCCTTTTCTTTCAAAAATGGAGATTAGGGTTTTGAGTGTGTGTGGTGAAGATGGTGAAGTGTGATGGTGGCTGGAAGATGGTGGTTTAAATAGTAGGGTTTTCCATATTGGGTAGGGTTTTTAGGTGGGCTTGGGCTTTAATTAGGTGTTTAGGCTATTTTTGGTAAATTGCTTAACTAATCCACTTACCATTTTGGGCCTAATTTCATTCTTTCACCCTTAACGGCCCATAATTACATCGTTAGCATATCGTATTTCGTAAACGTCGCGCATCATTATAATCATAATCATTTAAATGCACATTCATATAAGCATAGACATGTAAATAAGTCCTACCATAAAAATCGGGGTGTTACAAGGTGTGAACTTCTTGTTTATTCAAGAAATGTATAATGGGTAAATGATAAAGGCAACAAGACGGTTGCGAATGCTACTCAAGATAGTCCATCTTTAAATACTAATGGGAAAGCTCATAAGTGTTTATACTTATAGATAGTTCCATCCTTAGTTCAGAAATACCCTCCCTTAACATCTTCAAAGATAAGAGAAGCTAAACTTCATGTTGAACTGCAATAAAAGATCACTGCCACAATTACTCCAACGACGCATGACATCCTCACTGGTGTAGCAAAAGATGTTCATAAAGAAGGCAAGCAACCTTGAAATGCGAAAAATAATTGGTCCAAGGTCCAAGAAAGCGTTTGACTTTAAAACTGACCATCTGAAGACATCTACTAAAATTCATCAGTAGATCAAAGAGATTGGAACAACCCTTGAAGTAAGTGGTGGTAAAGATAAAGATAGGGTAATATTTGTCACTCAATCTTTCAAGATCCTGCTCATACTTGGTGGAAAAGCATACAAGCTACATATGGACGAACAAAAGCCTATGAAATGAAATGGGGTAATTTTAGAAAGATTTATTTAGAAAAGTTTTGGCCGCTTCATGAAGTTGAGAAGTTGGAACATGAGTATCTTCATCTGGAAATGAAAGGTACTGATTACAAAAAGTATATTGAACGCTTCATAGAATTGATATAATTATTGCTTGATTTTGCTGGATATAAGTCCAAAAAAGTTGGACGTTTCATTGGGGTGTTATCCCCGAAAAGGAGAGATCTGAGAACAACAAAACTAAGTACTCTCCAAGCTGTTGTGGAATTAACAACAGAATTAACTAACGACATTATCCGGATAAGAAGTAATCGGATAACTGAAATGGTATTGCAGGCAAGAGAGGTCAAGATGACCGCAAGACTGGAAAATATGGAGGTAAGTTTAGAAGGGATGAAAAGAAAGTTGGATTTAGTTGTAGAAAGTTCAGGAAGGTCTATTCTGAAGAAAGAACTAGTGTTCCAAAATATGAGAAATGTGGAAGGGTCATTTGACCAAAGATTGTTTAAAATATACTAGAAGATGTGTTGGATGTGGACATGAATGATGCATTAAAGCAAACTCCTCAAGATTCAAAAAGAAACCATAACTGCCACAGCTGATAAAGGAAAACGGGTGGGCACTTCAAAGACTAATGCCCGAGTATATCTAAAGTATACGGAATAAGCAAAGTATTAAGATGACAGGTTAACAATGTCCCCTGTTGATCACACTTATGCCAACATATTATTTGATTTTGGTGCAAATAGAAGTTTTGTTTCTAGCACCTTTATGACCTCATTGAATGGTGTGATAACTAAGTTAGTTGTACTATATAGCGTTGAAATTACTAATAGTCAAGAGATTAAGATTGAAGTTGCTCTTAAAGATTTTTATCTTAAGATAGATTATCAGAATATCTGTTTAGAACTATTACCTATGAAACTAGATGGGTTTGATATAGTTCTAGGAATTGAGTAGTTGTCCAAACATAGGTACATATTACCTATGAACAAAAGTTGTTAAAGATTGAACCCCCAAACAGTCAAAAGTCTGAAATCAATGGAGATATGCCACATCAGCCAACGAAACTCTTGAAGATGGTAAAAGTTGAAAAGTATTTACGCCAAGGCTGTGAAGGCTTTTGGTTATACTTGATCAATGACAAGAAGGCAAGAAAAATAGAAAATGTACCAGTGGTTGCTGAATTTTTTTTTTGTGTTTCCAGAGGACTTACTTGGATTTCCTCCAGATAGGCGAGTTAAATTTCATGTTGACTTGATACCAAGAGCAGCTCAAATCGCAAAGGCCCCATATCATTTGGCACCTTCTGAAATGAACAAGTTAATGACGTAGTTATAAGAACTTTTAAGTAAAGGTTTCATAATACCAAGCTCATTACGATGGAGATCTCCGATTATACTCATGAAATAGAAAGACGCCTCAATGCAAATGTGCATTGATTACTTAGATCTGAATAAGGTAACAATCAAGGATCGATATCCTCTACCAAGAATTGATGATTTGTTTGACCAATTGCAAGGATCAATTTAATTTTAAAAATAGACTTGCGGACTGGTTATCATCAAGTAAAGGTATAAGAAGAGGATGTTCCGAAAACATCTCTTGAAACCAGAGATGAACACTATGAATTTTTAGTGATGCCATTTGGTCTAACTAACGCACCAGCAGTATTCATGGACTTGATGAACAGAGTGTGTAGGCCTTATCTGGACAAATTTGTGATTGTTTTTATAGATGACATTATAATATACTCTCATACTCAGAATGAACATGAAGGTCATCTTCGAATAATCTTAGAGTTGTTAAGAAAAGAAAAAAAAAATATGCAGAGTTCTCTAAGTGTGAATTTTGATTACGAGAAGTTCAATTTTTAGGACACATAATAAATGAACAAGGAATTCAAGTAGATCCTTCCAAAGTGGAAGCAGTAATGAATTGGCAACCCCCAAAGATAGCTACAGAAATAACATTTAATTAGGGTCCTAAACAGGATGCAACATTTCAAACTCTAAAAGAAAGGTTAAGTGGTGCACCTATCCTTGCATTACCAGAAGGTGATGATGATTTCACAGTCTACTATGATGCATCTGCAAATGGCTTAGGATGTGTACTAATACAAAGTAATAAGGTGTTGTAATATTCGCCCTGAAGATTTCGAGGCATTATCTTTATGGAACAAGGTTTACTCTTATTTTAGATCATAAAAGTCTGAAACATTTGTTTCATTAGAAAGAGCTTAACATGAGACGACGACGATGGATGGAAACTTTATCTGACTACGATTTTGATCTTTAATATCATTCTAGTAAAGCCAATGTTATCGCTGATGCCTTTAGTTGAAAAGAATGTGCTAAGCCGAGACGAGTACGGGCTTTAAGAATAAATATACATGTAGATCTATTTGATCAAGTGAAAATAGCTCAAAATGAAGCTCTTAAAGATGAAAGTTTAAAGAAGGAAAACATTGTTCGGCACAATAAAGAAATTAGAAAAGGGAATCAATGAATTGCTTCAAATGGGAAACCGAGCTTGGATACCAAGCTATGGGAATTTGAGGAAATTGATATTAGAAGAGGCTCACAAGACAAAGTTTCTTGTGCATCCAGGAGCCGAAAAGATGTATTACACTATAAAGAAACAATTCTGGTGGCAGAGAATAAAAAGAGATATTGCTGCAGATGTGGAAAAATGTATGACTTAAGTTAAAGCTGAACACCGGAAACCTACAGGTATGTTATAGCCTCTTGAAATTCTCATGTGGAAATGGGAAATGATCACAATGTATTTCGTGGACAAGTTACCTAAAACAAGAAAAGGCAATGATGTTATATGGGTTATGGTATACAGACTAACAAAGTCTGCTCACTTTTTACCTATAAAAGAATCATGTGAACCTGAGCAATTGGCAAAAAATAAAAAAATAAAAAAATAAATAGATGAAATCATTTCAAGGCATGGGGTATAAGTATCAATAGTATCTGATAGAGATGCACGATTCAGTCTCATATCTGGCGTAAATTTTAAAAAGAGTTGGCTACAAAATTTGATATAAGCACAACATATCACCCACAGACTAATGACCAAAGTGAAACAACCATTCAGACTTTAGAATACATGCTTCAGATGTGTAATTGACTTTGGTGGTAGTTGGGATGTTCATCTCCCATTAATTGAATTTTCTTAAAATAATAGCTACCAAGCAAGTCCAAAGTTTGCACCTTTTGAAGCGTTATACGAACGTAAATGTAGAACGTCACTTTGTTGGTTTCATGTAACACCCGCCTTTCGGCAAGCATCACAGTTGGCATTCATAAGCATAAAACAACCATAGTTTAAATAAAATCATAAATGCAGCGGAATACTTGTTTCAAAAAATATCATTACATCGTCATAATTGTCTTAATGCATCATTCAAACATTACAAATCGTAAGTTTAATCTTAAATGAATTTTTCTTCAATGCCAGTCTTCAGTAAACCCCTAGCTCTCGCCAAGCAGCTCCTTTAATCATCAAACCTGCACATCAATCTAACATGCATACAAAAGTCAGCTACGCTGAGTGAGTTCTAGTTTTATAACATCATTAGAAAACATTCCATTATCATTCATGTAATACACGTAAATTGCATCATCATACCGTACGTCACATTCGTATGACACACAATCATAATATCTTTATTTGTTAGTAAGTCATCATCGTATCCTCTTTGGTCATAAGAGACCCATTCTACAGTCTTAACTGGTTTTATATGATCCCCAGTAGGATTCTTGACTGGTTTTATATGATCCCCAGTAGGATGCTTGACTGGTTTTATATGATCCCCAGTAGGATGCTTGACTGGTTTTATATGATCCCCAGTAGGATGCTTGTCCTCCGTTAAGGCATACATTCGTTTATATAATTATACATTTATATATATATATATATATATATATATATATATACAAGTATTTAATTTCTTGTTCTTACATTATCATCATACATCACATAATAAAGTCCAACAGTCCAGGAAACATCTCGGTATGCATGTTAGCCTCAAAAATGTGTTTGAAACGAAAGTGAGGTCTAGAACTCACCTGATTCTTAAATGATCTTGCTTGTTCGGACTAGGTTAAGGTAGTGGTTTTGGTGCACGATCTGCATTTAAGTTATTATGATAAATCGTCATTTCTTTCTTAGTGTCGCACACAGTGTCGCGGACAGTGTCGCAGGTAGTCTCGCATAGACGAACCACAGTGTCGCATGCTACATAAGCAGCACCTTCACTTGCAATGTCGCAAGGCTCTTGCCCAACTTTCGTTGGGACTTAAACTACTGTCGCAAGCACACCCGACACACGCCCAGAAGTCGAGTTTTATCCTTAGTGTCGCAAGATGATCGCTAGTGTCGCAGGATGAACACTAGTGTCGCAATACGCTGTAACAGCTCGTTTTTCAACCCAAAATCCTTGTTTTTCATCCAAATCTCAAACTTTTTACGTTCAAAACCTTGGTTTATCATTCATATGACTAGATCTAAGCATTTTCCATGTTTTTATCCATAAAAATGCTACCTTTATTGATTTCTTTGAAACTTTTGAAAAACTTAAAAACTCCATAAAAGACCAGATTCGTTGGGTGTTATGAAAACATGTTTTAGGGGATGATTCTTACCTTGATTACCAGTAGTTTAACACCTTTTTCTTCAGATTAACACTTGGATTTATCAAAAGTCTAGATTACTCTTCTTTCTTACCTTTTCTTTCAAAAATGGAGATTAGGGTTTTGAGTGTGTGTGGTGAAGATGGTGAAGTGTGATGGTGGCTGGAAGATGGTGGTTTAAATAGTAGGGTTTTCCATATTGGGTAGGTTTTTAGGTGGGCTTGGGCTTTAATTAGGTGTTTAGGCTATTTTTGGTAAATTGCTTAACTAATCCACTTACCATTTTGGGCCTAATTCATTCTTTCACCCTTAACGGCCCATAATTACATCATTAGCATATCGTATTTCGTAAACGTCACGCATCATTTTAATCATAATCATTTAAATGCACATTCATATAAGCATAGACATATAAATAAGTCCTACCATAAAAATCGGGGTGTTACATTTCAAGTGGGTGAAGCATAATTAACTGGACCAGAACTGGTCATGAATAACACAGAGAAAGTACATATTATTTGTGAAAGGCTAAAAGTAGCACAAATTCGCCATAAAGGTTATATAGATAGATGGCGAAAATCATTGGAATTTATGATAGGTGACAAGGTAATGTGATTGTGACCCTGAAAAGGTGTAATAAGATTTGGAAAGAAAGAAAAAAATTGAGTCCCCGATTCATTGGACCCTTCACAGTTATAGAATGAATACGTGATGTAGCTTATAAATTAGAACTCCCTGAAGAGTTAAGCGGGATACACCCGGTCTTCCTTATGTCTTAATTAAGAAAATGTTTATCTAATGAAATGTTGAAAACTCTACTACACAAAATCCAGGTGGACGAACGATTGGATCTTGTGGAAGAACCCATCGAAATAATAGAAAGACAAATCAAAGATTAAGAAGAAAGTGTATTCCAATTATTAAAGTTAGATGGAATGCAAGACATGGTTCCGAGTTTACTTAGGAATCGGACGATACTATGAAAAAGAAATACCCTCACTTGTTAACGAACTGATTCTGGGACGAAATCATTTTAAGGAGGGGAGTATGTAACACCCTCCACCTTAAGGTAACAATTTTATGCATAATAAATACGAGAATTGTACTATATATATATTGTCATATGAGTAGGTAACGAGCAATATAGAAATTAGAACTATGAAATGTTTAGACGAGTATTTACTATTTTACGAGACCGTCTAATAATAATAAATTGAGTTATATTTTAAACTAGCTCCGTTTTTAACAAAACTTAGGTCAATGCGTACAGAATGAAGAGCTCGTTCTAACGGCATATTTATATTTTTATAAAACGTTATATTTTTGAAGTTATAAAACAAAAACAACATTTAAGCTATAATTAATTACAATGATATTTTAATATATAAATTTGTAAAGAAATATTATGTACGCTACAAGCATACGTGCACCATACATTATTCAAGAATACCGACTTTAACATTGTCGGCTACATTACAATATAAATAAACTAGTTATTCTCCATTTTAGTCACATTAATCTTGTGTGATTATATTAAGTTCTCAAAGTTCATATTATTTTTTTTAATATTACTTGAAGAACTAGAGACATATTGTAGCTTATCGGCTTGAATACATGTTAAGCTCGCAAACTACAATTAAGGTGAGTCTAACCGCCCCCTCTTTTATATGTTTTTATGCTTTGGGGTTGTATCTGAGCTATGATATATGCTATATGACTGAAAGCGTTTTTATATATGTGTACGTTTTATGAATGAAGATGATTTATGTATATGTTTGATGTGAAATTAATTATATTCCTGGTGAGAGACACGCCATAGTACATGTTCGTCCTACTCATGGTTGTGTTAATCACGTGGTGGGTTTTCGAGGAACCAGCCCATGAAGGGCAAGTCCAAGAGGGACATATGTTACACCACAGGACAGGTCATTAAGGTAAGGTCCTTGAGGGACCAATGATATTTACCTCGGGATGTATATGCGCTTAGTTGGATCCATCTAAGTAGAAAGTCTCACTAGTCAGGTATGACACACATGTTGGGTCTTGAGGACCTGTTAGACCACGATGGTCATTATGTTAGCCCTGAGGGCTATTTATGCGGGAGTCAGTCCCGGTGCCTTGTTATACCTCTAGTGGCATATATGTTAACAGGCACTGCCACGTCGAGCGTGGAGTGAAGAGTTGACTTGTATTATGATTAATTTAATTATTTATTATGTTACATGGAAATAATATGTATGTATGTAATTATGATGAAGGTTTATATATGGTTATGACTCACCAACAACGTTGTTGTTGACGTCTTTTAGCTCATGATACAGGTGCAGGTTGTAACAAAAGGTATTAGCTGGGTCGGGAGACTTAGCTGGTAATAATAAAGAAATAATTTCCTCATAGGAGATGGAGACCAAATCGGACGCCTGGGAGCAGTGACTCTAGTTAGATGATGTTTTGATGACATCACTCTTGTCAAGTGTCTGTTTTTATGTAAAGACTGTTAAGTTTGAATTTGGTCTGTGTTTAGTAGTCTTATATAAAGACTTCCGCGGTATTTGTATGTATTATATTATTATAAATGGCCAGTTATGATACGACACGTCATACCCTGGGAGTGGGGTGCGACAGCGAGTACATTAAAGATAAATAACTTCGGGTTCAAGTCAGACATTCGGGATCGGGTTTGGGGCAGAAGTCACAACAACGTTCAAAATGTTAAAGAAGAAGACAAAGTTCCAGACATTCCACGGTCGATTGCAACGACCGTGGAATTGACCGTGTATGTCCCAGAAAGTTTAGTCATAAACTTTGTCTTGGCTTATAGATAGAAACCTCATACATTTTCTAACTCAACCCTTCACTCTTTAATACTTCAAGATATATTCTCTCTATGCTCATATCATCGTTTCATGAGATGAGAGATACAAAATGAAAATCAAAATGAAAAGATCAAGATCAAGAGAGGTATTCAAGAAAGGGACATGCTACAACTTTCATCTACTCAAAAAGGAAATGTGTACAAACTTATGTTAAGACATTATTATACTTTATAAAATGTGTACCATGTTCTTTGCTACTATTGATATCCATATACATGACAATACCCGATGATTCCGCCATCGGGTGGGGTGTCATAATCTTGATATAGTGTTGTGAATTCACTATCTTGATATAGTGATTGTGAACACAATATCTTTATATAGTGTTGGATTGGGAAGAGAGATATACTATTTTGATATAGTGTTATATTTGTATTGTGTAAGAGATTGACACTATCTTGGTATAGTGTTCAACTTATATTTATGAGAGTTTGAGATGCACTATCTTGATATAGTGCTAGGGCATCTCACTATCTTGATATAATGAGGATTCACAAAATGTAAAGCTAGTCTTTTAGTGAGATTAGTGAAGAAGGTGTTCACTACCTTTGTTTAGTTAAGAAGATGTAAAGCTAGTCTTTTGGTGGGACTAGTGAAGAAGATAATCTCTACCTTAAACTAGAGAGACAATGTAATGGTGATCACTACCTTTTTAGGGAGATGTCTAGAGAGGAAAAACTCTCGATCAGAGGATCGGAGAGAGGATGTAGAGAGCTTAGTTAACATTTCTTGAACCTCTATATATCCAGGTGTCATGTTCCTTTCCCTTATCTATTTACTTACTTTGTGTCGTATGATGTGTGTATCATTAAACAAGTATCAAACATATAACTTGGTTTTATAAAAGAAAAAAAAGAGGTTTTATAAATCAAAATAGAACGAAGGTTCATAAAAGAGTTAAACATGAGAATTTTTAATTAGAAAACTATGAAAGGAAACAAGAATTATAAAAGAAACCCTCAAGTACAAAGTAAATGATCCTCTAAAAGGATATTGATGTGTTAATGATATTTAAGTGATAATAGACATCAAATGGAATACATCTTGCTACAAAAGGAAAGCGGTTAAGTACCTCTTTTCATCTTAAGTTAAACGTGATAGAGATTAATTGTTTTGCATTTGCTTACACTATGTTGATGTGATTATGAAGCATGCATGATGAAACATGACTTGCTAGTTAAAATAAGTTAAATACCTATCTACAAATACGAGTCAAAGTGATGAACTTGATTGGTAAAAATTACTCATAATCATGCGGTATTAGTAAATGTGATTCCTTAATATAACATGTGATAAAAATGAATCAACTTACTTCACTTGTCTAGTTAGAATATACATATAAGGACTTTAATAAGTACTTTCGTAGTTGTTTAAATAAAAATTCCTATCACCAAAAACGATAGTGTTGTAATAAATATAACTTATCAATAAACTACACAAACAAATTGTTAATAGGATAGATACTTGAACCTTTGAAATCAAACAACATTATATTAACACAAGATTGGATAATAAGGTTAAGTGAAAGTAAAATATAAAGTTAGTTGGTTTTCCAACCATAATGTAGAAAGGAAAAGAAAAAGACTAATAAGTGCAAAAGAGTTGCTTTTATAAAAGTAAATAGTCTTGTAACTATGATAAAAGGAGAATCCTTATATAATATAGCAAAACAAAAAAATCATATGTGGTATTTTTTCATAGCTTTTAGCTTATGTGGTATTATTTAAGAGATTATCTCACAATAATGATTTTTTTATTTAAAATATCTATATAAAATTTATTATAATAAAACTATTTACATTTTTGGTCCCCTAACTTTTTGTAGATATCTAAAAAAATTAAGAATATTTATATTTTTAGCCCTTTACTACAAGGGGTGTATATGAGTCAGTTTATATTTGATAGGGTTTAAATGAAACTTATGGATAAAGTTAATAATAACATACAATTAAAGACCTCGGTGTTTTATAAATATACATAACATTTTTATATGATTTTTAAAAAAATAAACAAACTACACCATAAAACTAAACACTTTATTCTCTTTAATTTGAGTATAATATTGCTATACTAAAAATCTAATTTTTAAAAATATATCATGTGTTCCGTTTTACCACGGTTTTGTCTCAAAACTGAATGAAACATTCATGAACATCCTTAAAAGCATCATTTGAATTGTGTTTCCGAGCGTAGCGCGAGCACTAAACTAGTTCTTTGACTAAAGAAAAAAATAGTACAAGAACACATTAATGTTACAACAACCTCAAAAAGTTAAATTGATAAACCAAAAACCATAAAGTTATAAATCACAACAAATTAATTTAAAATATAATAATCACACACACACCCGACTAACTATTTATACATAGTGAATGATTTTCTAAAACATAGAGACTAGTGCAAAGAAACCCAAAAGAAAAACAAGAAATTAAATAGAGGAGAATAATAGTCGATTCAAATGACCATACTTGTAAAAGTTTACTAACAAAAAAAATCATCGAGCTCCATGGTCGATGGCATCGACCGTAGCATCAACTGACAGACATAAAATCCTAATCTAAATGAGATAAGCCGTTACAAAAAGAATTGTAACAAAAAGAATAGAAACAAAAAAAGGAAAATTCACATGATGTTGTAAAACAAGCCTAATAGCATAAGAAAATGAGAAGAATAACGCAGAGGAAGAGATGATTTCATTGATAAAGTATGAAGTATACAATGAGATACAATGAATATATATAGGAGATGAAAACTTGGTGAACAAGCCTAATCTATTTTAGGCGTTGATAACAACAATAAAATATATTTATAACACTCCCCCTTGGTTATCAACCACATACGTTTGGTGATGATGCCTCGTTAAAAACCTTGCTAGGAAAACCCAGTGGGATAAAACCATAGCTAAGGGAAAAAGAGTGCAGCGCTTATTGTCTCCCCCTGATGCTTCTTCATTGGTTATGTTGCCTCATTAAAAACCTCATAAAGAAAATCCAATGGGATAAAACTTAGTCAAGGGAAAAAGAGTGCAACTTGTAAGACTCCCCCTCATTTAAATATCCGTCAAACGATTTGTATTGATCTTCTATGAAATGGACCAAAATTTCTGTTGTTAATGGTTTCTGCTTGAACCCTTGATGTGCAATTCTTCTAGGTTAAGCAATACTCTATAATCTTCATGTAATGCCTCATATTAAAAGCAAATGTCATAATATTTTCCATATTCATTTAATTTGCAAAAACTTAGTAAACTTGTTTCAATGGGTTACTAAAACACAAACCCATATCTTGTCCCTTAAGAGTTTTAAAATCTTTGTTTGAATCATTTTCAATGTCTTCTTATTGGACACGAGGTATGGTTTACCAATAAATCATATGTGTAATCGTGTTTAACACTAATACAACAATTGCATTCAACTATGATATATCTTGATAGAGTACAGATTATACATATATCCCTAATTGTATTTGTTTACGTTTTTAGTTGTTTCGGTACGGTTTTTATTATAACAATTTTGATACAACTGATGTTTTTGTGTTTCATAGGTCCCATGTTGATAAAGAAACGGATAGATCGTGAAAAATCGAATCCGTAGGCGAAAATGGGACGCGAAACGAAGTTACGAGCGGGCCGGTACGCGAAAACGAAGAAAGTTTGGGCTTTTCTTGGCCCGGTTCGCTATATAAAACTCCTAATGAAACCCTAGCCTCCAAGAAACCCTAGGGGACGAATTGGAGTGGAAAAAAAACAGCAGCTCGGAGGCATTTTTGGAGGTTACGAAGGCGAAACAACGTGTCGGAAGCTCGTGGGATTGAATATTGCATCTTGGATCACTCGGGTTACTTCGTTCTTTCATTTTTATTTGTTTTTATCATGATTAATACTTTTGAATTTGCATTCGTTGGTATGATTATGATTGGCTAAACCTTTTTAGAATCACCTAGCTGCTTATTAATGATTCGTTAATGTTGTTTTGAACTTGCGTTGGCTTGATTCGGTTTATGGTTTACATTTAATTAAAGTTTGAATCTTTGTGATTGTTTGGTGCATAATATATGTTTGCGTTGATTGAATTATTATTGTTAATCCACGTATTCTTGGTGATTGTCTATGTCATGTAATAGGATTCGTTTTAGTCATTAACTTGCGTTGTGATTAATTATGGTTGATTTGTAATAAAACCATAGGTTTAATAATATTAATTAAATCAATAATGATGTGTAGCTAACCTAGATATCCGTGAGGTGATAGGTTATTAACAAGTCTTGGTTGATTAATTTGCTAGGTTTAGGTTTTTGTGAAAATTCCGACTTAGTATAATTTATTAACTTTGTTTGTTAAATCAAATGGTTGGGTTTTAATGGCTTTAGAATCCGTATCGTGAGATAGGTCTTTAGTACGAGTCAATTAAGTGTAATCATATTAGGTAACCGTGAGGAAACTTAATCACATAACCGGTGTGCTAATAACTTAATAGTTAACCTTTAGGTTTCTTCTCGAAAATGGTTGAGGGTCTTAATTAGGAAAGCTTTTAAGTGAATAATTTTAGATCCCGGTTCCATAACCAAGAATCCAACGTGAGTGATAACTGAAGTTAACGATGATTCTAGCCTAGGTGGTTTGTTTTCTCTCATCTGCTTTAAATCCGTCTTTCAAGTTCTCAGTTTCCAATTTTAGTAAGTTTCCAAATTTAGAAAGTTTCTATTTTTAGTAAGTTTCCATTTTTAACAGTAAAACCCCCCATTCTTAAATAATCTTTTAATTAAAGTTCTTGTCGAGTTTAGTTAAGTCTTGTCTAGTTAATTTAACGTAGTATATAGAGTCTGTGGGTCGACACCCGGACTTACGTTTCACTATATTACATCTGACCGGTCCACTGCCGGTTGTGTGTGATTTAGTAGTTCGTCTAGGTTTTATAAATATTAAAACTAGGTGTTTTTAGGTATTTATTTTATATATATATTGCACGCATCAAGTTTTTGGCGCCGTTGCCGGGGACTCTTGGTAAATGCGTTGAATTAACTTTTTGAGAACTTATATGCTATACACGTGCTTTTTATGTTTATTTATTTGCTAGTCTAGTTGTGTCATTCTTATTTGGTTGTGTCTTTTCTCTGTTTTTCTCTCCATCGAGTCTTTCTTGTTAGTTAAATATGTGTGAAATTTGCGGAGGACCTCACTTTACTTGTCTATGTCCTCAATATACGAGGTCCTCTGCACTACCTCATTTTGCTAACTCTTTTGGGCATGTGCAGTCATATTCATCACAAGTGTGTTCGGTTGACCCATATTTTCCACAGTCATATCATATTGGTCAAGTCTTTGATAGCAACTCTGTTGGGGGTAGTGATGGTGCTTCGAGTAGGATAGAGGAGTTGCTAACCCAGTTAGTTGCTAATAAAACAACTACTCAAAGAACGTTAGCAGGATATGATAGCCTCTTGCAGAGCAGCCAGATGATGGAAGATACTAATAAGGCTCTAAAGGATATAATGAGGAGGTCAAATGAAGAGGAGGAGTTTCAACATGAGCAGATGCAGCAAAAATCAGGTAATGATAACTCATTTTCTACATTCTCTTTTGAATCTTGTAATATTATTTCTGAACCACAAGATATTTTACACTTGTCTTGTGAGAATGAGGTTTTGCAGGAATTCCAAGTACAACCGGAGACGAAAATGGACGTTTCAGTCCCACCTCTAGTTTGTCAGGAAGAGAAAGTAGAAATGAACAAGTGCTTGAGCATGAAAGAAGAACTAACGAAGGTGCAGGAGGTCATGAACACTCGATGGCACACTAAGTTCGGCGGAGAAACTACATTATCTATCAGAAAATGGGAGGCTTACGGATGAACTGGCTAATCTAAGGATGGTAACACACGAAGATGCTCAAGAACCGGATATCTCTATGCATGATGAGAGCCAGGAGGTGGAGTATGCCAGTATAAAAGTACATAATGAAGTTGATCTCTGCGAAACAGGTAAGTGTTCTGACCAAATCTCAATGTGTTCCGATATTCCTGAAACATTTACCTTACCTATTGATAAATTTGAATCTCCATGTTCGTTTGATATTTCACACTTGTTCGATGAGGGTGATGCGATGCAGGATCTGCAAGGTGAGGTAGACGAGGATGAAGGCACAAAGGAAGAGTTTATGCCATCCTGGGAGCTTGAATTTGGTGATGAGTTGGTGGATTTACCAACTCTTCAAGATGCAGGAGATTTTCATTCAGTTAGCTATCCTTATATATCAGAGAAAATATTGAATGGGAAGCCGGTAGTGAAGATAAAAATGTCACCAAGTGTAGAAGGAGAAAAAGTGGTGGTACAAGCAGAACACCACAACAGGACCATGAAAGAACGAGGATGGTATAACAAAAACGAGAAGATGCGGTTCACACACAATTATTCTCCACATCACATGCCTCGCATCAGATTCGGTCCAGGTAAGTTCTAGTCATGGTGGGCCGACCCATTCAAACTTGGTAAACTTTTCTATAACTTCACTTCTAGAATTTTAATGAATAATAAGAAGCAAGTGGAGTTGAATGGGTTGGACCGGGGTTGGATAAAAGAGAAACCTCCTGATTAAGTTTAAGTGTGGGGAGGTTTCTTACTTGTTTGTAGAGTTTGTATAAGTATCATTTATCGAGTCAGTTTTTCTTTTCTTTTATTTCATTTCATTTTATTTTATTTAATTTATTTTTGTCGAGTCAGTGTTACGCTCGGGTATTCTTTTGTTTGTTTTTGCAGGTTTAAATCATTCTCACCCGTACTCAATCTTCATTCGGGTGAGTTTGTATTTGTGAAGACGAAGAAGATCTCGAGAGTGTCGGTGAAGCTCGATTGCGACCGAAATGCTATACGATCGAAGCCGCAGTTGGAATGAAGAGTTGGAGCTTACGCGTTTCACAAAACCAGCTAAGTCTTTTCCAATTCACCTTTCTATCTTTAATTTTTGCATTTTTACTTTTTTATTTTTAGATATTTTCCATTTCTACATTAGGGACAATGTAGAACTTAAGTGTGGGGATGGGAAATAGTCATTTCTGAGTCTTAGTTGTTTGGTTTGAGTCTTATAGTGTCTTAAAAAATCCAAAAAAATTTAAAAAATTTGAAAATGTCTTTGTTTAAGTTGTGCACTTTAATAGAAAGTGATAGTAAACTGATTGTGGTTTTCAAATGAGTTGTGGTTTTTAAACAAAGATGAATTTGGATAAACTTTTGGTAACCCAATTAGCTGAGATAGTTTCCCTAAGTGTTTTTAAAAGAAATTTAATTGTCGTGAATCTCGTGGGTTGTCATCGTAGGAGAATTATGAAGGCCTTAACTAAATAACAATTAGGCACCATTGTAGGCTTTAGAACTTACATAGGTTAAGGGGTAGTGCCATTTTGGGATTTATAACACACTTCTTGTGAAAGAAGTGGCGCATCCGCAAATAAAATGTCCATCGGGTATAGTACTGAAAAGCGCTCAAAGTAGCTGCTAAATAAAAGAGCTCAAAGAGCCAATTCAAATGAAAAAAAATGAAAAAATATAAGGCAAGTGATCCAAGACCTCATGTGCTCCACCTCCGGGATAGCGACTTGGATACGACACCCCTGGGTGAGGTGATCTTGTTTTATGAAAAAAAAAAAGAAGAATAAACAGTCTATACCCACAAAATTCATTCATCAAAATCCACCCTAATATGGCACTAGTTCTTAGCTTAGTTAAGTTCTTTAGGTTATTTTGATAGGAAAACCTTTGTGGTTTATCTTGTGCCTCGTTAAGCAATAATAATCGGGCTGACTTATTTTTCCTCTGTGTGAGACCTTGTAGATAAATGATTTAATTAAATTTAAATTAAACATAAGGGGAAACTTAATTGGCTAGTGTTAGGGTGTTTAATTAAACGCACCATTGTTTACCTGAATTCGGTTCTTGTTTGAGAAACTGTGATGAAATGTTGAAACCTTGATTAGTTGTGATTCTATGTGCATGCTTTTTAAGGGACGAAAAAGTTTAAGTGTGGGGATGTTTGATAGAGTACAAATTATACATATATCCCTAATTGTATTTGTTTACGTTTTTAGTTGTATCGGTACGGTTTTTATAAAAATTTTGATACAACTGATGTTTTTGTGTTTCATAGGTCCCATGTTGATAAAGAAACGGATAGATCGTGAAAAATCGAATCCGTAGGCGAAAACGGGACGCGAAACGGAGTTACGAGCGGGCCGGTACGCGAAAACGAAGAAAGTTTGGGCTTTTCTTGGCCCGGTTCGCTATATAAAACTCCTTATGAAACCCTAGCCTCCAAGAAACCCTAGGGGACGAATTGGAGTGGAAAAACAGCAGCTCGGAGGCATTTTTGGAGGTTACGAAGGCGAAACAACGTGTCGGAAGCTCGTGGGATTGAAGATTGCATCTTGGATCACTCGGGTTACTTCGTTCTTTCGTTTTTATTTGTTTTTATCATGATTAATACTTTTGAATTTGCATTCGTTGGTATGATTATGATTGGCTAAACCTTTTTAGAATCACCTAGGCTTATTAATGATTCGTTAATGTTGTTTTGAACTTGCGTTGGCTTGATTCGGTTTATGGTTTACATTTAATTAAAGTTTGAATCTTTGTGATTGTTTGGTGCATAATATATGTTTGCGTTGATTGAATTATTATTGTTAATCCACGTATTCTTGGTGATTGTCTATGTCACGTAATAGGATTCGTTTTAGTCATTAACTTGCGTTGTGATTAATTATGGTTGATTTGCAATAAAACCATAGGTTTAATAATATTAATTAAATCGATAATGATGTGTAGCTAACCTAGATATCCGTGAGGTGATAGGTTATTAACAAGTCTTGGTTGATTAATTTGCTAGGTTTAGGTTTTTGTGAAAATTCCGACTTAGTATAATTTATTAACTTTGTTTGTTAAATCAAATGGTTGGGTTTTAATGGCTTTAGAGTCCGTATCGTGAGATAGGTCTTTAGTACGAGTCAATTAAGTGTAATCAGATTAGGTAACCGTGAGGAAACTTAATCCCATAACCGGTGTGCTAATAACTTAATAGTTAACCTTTAGGTTTCTTCTCGAAAATGGTCGAGGATCTTAATTAGGAAAGCTTTTAAGTGAATAATTTTAGATCCCAGTTCCAAAACCAAGAATCCAACGTGAGTGATAACTGAAGTTAACGATGATTCTAGCCTAGGTGGTTTGTTTTCTCTCATCTCCCTTAAATCCGTCTTTCAAGTTCTCAGTTTCCAATTTTAGTAAGTTTCCAAATTTAGAAAGTTTCTATTTTTAGTAAGTTTCCATTTTTAACAGTAAAACCCCCCATTCTTAAATAATCTTTTAATTAAAGTTCTTGTCGAGTTTAGTTAAGTCTTGTCTAGTTAATTTAACGTAGTATATAGAGTCTGTGGGTCGACACCCGGACTTACGTTTCACTATATTACATCTGACCGGTCCACTGCCGGTTGTGTGTGATTTAGTAGTTCGTCTAGGTTTTATAAATATTAAAACTAGGTGTTTTTAGGTATTTATTTTATATATATATTGCACGCATCAAGTTTTTGGCGCCGTTGCCGGGGACTCTTGGTAAATGCGTTGAATTAACTTTTTGAGAACTTATATGCTATACACGTGCTTTTTATGTTTATTTATTTGCTAGTCTAGTTGTGTCATTCTTATTTGGTTGTGTCTTTTCTCTGTTTTTCTCTCCATCGAGTCTTTCTTGTTAGTTAAATATGTGTGAAATTTGCGGAGGACCTCACTTTACTTGTCTATGTCCTCAATATACGAGGTCCTCTGCACTACCTCATTTTGCTAACTCTTTTAGGCATGTGCAGTCATATTCATCACAAGTGTGTTCGGTTGACCCATATTTTCCACAGTCATATCATATTGGTCAAGTCTTTGATAGCAACTCTGTTGGGGGTAGTGATGGTGCTTCGAGTAGGATAGAGGAGTTGCTAACCCAGTTAGTTGCTAATAAAACAACTACTCAAAGAACGTTAGCAGGATATGATAGCCTCTTGCAGAGCAGCCAGATGATGGAAGATACTAATAAGGCTCTAAAGGATATCATGAGGAGGTCAAATGAAGAGGAGGAGTTTCAACATGAGCAGATGCAGCAAAAATCAGGTAATGATAACTCATTTTCTACATTCTCTTTTGAATCTTGTAATATTATTTCTGAACCACAAGATATTTTACACTTGTCTTGTGAGAATGAGGTTTTGCAGGAATTCCAAGTACAACCGGAGACGAAAATGGACGTTTCAGTCCCACCTCTAGTTTGTCAGGAAGAGAAAGTAGAAATGAACAAGTGCTTGAGCATGAAAGAAGAACTAACGAAGGTGCAGGAGGTCATGAACACTCGATGGCACACACTAAGTTCGGCGGAGAAACTACATTATCTATTAGAAAATGGGAGGCTTACGGATGAACTGGCTAATCTAAGGATGGCAACACACGAAGCTGCTCAAGAACCGGATATCTCTATGCATGATGAGAGCCAGGAGGTGGAGTATGCCGGTATAAAAGTACATAATGAAGTTGATCTCTGCGAAACAGGTAAGTGTTCCGACAAAATCTCAATGTGTTCCGATATTCCTGAAACATTTACCTTACCTATTGATAAATTTGAATCTCCATGTTCGTTTGATATTTCACACTTGTTCGATGAGGGTGATGCGATGCAGGATCTGCAAGGTGAGGTAGATGAGGATGAAGGCACAAAGGAAGAGTTTGTGCCATCCTGGGAGCTTGATAATATTTCACAAACTTCTTTCAGTTTTGAATAATTATTTACGTGCATACAATCATCAAGAATTTTGGCGCATAAACTTCTCAATTTGTGCATTGATTTCCGAATCATATGTAAACATTTCATCAACAAATTTTCATTTCGAAATTCTATAATGTACCATTCTTGTACATAATATTGTTGAGATATCATAACCATAGTTTCTTTCGTGAATGATTATTTGGCACAAGAATTACATCCTTAAGATGTTTTACAATTAAATATTAAGCACTCAACTGCTATGGGAAACTCATCTGAATTTCCAATTATATTAATTCAGTAATGTGTAATACTTATAATGTATTAAACAATCAAAATGTTCTCGAGAACTTACATTACATCACTTTACATTTATCACGTGAATTACAACATTCATACGACGCACATTGATTCTCTTTGTGCTACTAGACTAACAAGATGTTGGAATGACATTATGTCACACCCGACGTTTTCAAGTTAATGTCGTTAACTCGTTCTGTTAGTTCTCATATTTTTTGTATTGATTAATGGGGCATTTTAATCCAATAGTAAATTGCTAGTAATTAATAAATAAACCACAGAATTTCTATTGTATTTATCTCGTGGATTAAATGTGAGACGTTCGTTAGTTCCTTTGCCCCATTCTTTTGGTTTCGTCTCTTCTTAAAACATGAGTTATTGAAGTTTCGGATTTGTTTTGTAAATGTTTAAAAGCTAAAACTATTAACTTTGAGAACAAATTAATACAATATGAAACTTCAAGGTGGTCTAATGTGTAAATGTTTATAATTAAAACAATTAACCCAACCCTAACCCCCCATAAACCGTCGACATCAACAACACCTCTCTCTCTTCTTCCTTTTTATTACCTGCTGTCAAGGGGAGGAGAAGCAGCAGCAACTCCGACGAACCCCCATTCATCTCTCTCTCTCGTCTCTGCTCACCATCGAAGAAAACAGCAGCAGCAGCGAAAGAAGCAGCAACAGCAACTGCCGCTATCTCCGGCCATCCCTCCCTGCAAACCACCACCGCCCCGACACCCAACAACCACCGACGCGCATCTTTCCCTTCCATACACGTTCTGGTATGTCACAGTAAGTTGTGTGTTATCTCGTTTCGCAACTGTTTCGGGTTTCGGTTTTGTTCGGGATACGGGTTGAGATCGAATATGTTTCTGCTTGTATGTATATATGTGTGTGCACGTTTGTATGTATTGGATAGTATGAACAACATCACAATAACATATATATGTATGTGTTTGAATTAATAGCAGTACATGTGATTTAACGCTGTGTTCCCGAGATTCATTAAAGGAAAGAAGTGAAGAGAAGTCATTCATTTCTCTTCTCTTCCTTTCTTTTTTCTTCCCTTCTTCCCCTTCCCTTCCCTTCCTTCCACTTCTTTCCAATTTGGAAAGATTGATTTTAGCCTTAAATTCCCCTTCACTTCCTTCCACTTCCCTCCTTAAGTAAACTCGGGAACACACTTTTTTATTTTCCTTTCACTTCCATCCTTTAAAAAAAACTCTGGAACATAACTACTTTTTTGTTTCCTTTCACTTCCCTTCTCCTCTCTTAAAAAATAAACTCGGGAACAAAGTGTAAATGAATGCAGCATAAATAGATATATCCATGTGTACAAAAAGCAATGTATATATGCATGTGTATGAACAAAACAACATTACAACAACATAAATACATGTATGTGTGTATGTAGATAAGGTATATATATATATATATATATATATATATATATATATATGAACATGTATGGGTGTGCAAGATGTTATGATGGTATGACAAATATTTATATAACTTTGTGAGTTTATGTATGTAATTATAAATGGTCTTGTAGGTGTACTCAATGGTGAGTGATAGTCAAGAGATATGTAATTCAAAATTTCATATTGCTATCTATATGTGGCATGTACCAAGTAATTAGATATGATGCGTATGGTGATTTTTGGGTTGTATTATATGGGAGTATTCATGAATATGGTTGTTAGTATTAAATTGTTGGCGTATGGTATAAAACATGATCGGTTATATTGTGAGATATAAATGCATGAGTGTGTGATAATTTAATAGTTATATATAGGTATGCATGAGCTATAAAAGTAAGAGTGTTAATTATGTGTATTGACATAGTTTTGGTTTGAATATGATATTAAACTAGTAAAGCTAGCGTCAATTGTATTTGTCGCATGTCAAAAGATTTCTTGTTTTGGATAGTACTAATGGAGTATCTAAACCCTTTGAACTAACTAATACAATTATGGGTATTGGGATGAAACCGAACCGGGAACACGAAACCCAATGTAAACTCTATTAGAGTAATTTGTATCTAATTAGTAGAACTCAAACAGGTTGTTGGTCGAACTTGGAAATTATAGTTTTTGTTAATTATTTGTAGCTGCGCAAAGCTAAGGTGAGTTTCACGGCCCCTTTTACTATTTTCTTGTTGGGGGAGAAAACATGCATGAAACACTTTTGATTTTGTATTTACTTATATATCATCATGGCTTACTAAACGTTAAACTTAACATACGAAAGTCCTTTCAATTCTCTCGAACCGTTAATATACGGGGTATAGCGAGGAAGTTCGGGTAGTACTACTGGGTTTGACAAACCCCACCCTCGGCTAGGAGCCGGGTAGGTGTGAATTGTCCTAATCTCATGGGCCATTGAATGTTAACAATGGTAACAAGGCACAACATAAACAGTCAGCTCGGATTCGAAACGTTTGAGTAACATGAAAACTTGGGTTAGCTACCTACTAATATATTTGTGATTTACATTATCTGGAAAACTTGTTTATGAACTGTTGATTAAACCTGTGAACTCACCAACCTAGCGTTGACACTTTTTAGCGTGTTTTTCTCAGGTGGCCAAGGTTAGCTGAGCATTATATTAGGACATGCATCATGGGTCGGCTTGGTTTTCAAACATTTTCATTTATTGTTTACTTGCATTTTAGACTTATACTTTGGGGCGTGTGTTTTGCGCAGATGTTTTGGTTTACTTTATTTTATGCTTTCGTATTGTTTTAAATGGTTAAACTCTGACGTTGGTTTTTCTCATTTATTGAGACACGTTATTTTTAAACTCATTTAGAGTCGTTTGTGTAATTAATGACTTGGATCCTGGTTTGTCACCCTCATAACGGTAAAACTGTTAGTGGAATTTTGGGGTGTGACACATTACATCCACAACTGGAGAATCAGTCTCCTTATAATCAATTAAGGTCTTTGCGAAAATTCTTGTGCCAACATTTTTTGCTTAATGCTTTCATATAAAAGACCCGTTTTATATTCAACATATTAGATAATTTAACTTTGCCTTATTTGTGTCTTTCCATTTTGGCCAATCATTAATAACTGTTCAGTCATAGGCAAGTCTTAGTTCTTGATCCTCATTGTTTTCATATTTTCAAGCGCTAAATAATAATACATAAAGTATCATCGACGTCGATTTTATTTCGATTCCATACAATTCTTTTAGGCATCATATAAGTTACTGAGATTTCTTCATATTCAGGTACATGAGGTTCATCTAGAACCATAATGTCTATTGTCTCTTCTGGAGACACTTATATTATACCTCAACTTGACCATCTTAGTACTTGCTCCATTTACGATGATTTTAATCTTGGAATCGACTAGTCTATCACGTATCAGACGTGCCATAGACTAACTACATATATGTAGTTGTCCTTCTAGGACACTAATCTTAATCAGAGCATTAGCAGCTAATATATGTGAATTAGTCACTCTTTTAAGGTCAGTGAATATGTCTGGTAAACGACGAATTATCCTTTGAACTTCTAGTTCATATTATCAGTTTGAGGATCAATATGATACAAAGATAATTCGTTCAAGCTTATTCCACTTTCCAGCTGCTTTTTATCTCCCCCTCATGTTGGGAATAAGATTCATACCCAACATGTATTTACAACCTCGTTTGAGGTTCCATCATTGTGCATTGTGGTGGAACAATTACAAAATATACAGCACAACCCAAAACCTTAGATGGTAGATATTTGGTTCCTGACCAAAAACCAATTATAATGGGGAGAAATACTTATAACTTCTTGGCATGATGTGAATTTTACTGTTTTTTTCATGTAAAGTAACATGTTTACAAACATGAACTTTTGCTCTCATGATCATTGCTTTGCAATCAATTGAGTGGCCATCTTAACAAAAGCAAGTCGTGTACGATCATTAGTAATTAAATGCTCAACACTTATTCCAATAATCATTAGAATCTTGAGAATTAATACCAAAACTAGTATCATAATCTGGATTAGTGTGCTTGCTATCTCATTAGCTAAGCCACTTATATACACAAAACTTCACGTTGTGAATTTTATAACCATTTAGAAGATGCATTGTTTTAAAACTCTAAATGGTATATACGCCTAGGATATATTTCTCCTTTTATCAGTTCCTGATATTTAGGAATTTACACCGTACTTTATTAGTTGGTAAACAATCAACTTCACTTGAAAGCAAACATTGTATCTTTACTTGTCAAGAAGAATCCCTGATTCTTCAATACGTTTCACATCATTGACTCGGTATGGTCTAACCGATCATGCCAATAAATATAATCATGATCTATAAACTTCTAGTATATGAATTTTGTTGCACTTATGCTTACAAGGTAGCAAATACAAGAAAGCAACATATTATCATTTGATGCTATCACAGATAATAATTTTATCCTTTTTACATTTTATTCTCTTATACTCATTTATTTTGTTCGCCACTTATAGTGGTCTATCTTGTTACTAACATGAACATCATTACAATTTCTTAAGCTACATTCATAGACACAACCTTTACTCGATGTATATATATATTCACATTCACTTCAGGGAATGGAGTAAAACCAAACAATTTTCACATTAGATTCTCGGATATACAAATATGAAATCTGTTCAAACGTTTTCATCATATTGCTTCTACATAAGCATATTAAAGGGGTGCCAAATGAAAAACATTTTAGCCATATTTTATTTACAAAAAGTCTTTTCTTCATATAGGGATATGGAATTCTTTAATACAAGAGAACAACACAATTTCGTAGTGTTATCATATGCTTAATCCCTTTTGCCACTTTGATGGCTGATCTCATTATTAGCATCACAATGTCCATAATCATGACACTCATAATAATCCTTATATAATCATACTCCTTTAGGAGATAAAATAGCCGTACAAGTTTAACAATTTTTCATTATTTTCTTGGGCATAAGGATTTAAAATCCACCAATACCTTTTTTCATCATATTGCTACTTCGGGAGCATATTTAAGGTATGTCAAATAGAAATTATTTTATTCATTTAACTCATAAATAATCTTAAATACACGTAAAATTGATTGAGAAGTAACTATATTTCCAAGTCATACAAGACTTATTAGTCTTAAATCTTACGACAATCTGTAAAGAATAATGAGAATTATGGAGTATAGCTTTCTATTTACACAACATCAGTTGAGAAGTCATATAAGTTCGAGTGCTTGCTCGACTAATAGGTCTTGATCCTACGACCTTTTATGAATCAATAATGAGATATAGGAAGTATGACACTTCGGGTGTCATATCTAAGTATGGCACTTCGGGTTTCATATCATACAACCTTCTTTGAATCTATAATGAGATGTAAGCTAGTATGACACTTCGGGTGTCATATCTAGGCATATTTACACTCTTTTTTTAAGAATGATAATAGATAAACCACAACTTTAGCCTTTAGTTGGTCTACTCAATACTGTCTATATATTTAGAGTATACCATCCAAACAATAAGCTATACCGTATATTCAAATTATAAAATACGTACGTAACGAGTGATGCATAAATCTATCATGGTATAACCAATCATAAGTATATCCAACATGTATTAACATAGAACCAATCACACGTACATCTTACATGTAAATATATAATTATTTGTCACTTTACTTCGAAATTACGTAAATGACAATGTCCATAAACATCACACTAAATAAAGTTGGATAGTAGTTAAATAGTTAATAACTCGCACAACTCATCATTATAACATGCAATAAAAAAATCATTTATAGTTTTTTGTTTTATTTGATTAAGAAGTCATACCCTTTACAGATTTTTTATGCGTAGTTGGTGTTTATTAATAAAATTATAACCGTTTAAATTAAGTGATATTGATCATGAAAGATAAATCATTTATCTTTTATAGCTTCGAGTACGATCTAGTTTAAAAAAAAATAATACAAATAACAATTTGATTTTAGTAGTAGTATTGACCATACCATAAAAACCCTTTGACACGATCAACATATAGGTTATAAACCAAAAAAGAATAGTCATTAAATTTATATAATCTTAAAATATGCATTAACAAATAACCGAAGCAATCGTTTTGTCATTCCAGCTGATTTTTATTTCTCTTGTTCCTTCTCCCTCTTTCTAACAAGGACTCTAACACCTATTTTCTCTTGAGTGACTTGTTTTGAATTTTGAGTTCAAACAGATGAACCCTTTGATATCAAGATCTGGAAGTGATTTTGTACAAACGTGAAACTTTATGTTTGAATTGGTTTCTAACACCTATTTTCTACACTCGATTATAACACATTCTAATAAAAATGATCTTTATGAAAGTTGACAGTTATGAACAATAAAACCCTGTTTGGTGTTTTTCATTGTGTTTCAAGCTAGTTTGAAGATGAAATTTGTTTAGATCTTGAATCTTTTTCAGTGAAAAGATGTATAAACATTAGATATGCAACCTTAATGCATATTTAAGCAACGATTCACTCTAACTTGTTATAAATATAAGATGTAGTACAAGTTTTAGATGAAGAACACATAAATTAGATAATGGTCAAGTTTGACAGAGGTTCTAAAATGATTTAAAAATGCAAGACAAATTCAGATCATAAGCCCCAGATCATAAGACGATAGTTCTTCAATCTCTCAACAAACACTTTGGTGATGAATTCTAAAAAGAATAAGCTCAAAGTTCTTATACCAATTGAGAATCCCCTTGGATTTGGGTGGATTGCCAACATCAATTGTATTATTACCAAGTGTGATATAATCTATTAGGTGTGCAATCCCTAACCGATTAGTTGTTTGAGTGTTTTGATGAAAACAAAGATGAAATACACTAGAATAATTTTCAATTTGTTATGATTGTATTCGTAGTTTTTGGGAATATTCTTTGCTTAATGTTACAAGAATGATAGCATGACATTTCTATTTATAAGCCTTCTCCTAGGTTTACATTTATGATGTAACCTAACTATTCTACCTTTTACAAGGAATGTTAAAACCGTACACTATTTATTGAATAAATCTTCTAAGTGCTTTATACCAGTTGGTGGGGGGTTGGGGTGTAGTGGTAAAGAGGGGAGACCTACAACCAAAAGGTTGTGGGTTCAAACCTCACCCACAACACAAAAATAATAAATTTGCCGTTCAAAAAAAAAAAGTGCTTTATACCAGTCAGTATCATCTACTAATGTCTGGGTAGATTTGTCCTTCGGGTCTTTGTTCTTGTATTTGATCTTGATCTAAGACTCATGTTCTTGATCTTTTGATTTACTGTTTGTTGAATTTGCTTATTTAGCTGATACTAAAGTGTCAGCCATTGCTACAGTGTTAGTCGATGTTATCAACTTCAGTTGAGCTATTGATATTTTTTTCTCTAGTCGATAGACTTCAGTCGTTTACATTGGTTGTGCTTGTATACTTGTTTATTCTTTAAGAGGTGAAGTCGATGCACATAAAGTTGATGACATTGGATATGCTTGCCTTTTTTTATAGCCGATGTCATCGTCTTTGGCTTAACATTTGGTCTTGAAGTTGGGCTCACAGCTGATGGTCTTAAGTTGATCACATCGACTGAACCTCAACACTTGGTGTT
Source organism: Tagetes erecta (assembly GCA_030867185.1). Taxonomy (NCBI): domain Eukaryota; kingdom Viridiplantae; phylum Streptophyta; class Magnoliopsida; order Asterales; family Asteraceae; genus Tagetes; species Tagetes erecta. The sequence goes on from CM061488.1 coordinate 66,227,084, forward strand.
GGGCTTTAGCACTAAAGTTGATGGTTATAGTCCAGGCTTGTTATCAGTTGATGTCTTCATCATCCGTTGTTATCGGCTATTCTCCATGACTTGGTCCCTTCAATTCTTCTATAGACGATGTCCATGTTTGGTCACATTGGTTATGGTTGATGACTTGGTCTTTTGATGCTTTTGAGTACACGATAGGCTTTATCTTCTCCGATAGGTGATGTTAAAGTACTCGAACATCCTTGGTTACTTTCTTGTTTGGTCTACCCTTATCTGCGATAGCTGGTAACATAGGATAAACTCCAACACTTGTGATTTTTCCTGATTTTCACATTAGCAACATTTCAAGTTAGAAATTTGTTTTACTTCAAATATTCATTGTATCTTCTTTATAATAATTATAAGTACAAAATGCATTGGCATGCATAATCCTCTTATTTTAAGGTCAACACACGAGTTATAACTCGTTGCTTGGACGACACCCAATAGACTAAGTTAACTCTATTTATCATAGGCAAATCCTTCATATACCTCCATCTTAACTCTCCACATTCTCAATTCATCTAAAAACTCACACAAACACACATCAAATTCTTTGTTTTCTTCAACCCTAAACGTAGCTTATTATTTGTTTCAATTAAGTTGAGCATTTTGATCATCTCTAATCTACAAAGCTTCACATATATCCAATTTCATCTCATCATATATCCAGATCTCATTTGATTATCATCAAGCTGCTATTCATCTTATAATATTTTTCTACATAATCCGTTCGTAATCGAGGTAAAATATACATCCTTTGAACTCGTTTTTGTGTAAGCATCATAAACCCCTATCATTGGTTTTACTTCCAGAATATATTTCATTATCAGCTGAAGGTATTACGGTTTGTGTTGGAAATGAAGTTTAAATAAATAATAAATTAAAAATTTTTATTTTTAAATTAAAACAACAAAAACACGATTGGCCTACTAGTTCGTGTTGTTGTGTGTAAACCAGATGCTCAAGTGTTCTAACTCTGTTTTGTGGTTCACCCATTTTTATTTTAAAATTTTACATTTAAATACAATTCTAAGTTCATAAATTTGTTATTTAATTTATATAATGATGCAAATCTATTTTATTTAAATACTTACTTAAGGTTTTTAAACAAGAAACGTAGCTAAAATATAAAGTTATAATCATTTATTTAAAACTTCATAAAATTCATAATTTTATAATAAAAAGTTTATAAACATTATTAGACATTTAATACTTTTAAATCTTATGAAGGTTATAAAGGTCTAGTAAATTAGTTAATTTATGAATTTTTTATATTTGAAGTCTTAAAATTTATAGATTACTTGGTTATCTTTAACTAATAGTTTAATTAACTAATTTATTATATAGTTATATTATTATTTATTAACTAATTTACTACTAATATAGTTATCTTTAATTATTTAATCACTTATTTTTATTATTTATAAAAAATTTTATTGTAAATTCAGTTATTATTAAAATGTTTTTAAAAAAATTGTTTAATATAATCACTTAATCTTAAAATAAAAAACCCACATTCCTATTAGACCCTTAAATCCCAAATCATATTCTGAACTTTAAGTTCAATACCCTAATTTAAGTCACCTTTTCCTTAGGTTAACGTAAGCAGATATCTCGGTGCTTTGTTTCAAGTTCTTTAGCTATTTAATCATCATCATATTATCAAGTGCGTATTCATAGCCCTTTTCTATTATTTTATTTTGAGGGAATTCATGCGACTTATATAGATTATTTTTATTTATTTTGTTCATTATTTCTAAGGCCCTCTCTCTAGGGGACCTCTCATGTTGATCATACATAGCATAAAACATTTCATAAAAACCTATATTTAATTAAAATAACCACAACGGAAGTCTTAAAACATAATACATCATTATAGACCATAAAACTCTTAATATTTGTCTTAAAAACAACATAAAAAGTCTTCTTAAGACGGATGCCAGTCTTCACATGCCGAGTAGCATACTATCCATGCCATCCATTTAATTCAGAATTCCACCTGTCACACTAATATGTATACAAGAGCCAGCTTCACTTAGTGAGTTCTAGGTTTACTTTAACAGAACCATATCATAATATTTATCAAAATACTTTAGCTTTATCTTGAATAGAATCTAGCATATTGACATTTCTTCAACATTAATTCGTTTATTGGTTGGATTATACTTTTATCTTCTTTTTCTGTCAATGCTCTTTCCGTCGATTCATAGTTTGCCAAAGGACCAGACTCATCTTTCCTTGTCTCGGATTCACCAACAGGCCGAACACGATCATTTTTGTGGCCTTAAGCCCCCATCAGCCAGACTCATCTTTCCTTGTCTCGGATTCACCAACAGGCCAAACCCGATCATTTTTGTGGCCTTAAGCCCCCATCAGGTGAATAAACTCGTGGCTAGTTGAGCCCCTGACAGTCTGCCTTAGTATAGGGTCCCTCTTTTTTTAGATGTAGCACCGTTTTTAAGATGTAGCTCCTGAGAATGCAACAAATGCAATTCTCCCCATTTGCTTGCAAGGCTTTCTTTTATATGTAACTCCTTTCTCAGTCCAGTTATCATTTATTTCTTTCACTTTAATCTTTTAGTTTTTTATAATATAATGCATTACAATGTAACTATATCACACGTATACTCATGAATCACACATAAATAGTCCAAACATTTCAATAAGGAAAACATGTCTTAAGTCCATATTTTGATATAAGTCTTTAAAGGAAAGTTCATTAAGAACATTTCAATTATCACACTATACCACTTGCATAAGGATCAACGTATAATTTGGTCTATTTTAGCTAATTTCACACCTAATTTTGCATGAGAGAAACTACAGTTTCTCCAGCAGTTTCGCATGTAGTTTCTCATACAGTTTCGCATGCAGTTTCTCATACAGTTTCTCATGCAGTTTCGCAAGGCTCATGCCTAACTTTCGTTGGGACTTATCATAATTTCGCAAGCATACTCAGACACACAACTTCAAATCTCAGACACTAAAGAAACTATAGTTTCGCATTCTATGAAAAACTACAGTTTCTCATGCAGTTTCTCATGAAGAACACTAATTTCACAAAACGGGGTTTCAGCTCACTTTTTACCAAAAATCTTCAATTTTTCAACTAAAATCCAACCTTTTAATGTCCAAATCTTTGGTTTATCACCCGAAACACTAAATATAATGTTTTTATACCATTTCAAATGTAAAAATGTGATTTTGCTCAGTTTTTCTAAAACCCAAAACCCTTGAACTGATCCAGATATAATGGATGTTTTGGAGATAATTCTTAGCTGGATTTCCTTCTCTTTTCTTGATGATTTAAAGCACAAACAATCAGATCTTGATTCTTTAATCCACAATTCTACAAATCTTCACTTTTTTCACTATCTCTCTCTAATCTCTCTCTTTAAAACTGAAATGAAATGAATGGAATGATCTTCATGGTGGCTAGTTAGGGTTTCTTAATGGGGGATTATGGGCTTTAAACATATATTTTCGGCCCATGGACTCCTCAAGTCCATAATTTCTCTTTCTCTTTAACCATAACACCCAAAACTAAAGTTCATTTATACTAAATGTTCGATTCGACTTTTGGGATGCTACAAGTCTCTCATCCTTATTTAGGTTTCGTCCTTGAAACTTGCTATTCATAAACTGTAACCTTTTGATACATACACACGTTTCCCAGATTTGGTTTCTATAATTCATAACACTCATGGTCTCTCTCTAGGAATTCTACTTACGTCACATAACTCTTTGGGAATTTTTGCATGATTACCGATTAAATGTAAGCATATCTTTTAAACTATTATTTAAGACATATAATGGTGCAATCACATTTGCAAGTTCTCACATTCAATTATTCATATCAGCTGTATTAATTAAGTTACCAATTAGGTAGATAAGTTAGGTTAATTAGAGGTGTATGGAACTTTAAGACATATAAATGAGCGTTCCTACATAATGCCCTTACCTTTCGACTTCTTGCAATATTGGGCCCTATGCCCATTTTCACCAAAGTTGTAACACTTTTTCATTTCAGAGCAATTGTTGGCTATGTGACCACAGTTTCCACACATGTAGCACCAATGACTTCCCATTTGAATTTCTCCTGGTTGTTTCCCCCTGCACTTCTCACAGCCCTTGCTTTCGTGTGAACTCTTCACAATTACCTTCTTTTAATCTATTCTTGTCTTCTTGAACCCAAGCTGATTCTCATCCTCCCATTTGTTGTTACCATTCCCGTACTTCCTTGGTTCACCTGCAGCTACTGGTCTAGTAATCTTACTGTTAGGGCTCGGATTTTGTCCATCGTGGATATAGAATGCTGAACATGCTGGATCAAGTATCCTTAGCGTTTGAAGGATTAAGGATCCTTGATGCTAATTCTTCGCGTGTTTTATGAGTATTAATGCAGGCAACGACTAGAAGACCAAGTCTACCTGATAACTTGGTCAAGGAGGTTGCGAAATCAGCTAAAATCGTGGTCAAAGTCATTCAATGGGTAGTGGCATAAGATTAGGAGATTTATTTGGTCCATTACCTTCTTTCCTGCTCTTCCTTTACATTTGGCTTATTCATACCCTTTCTCTTAAATGACTCAAAATTTCTTTATCTTGGCAGGTATGCATTACATTCAGGTTATGCCCATGATATGGAGAAATTTATTCACTATCGAGTAGATTATTTTGAAGGAGGATCTGGCTTTCAGCGTTTTCGAGCTATCATATATGTATTATTTAGTTACTCATCGATCTAGCCGCTTTGTTTCCAAATCTAAACCTCATCAAGTCACTCCAGTCTTGAAAACTACCCAGAAAGATTCTAGCTAGAAGAATCAGTTCTTTTTTGCCAAGAGGAACTCAATCCATGATGGAGAAACTCTACCAGTTAAATGGGTCTTGAAGGGTAGGATGGAGGATCCTCATGCATTCTTGAACTTTGTTCTGACGCTTTTACCAATCTGTTGATTTCTACTTTGCAGTGACTAATTTTGCACGACTTGCTAAAGAAGACTCTTTTAGCTCGTCCTTCATAAGGTCAAGTAAGAAATCAAAAGATAAGTAGGATATATGTTTGTAACATAAATGCTTATCTGTGTGTTTGTTTGGTAGGCGCTCCTTAATCTTCTGTGAAGTCTTCCTGGTTTGCTCTTGATGATGTTGACAGCCTCCTCACTTCCAAATCTATCAAGAAGGAAACTCAAGCTAGTCTAGTGATCCCCAAGCCTGTCATCACTCATTTTAAATATGTTGCGCATATGAGAAAGAAATCCTTTGAGACTGAAGACAGCTTTTCTAGCATGGATAAGCATCTCCAAGAGACCATTGCTGAGGTAAGGATCCTTGATCTTGCATGTAAATTTAAGATAGAATATATAAATATTTACGGATCCTTGATCCTGATTACTTGACCTTTTTTTGTTACGTAGAGCCTAGCTTTGTTGAAAAGTTCCTATGAAAGGAATGTTAAGGAGCTTTTTGCTAGTCTAGTTGATCTGAGGTCCACTCTCGCTACTAAAGAGAAGGCTCTCTCCCTGTACATCAAGGAAAGAAAAAATTTGGAACGGAAACTTCAAGCTGCTGAGGACGTTTGCAGGAGGAGGTACAAGCTACTACTGAACATGAAAAGGTTTAGGCTACTAAATCAATCCTTCAGGCTAGGATCAAGTTGGCTAAGGAAGCTGGTGATCCTGAATTTGACAAATCTACCTGGGATGTAGCTAAATGGGAGCAGACTCTGGCAAGCTTAGGTGAGGATGATGATACTGAGGAGCCGGTAGCATAGAAGGAGGATAAGGCAGGGACGAGCAAGGGCAAAGAGGTGGATGTTGAAGCAAGAGGGAAGGCTGCAGTGGACGATGAAGGCGCGATGAAAGTTTGAGTCCACTTTTTTATGTGACACTTTTGTTAATCTTTCGATTGGGTTGTAACTGTTGAACAACAGGTTTTAGGATTAAGGACCCATGATTCTTTAGACAATATGGGGGTAGCAAAGGTGGATGGATCCTCTATTTGTGGGGATGAAGCCTTTGGTATACTTCTCTTTCCTTTCCTGAATGCTAAAACTAACAAACATATAATCTAAACCCGGGTGCTGGTCCAAAGTTTTGCTGGTGAAACCCGGGTTATCTTTTGGTAGTATTAATATAAGAACTTAATCTATTGGCTATTTGTTGCAAAACATTATGTTTGTTATGTTATTGATATAAAATGTTGTTTATATAACAAATCAATTTTATATAATATTTTAGAATCCTTTTGAAATAAGGTCTTGAAAATATAAACAGAATAGAAGTCATACCAGAGAATCCTAGTTAGGATTAGGTTGCTTAAGCTGTTCGCATAGGATAGAGAAATCAACTATAATGTTCTGAATTCTAGGATATTGGATCCTTAAATATAGTTGAATCCGCAAATGTAATTTGTTACTTATCCAAATAAACTGGGGTCGAGTCCAAATAACACTAGGGACAAGCCCATAAAACACTGGGGACAAACCCATAAAACAATAGGGACAAGCCCATGAAGCACTGGGGACAAGCCCAAATATTTAATGACATGAAAATGTCAAAATCTTAGTTTAGCATGAAAATACTAAAAATCCTTAGAACAAATGTATAATACTGGGGATTCGGCCGCTCCAGGAGATAACCCAAATTTAAGTGACATGAAAATGTCAAAACCTTAGTTAGTATGAAAATGCTAAATCCTTCGAACGTTGGTCTGTTACGTCTACCATAAAACTTAAGGATCCTACATATGGCCAACAGCAACAAAACTGGCAGCCACTAAGAGTGGGCTGGTCCCCCCCACCTTGAACCATACTTGGATATTGCACGCTCCTGGTGGGGTGTCTTAACCCAATTAGGAGAAAAGGTGAAAACCTTTTAAACCTTAGGAGGTATAAAATACCTCAAACGTGGGAGAGAGTTGGCCAACCTGTAACATTTGCCCCGATCCAAATTCAAACCTGACCCATTTCGGGATCCATTGAAAACTTCAAATTTGTCATTCGAATTAAATCGATAGTTTGTTATTTAAATCTAATTTAATCATGACATAATATTTAAAATTTATTAATCTAATTTTGTAGAATTATAAAGTTTATTTATTAAGGTTAGTGAAATTTATAAAAGAAATCAATCTAATAAAAACAAGTCTTATATGATTAATAAGTCTTATAAGTTTGTGTAAGTTAGTTAAGTTAAGCTTTACTTTACAAAACTAATTACAAGGGTCATTTATCTCATTATTGAAACTTTAAATTTCGAGTTTAATAATTTAATAACAAAACTTACAAACTTCAGGGACTGAATTTGCAATTTATTTAAAACCAACCCCCACCTAAGTCTCTTACTAAGTAGGTTTCAAACCCCAGACCTCTTTCAAATCCGTGTACTTGCTGAAATTGTATCTAAATCAAGAACTTGGTTTCATATATGGAAACCCAAATCAAACGTGAGTTTTAATCGAAATCAAGATACTAAATCATTCCTATAAACAATTAAAGAATTTTCATCATTTCAATTTAAGAGCAAATACAGAAACTATGCAAAAATTGATTTTAAAAACTTGCAACTAACAACTCATACGCCTTTGAGATCGATTAGACCCAATTAAACCTAATTACCTTAATGAAAACGCTCTCACTCGCACTGAATCTTTCTGCAAATGATATTTGATTTTAAATACACACACCTTTTGCTAATCGTTGTTTCTACTCATACCTGCACATAAACCATTCATCACCTTTGGGCCATACTCGTTTGCAATTGATGGATGTTTTTCACTCTACAACAGGACACGAAGCTTTCTTCATCATCAATTAACTCCAGTCATCATGTTTGGTCGAATTTGATCTTTACACAACCGCATCTTCGTCATCTTTGATATCTATTGATTCATAAAACTACAAGGTAACACATACATCTGTTCTACTCATTATCAGGTTTACATTAAAAGCCCTAACATTAATTTGATTAGGACTATCAAATCTTTGGTCAATTTGGATGGAATAGAAACTAGCGTTTATAAGAGACTAGATTAGTACCTGTGTACTACACGGGATTTTGGTTTTATATGTTTTATCTAAATTTAGGTATTAAATTTATTTTTAACGTATCCCTTATTAAATCGGTTTGGATATTTACAAATATTTTCCTATCAAAAATCATATACTAAAATAAAGAAATTATCTATAATAATTTGTAAATTTTTTATTAGAATATATCGGGTTAAAAGATAATTCATGATAAGTGGTAAAATTTTAATTTGAACATATTGGGTTAGAAGATAATTCATGATAATTGGTAAATTTTTAACTTGAACATATTGGGTTAGTAGATAGATTATGATAATCGGTAAATTTTTATTTGAACATTGTAAATTTTTACCTTGAACATATCGGGTTAGGAGATAGATTATAATAATCGGTAAATTTTTTTTAACATATCATATTAGGAGATAATTGATGATAATTTGTTAATTTTTTATTTGTACATATCGGGTTATTTCGAATATGGAGCATACCATGACCCGCTTTGGAATCATCCATCAAATTAAATTAGAGGATGACACCTAAGCAAAATCCTATGTGGAGTAGTTAGAATGTTGACATATGGATGAGCTACTCAATTATTAGAATAGCTAAATTAGGGTTTTCTTTACTTGTTGTATTTTATTAATTTTGTTCAAATTTTAGACAAGAATGATATCTAGATGAGATGGTTAAAGCGAGTGGTGCTAAACTGACTGACCCTGGTTTGAGCCTCACATCCTTTTTTTATTTTATTTTGGTAACAATAGTTTTATTCTTTATTTTTAATTTTAGAAGATTACATTTTAATACATATATGAACTCATCTCTTTTATTTTCCAACATTCCATTCAGAAAACTTACAAACACATCTTTTTAATCATATTTAATGTTACTAAATAAACTATTTAACTATTAAATCAACTAAATGACGAACTAAAAATTTCTATTAGTTATTACCCAGCTTGTTTTAGCCATTTGTTATTACTTATATATATATATATATATATACTAGGTTATAACCCGTGTGTCACACGGGAGTTATACGAATTGATATAAGAATAAGCGAAGGAAATTATTATTACATATAGTGTGTAATACATAAATAATCGTAATAAATAATTATAAGATATTTCGATATGTGAATAACGAAATAAATAATTTTAGTACAGTGGTAATTAAAAGATATTAATTGAAAGCAATATATTGTTTAACTCATAGTTTACAAATTGTTGAAGTCCTCCTTGTACACCACATTTGTCGTTTTATTTGTAAGGTTACCTTCTGCATCTAAGATCAATAGTTTTAAACCTTCTTTACTTTTAATCCTTGACAACGCAACGTATAACTGGCCATGTGAAAATACTGGTTTTTTCAAGTATAAACCAACTCTTGATAATGATTGTCCTTGACTTTTGTTGATAGTCATTGCAAAGGAAACGACAATTGGAAACTGTCTTCTTTTAAATCTGAAAGGTAACTTTTTGTTGGAAGGGGTCAATGTAAATCTCGGCATGAAAGTTCGAGCTCTAATGTTGCTGCCTGATATAATCTCCCCTTCTATAACACAGTTGCCTAAAGAAATAACCCGTAGCCGTGTGCCTTTACATAGGCCCCCTTTTTGGTCGATATTTCTTAATAACATTATTGGGACACAAACCTTCAAAACTAACTTATGATTTGGAATGCCAAATAGTTTAAGTCCATTTAGGGCATCTGGTGAGTATAAGGTTTCATCAAAAGTATCGTGAAGATAATCCAACTGGCAAACACTGTCACTGCTTAAATATTCTTTTTCTTTCACTGGAAATAGGCCTAGCAAGTGATCGTTAATTTCTTGGACTACTTCATTTGTTGGTGCTAATATTGCTCTTTCTTGGAAGAAATTTCATTGTATGAAGTTTTCAAGGATTGATGGGTATACGAAGTTAATCAGAGATGATATTGGATCGGTTCGGTCGGTTATTAGGAAGTCTTCAGGCATATCTATAATTGTGTCACCATCGTTGCGATCACCGACTTTTCCTTCACCCAAATCCAAAAGCCACTTTGAAAAGGTTTTTGTTTCTTCTATGTTTGATGCGTCACTATTGTAGTCAGCCTCATATTTTGTGTTAACCTTAGCACTTTGGATTTTGGCCAAATCTTTGAGTAACTTAGAGAAGCGTTTACAATGTCTTGTCTGCTTCTATTTGGAATTACCGGGAGAATTTGTCTGAAGTCACCTCCAAAGACAACTGCTTTTCCTCTAAACACCCTTTGATTATTGTTATCCGTGTTTGACTTCAGTATGTCATTCATACTTCTATTCAACGCTTCAAACGCGTGCTTATGCATCATTGGTGCTTCGTTCCAAATAATCAATTTGGCTTTTATTATTAGACTGGCGACGTCGCTACCTGGTTTAATATAGCATAGAGAATCCTCGTTCAAGTTAATTGGTATGACAAATCTTGAATGTGTTGTTCTGCCTCCTGTTAAAGCAATGATGCAATTCCACTCGATGCAACATTTAAAACGATATCTCCTTTACTTCGAATTGCTGCTGATAAAGTCTTCTATAGGTAAGTTTTACCAGTTCCACCGTAACCATAGACGAAGAAAACACCTCATATATTATTTTTAACAGGTTTCATGATATTATTAAAAACACCACGTTGTTCATTTGTTAAAGAAAGATATAACATATTGAACTCATTCTTCAACTGATCTTTGTCATAAGAGAGCTCCTCATTAATTAGTCGATTACTGGATGATTTTATAGATTCTCCATCTGGGTAAGGCATTGTTGGGAACCTATTTAGGCTTGAACTATTAGTAACCAATATCTTTTCAATTTTAAAAAGTGTTTAATTTTGCAGTTGCTGATCTGTTAAAGTTAAACCTGCATTTTAAAGGAAATTTAGTATTGTACAATTGTATAATTCAATAGATTAGGATGAAGTAACTTAGGTCTAAAACAATTAGCTTATCATAAATAGATATCAAATTAAGAGATGAACTCAGCCTTATTAAAGTATTAATGTGAATTTGATTAACTTATGTACATAAGTCACATTAAATGTACAAAGAAAATTAAATATAAACTTACACCGAATCCAAATATAACACAAATTTATCTTGTTCTACACACCTAATAGAAATAGCGTTTAAATTATAAAAGGGTGTAGTGATATTTTCTGGAGGTTCAAATGATTAATTTTTATATTGCATGAAGGTACTTACAGGAGTCAAGAAGTATATATAAATAAATCTAAAGGTCACCCTACTTAAATAACAATATGGCAAAATAGGGTTTAATCATTGGACATTACATTTTACATCATTGTGAATTCATACCATATGACATTAGTTTCTAATAAATATTCTAATATGTGAACATCTTGATAGTAATCAGTTGAGCCATCTAAAAATTCGTATACATGAGTTAATATAAAATTGTATCTGAAATTGTATAATAAATGTTGTTAATCATTTGACGAATTATTATTAAAATTTTTTATTAGCATTATTAGTGTATTTGTTTTTTCTATAGTTTTAGTTATTTTTGTATCTAGTGGTAGCATAAGCACATGAAAAACATCAACATAACACATTATATAATTTGAATGCAATTGAATGTTTGGTAGACTTGTGAGTTTGTGATCAATAGTTTAATTAATTGTTATAGCATTTTGTTTGAGAAACTTGTATGTCAATCACTAGCCAAGCTAACTAGTAATCAACATTCGAGTCGTTTTCCTACATGGTTATAACTTGTACTTCTAAACGAAACCATTAGGTCCGGCATTGGTTTGGATCCGGCCAACACAATGAAAATTGGTCGTGAAATCATCTAATTTAACTACCCGTGAGTCTAGTTATTAGCACGCTTTAACCTATGATCACAACTATCTATGTCTATGTAGTATCTAGCATGTTAAGCCTAATTGCATATCTTTCCGAAACCTAAACCCGGAGGTGATCCATTTTTTCCATTATAATCACAATCAATTTAATTACTTGCAATTGTTTTCTTTATAAGTTTTTAGTTTTATAAACAAAATCATTTTTCACAGCCAAGAGGCAATAGCATAACATAGTTTAATTATTTAATTGTTTTCTAAATCAAGCTAAGATACATCATCCACTAATTCCACGTGGTTCGACACTCTACTTACCCTAGCTAGCTAAGGTGATTAGAACACACTTTTTACACTTATCTTTGATTGGTCCTTCGACATCGATCAAATTTTGGCGCCGTTGCCGCGGAATCGGTGCGCTTGGTGTTAAATTAGTTTGATTTTTATTTTCTCTATTTTTGTGTTATACGGGTTGTGTTTTCGTGTGCAGGTGATAGTTGCATGCATACTCGACATTCGGGTAAGAGATCACCACTTTTTTTTGACCCGAAAATTGAGAAATCCGCGAGGGAGAATCGTCTTCTTCAACGGACAAGTTTGCTTGTGAAGCTGATTTCACAAGGAAGCAACACAACCACCCAAAGTTCAAGTTCTAGTTCCTCCAATTCCAAAGAAATGGACAACAAACCACCCACCAACCAACAACAAAACACACAACCACCACCACAACACCAATCTCCCCAATTCACAACCGACGATCTCGGTTTCCAATACCCCATTCCACCACAAACCGTACAACCCACAAGATCAAATCAAAACCCACCTCAACCACGAAACTCACCTATAATACTAAACCAAAACCTTTACCAAGCCAAAGAAGAACCTAGAACACGTCCTTTCACCCAACATGTTGATGACCAATACTTCACCCGCAATCCGGGTAAGACTCCTACGGGGTATGAGGAAGATGGAAGCATGAGGGGACATGTGGATGGTAGTGATGATTATCAATGGCAAGGTTTTGGTACCCATGGCTATGAAGGTGAAGGTGAGGGATATGAAGAGGAAGATGGCTCATATGATGAAGTTTATAACTACAATCAAAGACCACCACATAGGAGACAAGGCTTGATGGGTCATGAGCAACAAGTGAATAGGGGATGGAACAATAGAAGAAACCCACCACCACAAGGAAGGGCAAATGTGTATGGTGGAGGTTACGGTGGAGGTTACGGTGGAGGTTACGGTGGTGATGTGAAACGGGGCAAGAGGGAACAAAAAAAAACCTAAGTGATTTTAGATTCAAAGGAGGAGAAAACGGCAGGAAAAAAGAAGAAACAAAGTGAAGCCGAAAAATCAAACGAAAGCACAGGACGAAGACGTGTCGACTAACGATTCTGGGTTCTTCAATTCCTTTTCGTTTCTTTCTTTTTGCTATGTTTACATACTTTAAACTTGTGTTTATTTTTGTGATCATGATTGTTGGCTAAGCTCGTTGAATCACCTAGGCCTATGATGAACTAGTTGCTTTGTTTTTATGTTAGTTGGATTGTTTATGACGTTGGTTTATTTTATGATTTAGTAAATTATTACTTTTGGTTGGTTGATGCATTATTACATATTTGGTTTGGTTTGAGTTAGTTTATTTATTCCACTTAGTTCTTGATGAATGTATTTCATATAATAGAATTAAGTTAGGTCGCGGACTGTGTGTTAGTGACTATTTTATGGTTTAGGTGCACTAAAACCATAGGAATAATTAATCGGACAAACTAATAAAAACGTGTAGCTAAACTAATATCCGTGAGGTGATAGTTTAATTGGTAGGTCTAAGTGGTTTGAATTGCTAGGCTTGTTTCTGTGAAGAATTGGTCTAGTATTGGTTTAACTACGGTGCCTACTAATATTAATTGAATCAAAGTAAATACCTTAGGTTATTTAACTGTGAGATTAATAATCGACATAGGTACTAAGTCATAATCATTAGACAACTGTGAGGAAGTCTAATCTTTAAACTGGTTCGCTTCATAACTTGATAAAAACCCCATAGGTGTCTTCTCGAAAAGGGTCGAGGGTCTTATCGGTGTTTGGGTCAAGCGAGTATCTTACGATCCCACTCCAATGTCGAAACGTTTTCCAACAAACTAGTAATCCGAGTAACTAGGGAGTCGGGTCTAGGTGGTTTATCTCTTCTCATCTGATTTCAATTTGTCTTTCGTGTTAGTTTCTATTTTTAGTAAGTTTCTAATTTTAGTAACTTTCTATTTGTAGCAGTCAAACCCCCCTTCTTAAATAATCTTTTAATTAAAGTTCGTGTCTAGTTTAGTTAAGTCTTGTCCAGTTAATTTAACGTAGTATATAGAGTCTGTGGGTCGACACCCAGACTTACTTTAGCTATATTGCATTCGACCGGTCCACTGCCGGTTGTGTGTAAGTTAGTTAGTCTGTCTTGGTTTTATAAATTTAAAACTTAGGTGTTTTTAGTGTCTGTTTTTATATATAGTATTGCACGCATCAAGGTAGAAGAGGTGAAAATAGAAATGGGGGAGGGTATGATGAGTTTGATGAAGAAGGTGTGAATAGCCATTACAGACCGGCGGTGAATGATAATCCGGGACCAATTGTGATGCCAAACCGAAGGAGGAGGCAATTTGAGATTAGACCCAATTACTTGGCAATCTTGCCTAAATTCTCGGGGAATGCAACTGAAGAACCGTATTTCCACTTGGATGAATATCATGCTATTTGTAGCATGATTGGTGGACCACATGTCACTCAAGAGGAGGTCAAACTTAGACTATTTCAATTCTCTTTGACATGTAAGGCCAAACAATGGTATCACATGCTGCCTAGCAATAGTATTCATACATGGCATGAGTTGCAACAGGAGTTCCTAGATGAGTTGCAACAGGAGTTCCTACATGGCAAAACAAGTGATGCAATCGAGAATATAAGTCTTTTCCAACAACAAAGTGGTGAGCCTCTCCATGAGACGTGGGCAAGATTCAAGGAGCTTGTTAGGTTGGTACCCCACCATGATATGAACAAGTGAGAATTAATCAGGGCATTTGGTGATGTTTTGACAGATGAAGAGATCAAGTATGTGAGATCTACAAGTGGAGGTAAGTTTTTGACAAGAAACCCGGATTTTGAATGGAACTTCCTAGAAGATATGGAAAAGGACACAAAGACTCAAGCATCGGCTAGGAGAAAGAGTAAGGGTCAATCTTCAAGGTACTCAAGGAGTGATGTTGAGCTTAAGGAAAGAATGGAAACACTAGAGAAACATGTATCCAAGATGGGACGACCCGGTGAGCGAGAAGTCAAGTCGATTGGTTATGAGGTTTGTGAAGTGTGCCAAGAAATAGGGCACAATGGTAGTGAGTGTCCATCAAGTATTGGAAGTGGTGAAGAGGAGATAAATCAAGTGTATTCATCTAATAGGAAACCATATGATATGAATTCCAATACATATCATCCAGGTTTGAGAAATCACCCTAATTTTTCATATGCTAACCAATCTAAGTTCCAATTGAATCCCAACTTTCAGGTGCCCAATCAAGGAGCTCAAACGCAACAACAAGAAGGGTACCAAAGGCAATACAATCAAGGTGGGCAACAAGGTGGTTATCATTTATCAAAGAAGATATAGCCAAGCTCAAGAGAACCCACAAGCAGAAGTTTCCAACACTGATCCTCCTAGTGAGATGGCGACAATACTGAGCATGATGAGGAAGGCGGAAGAGAAGCGAGAAAAGAGAGATGCCGAAGCTAGATTGAGGGAGGAAATCCATGACAAAGCTACAGAGGCGATCAACCGACAGATCAGGCAAAATGCAGTGGACATCTCCTTACTCATGAGTGAAAGGAAAGCCGGAGTGCTTCCAAGTGATACACAGGTTAATCCTGCACATCAAAATGAAAAGGCAAAGAACATCAGAAATGTGAACATTAATTCGGCTAGTATCCTTACCAACTCTAAAAATTTTGGTGATAATCTTACTACTTTTCCTAGAGTTGTTGCAGGTATAGGAGGGAAAGTTGATGAAGTAAAGGATAATGACCCGAGAGCACCCATCATTCCAATCAAAGTGGGTAAACTCAAGATAAAAAGTACACTCTTGGATTATGGAGCTAGTATGAGCATCTTGGCAGGTATGTTATATGATTAGTATGAGTTTGGCCCCTTAGAGAAAGTTGAAGCCACCATGGTGCTAGCCGATTTGACTCAAAAACATCCTCGTGGTAAAAGATGTGATGAAAAAGTTAGGGGATTTCCACTATCCGGTGGACTTTTTAGTGCTTGATTATGCACCGGTGATGACAAATGAGCAACCTCAAGTCATACTTGGTCGACCATTTTTGGCAACTGCCGATGCTCAAATCAACTGCCGGGATGGAACAATCGACATGACCTACAAAAAACGTAAGTTACGTTTTACTGTATTCTCAAAATCCATTACTTATTCTGTTAATAATGATTTTAACTCAACAGCTGCTACTAATGAGTGTTTTCCTCCTTACATTCCACATGTAATTGAGGACACCCTTTTTAAGAATGATTTTGAGTATGACAGTTTTAAGAAGGTGGAATTGAAGGAAGCGATAGATAAGAAAGAAATGAAAGAGCCGGTAAATAAGGGGAATGTGAAAGATAACACCAACCCAAAGAAGAAACCGTCGAGATTCACAGATGGGCCAAGGAAACCACCCAATCATGATATGAGTGAGTTCTCAAAGGTGAGAAGTCAAGAGGAGTCGGCTAGATTGGAAGCTATAAGAAGTCGGGGGTGGAAATGGAAGGACAACGACCGACCTAGTGAAGATCCATTTGGAGACAATTATGGGTCCAGACCACCATGAGTGGTGACAGGTACGGTCTGGCTGAAGACCTAAAACTTAGCGCTACTTGGGAGGCAACCCAAGTTGTTATCTTCTTTTATTTTGTTTTGAGAACTTTGTGGGTGTGTTCCCTAGAAACCCTCATGAGACTTCACTCCTCCACTCGGGTCTACAGAGAGGTTTAAAAGGCTTGTTGCATATGCTAAATGCAATCGTGATTCCTACGAAAGTGTGTTTTATTATTTTCTTCTATTTTTCGTTTTCTTTTGTTTGTTTTACAGTTCTATCCATCAGATACATAGACTCAAGTGTGGGGATGCACATGGATACCCTACTAGAGATGCACTCTTTGATTGTCTGCAATCAGGTCTATGTAGTATTTCTTTATCTTAATGTTTTACTTATTTGGTGGTGAAATAGTGTTATGTGTTGGGATTGAGTTAGGTTTATGGCCGGGTCGGTTTGGATATTAATAATCACTCATGAGGTTGGTTTGATTGGAAGAGTTGGAGAAACTTGCACCTAACCTAAAAACCCATACATTGGGACAATGTATCCCAAGTGTGGGGATGTGGGAAATTAAGAAAATAATTTTTTTTTGAAAAATAAGCAACCTAATCAACACAAAAACAACATGAAAGCATACCTTATGATTCCAACTTAATTAGTGGAGTGGTCTTTGGTCATGGTCTAATTCCCAAGTGAGCAAAAGAAATGTGTGAAGCAATGTTTTTAATTATTTTTTTTAGAAATACCTAACTAGAGGTAACTTGCTATTGGTAATAACTTTCATGCACACATCGGCAACCCAAATTCCCCAAGTTTGGTGAGATTTGCTTTCAAGCCTATATTAGATTGTAGTTCACCCCCAAATGATCTATTTGTTGAGTGTAGGTCATATGATTTTCTATTTTAGAACTTGTATGATTTGATGCATGCCAAGATAGTGGACTAGATTTTTGCACATAAAGGATAAAGGCAACCTTAGGACTTCCTTTTCGCTTAGAACACCATCTTTGTGTTCATGAATTTCTTGTTTTCCCTAGTATCCCATGTTGAGCCTTTCAAGTTTCATCTTTTGCTCGAATTACCACCGATTAACCCAAACCAACCCACAATCCACATACCACTGTTGATGACATTCTAGTAGTGGTGTTTTGTTTTGTTTATGGTAAATGAGTTGAAAAAAAAATGAAAAAAAAGAAAAAGAAAATCCAAACTGAAGAAAAATGAAAAAAAGAAAAAAAAAGCAAAAGAAGTTTCAAGTTATAGTTTTGGTTTAGTTGTGTACCCGATTTTGGTACTTTTTTCTTGAAGTTTGTAGTTAATAAATAAAGAATGTTAACAGTAGGGTTTTACATCTTTTCAGCCACTTTCATAGCCAAACATTCCTACCCTAGCCTAAACACAAAACCCGTAAGTCCTTTTGATGTGTGCAATATCTTTTTGTTACTATGGAGGTTTGATAGTCATCCAAGCTTATGATAATAGACTCTTGTATTTGGTCATGTTGAGTGATATATTAGTACATCTTTTAACAATCCAGAAATAAGCCGAGAGGAGTGAGTTTTGTGAGGGGTGTGTTGCATGAAAGATATAAACTAGAAGCTTGTTAGGTTTAAATTGATAACAGTCATTTTGTTTTAAATTGTAAAACACGTTTATTGTAAACCAAGAATGGGGTATGACTTTGGATCATAACTAAGATTTTGAAGGGGCATTTGGTTTTGTTTGTTGTTTAGTGTTTGAATGGTCTTGCTTGAGGGCAAGCAAAAGTTAAGTGTGAGGATGTGATTTTAGGGTGATGAAATGGATGTTTAAAGGGATAAATGATAGAGTTTATATGTGTTTTTATGTGTTTTTCATGTGGTTTTTATGAATAACTATGCATAAATGTGTGAATTGCAGGTAAAATGGTGCTTTTGGACCATGCATTAAGAGGTATGGAAGAGGGATGTTGATTACATGAATGTTGGAGGCTAAAGACAAGGCAAATGAAGGTTTTAGTAAGGCCTCGGGCGTAGGCTACGCCAGCTTGCGTAGGCTACGCCAGCTCAAAATAAGAATCAACAGAATGGCCTCTGGCGTAGCCTACTCCAGCTCGCGTAGGCTACGCCATCCAATTTTAGAAGTGAACAGAATGGTTGCTGGCGCAGGCTACGCCAGCTCGCGTAGGCTATGCCAGCTTATTTTTGGAAATGTGTTTTTAGGTCGGATTTTGATCTATTTAAACACTCCATTAGCCCCATTCGACTCTCTCGACTTTTTGACGACTTTTTGGAGTTCAACTAAGGGTTTGGCATCGTTTCATCACTACCAAACATCATTCCATCATCTAGAATGCTTAGTTCATCAACTTTTGAAGAATCAATCAAGAACATGAGCGGCTAAACCACCCGCGTTCATCTCCGGGTGGATGGTTAGTGTAAGTTAATGTCTAATTAGGGTTTTAATGTGCTAGACACAAGTTAAATGTTTGGTTTTGTTTGAATATTATAATTTGTCTATGAATTTGATATTTGAATGCAATTGAATGTATGGTAGACTTGTGAGTTTGTGATTAATAGTTTAATTAATTGTTATAGCATTTTGTTTGAGAAACTTGCATGTCAATTACTAGCCAAGCTAACTAGTAATCAACATTCGAGTCGTTTTCCTACATGGTTGTAACTTATACTTCTAAACGAAACCACTAGGTCCAGCATTGGTTTGGATCCGGCCAACACAATGAAAATTGGTCGTGAAATCATCTAATTTAACTACCCGTGAGTCTAGTTATTAGCACGCTTTAACCTATGATCACAACTATCTATGTCTATGTAGATTCTAGCATGTTAAGCCTAATTGCATATCTTTCCGAAACCTAAACCCGGAGGTGATCCATTTTTTCCATTATAATTACAATCAATTTAATTACTTGCAATTGTTTTCTTTATAAGTTTTTAGTTTTATAAACAAAATCACTTTTCACAGCCAAGAGGCAATAGCATAACATAGTTTAATTATTTAATTGTTTTCTTAATCAAGCTAAGATACATCATCCACTAATTCCATGTGGTTCGACACTCTACTTACCCTAGCTAGCTAAGGTGATTAGAACACACTTTTTACACTTATCTTTGATTGGTCCTTCGACATCGATCAGATTGTCAGCATTACATTTAATCCATTCTAGAAACATTTTTTAGGCAATAGATTCTTTTGGTTATAATATTTTCAATATCTTTCGGCCTCATAAACCACTTGTTGTTGTCCAGGGAGATGAAAAGGCAGCCTTTGAACAGCAAGGTATCTATAATGAACATCAAATGTAAAAAATACGCCATGTTGCTTCACTTGCAGATACATATCTGCAGTCATCGTAACTTGCACATTTCGTGAATCTTGTGTGTTTGATTGTTCCACTAAAAGTGTTGCTCTATCAGGGCCTTTGTTGATATATATAAATAAATATTTGATCGATGCGGCCTGATTGCAACACTCTACGTTAATGTGAGCTTGATACTTTTTCAAAAGCAAACTATTGTATGGAACGAAACTTCTGTTGTCTAGTTATTTCCCCTTCTTAACAATTTTCCTATTTGAATACCATCTTCTATGTATTGGACATCCATCTTGGTCAATAGAAGTAGAAGGTGCAAAATCTTTTGGGAAGTTCTTTGAGCATTTTTGATCGATCATGCAAGGACACTTCATATTATCAACACCGCATGGGCCATGGATCATGAAATCACTTAGAAGTGAAAATAATTGCGGGTCTTCGTCTTTGTCTGGGATCTCTGTCGAAATAAGTGGGTCTATATACTCAACAGTAGGAAGTTTATAGTCGGAATGCATAAAAAAACATACATGAGCATGTGACAATCCTTGTTTCTGGAACTCTATATACAACTAAAAATAAAAAATAAATATTATCATAAAGTTATTGTGTCTAAGTAATGAGAATTATTAATAAAAAAGTATTAAATAAAAATACATGCTTCTACTTTCCCTAAGATTTCCTTATCTTTTAGATCTTTAATAAATGAATCAAGCTTTATTTTAAATATCCTTGATAGTGTATCGGGCATGTCTTCTGCTTTTAGTGTTGTATTTTCTAGGAATCTGATAATTTCAGGCCATTTTGGATTACAAGTCATTGTAATGAAAAAGTCTGGATAGCCGAACCATTTACATAACGACATTGCATCTAAGTAGTTTTGCATCATGTAGTGTGCACCCCCCGTAAAAAAATACGGTAATATCACACGTTGTCCAAGATTAGATACATTAGTATTCCTATTGGTTTGAAAGTTAAGTAGGTTTTCAAATATTTCACGTCTTAACTTGTTCTGTTGGGTACGTATGAAGTGCAACCTTTTAGTTTCAATCATTGTATAGACGTCTACCAAAAATTGTTGAAACAACCTTCTTGAGTTTAGTATTATTGAGAATTGGTTGTCTTTGTCTTGTATTCTGTAAGCAAAGAACTCCCTCATTAAGACAGTTTGTCTTTTATGTTTTTCTGAGCTAACTGTGTGTATGTCTATCTCAACATCTCTATGAGGGATATCTACTCATATCCATCGTCACCGTAAGGAAATAATAGTGGGTACTGAAGAGGTAGATATGATGGATGCAGTTCGCTTATTCTGTGCAGACTACCTGACCGAGTTTTGACAATTATGTCTCTTTTATCTAGGGAATCTCCAATGTCCCCGACAATGTATTTTTAGAGTCCAACATATCCTTCAATTCTCTAATTAGCTGTAACTCAAGGTTTTGAGATTTGGAGGCTAACTTTGTTGTTGATGCACTATAAGAATCATATTCATTAGAACAAAATATTACATTAGAAAAACAGTTGTTACTATAAATATATATTAGGTTGTCGCATATATGGTCTAAACCACCGATCCAAATTACAAATCCTAGTCAACATGTAAAGTGAAACTTAATCTTATTTAGGCCTTATTTTTAAATATTTTAGGCTTTAGTATATGGAACTGTATTGTCTAATTCAAAACCCAGTAAATTTAAATGTATTATCTTTGCATAATTTTCTTTCTTTATTTTTTGGTTGGAGCTGGTGTTATACTGAATTGACAAAGTTAGGATGGACGATAAGCTAATAAACAAAGTTATATAAGATACAAAAATAAGATATTGTTAGAGAATGGGAGTACATACCTAATAGCATTTTTTCTATTTGAAATTTCATTGTCGGTATCATATATATAGAGTTGTGAGAATTTTGGTTTTGATCCAATTGAAGGTAGAAGACTTACCATGCAATGGTAATTTTGTCCACTCAATCTAAATATGTATGGAGCATTGCCACGGTTTACTGATTTATCAATCTTGCCACCCATTGACGTGAATGAAAATATCGAGTTTAATTTGCGATTATTACTTTTGAAGTAATTGCTCTTTGAGTCTGAAGATCGAAACAGGTTTGCATAATTTGTGGGTGGTTTGTATTCCGGAAGCTGTACCTTTGCATAGCCACAACATAGTGCATAAGTTGATTCATAAGCGGGTTTGGCTGATTTCACGACTTCATTAGGCCATAATTTCGCTATACACATATTGCATAACATTATGGTCTCCATGATCCAAGTAATATATATATGTCAATAAGGTATGTGTTAGTATATATATATATCTTTATTTTTCGACTTTAAACTATAAATGGCATATGTACCTTTTGATAATCCTGCATAAATGTTTATAACAGGTTCTTTTGTTTCTAAGCGTTGTGATTTCTTGTAACATATAACTTGTGTTCTGTATTTTCGACGCTCTATTGTGCACTAAAAGGAAAACAAAGCGTTACTATAATGCGATGTTGTAGTAATTTTACAGTTTTAGCAATGTAACCATCATCTTAACGTGAATTATTGATTTCAAGATCTGACATTGAAGAAATTCTAACTGGTAGTTGTACCTTTTGATGAACCAGAATCCATGTTGAAAGCAGGGTGATTTGTGTTTTTTTGGTGTGATTTCTTGTAATTTATAACTTGCTTTCTGTATTTACGCCGCTCTCTAGCGTAATCTTTATAGTTGAATGTATATTCCACTAACACAAAAGTTTAGGAAAAAATGTAATATTCAGAAAGCTATATGTATTCAAAAGCATAGAATATAGTAATTGATGAAGCATCTATGAAATGATGAGTGTTTTCTTAGCTTATTAAAAACCAAAGTGACATGTTACCAGTGTTTAGTTATTAATGCAATTATCTTAGGTTTAAAAAATATAGTTAAAGATGCAGCTATGTTCCTGTTTAAGTTGACATTATCAACTGTTGCATCATATTTGTTGATGGTGGTTAATTTATTTGGTTCCACTTTCATAAACTTTCACAAAAGTTAAACCAAAAAAGTAATATATTAAGTGGTTGAACTTTTGAAAACAGACAGAAAGGTTACTGCTACCATATTTTATAAAGTTGTAAAAGATAATAAAGGGCAACTTGCCTTTAATTTGCTTTCTCGAAGTTGAAGTTCGGTGCTTTAAGTTGACATTACCAACTCTTGCATTAATTTTGTTGCCCATTGTTGTTCTTTTTCCTCAACTGAATTTCTATTCAAAAATTATGAAGTAAAAATGTTTAATAGCAAAGAACATGAAACTTGAGTTACTTACCTGTTACGTGTTTGATTTAAAGAATGATCGAATAATGATATGAATGTTGATGAATGAATATGTACATGTTGTATTGTATACATTACTAGTTTAGATCCCGCGCTATGCTCGGGTTTGTTTTTTAATATATAATATTATACTCAATTTAAAAAATCTAAAAAGATTTAAATACTCGGTTTTATGGTATTTTTTTTTTAAATAATGTTGCTGATAGGTTCAATTGGATCGATATCACTCAAATGATCAGAATGATTAATACAAACAAACAGTTCAATCAGCAACACAATTCATTACTAAATAATTCACTTGTATTGATGATCAAAAGCAAGGTTGTAGTACAAATGCAGGAGAATGAAATCACACACACTTAGTTCTCTCTCTAACGTGAATATGTGATCTAGCCTCTCTTCTCAACATTCTCTCACTACATGCTTTATGCAACAATACATTTTAGGGAAAATAACAAAATAGACCCTAAACTATACACAATGTATAAAACAAGTACAAAGTAAATCTTAAACTGGAAATAACCCTAACAGTACTCCCCCTAAGATTTATCTTTGGACTTCAAAATCTTCAAACAGTTTTCATCTTTTTCTTTTTCAGCTCCAATCTCTCACCAATCTTCAGGCTCTTCTTTAACATCCAACAGCTCTTTTCCTTTGTATTCTTCTTGTTCTTTCAACGCTTCCTCGATGCATGACTTGAACTTTTCTGCGATCTTTGCTTGTCTTGGCTTTGACTCGTTTGTAAGTATGTCACAGGTATTCATGCGTCTCAGAGAATCAAGAGTCAAACCTGCAAAATCAATATTAGCATAAAATTCATACGGCAATTCTCGCCCTTTGACTTGCACTTCTAGTGTACCCTTTGCAGTCACACGCATAAACTCTATCTCTGGAATATCGACCTTCACATGGTTAGCATTGAGTAATGCCTTCCTTAGTCGAATTTTCTCTGACGCAGTTGCAATCACTTCAATCATCACCATAAACAAATTTCGATCAGCTTCAGCAACTTTGTCTTTGCACTTCTCCATTCGATAACTTCTCAGATGATCGATGTATGATGGATGTAACAATTTCAGCTCAAATGTACTGAATAAGGTGATCATGTCCTTATCCCAGTCATCCAGATTTCGTACCAATTTCAGCTCAAAAGTTTCTTGATTGTAGAAAAACTTAAGAATTGGCTTTGTCGCTTGAGTACCATCTATCACTTTCAACCCCGGATCAGTTACCTTATCAAAGTATTCATCAGAAAACTCTTCTAAGTACATATCATCACGCATCACCAACTTCTTTTGTTTTCTCGTTTTCTTTGACTGAACATAAGCGCTATCTTCCTGTTGTCCTCTAAACTCCAAGTACTTTGGCATACGGCTTATCCCAGCATCAAGCAGCATCGCACATTTATCACCACGCTCAGCATGCGTGTGATTGATCAATCTCAATTTGTGCAACTCCTTTAAATCTTGCACTTCCAGCTTAAAAATACTAGAGTAATAATGGTAAACATCGCATAAACCATTAACTCTTTTGATCAGGAAAGCATCAAACACTTCGTCATATTTCCATGCAATGATTTTTACCTTTTTGGACTTTTCCGGTACGATCATCGAATCAAGCAGTTCAGCAACGGACTGTCCTTTGCTCAACAGTGATCTCACAACATCACCTGCTGTGGCAGATTTATGCCATGATTCTCGTACGTCCATAGGAATATTGTATGACTTCACTTCACTTGGAAACATATCGATCAACTCCTTTCTCTTTTTGTGCGCATCCTCTGGTAAAGCCATTACCGTTATTTCTTTGGGTTCAAGCACTTTATATCTCTTAGTCAGCTCATAATATTGCGGGTTGTTGTAATCCAGATAGAACATCCGATTGTACATCTTCTCAGTCTTCATAAAGCTTACAAAAATTTTCTTCAGCGATTCATGTTTCAACTTCTTCAAAGTTCTATATGGATAGTTCCTCGAACTCAACCATTCTCGCATGTTTCTGCTGGACATTTCTTCTGGATTTTGATGATAAAGCTCTGTTGGAGGTAAATCATCAATATTCAGGCTTTCTTGTAATGGTGTCCACTCACCCATCTCAACAATAAATTCTTTCTCATCAGCAGTTGCTTTATCTTGTGCAATCAAACATTTCTCATATTCTTCATTTATTTGACTCACACTCAGTCCATTCAGATATACTGGATTATATTTCATTCTTTCAAGATAAGCAAAGCGTTCAGGCAAATCAGCTGGAATCTCATCATCAGGATTAGGTTCAGGCTCAACCTCAGGTTCAGACTCTGTGAAATCAATGTCGTCTAAATCATCCAGTGCCTCTATCATCGGTGCAGTTTCAGTTTGAACCGGCTCAAACTGAAATGCTTCTTCAGTCACAGTTTCTGGCGCATTTTCAACCACTTCAATCACTTCAGGCACTTCAGTTTCCACTACAGATTCAGATTGAATCGGCTCAATCTGAGCTGTTTTATCAGTTTCAGCTTCTATCACAGTTTCATCCACCTTTGCCATTTCAGCCACCTCAGTTTCAGTCACAGATTCAGATTGAATCGGCTCAATCTGTACTGTTTCATCCAGTCTTGCCTTTTTAGTACAACTTTCTTCACCAGTAATCTCAGGCACTGCATCTAACTTTCTTTTTCCCTCAGCCTTGTCAGGATTCACAGTATCAACAGCTTCATCGGGAATAGTAATTGGTGACTCAACCCTTATGCCCACATTCTTCGTACCACGTGCTCTAGTATAATAAACTTTGGCTTCTTGAGTATGCTCAGTCACTTCCATCACCTCATCCGAAAAATCTTTATCTGATGTAGAACCTGACTTCTATGATCTGGTTTCTTCTAACCATTTTTCCAACATTTACTTCTCAGCATCAAGAGTATTGCATTCTGCCTTTAACTCTTTATAGTCATATTTCAAATTTTCATGCTCATCCTTCAACTTATCATGCTCATCCTTCAACATTCCATAATCAGCCTTTAACTTCACATAATCCGCATCTAATGCTTTGAACGTTTCAAGATTCTGATTATGAGTGGTCCAAAACTCTTCTAATCTCTTCTTCTTTCTTTCATTTGATGCTTTCAACTGTTCATTAGCATCCAAGAGTTTTGCTACCATCTCTTCTAACTCAGCAATTTTCTTTTTATCCTTATTCACATCAACACTTGAATCAACTTTTGGTGAAGACTCCAAAGGTTGTTCAATGTTTTCAGTTGCTGGAAATGATGTGGTGGGTATATCAACTGTAACAGGAACACTTACACCAGCATCAGTTTCATCGTCTGTCTGTGCTACACACTCTACTTCTGCTTCAACTTCCTGTGCAATCTGAACAATGTCTATCTGTTCAGGAACATCAACACTTTCAATAACATCCGGTTCCTCCACCAACTTAGGCTCAATCACTGGTTTCGATCTTCGTGATCTAACATACTGCACTGTGATAGCCTTAGGAACTTCAACAACCATTTCTTCTGCAACACTAGCAACCTCAACAGGTTCTTCAATCACAACTGGTTCAATAACTTCGACATTTTCTGCCTCCTCTGGAACAGATTCAGCATCTTCTTCTTCTATAATATTATCAACATCGTCATTCCCACTATCATCATCACTATCATCCTTACTTGCACTATCACCACCATCATTTCCATCATCCTCTTCTTCAATTTCATCATTCTCAGATCCATCTTCTTCTTCTGGATGTCTAGCAAAGTACTCGTCATCATCCAGTAAGTTATCAGGCACCTCATCAATTAGGTCCTATGGATTTACTATCTCTCCATGTGAAATGTGATGGTATACAGTCTCAATATCCTCCACATTATTTGCTATATCCCTCATATAGTCAAATAACTCAACACTTGGAACATTCCCTATACTCATCTTTCGATATGATAGATCATTCATATCCTCAGTATATAGTATCCCTCCAGCAACACCTTCTTCTCTAATGATTGGATATGCAATATTGATCATCATTTGCAAGAATCTCGGATACATGAGAAACTTGAATCTTTTGCCTTTCACCAAATTGAATACAAACCCATTCATAATCCATTTCGACATATTGAATGGTTTGTTCTCTGCAATAGCCACAATAGGGGATGCGATGTCAGAAGGAAAATTGTCAAAACCAGCACTCCTTCTTGACATGCACTGCTGAACCACATAACACAATAACTTCCACTTCTTCCCCAATCTTGCTCTAACAAATTGTGACTTTGGAAATACGGGAGGATGACCCATATTTACAAAACACGCTTGACATTCAACAACAGTCAACTCATCATTGGCTCCTATCTCATCCTCATCAATCCTCAATACTGTTCTGATAGCTTCTTCAGAAACAGTCAATACTAATTCTCTGGTGATGTTACCTCTAACAACAGTCACCCCATCTTCACCAGTTACCACCTCAGCCGTTCTCCAGAAGCTTTTGATAAGTCTGGCATAGATCATTGGCTTTGCACACATGGCATAGACATACTTGGTTCTCTTGATAAATCTCATCATATCTCTATACCCTTCAGTCTCTGGTATAGTTTCATCCAAACAAGCAACTAAATTGTGCTTAGGCTCAAACTTCAAATTCTCCATCTGTTTAAAACAAAAACAAGACAAATGTGTTAGATTCTTCATTAATAAATTTCAAATTTACCTAAGTGTTTGAACAAACAGTTATAAAAGTAAAACATTCACATAATCATTTTAACTCCTAAATTGATCTAACAATCTGATTTTCATCATTTTGGTCAAAACAACTTTGAATTTTAATGATCATACAATATTTCACAATTAAACAGTTTACTCACTTAAGAACATGAATCAGAAATTTGTATAATGAAGTTATTTAACATGTTAAGCTCAGTTTCAACAATGATTTGTCAATGTTTAACACACATTTTATCCTTTTGAAGTTAACACTTAAGAACTTTCAACAGGTCATCAATGGCGGTTGACAGTTATGTGCAAATTTTGGTTGATTCTGTTGATTTTAAGGAATTTTGATGCAAATTAATGATTGATTGTCGATAATCGACAGTTTTAACACTTAAAACAACATTCGATTTCAGTTTTAACACGCAAAATCAAAGTGTCGATTCAGTGATCAAGTACTGTTCATCATCATTTTTCGTTTTAACGATCGATTTGCAGGTTTATCAATGCTCGAAACATGTAAATTATACCTTATTCAATCAATCAAACTTGTTACAGAACAATCGATTGAACAAAAGTATGAACGATTTTAGTGCAGGGGATTTGCTTGAAAAACTTTGGTGAAAAATGATAAGTGTTAGTGAAGAGGCGGGTTTTTATATGGTTTAAGAATTAGGTCAAACAATTGTGACAGGTCAACAAAATGGGACGGGTAAACATTAAAAAGCCCAATGAGCCTTGACGGGTCATGCACTGTTGAGCCACGTCAGTCACTGTTGGGACGGGTCAAGTACTTGGGACGGGTCACAACATGGGACGGGCCAACATAAAATCATGTAAACCACTTGACGGGTCAATCACTGTAGAGACGGGTAAGGCACTGTAGAGACGGGTAAAGGTTAGGAACAACTACACCTGTTTTGGTTTTACCCATCACCCGGCAGCATAGTAGACTTCACAACATCACACGGCTTGCACAATGACTTGTTTGTTCATTACCCGGCTTCATAGTGATACCTTCATCACCCGGCATGCTTTTCTTCATCACCCGGTAACACAGTGTTCTTCACTTACACGGCAAGATAAAGACTTCTTTCTTTTACCCGACTGTACCGTGTCAACACTTCATTACCCGGCTGTATAGTAACACAACTTGTCACCCGGCAAATATCAATGACTCCTTCACCCGGCCTAAATTTGACATGTTCATTGCCCGGCCATACAGTAGTCATAATATCTTTGCCCAGCTTCACTTCTTTTCACAATCACCCGGCTCATATCAGACACAACAACTTTACCCGGCTTAATAGTGTTTTCATTACCCGGCTAAACAGTGTTCTGATATCTTTGCCCGGCTACAACACTTGAGCAATATTTCTCAATTTTCTCGTCTGTTGACTTTTCAACTGCATTTATTGCACCTGCAAACATTCTCGACATATTAATTAGACAAGACATCCTTATTAGGGTTTGTCACATTAAATATCAAAAACATAAGACAAGACAATAAAATTAATTCTTAATTAAAGCCTTTTTCTTTTTCTTTGATTTTTCTAAAAAATGTTTTTGCACAACCAAAATTTCTATATCCCGAAGCAATTTCTTAAAAAACACATCACAAGACCTTGGGTTTGTTTTTAACACATCCATTACCTTTGCTTTTCATACCACATAATCTTGTTCATTCAAAACACACTTATTCAAAATATTTTTGGATTTTTGCAAATATTTTTCTTCTTCAATTTATTCTCCCCCTAAATATTTTTCTTCTTCAAGTTTAACAAGGATGTCGATGTGTCAATAATGATTCCAAATGCCTGCACACACAAAGCACACACATTAAAATAAAGACATATGCAATGCAATGAATCAAACTGTCGCAGTGAGATCATACCACACATTATCTGAACATGTTTTGCAAGTTTTGAATAGACATTTGACTTATGTTTGATTGAGTGATGATATGAAAACATACCAATTAGCTCGAGTTGACACACTTACTTTTTCAGTATCATGATGAGATTAAGGTTCGATTAAAATGACTTATGTGACCCACATGTATACATATGTCAACATATTTCCTTATCAACCACTACCTGAATGCATATTGCACAAAAACCTGGTCACTTACAATCATAAACAGTGTGGAATCTGGGTTCTATTTGGATTTGGTCTACTTTGGGACTTCTTTTGATTCCATTTTGGAATTTAATTTCCTATCGTTCCCCTTGGGAATCTTCTGAATTCCTTTTTGGAATTTTTGTTTGGTGATGGTCCACATTTGGGACTCTTTTTGTTCCAACTTTGGGAATCTTTTGCTGCACCTTGAAGCTCAAAAGAGACTTCGTGTGAGACTTCAGGTCTGTGGGTACCACAACAAAGAAGCTCACGATGCGGTTCATCACACTGAATAGACTGTATCGTTACCCGATCATGCACAACTATCATCACAAGCAAAGAATCAAAAGATATATATCTAGACATGTATAGCAATGGAACTTAACACAAAGATCATTGAATTTAGATTTGTCAACAATGAACTTACTTTTTCAGTCTAATTGCCTGAGCTGTCTAGCACATCAATTCACATTCATCAGTCTTTATTAAAAATGATGTAACAAATAATGTCTAGTGTACTATCATTTCTCACTTTTTGCAATATAGATTCTTATGACATGATATTTTCTTTTCGTTTTGCTTTTATATTTTGTTTTTGCTTTTCTTTTTCATGCACACACACAATGCAAAACAATAAATTAAAAGAAAAAGGAATCAATACTTGACATCGACTTATTATATTTTTGACTTTTATATTATCTGATTTTTGTTTGATTTTCAAAAATTAGAATTAATCATGGTTGATTAACCCTATGGATTGAATTAAGAATTCAAACCGCCCTGACAAAAAAGATTTTGTGAAAAGATCTGCCAGTTGTTTGTCGGTATGAACTTTAATTAAAATTATTAAACCTTTTTCAGAGTTGTCTCTGAGAAAGTGATATCGAATTTCGATATGTTTGGTTTTTGAGTGTTGAACAGGATTAGCAGTAATGAACATAGCAGCAGTATTGTCTATGTAAATAGGAGTTTTGAGAAAGTTAAACCCGTAGTCAAGCAACTGGTTTTGTAGCCACAAAACTTGAGAACATCCTGCAGATGCAGCGATATACTCTGCTTCAGCTGTGGATACAGAAACATTGGTCTGCTTTTTGCATTGCCAAGAAACAAGTCTAGGACCCAGAAATTGACATCCACCCGTAGTCGATTTCCTGTCAAGAGCACACCCACCAAAGTCACTATCAGAATAACTATATAATTCAAAATTGCCTTCATAAGGATACCATAACCCGAGATTCGGTTTCCCTTTAAGGTATCTGAAAATACGTTTAACAGCAACCATGTGCGACTCTTTTGGATCAGACTGATATCTTGCGCACACACATACAGCATACATAATGTCTGGCCTTGATGCAGTAAGATACATCAGTGAACCAATCATTGATCTCTACAGTGTTTGATCAACAGATTTGCCTTTCGGATCCGGTTGTATCTTGCAATTCACATCAGATGGCGTTCGAATAGCCTGACAATCCTGCATCTTGAACTTTTTCAGCAACTTCTCAACAAACTTTGATTGGTTGATAAAAATTCCGTCTGCTGATTGTTTTACTTGCAATCCGAGAAAGAAATTAATCTCCCCCATTGAACTCATCTGAAATCTTGACTTCATGATTTCTTCAAACTCTTTGCACATGGACGCACTGGTTGATCCAAAGATGATATCATCCACATACACTTGAACACATAAAAGATCTTCATTTTCCCGCTTCATAAACAAAGTTGGATCAATATGACCTCTTGTAAACCCATGTTCTAGCAAATGTTTAGATAACGTCTCGTACCAAATCCTTGGAGCTTGATGTAGACCATATAAAGCTTTGCTCAATTTGTATACACGATGTGGATAATCAGGATCTTCAAAACCCGGAGGTTGTCTGACATATACATCATCGGTAATTGGTCCATACAGAAAAGCACCTTTAACGTCCATTTGGAACACTTTAAACTTCATGAAAGAGGCATAAGCTAGAAAAACGCGAATAGCTTCAAGTCGAGCGACCAGAGCAAACACTTCTTCATAGTCAATACCTTCTTCTTGAGTGTAACCTTGTACAATAAGTCTTGCTTTGTTTCTCATTATAATGCCACGTTCATCTGGCTTGTTCTTGTACAACCATCTTGTACCAATCGCATTTTCTCCTTCAGGTAAGTCCACTAATTTCCAAACTTCTTGTTTGCGAAATTGAAGTAACTCCTCTTGCATGGCTTCAATCCAACTATTATCTTGTAACGCCTCCGAAATGTTCTTTGGCACCACTTGAGAAAGAAAACATGAATAAAGACAAACGTTTGCTTGCTCAGTTTGACTTCTTGTAGTTCTCTGATTCAACGGCCCAATAATCTAAGAGACAGGATGTTTCTTGTGAATTCGATGAGTTGGTATGACTTCACCTTGCACTTGACTCTCCAGATTAGACTGATTCAGATTCGGTAGATCTTGCAAAATTGTAGACACATGCGGAGTGAAATTAGGAACTTGATCCGGTGAATTGATGAAGTAGTTAAACGATTCTGGAATAACTTCAACATTCGGATCTGATGATGGTTGATTTTGAACAGATCCACCATCATTAGGAGAATTTTATGGATTAACATCATCACCAAGAATATTTGATTCTTGATCTTCTTGAGAACCAGAAGGACCCGGAGCTTGACTGGATACGCCATGATCAGGATTATGAAAAGACATGAACGGATACTCAGAATTGAGGTTGCCATCATCGTCATTGTCAGAATCATCACTGAAACATCCCAAGTCTCCTGATTCCTTTTTCGCTTTTCCTGAAAAATCAAACAAGTTAGAATTGAAAGATTTTGATAACGAATCTAAATCAAACAACCATTCGGGACCATGCGCCACAGACGGAAACGAATTTTCTAAAAACTTTACGTTAATAGTTTCAATAACAGTATTTGTTTTGCTATTATAAACCCGATAAGCTTTAGAAACAGACGAGTAACCAAGGAAAAATCCATCGTCAGATTTTGACTCAAATTTCCCGAGATGATCACTTAAATTTAGAATCGATACAGGACAACCAAATGCTTTCAAATAAGAAATATTTGGTTTTCTTCCAAACAATAACTCATAAGATGTTTTATTTTTATCCTGAACCGATAATGTTCTGTTTTGTACAAA
Source organism: Tagetes erecta (assembly GCA_030867185.1). Taxonomy (NCBI): domain Eukaryota; kingdom Viridiplantae; phylum Streptophyta; class Magnoliopsida; order Asterales; family Asteraceae; genus Tagetes; species Tagetes erecta. The sequence goes on from CM061488.1 coordinate 66,260,404, forward strand.
ACACGCAGTAGCAATAGCTTCGTCCCAGAAAGTGATAGGGATTTTGGCATCTGCGAGCATGGATCTTGCTGCTTCAATCAGTGTCCGATTTTTCCGTTCCGCAACCCCATTTTGTTGAGGCGTTCTTGGAGCACTAAATTGTCTAGCAATTCCTTTTTCTGCACAAAACAAATCAACATTAGCGTTCTTAAACTCTGTTCCATTATCACTTCTCAAGATTTTTACTTTACAATCCAACTGATTTTCAACTTTGACAATAAATTCTTTTAACAACTCAGCAGTTTCAGATTTAACATGCAGGAAATAAACCCAAGAAAATCTAGTAAAATCATCAATGATGACAAAACAATAAGACTTCTTTCCGATGCTTTGAACATTTGTTGGTCCAAAAAGATCCATATGTAGCATCTGCAAGGGTTTTGAAATGGAGTGTTCTTGCTTGGACTTAAAAGACATTCGGTGTTGTTTTCCTTTCAAACATGCTGGACAGAGATCAGTTGTAGAGAACTTCTTTGTTGGTATTCCTACAGCGTGATTTCCAGTCACCAGTCGATTCATGTTTCTGAAGTTTGAATGGCCCAGCCGTCTATGCCAAAGCTAACTCTCATCATTTGAAGCATGTGCAATGAGACAAGTAGTTTCAGTTTTAGCATCAATCTGTGACATATCAAGTTTGTATACATCACGATCTCTTGGAGCTTTAACCACCACCCATTCATTGTCAATCTTGAAACCTGGTTTGAGTATATAACAAAAAGAATCATCAAATAAAGTTGAATAAGATTTGTCACAAATTTGAGATACACTTAGCAAATTAAAGTTCAACTGCGCACAGTAGTTGACTTTATCAAAGCTAATGACCCCATTTGACACAGTTCCTTCTCCAGTTATTTTACCACCAGCATCTCCTCCAAATGCAACACGTGTACCATTCTTCAGCTTAAAATCTTGAAGCAAGGCATGGTTGCCTGTCATATGCCGGCTACACCCACTATCAACAAACCATGAGTTGATAGGTCTTCGAGGGCGTACCTGCATTTCAACAATCACTTAGTTAGTTTGGTCAACCCAGGCCCACATGGTCTTGGGTTTTCCGAATCTATCTGTAACAGTAACTTGTTGATAATGAAGATTTTGAAAATTTGTTTCATTTGAGAGATTTGGTTGAAAACTGTTTCGCCCATTGGCTTGAATGGATTGCTTTCTTCTTAAAGCAATAAACCTTTCCTCTAACTTAGGATCAAGGTTATTTTCAAATTTCTGATTTCTTACCATCAAAGCTCTTGGTTTAAAACTGTTAACCTGCACATTCCTTGATGAAAAGTTATTAGAAACAGAATTGTTTCGATTGAAATTTCTCAAAACAGGAGAATGACTTTGATTAACATTTTGAAAACCAAATGATTGATTTCTTTGAAAATTTTGAAACGGAGTCATTTCTCTTGTTGAGGTCTTTCGAAAGAAACAATCCTTTGTGTCATGGTTTCTTCTTTCACAAATATCACAAAATTTGTTATAAAAACATTCCTCTAAAGAATGATTTCTTTTGTCACAGTAACTGCAGTACCTGTTAAAGAAACATTCAGCAGTAACATGATTATAACGATCACAAATCTCACAATGTTTCTTGCTAATCCTAAAGAGCCGATTGTTAACTTTTGAAGTTGAACCAACTCGTGATTCATTATCAGTTTTGTTCGGTTTTAGATTAACTTGATTCTTTTGTGGAGATTTTGATTGTGATTTTGCTTGCTTGGGAACTTGGTTCGATTTTAACACATCTTGTTTGGTTACCTTCTTTGGTTCAATTCTTTTATCATTGACAGCGGAAGACTTAGGACCTGAACCTGTTTTCAGACCAGAGTTAGATTTGATTGAAGAATTGATTGGTTTACCATAAGATCCGTTCAAATCAAAAGTTCCTGCAGACACAAACTTAATTGTTTTATCTTTTGACACTTTCTGCTTGACAGGTTTTACTTTGTGAGTTTTGACACTTTGAACTTTGGTGTTGTCATTCGATTTTATGACACTTTTTCCTTTTGACTGTTTCGTTTCAGATTGATTGACTTTCGATTTTAATTTATGCATTTTTGCATTCGAAACTTCAGTCTTTTTCACTTCCTGCTTCTTGATCAGTGGATCAGCAACTTGTGCCTTCTGTTCATTCTTCCACCTGATGTATTCAGGATCATTATATCCTGAAAATTCAGCTTCATCCTTCACTTTTTCTTCCTGCTTGGGATTCAGTTCAGGATATTCAACCAGTTGAATCAGAACAGGCTCTGATTTGTTGCTAGCTTCATCATCAGCTTTAGTCGTCACACCATCATCTTCTTTCAAACTTTCAATCAACACTTCAGATCCTTCGGATTCGGATTTACTTCTTTGAATTTCTTTGAATTTTCGTTCATTTTCAGGTGAATGATCAAATTCATTGAAGTTTTCAGGTAAAGTTTGTGTGATTGAATTAGGCATTGGTTCATGAGTGAAACCCAACCCTATTTTGGTTTTGTTACCTCTTTCACTTATAAGTTGTTTAACCATTGTTTTACAACTTTTCACTTTTGTTAATTCAACTTGTGTGACAGCATGAGCAACTTTTTCTTGTTCAAAGTTCTTTGTCATTTCTTCAAGTTGTTTTGTTACCAGTTCCAAATCCTTTAAGGTTTTGTTCCATGATTCTTTAAGTGACAATATCTTCTCATCAGCAATTTTGTGATCAATTTTAAGTTGTTCATGAATTTTCTCATGTTTGCTTAATTTATCACCAATTTTAAAAGAATGAGTACGATAATGTTCTACTTGTTGAATGCATTGTTCAGAACACAACCTACCTCTAACATCATCAGGCAAAGGAACATAGTTAGGGGGTAAATCAGTACTAACCTTTGGTTGTTCGGTGGATGATGAAGACTCACTGGATGTAGCCATTAGCGCAATTTCTGATTCAGATTCTTCAACAGGATCTGACTTTGCACTCCAGTCGTATTCCTCAGAATCTTCACTCACAGTATCAATCAGTTTACCATCCCCTTCTTCAGACCAATCTTCCTCAATTTCACAAACTAACGCCAGACTGGATGTAAGATCAGATGTAAACTGTTCTGCATACGCACTCCAATCTTATCCATCTTTTACACTCACTACCAGTGCTTTATTCTGATCTTCTGGCTTCTTTCCCTCATCTTCCAGTTTTGGCATGGGAAGACTTTGATATGGCTTCTGTATGAAACGTTGATTCCTCTGTTGATGGCTTGAAGACTGTTGTGAGATTTGACCTTGACCTTGATTCTGTCCACTTGAACTTGATTGATCATTGTAATTCTGATTCTTAGGAGCTTTGCATTCCCGAGAAAAATGACCATAACAGTTACAGTTGAAACATCTGGCCTTCGATTTGTCAAAACCAACTGTCTTGTTTGCATGTGGCTTGAAGCTTCGGTTAACATATGCATGCTTCTGTGTTCGATATGCAACCATTACCATTTGCCAATTCAAATCCATTTCCTCAACGTCACCAGGATCCATTTCAAAAAGATCTTGAAGAACAACATCCATCTGAGACAAATGACTTCCTTGATAAGCTTGAAAGCTTGCCATGAAAGCAGTAAAAGCCGTCTTCGTCTCGTCATCTTGTAACAAGATGTTCTTCACATCTTTTACTTTTGTTTGAACATTAGAACTTTGATTTTCTACTTGATTTTTCAGATTCTGACTTTGAACTTGAGCTCTTGGTGGAGATTGAGGTTGAGAATAAGTTGGTGAACTTGGAATGTATGACGAATCAGTATAAAAACTTGCACCAACAAATAAATCACCCTCATCTTCAAACTTAGTTGCATCTTGTGCAAGAAATGCATTCTCCACAGTATTAGCAGGATTCACAATATATTTGTATTGTGCATGTGAACCAGTTCTATCAGTGTTTCTAGAACATTCATCAATCTCTACTTCCTCTATCTTTGCAATGAGCAAATCTAGGTCCATCGGGAACTTCTCATTATGTTTCAGTAATGTCACAGTCTGTTTCCATGATGATGGAAGTGCACATAACAATCTGTCATTCAGGTCTTGGAGATCTGTCTTCGCACCCACATTAGTCATTTCAGTAGTCAGATGAACAAACCTATTCATCATCTGGTGCACGGACTCTCCAGCAATGTGTTCAAATAACTCCAACTGTCTCTTCAGCTTTTGTTTCTTGAGACTTCTGAGTTGTTCACCTCCTTCACAGATGGACTTTAAGGCTTTGAACAGTGTATAACCTGTTTGATAAGTGTCCAACCTTGACAGTACTTGTAGTGGCAATCCCTTACACATCAAAGAATAGGCTTTGCTATCATTCTTCACTTTCCTTAAATCTTCTGCTGACAAATTATCCTCTGGATAAGGTTCAGTAGAGTCTTTGGTGTAGGTACTTGCACTATCTGGAGCTGTCTGTGTAGGTATGTGAGGACCCTTGTCAATTGACTTCCAAAGATCATTGTCTATTGAACAAAGATGATGCTTCAGTCTAATCGTCCAATTCTTGAAATCTGCACGATTAACAAGTCTAGGAACAAGGTTATCAGAATCATCATTAGGTGCCATTTTAACAATATTAAAGAAAATATTTTTGTGTTTTTAATGATTTTTGAAAAGAAATAATTAAAATGCTAAAGTAAAGACAAGTAAACAATAACGATAAGATAACAAGATTGAAACAGCTGAAAAAGGATCACACGGCTGAACAGTGAAAATTTCTTCTTCACCCGGCTGAATAGTAGCTTTGTTCTTCACCCGGCAGAGAAAAGTCTTCACCCGTCTAAACAGTGACCCGACTTAACAGTTGTAATACTTGTATTCTTTACCCGGCAGAACAGTTACACGGCAGAATAGTATTAACTTCACACGGCAATAACTTGACCCGGCTTGGAATTTTGACACGGCAGAAAGGCTTTACCCGGCTGAACAGTTGATCACCCGACAGAGTAATTGTTTACCCGGCTACACAGTTGTCGATCACCCGACAAATTTTGTTAATCACCCGGCGTAACAGTGTATCACCCGGCAAAACAGTACTTGATCCGGCTGAACAGTACAATCCTTTTCTTCGTCAATTTCTTTACCCGTCTAGCACAAAATCCTTTACACGGCTGCACAGGACCTAATTTGTTCATAAATCTAAGTCCAAAGGAATTTGTCTAAGTCAATTTTATCACCCGGCTAGTTAATCTTCAACCAGTTCATACTGTTCATCATCTTCATCATGAGAATTTTTCAGGGTTTATCAAAAACTTGTCCAATTTCTTCAAAAATCACACACAATCAGTGAAATGGTCCGATTATCAATCCCTAATCTCAATCAATCCAAAACATCATCAAATTTTGATGAATTTGAACAAACTTTGATCAAACAGTAACTTTTTCTATCTTCTTAATTCCTCAGATCTGATGATAATCTGATGGAATTTGCACAATCGTTGTGAATTAGAAGTGATTGCGATGATAAATCACAACTAAAAATAGCAACAATTCATTCAGATCATGATTTTTGAGCAATATTGTAGTGTTTTGCTTGATGAATAGCGAAGAACACAATACCAACAGCTCTGATACCAATTGATAGGTTCAATTGGATCGATATCACTCAAATGATCAGAATGATTAATACAAACAAACAGTTCAATCAGCAACACAATTCATTACTAAATAATTCACTTGTATTGATGATCAAAAGCAAGGTTGTAGTACAAATGCAGGAGAATGAAATCACACACACTTAGTTCTCTCTCTAACGTGAATATGTGATCTAGCCTCTCTCCTCAACATTCTCTCACTACATGCTTTATGCAACAATACATTTTAGGGAAAATAACAAAATAGACCCTAAACTATACAAAATGTATAAAACAAGTACAAAGTAAATCTTAAACTGGAAATAACCCTAACAGTTGCATAAAAAATTTATGTATGCTTAAAAAATATTGAGTTATTTAATTGTATATTATTAACAATTTTATCCTTAAGTTTCATTATTATACCTTATCAAATATAAGTTGACGTCTTTACACCCTAGTAGGAGAGGGTTTAAAATATAAATACTATTAAGTTTCTAAAGATTCTTCTAAATATTAGGAAACCAAAATGTAATTAAGGTTATTATAATATATTATTACTATAGATATATATAAATATTTCAAATATAAAAATATTATTATGAGAAAACCACTCTTATGATGCCAAGTAAGCAAATATCCCCTCTAATGATGCCAACTAAGCAAAATCTATTTTCCTATATTATAAGGATATACTTGTTAGTTGACTTGTAATCATAATCCTACCACAATTATAATAGAGATATGTTTTAATATTAAATGTTCATTAAGAGATTTTTTTTATCTCTATAATGTAGGAGGTTTATTATTTGACAAAGTTTTAGTGATTATTGGATTTGATATATTATCTATTGATTGGATTTATGTTTTTAAAAAATAGATAAACTATAGATATGTTAAAAAAAGTTATTTCTGTACGTAATTGAGTACATCGTGTAGAAAATTATTGAGAATTATTTGAAGGTTCTGCTAATTGAGATAAAGTTAGAATACAGGTAAAGTTAATTTATTATGATTAAGTTAAGAATTAGTGAAGCTGGGTTGGTTCCTTTACATGTTTTGTGTCTATTTGTGTTTGTTTTTTCAGTAAACTAGAAGTATTCGCTTGCTCACTCGTTGTGTGAGCGTTGTCTGCTCGGTTTCAAGTACATAATATCTTTATATATGTCTTACAAAAGGTGTTATATGTAACTGGTTTCCATCATTGTCCAACAGGTCACAATCGATTTTAGCTGGGTGACTACAAAAGGTTTAGATAACCCAATTTACAACCTATTTGGAGGCCCAAAAGGTGAATGTTACAAAAGGATAAAAAATTAGCATGAAGCCCATGTATAAACACCAACCAACAATAAATAGCCACCTAGAAAGCAATATATAAACAGTGTTCAAAACCTTTGCTTTGTTAATAAAAGAGGAATTTGAAATCTTGTTATATGAGAACCAAGTAATTTGCAAGTGTAATTAAAAATTTGATGTTTGAAGTAATCTAATGTATAGAATTTACCTTACATTAATGTCGAATGAGATACATTTGAAGAGGTGGTTAAGAGTGGATTATTTAGAGTCGTTAAAATTAGTGTTGGTAGTGCACTATTTAGTTTATGTTAAGAAATTTATTTTTTTATTTTTAGTAGAAGTAGAGGGGAAGATGTTTATATATAGAATGATAAGATAGTAAAAGTGTGTTGTTTAAATTGGATTGCATTTTTTAATATGTTAAGAAACACGAACAATATGTAAATTTATTATATGAAACTAGTTTAATGCACGTGTCTACACACGGGTTAAATAATAATATTTATAATGAATTTATAACCACTATGTTTAAGTATTTATAAAATTTTAATATTTAAGTATATGGTTTTATCAACTTATGCATGGTGATAAATTCTACACAATTTCTCTCCCAAATTTCCTGTTATAAATCAAATATTTTCCTCCAAAAGTTGCCCCTAAAACCTTAAAATATTATATAGATTAAACGAAAGTAAAAATCATTGTAAAATCATAATAACAATAAGAATACTATATTTTAAATGTTAATAGGAAAGAATGAATAAAATATGAAATACATTTTAGTAATCGTGAATTGAAAAGTAGATATCACCATAATTGAATTAAAATAAGAACAATCATCTATTCATGTCACTATTAAAATCCGGGTAAATTTATATTGTTCACCATTTAAAATATAAAAAAACCAGTGAATAAAAGCAAGTTAACGAACATAGTATGCCATTATACGAATCAAAACGAAACCAAATCCAAAAGCATTTAAAAAACCAAACAAAGTGTTGGAAAAAAATAAAGATGTAAAAGGAGTTATATTGCAATAGAGACGGATCACTTTTCGATCTTTGGTGTCAATAGTTTGAACTTGCTGTTAAGTTTGTTTTGCGAAATGGTAGCTGGCCGAGCTTTAGAATTGAAAACATTTGCTGGGTCGTCAACATCGTATATGTCTCTAAGGTTACGCTTTAAATTGACATCCACAGAATTATGATTTTCATATTCACCTGCTACACATTGTTGCTTTTCAACAGATTTTATAACAGTGGCAGTTGTTGTGATGTTTTCACTGTATGAAGAAACGACATCCTAAAAGATATAATGGAAAACATGTTAGTATTCAAAATTGTTAACAATATGTAAGTTTAATATTTGAGGTATTAAACTTTTATATTAAACTTCTATATATTTAGTTAAATCTAATGGTTATTTCTATTGTAACTTCAATTCTCAAGAACAATTATAGTTCCAGTTTTAATGTACATGAATGAAGGTGCTAAAACCTTAAAGGCAAATTGGCTAAAAATAATCCCAACTAACACCTATTGGCCGAGAATAATCCCAACTCAGTTTATTCCCTCCAGTGGTCCCAAATCCAACTTTTTTGGCCTCCAGTGGTCCGCCGTTAAGTGCACTTAACGGCCGTTAACTTTTTTTTTGATTTTTTTCGAATTTCAAAACAAGGTTTTATGGAAATTGATCGGGAGGAGTATACGATTCAATTGATGTAAACCTTACCTCGAACTGGTGTTCCAAACGACAAAATGGTCTTCAATCGGGTGTTTAAAACCTAATGGTGCTTTAACCGGATATCAAAATTAAACCATTTGGAGCAACAATTGAAAGTAAGGTTTACATCAACAGACTCGTATTCTCCTCCCGATCAAAATCCCTAAAATATCGGTTTGAAATTCGAAAAAAATAGAAAAAAAGTTAACGGCCGTTAAGTGCACATAACGGCGGACCACTGTAGGCCAAAAAAGTTGGATTTGGGACCACTGGAGGGAATAAACTGAGTTGGGATTATTTTCGGCCAATGGGTGTTAGTTGGGATTATTTTAGGCCAATTTACCAACCTTAAAACAAGAAAATGAGTTTGAAACTACATTAACTTTTAACCATAGTATTATGTAAAGGGTCTCCTAAGTTGAAAATATAAGAAAAAAATAGTTGAAACAAATTATAGATATACCTTTTGTTTTGACTGTTGGTGTACCGACATGTTGTTTAATGATGTAGAATCTCCTGTATAATTTAAAATTTTAAAAAGTTATTCGGTAACAAAAGTATTTTCATGGTTTTAATTATGTTATATGTTCGAATTCATTATAGAAAGAATGTGTAACAATGATACCTATTCATCATGGAAGTTTTTCTCTAATTCTTGAGTAAAAGTTTGATCATTAGTCATTTTGTTAATTTCATAAACTTCATAGGTGTGTTTCAGATTAAATTCAGTAATGTCTATCTTAAAAGCGTACTTTCTGCCCACCAAAACATATAACTCATCGGGCAACAATTTGTTAGACTCATCCTACATATGGTGGAATTAACCATATTAATATGTTTTTATAACTTTTTGTATAACTTTTTGTAATGTCTATATTTTGAGCCTATGAATGAGAAAATATTTAATGTTTCTTAAAGATTAATTACATCAAAACAACTTTGTAAGAGGTACATTAGTAAAAATGTTATATAAGTAGAATTATATTTCTAAGTACCTTGAAGTAGGAGTAACATATTCAGCGGGACAATCTTTGTTAATACATTTCCATTCATGTGACAACTCAAAATTTTATTTATTTATTTATTATTTTCTCTTTCTACTGTTCCTTTCATCTTCAAATCCTTATTGATCTTACTCAATTTTCGAGGCGAAAATTCTTTCAACAAGAAGATGATGTGACACCCGAGTTTTCAAGCGAATGACGTTAACTCTATCCGTTAGTTCTCATTAATTTTATAGTAATTAATGGTCCATTTTAATTGTAAAAGTAAATTGCTAGTAACTAAATAAATAAACTGAATAATTATTATTTTATTTAACGAGAGACGTTTGTTATATCCCTCGTTTCGTTCTTTCGGTTTTCGTCTTTTCCCAAAACATGAGCCAGTGAAATTCAAGGTTCGCTTTGTAAATGTTTAAAAGTAAATTAATTTACTTTGGGAACAAATTAATACATTATGAAACTTCAAGGTCTAATGTGCAATTTTAAAATTTAAAATCAATTAACCCAACCCTAAACCCCATAACCCGTCGACGGCAATTCCAAATCCCCCCATCGTTCTTTACTCTCTGCTCGGCTGCCGTCAAGAAGAATAAGTAGCAGCAAAATTCCGGCGAACCCCCATCTCTCTCTCTCTCTTCTCTGCTAACAGTGACGAAGAAGAAGAAAAACGTAGTAATAACAATAGCAACCACCTGCAATCACCGATCACCACCGCCAGCGGACCTACAACTCCGGCAACCCCAACACGGCGGGCGGTCCCAAGTGCCCGGGGGTTTACACGCGTGTGACGAATGGATATCAGGAGCAACGCAGCGGAACAACAACATACATACACACAGCTTAAAACTTAAAGTTGTGCATACATTAAACTTCATATATACAATACATTGATTACAAAACGACAATTGTTTGTTTGATACATAACATTAACATACTAAAGCTAGCAACTATTCTAGGTCCAGAGCGTCTATCTTCTAAGCCCGCAAGCCCTCTACCTGCTCTAGCCTCGACAGTGCTTTCCTGCATCACCCGACACCTAGGATGTGTGCCAAAAAGTTTTAAAAGAAAGGGTCAGCTTACGCTGGTGAGTTCATAATAAAACATTTTACAAAACATTTCAAACATTCAACCAAATACTTGTAAAAACCTTGATCAACGAGTTGCCAAGCTCCATTGATCAAAGAGTTACCACTAACTCCATCATTTACAAGCATTTCATAAACATACTAGCATCATCAGATAAATATACACAAACAATACGATAAATACCCTTCACCGAGTTTACCGCGTCACCCTATAACTGAAGTGGTATTGCCCGATATTTACCGTAGAATGCTAGCCAACCGTTCAAAAACAACAGTTTAAGAACACAACCAATCCAAAAGTGTTTATACAGAAACTCACAATCATTTCCAACCAAAACAGGTTTAAGCAACACATCCAGTTTTGTAAAACATACAATCATTTCAAAAGAGTTTAAGTGTATGAACTCACCTCAACAAGATCACAACAAGATCACAACTAGCTTCGGTCCTTGATCTAATCCCAACAATCAATCCAAATGGATATCTTCACGATCACACAAATAGCTATATCGACAATCAATCTCAATAGCTATAATCCACCTATAACGCGATATCACAACGTTATAAATAACGATTCCTAAGACTATGTAAGTACTAGGGAATAACTAGCGAAGCATACGACTAGACACGAGTCGTTGCCACCTACGCCTACCAAATCCCACACCTCGGGGATCTAAACAAATCCTATAGAGATATGTTACCCGTTCACAACGGATATCATACCCCTAGGGTACGGATATTCAATCCGCACCCTCCCCGGGTAATCTACCCGTTAGTTGTGGGTGTTTAATCCCGCAACCATTTCCCCTAGCACGTCCCTCGTGCTATGCGGGTATCTTCACCCCGCATTCCCATCGGCTTCCCAACCCGATTCCCGTCCTAAACTAATCGAGAATGAAAGACCATTACCTCGTCGATCACCGATCTTCAATCGCGCAACACCTTGATGATCACCATTCTTCACTCGGGCAGAACCTCGACGCACGCCAAACGATCTACACGCGCCCGAGACTCGAAGGAACGTCACGACGCAGGGTACCGCACTCGAGGCGCGCTTCCGCAAGAAAATTAACTGGTTTCTCTCTCTAAAAAGTTCTAGAGAGAGAGAGAGGTGTGAGCATAAGTGAAGGGGGGTTGCACCCCCTTTTATAGGTTGTCTGGGCTATTCCAGGCGCTACGCGCAGCCCACATGCACCATCTGCGAGTATCGCGTAGATGGTAAGTGGCTGCCAGCTGGTTTCCACCCGACAGCTCCTACGCGATACGCGCAGGGGACTACCCCTTGATGCGCGGATCGCCTAACCCCCAAAATCAGAGTCCTCTCTTCGAAACACGTGGAATTCATATATTATGGGCTCCGTAACTCTTCTTCTAAGTCAAGATATGCTCGAAAGAAGTTTTCGGGCATTCCTCGGTTGTTTTCGCATTTCCCGCTTTGTTATAACTCCGATTTGAGTTCCGTTTTCGCCCACGTTCTTCATTTTAAGTCCCCTATCACCCCTAGGGTTTATCACTATAGATTAGGACTTTTTATTCAACGTGCTATTTACATGAACACCCGCCCATTATCGACATATACTTTCTTCTAGATTTAGGGTTTTACATTTCTACCCTCCTTAAAAGAATTTCGTCCTCGAAATTCGAATATTACAAAAATAACTTAGGGTATTTGGCTCTCATCTCACTAGCCAATTCCCAAGTCTTCTCCGGTCCTCTTTGTCCTTCCCATTGGACCAACACCAACCGGATTCTTTTCTTTCTCAACTTTCTTTCTTGAGTATCAAGAATCTTTACCGGCCTCTCAGTAAAAGATAGCTTCTCGCTTACTTGAACATCTTCGAGAGGTACAGCTTGATTTGGATCTGCCAAACATTTCCTTAAGTTTGACACATGAAAGGTATCGTGTACACCTTTCAAGGTTTCCGGTAACTCAAGCTTATAAGCAACTTTCCCAATTCTCGTAACAATCTTGAATGGACCAATGTACCTCGGGGCTAACTTTCCACGTTTGATAAACCTCACCACTCCTTTCCATGGAGATACTTTCAACATCACGTAATCTCCAACTTTGAATTCTAAGGGCCTTCTACGAACATCTGCGTAACTTTTCTACCTATCCTGGGCAGCTTTCAGCCTTTGCCTAATCTGTTGGATTTTATCAGTTGTTTCTAGCATCATCTCTGTACTACACAACTGATCCTCCCCAACTTCAGTCCAACAAACAGGAGTTCTGCACTTTCTTCCATAAAGTGCTTCAAACGGTGCCATCCCTATGCTGGTGTGATAACTGTTGTTGTATGAAAACTCAACCAATGGTAAGAATTCATCCCAACTACCACTAAAGTCAATCACACACGCACGCAACATATCCTCAAGGGTTTGGATAGTACGCTCACTCTGCCCATCGGTTTGAGGATGATATGCCGTGCTCAAATTCAATCTAGTTCCTAGATCTTTTTGCAAACTTGCCCAAAACCTTGACGTGAATCGACTATCTCTGTCAGAGATGATCGAAAGTGGCACGCCATGTCTACTCACAATCTCCTTGATATACAATTTCGCCATCTTCTCTGGTGAGTAGCTCTCGTTATATGGTATGAAATGGGACGACTTGGTCAATCGATCCACAATCACCCATATGGCATCATGCCCTGCACGAGTTCTTGGGAGCTTCGTAACATAATCCATCGTTATTCTTTCCCACTTCCAAACTGGTAATTCTATCTGTTGTAACAGACCTGCTGGTTTCTGATGCTCAATCTTAACTTGTAAACAAGTCAAGCACCTTTGCACATACTGTGCAATTGATCTCTTCATATTGGGCCACCAATAATGTTCTTTCAAGCTCTTGAACATCTTATCCGTTCCAGGATGAATCGAGTACTTAGACTTGTGGTTTTCGTCAAGAATCTTATCCTGAATTCCTCCAAACTTTGGAATCCAAATTCTTGACCCAAACCTTAGAATCTCATCCTTTCCTTTTGTCAACAAACCTTCCTTTCCCACCATTCGCTCCTTCCTGATGTTTTCTTCCTTCAAGGCATTTGTCTGAGCTTCAACGATCTGATACTTCCAATCAATCGTTACAATGATCTGCAACGCCCTTACTCTAATGGGTTTAACCCTCTCCTTCCGACTCAGGGCATCCGCTACCACATTGGCCTTGCCAGGGTGGTATTTGATCTCACACTCATAATCGCTAAGCAATTCCATCCATCTACGTTGCCTCATATTTAGCTCCTTCTGATCAAAAAGGTGTGATAGAACCCAACAAATGTCGGATGATCAGATTAATGAAAAACAGATTACAAAAGCAATAAACCCGATTCGAGATGGGGAATCTCCTAGACCCAATTCGAGATGGGGAATCTCCTAGAACTTGACTAACCAAGATATCAAATAAACAAGACCAAGAAACTAAAAACAAGATCAAAGTATTTAAAAGAAACACTGATGAGGTAATTACTACCCTCCAACCATTCAAGTCCCTCTAACTTTTCAACTCCATTAATCTCTTTACATCCCCATACTTAAGATCAGGGTTGACCGGGTCAAATCCAGACCCGAAAAGAAACACTGTGTTCGTATCAATACATTCCACCCGGAGAATCGACTTGTCCTCAAGTCGAGAACGTAATTGTTGTTCCACGCAATAAGCCATTCAAGTGTTGGTTGACCCACTTCATAGACGCGCTGAGCAAAAAAATATTGTGCTTGATGGTCTAGGCTTTGTTGTCTACAAGGCTGGAAACTATGGTGCCAAGCAATAAGCCACTCAATTTTAGGTTGACCCGCATCATAACCCCATCTATGAACCAAAATGAAATACGGTTGAAGGTTTATTTCTGTGTGTTTCAGATTTGTGTGTACCATGTCCTTGGGAAGCAGCAGAATGATAACTCCATAGACGTTGTCTTGTTCTTTCGTCTTTATAGACAGGTACATGGACTTCACTGGAACCTCGTTTTCAGCTTCGCCTACCAACATGTGATGTCCTTGATCTAGCACTCCATCCTTGGATACTTTTTGGTCCTCACGATCATCGTAATCAACAGGTAAGGGACTCGTTTCGGGGTAGCCTGCCATCATTGCATTTCTGTCTACCTGTTCTTCCATGCTGATCTCACCGGACCCATCAATTCTATTTGAGTGGATGTACTGTCCTGGATCAGATTTGTCAACGGAATTTGAAGGTCATCCTCGGGTTCTTTGGTTAACTATGTTGGCCTTGCTAGCCAAGCTTCCCTTATCGCTGCAATATCATCCTTTAGGGATAACAAGAAATCAAGTTTTTCTGAAATAATCTCCAATTGAACAGCGATTGAATCATGGTAAGCTCCGCCACCAGTCTGGTCGCTCCGGGTCTGCACCATCGTGTTTCCCGGCAATGGAACCATTGATAGAACCCAACAAATGTCGGATGATCAGATTAATGAAAAACAGATTACAAAAGCTATAAACCCGATTCGAGATGGGGAATCTCCTAGACCCAATTCGAGATGGGGAATCTCCTAGAACTTGACTAACCAAGATATCAAATAAACAAGACCAAGAAACTAAAAACAAGATCAAAGTATTTAAAAGAAAACACTGATGAGGTAATTACTACCCTCCAACCATTCAAGTCCCTCTAACTTTTCAACTCCATTCATCTCTTTACATCCCCATACTCAAGATCAGGGTTGACCGGGTCAAATCCAGACCCGAAAATAATGCGGATATGCTCCATAGAAGCTGGGTTCGTATCAAGGTGTTGGAGGCTTTTGTGATCAGAATATATCACAAATTTAGTACCATAAAGATAGTATCGCCACGTCTTCAAGGCAAACACTATGGCACCTAATTCCAAATCATGTGTGGTGTAACGTTTCTCATGAACGCTTAATTGTCGTGATGCATAGGCAATGACCTTCTCTCGTTGCATCAGCACGCAACCAAGACCATTAAGCGAGGCATCACAACATACCACGAAATCCTCATTACCTTCGGGTAATGAAAGGATTGGAGCGCTACAAAGCTTCATCTTCAAGACACTAAAGGCTTCCTCTTGCTCGGGTCCCCATTTGAACTCAGCCTTCTTCCGCGTTAATGCAGTCATCGGTGTAGCAATCTTGGAGAAGTCTTTGATAAATCTTCGGTAGTACCCAGCTAAGCCTAAGAAGCTTCTAATTTCCGTGGGAGTCTTCGGGACTTCCCATTTCATTATAGCCTCTATCTTAGTTGGATTTACCTGAACACCAGCTTCATTTATCACATGCCCGAGAAATTGAACTTCTCTCTTCCAAAAATCACACTTGGAGAACTTAGCGTACAGCTTCTCCTGTCTGAGAGTTTCCAAAATCTTCTTCAAGTATTCAGCATGATCATTTTGATCTCTCGAATAGACCAAAATATCATCAATAAAGACAATGACAAACTTGTCTAGATACGGCTTGCAGACTCTGTTCATGAGATCCATGAATGCTGCAGGGGCATTGGTTAGTCCAAAGGACATAACCAAAAACTCATAGTGCCCATATCGGGTTCTAAAAGCCGTCTTGGGAATATCTTCTTCCCGCACCTTCAGTTGATGATATCCAGACCTAAGATCGATCTTGGAGAAATAACTAGCGCCTTGCAGCTGATCAAACAGATCGTCTATCCTCGACAATGGATACTTGTTCTTATTTGTCAACTTGTTCAGCTCACGGTAGTCGATGCACATCCGCATGGAACCGTCCTTCTTCTTCACAAACAACACTGGTGCACCCCAAGGGGATGAACTCGGTCTAATGAAGCCTAAGTCGAGCAACTCCTGGACTTGCTTCATCAGTTCTTGCAATTCGGAGGGCGCCAAACGATAAGGAGCCTTCGCAATCGGTCTTGCTTAAGGTATTAAATCGATTCGAAACTCGTTTTGTCGGTTGGGAGGGAGTCCAGGTAAGTCGTCGGGAAACACGTCAGGGTAATCACACACGACTAGGATATCCGAAATCTGCTTTTCGGGCTTAGCATCTAAAGAATAGGCTATAAAAGCGTCACAACCTTTCATCAAACATTTACTAGCCTTAATTGCAGATATCATCCGGATATTACCTCCGATACTATCTCCCTTAACCATTAATGTTTCACCATCTGACTTACATACCCTAACCAACTTTTTCTCACAATCAACTTGGGCTCGATTATAAGTTAACCAGTCCATTCCTATGACTACATCATAACCACACAAGTTCATAGGCATAACATTAACTGGAAACTCGACACCATTTAAATTAAGCAAGCAATCACTACAGGTTTCTACCTCATAAGCAAGATCTAGTACTACAGGTTCTTTTCCTAGGTATTTACCAAAGGAAGTTGACACAAAACTCTTATTTGCACCCGTGTCAAATAAAACCTTAGCATAAACGTTGTTTAGAGGGAACATACCTGCCACAACATCCTCATTAACTTCTTTATTATCACCCTTCTTCATAACAAACACCTGCCCTTTGGCTGGGTTCTTTCCTTCTTTAATTTTAGGGAAATCATTTTTAAAATGCCCTGTTTCCTGACAATTATAGCACTTAATCGTCGGACACGACCTTGAGAGATGTCCCGATTGCTGACATCTGTAACACCTCTTCTCTTGATATTCCTCTCCAGCCTTCCCCTTATCTTTACCACCGCCTTCTCCCCTTTTGAACTTGAATCTACTGCCGGAACCACTCTTTTTATCCTCCGACTTCCTCTTTCTTTCTCGTTCATGTGCCTCTTGACTTTGCACCTCATCTTAGATGATTGCGCTCAGTCCTACTGCTTCATCGAAGGTCGTTGGCCCTTTTGCCTTTACATGCGTTCGGACCTTTGGTGGAAGCCCCTGATATAACATCTCAACCTTCTGGACTCAGGAGTGACTAAGTGGGGAACCAACAAAGCCATCTCATTGAATCTCGAGGTGTATTCACGATGCGTCATCGATCCAGCCTCTAGCCGAAGAAACTCCATCTCCATCTTGTCCAACTCATTCTGCGGACAGAATTGTTGGAGCACCAACTCCTTCATGTCATTCCACCTCATGCTATCGATAGCGGCTTGTCCTTTCCTTTGGACTATCGTCTTCCACCAGTGCATAGCTTCTTCTTCAAACGAATGAGCAGCGTACTTGACCGCTTGATCTTCTCGGCACTCACTGATGTTGATCACAGCTTCCATCGCAGAAATCCAATTGTACGTCGCTATGGCACCACCTTTTCCATTGAAGGGTTTAGGAGTACAATCCTTAAAACCTTTATACAAGCAACCTTGCTTGGGGATTCTCCCGCCATCGTTTCCACCAGTATCATCACCACCTCTAGCATCGCCACCACTTCCCGTGCCACCACTGCCTCCGGTACCACCACTGCCACCACCGCCTCCACGGTTCCCTTCATTTGATCTCCTCTGCAATGCAAAGTCTAAGATCCTAGGTAACGTGGCTTCAAGAACCTTGGAGACTTGATCAACCACCGCCGAATTAAACTGGGTTTCCGTCATGATAACTTCCTCTCCGTCATTATCATGATTCTCGGTAATCTCAGTGTTAACTGTTTCTTTATTCGTGTTCGTCCTAGTACTTCTTCTTGTATGAGGACGTCTACCGCTACCTTTCCTTTTACCAGCCATAACTCTACCTACAAAAGAGAGCAGGGAGTCAGTATTCACATGATGGACCATGATTAAGAACAATATAGTGCTTGTAAACAAAAATGAAAGTGGCCAGTTGCAATTATTTATTTACCGCGCTGATCGTGTTCTTAGCCATTCTCCGCCACGTTCATACCAAAACCCATTTGCCTTTTCAAAAAGGCAACTTCTATACACCTATGCGGGCACTTATCCTATCTTATCTTATCTTAGTTTAAGTCTAGATACTAAGCTTGTACCTAGTTCGCTTAAACTACGACTCTGATACCAAGCCTGTCACAACCCCAACACGGCGGGCGGTCCCAGGTGCCCAGGGGTTTACACGCGTGTGACGAATGGATATCAGGAGCAACGCAGCGGAACAACAACATACATACACACAGCTTAAAACTTAAATTTGTGCATACATTAAACTTCATATATACAATACATTGATTACAAAACGACAATTGTTTGTTTGATACATAACATTAACATACTAAAGCTAGCAACTCTTCTAGGTCCAGAGCGTCTATCTTCTAAGCCCGCAAGCCCTCTACCTGCTCTAGCCTCGACAGTGCTTTCCTGCATCACCCGGCACCTAGGATGTGTGCCAAAAAGTTTTAAAAGAAAGGGTCAGCTTACGTTGGTGAGTTCATAATAAAACATTTTACAAAACATTTCAAACATTCAACTAAATACTTGTAAAAACCTTGATCAACGAGTTGCCAAGCTCCATTGATCAAAGAGTTACCACTAACTCCATCATTTACAAGCATTTCATAAACATACTAGCATCATCAGATAAATATACACAAACAATACGATAAATACACAAACTACATACTTGCATAGAAACGTAGAAACAATCGAACAGTAAGGTTAATCAATCGGTACATTTTAACTTCTACAAAGAGCTCAACCGTATGTGTATAATAACACCGTGCTAATATTATAGATTATGTGTTATGTGTACCAATAGGGAATTTGTTGGTGACTGAATGATTTCGCATTGCGTGCCTGTGTGAACTGTTCTGCATTGATGTGCATACGTGTACTAGCTAGCTACCTAAGGTGAGTTCACTGAACTGTACTTTTACTGTTTCACCCTTTTATGGGCTGAGAACGCGAACGATTACTTTTACGGATTTACAAATTCTATATGTCGCATGTCTGGATTAGAGCAACTTTTATTTTGTTCATGAAAGACCTCATGGATACCTTGTTGACCGTTAGTATTTGTGAAATAGCGGGGAAATTTTGAGTAGTACTACTGGGTTTGACAAACCCCACCCGGGCTAGTCGCGCTAGCACGACAGAAGGACCTGTCGAACGGGTGTTGAATGACCTAACATACTTACAGTGCATCCTGCTGGGATGTACGAACGGGCAAAATGCACTTAATGTGTACATACGTCAGCTTCGGTCAGATACATACGACTCTAAGGACATGTACTGTAGACTAACTACCTACAATGACATACTTAATTTATATTTCTGCTTGCAACTAAACTTACTGGATTTTATACTTACTATGTGAACTCACCAACCGTCGTGTTGACACTTGTTAGTCTTTCACTTTTACAGGTCATTGGGGTACCACGCACTTAGGACATGGCATGGAGTCACGACTTTTCATTTAAACACTTTCTTGCATTAAAAATCATGTTTTGAGTTTAATGACTATTTAGACTGTGTATCTCGTGTTGGGCGCGTGTTCTGCGCATTTAGTTACATTTAATATTTTGACAATACATTTCGATTACGCTTCCGCAAACTTTTAAACGTTAACTCTGTATTAAATTTTCTCATTTAATGAGACACGTATGTTTTAAATTTATATAGTGTCGTTTGGTGTAACTAATGACTGAGATCCTGGTTTGTCACACTTAACGGTAAAACTTCGTTAGTGGATTTTGGGGGTGTGACAGATTGGTATGAGAGCCATTGGTTATAGCGAACTAGTCATGAACAATACATAGACTAAATAAAATTTATAATCAAAAGTCATAAGATTAGTTTTATAAATTCAATTATTACAAATACTTTTAATTCTTTGAAAATACTATAAATGCATTATAGTACTTTTAAATACATACAACGTTTTATACATAATAGATTGTACAAATATGATTTTTATGGACTTCGGTATACTTTAAAATTTGTGTTAAACGTTTTAAAGTGTTTCTAATATATAAAATACTTGTGACGTTATATAAGTGTTGTTAAAATATATTATTCAATTGCTAATGTTTATCAAGCGGAATATTATTATTTCCCGTCGTAACGATTAAATGAATTTATATATATTTACATTGTTTACCGAAAACCCTAAATCCCCAATCCGAAACCCTAGAATCCCAATTTCCTTAGTTCATATTGTTTCTTGATCCTAGTTGCTATACTATTCGTTTTGTTTCTAAATTAGGTTTTCTCAATCAATTAGGTGATTCTAATAATTGGAAAACCCTCGGTTCTCAATAGCTGTGTTTCTAGCGTTACGATTATATTTACTTTTCAAGGTGAGTAAACTCACTCTCCTTTTTACTATTTTACTTTTGGGGCTGAAATACGTGTTCCAATATTTTACTATAGTTTTCGTTTCTTTTGATTCTATTTCAAATGAGATCATTAAATGTGTTAGTCTTGACTCACGACAGGATGCAAAATTATGTGATAGTCAATAGTACTTATATATTCTTGTAATTTCCACCGGTACGATGTTAGCGCTAATGGCTTGACAAGCCCACCTACACTAATGGCCTGATAGGTGATTTTAACCCGGCGATTCTATGTTTGATTCTATGTGTTGGTTACTAGTTACTATATGTGATGCTTGTTGCTACGTTGCTATGTCCCTTAGATGCTTAAACATTTATTGATAACTTATATATATATCGAGACGGTTAAATGACGGTTAAACGATAGTCATCAGTATTTATAACATGAGTGGTTCCTCATGACTTGTTGCTAAAAGTTACCATGCGGGGTCTATGGATTCTTGGTTCTATGTGATTCTATTGTCATGGTTGAGATATATGATGATATTGCTATGCACATAAGATTGCGAAACATATTTATATTGATCTCGGATTTCATATTACGTACTATTAATTGTGTTTTACTCACTAGCTAATTCTTATTTTACTCACTAGCTAACTTATTTTACACGTATTTCAGGTGGAGTTTGAGACTTTTAGGCTTCAAGACATTTAGGATGCTTTGGACCTAGAATTAAATAAGCTTTATTATTGTCGGCTTTTATTACGATTTTAAGACTATTTATTGTTTCTTTTATGTCACAACATTATTCCTTTAATGATATTAAAATATGCGTTTAGTGTGCCATGTGCTTTGTACTATTGATATCCAATTCACTTGACGCGCCCGGTGTTTTCCGTCGTCGGGCGGGGTGTCACAGTCGGTTGTGTGTTTAGGTTAGTTTAGAGAGTCCTAGTTTTATAAGTTTAAAACTTAAGTGTTTTTAGTTATTATTTTATATATTGCACATATCATCCACCCATAATTATTACCCGAATTCCCATCTTGATTTCCCTTTCTGCGACCACGTTGAGTTTAATTACCTCCCCGACCCCGATTTTTATTATTACGACCACGATTTGCATAGTAGTTTGGGTCATAATTTTTACCTTGATAACCATTGGGTCGTGGAGTGGACGCGGACCGTTCGGCTTGGGCAACAAGAACATCAGATATTGTGGCAGACCGGCGGCTTTGTCGTTGAACTTCAAGATGCAGTTTGTTCTTTTGGGTAGCTACCATGTCGGACAACTCTAGTTGGTAATCGTAGCTACCACATCATATTCTTTTGGGAGTTCGGCGATGAGTTGTAAAACCAGTCGGGATTCACTGACGGGATATCCCACATCTCCAAGTTGGTTATCCAGATCTTTGAGTTTCTGACAATAGAAGCCCATTGACGAGCATACGGCTAGTTGAAGATTAGAAAAATCATATTCAAGCGTAGTGGCTCTTAAAATTTTGTTGTTAGGAACACAACTTTGACTTTTAACCATGCATCGCGTGCGGTGGTGAGTTCCTCCGGAACTCGAGCAAAAATGTCATCAGATAGGGACCAGTTTGGCCCAATTTTGGTACCCTGCAGTGGTTTATTCGAGTGTTTTGGTGCCATCGATGGAACTTTAGTGAATTTAAAGAAAAAAAAAGTTGAAGATACTTATTGAACGATAGATAAACTTCATTACATTTCTTTTACATTTTTCGTCACTATGGTTATTGACTTATTGCTGCTGCTTAGTTTTACTATATCTTTGGCCCTTCAAAAATAAATAAAGAAATAAATAAAAGGGCAGGGTGGAGCTCGGCAGAGGGTTCGAGAATAGGAAGTCATGGGTGATCATTGGTCCGATGCTTCGGGCGAAACCTATTCCCAGGGTGTGACGGGCGGTGTGTACAAGGCCGGGTCTACGTTGAAAGCTTCTATAGTAGAACTCATTCGGGAGGGCTTGGTGGTCTTAATTTTAATTCAAACGAAATTTAAACATTACATCCACTTTCCTGATAAATTAAAATATTCCATGGAACTTCTTATAGTCCGAATATAGACAGATAATATACTTCATACTGCAATTATATCAAATGGGTGCTTCTAACCGGACATTCAACAGGTTAGCCACACACATTTTCTACGAATCGTATCAGGTGATATGGGTCGTATTGCTTTCTTGTCAGTTGAAAAGGTTGCATCATGCAGAGGTTGCAGGTTAGAAATCAATATGACTTGTATTAGATTTGGTATGGGTCGTATTACCTGACAATATGACTCGTATTAGTTTTGATATAAGTCGTATTACCTGACAATATTACTCATATTAAGTCTAATATGGGTCGTATTTACTCAGCGGTAAAAAAAATCATTCTAACATATGAAATTTCAAAAAATATAATGCTTATATGAGATGATGTAATATTCTGTTAAAGTTCAAATATAAACGATCGTTCGATTGATTGAATTTGATATTCAAAACAAATTCATTTGTTAATTTATTTATATTTTCGAGATTTATCCAACTTTTTCCTATAAAATGTATATCTGGGATGATAACTATATAATTAATGGTGAAAATAGGGTGATAGTTATTTTTAGTACAGTAGCAATTACGACAATCAGTATGGTGGAGACTATTATGTTGGTGAATATGTCGGGGACATAGAAAAATTAATTTTTTGGACCGATACAACTCATATTTAAATAATACGAGTCATATTATAGATCAATACGACTCATATTTAATCCAATACGGTCATATATAATATGGATCAATACAACCCTTATTCAATCTAATACGGGTCATGTAGATCAATACGACTCATATTGACCAATACGAGACGTAGTAACAACAATGATTGGGTGTATGGTTAGCCTGTCAGGGTGTGTGTTTAACCACATACTATCATATTCCGATGAATTTTACCAGCAAAACCAGACTTTATGAAATCACTCTTCAGTATGGTTGTCACTAGGATCGTCTCTATATGCTTAACATGTAACGTATTTACTTTAAACCCCACTAAAGGTCTCCAAATTTGTAGCCCACCATAATACCATATTATTCAATGTTTTAAAAACCGGTTATTTAATCATTCAGATTGTGCTAAGAAATGCTTCAACCGGTTAGACCGGGTTGTACCGGAAAGTTTAACCGGGGTGACATTTACCCTAGAGTTCTTTAAAAATACAACGTTTATTCAAAGAAAATTATAAAAAAATACATGATTCAATAATAAAAATAATCTAAAAGTTAACCCATAATAAAAAATAATCCAAAAGTTAATCCATAATAAAAAATAATCACAAAAAAATTTCAAAACATTTCGCAACAAATTTTTAAACAGATCAACATGTTTATTTTATGTATGATATTTGCAAATACGATGTATCAAGAAATATAAGAAAATATAACTTCAATTGAGAAATTTATATGGGAAAAATTCATTAATCAATCAATTCGAAACTAAAACCAACAAATACGATATTGAATGCCCAAATTAATCGATGGTTGGTCACGTACCAAAGAAACGAAGTGATTGGTGACCGATGAACGAGACTATTCTTGCAAATACTAGGTATTTTATTTTATTAAAATGAGGTAAATGAAAACCGGTTTAATGGTTCAACCGGAACATTTTAGTGGTATGATATACATGCATGTTACCCAAAATACTGCCTAAATCGTACCCGCAAAATGCACGATCACTGGTTCAACCGGTTTAACCATTCGGTTTGAACCGGTTTTTAAAACATCGGTATTACTAATATGAAGTTTTAGGTGCTACGTGATTAAATATAAAAGCAGATTTCTACATCTATGTTCATACTTACAAGCTCAAATACTACAACTTTTGATAAAAATCTTAATAAACGTGAACATATAAATTTATATGAACAAATAAACATAAACATTTAGTTTATTATTGTCCGTCCCTAGCCCGAAAAAAAACATTTATATTATCTTTTCAGAAAAGGGCCGCATTTTTATAGTTCGATTGAGGCTCTTTAAAACGTTAAAACGGCTTTGGTTGTCACGACAAACCAACCATAAAACAAGAACAATAACAAATGAGCCTTTCAAACTGGATCTCAACAATCCATGCAAGATACCCGTTAGATTCGTCCAACTTTGCCATATAACCCCATGGATCACCACCTTTAATGGTAATGGATGAACTCGTATATGTTCGACGTAGAGGCATTAATCTTCGTCACTGTTGTCAACATCATTTTTTTCGCGTACCTCTTCAATTCTATCAACAACTTCTTTGATGCCCCATCTTTTCTCTACGTTTGGTTCGCAACAACATAACCCTATATTCAACAACTTCAACATCTCCCCTTCGTTACGCTTGTGGAACCTCCCTATGTCTTTATCAAACATATCTATTGTCACGTCCTCTTTCGTCATAGAGTCTAGAAAGTTTGTTAACTCTAAGTCACCCCCTTGGCTATAGTGGAAAGTGTTTGCTGGGAACTTGCCGGTCATGATCTCTAGAATCAGCACCCCAAGGCTCCATATATCCGTCTTTTTTGTTATCCGTCCATGGTCCTTGAATTCGGGTGATTTAAAGGAGACCATGACGTCTCGTGCATGTTCTTGGTTGGTTATGGGAACTAGCCCATAATCTGTAAGGAGCGAATCAAATTCGTGATTTAATAAAACGTTTGATGACTTAAGATGACCATGAGGTGTGATTAGGCTTGGAAGCTCATTGTAGAGGTGTAAAAGCCCTCTTGCTACACCCTTCACTATCTTTAACCGAGTAGGCCAATCTAGTCTTTGCTTGACTTCTGAACGACTTCCTGAGACAGTTTATATATCACCATGAGACTATGGAAAAATGTGATTTAATATGATAATGAGTAAAAGTACATTTTTTTCTATTTACATATTGAGTGTGGAAGCCATCAAAAATCTATTCTAATAATTATAAAAGAGTATATTGGTTTTTACTGGTCTAAACTATCATCTTTGGGTTTCTACTTGTCCCAACTATTGAATTGGCTGTTAACGCTCCCAACGTTTATCACTTTGGCAGCCAACGATCCGTCGTTAAGTTTTATTAAGCGCCGTTAAGTTTTTTGAAATACGAGTAGATTGATGTAAAAATTATCTCGAAACGACGCTCCGAACAATAAAATTTTTACGTCCGATTGGAGCATCATTAGGTTTAAACACACAATTGAAGCACCTTTTCGAGGTAAATTTTACATAAATAGACTCGTATTATCCTTTCGATCAAAAGACATAAAACTCGGTATTGAATTCGAAAAAAACTTAATGATGTTAAAAAAAATTTAACAACGGACCGTTGGTTGCCAAAGTGATAAAAGTTTGGACCGTTGACAATCAATTCAATAGTTGAGACCGGTAGAAACCAAAAAGTTATAGTTAGGGCCGATAGAAACCAATATACCATTAAAAGGGTTATATGTACGCACACCATGTCTAATCTCAGACGTACGAGCCGAATGAGTGACGAAATGGTCACAATGGTCGTTTTACCTTTGCCACATCATACAACCACTATGTTTTGCAAGAACCAACTTATAGTGCCTTTATATAACTTGATGGTCCGTATTATAATTAGCAAGTAAAAACATCATAAAACCTCGTATAACCTCTCATGCATCACAAAAGTTGTTACTCAATGGTGTGTGGATAGTATGTCAGACTTAGCCATTGTAAATTTTTTTTAAAAATGAATTTTTTTCGTAAATTAGCAGCTCATTTTAACATATCATGCCTCTTTTTGTTATATTGTATTGAAAGCTAGCATACCATGAAGATGAACCGCTAAGCTGATGTTTTCGACATAGTCTGAGAGAAAGAGTTTCTCTTCTTTTCGATAGTAGAACGCTATAAGGGGAACCAAATTCGTGTGGTTCAACTTGCCTAGCTTTTTCATGTGCTTGTAAAACTCTTCTTTAGTAACATTATTCATTTGATTATACCTCTTCACAACTAGCACTTTATGGCGGCTGAGAGTGGTCTTATAACTCGATCCAAACACCCCGCCACCAAGGACTACAGCAGACGCTTTCAACAAATCCGCTAAGTCAAAACTTTCACTCTCATCTTTCAAAAAAGTCAACTTCAGAGATAAATCTACTTTTTTGGCGGCGACAGTGCCTTGCTCCACTTGATCATGATCGTAGTGTACCACTTGAAGATCAGTGGTTAAGGGTTGTCGAAATTGTTGTAGAATAATGAAAGCAACGGTGATGGATGCTAAGGCTGCAACCACCACCAATGCTATCATGATAATGGTGGCGGTGGGGATCTCTACCTCGCACTCCTCAAAGGGTCCTCCACAAAGCTCGGCATTTCCTATATACATTAGGAAACAAAAATATGCAGTTGACACGTAACATGTTATTTGTATACGTTTAAAAACTACTAGAATAACGAATATCACCACCCGCTTATTACTGAATATTAGTCTTTGTGTGTATATTTTTCAAAATACGTTTTAGGGTTTTTAATACGAAAGATACATGTACAAGTTCTTTCTATAAGTGTGACTTCGTAGAAAGGATTGTCCCAACTCACCTAAAAATTGGGTTTTGGGGAAATTCTGAAGACGTATTGGGATCGGACCACGTAGACGATTGTTTGCGAAGTTAACAAATGTTAAGTTATCTCTCACAAACATGGGAATTTCACCTTCAAATCGATTATTTTCAAGCATCAAATCTCTTAGCTTCGGCAACCTAGTTAGCGAGGAGGGGATTGGACCTGTGAAATCATTGTTAGCCAAGTAAAGCTTCTTAAGCCTCCTCATCCCATCAAAAGCATCCATTGGGATTTCTCTTGAAAATTTATTTGCAGTCAAGAAAATACTTCTCAATCTACGTAACCTTTTAAACATAGGAAAATCACCTTCTAAACTATTGTTTTGAAAGCTTATTGTTATCAAAGATGGCAAATTCATGATGATTTTTGTGTCAATGTTGCCACTAAGCTCTTTTCCCTCGAGTCTTATACCCCAAACGGTGTCGTTCATGCAAAGGATACCCTCCCAATTTGGTTCATTTCCATTGCATGGGGTGGTTGATGGGTTCCATGTGGTTAACTTTTCACCATTCGCTAGCGAATCCTTTAACTCGAGAAGGGTGTCATTGTCCATGCTATTTACGTGATAGATGAAAACGATAAGATGAAGGAGGTGGTATAGGGCTTGAGCCGCCGTCATGACAATGACGGAGGCTTAACCCACAAGAGAAATAATTGAGATTTGATGATGGCTGGGATGGTCACAAAAATCTTGAAGATGAAATGTGTTGTGGACAAGAACAAAGAAAAATAAAGGAGAGGATTTTTTTAGCGAGAGAAAGAAGAAAGAAAAAACAAGGAAGAGGAATAGTTGGGGGTCATACCATCAGATTTATACGGGATGCCTTCAATTATTAGAAATGACATGTTTAATTTGGAGAATATATTACTATCCTTTAGTGTGTTGTGTTTAAACAAAGAGAAACCTCCCTTAGACTTATCATAAATCAAAATATGTAATTAGCTACATTTCTATAACTTTGTGATCATATTCGCCTAAGGTTTCTAAGTTTTCGCTCTTACCCCTTCAAGTTTTTAACTTTCTATACTTTTCTTTAAATAATTTATCTTTTTATTGTTCTTTTTTTGTTGTTCTAATATTGAAACATAACTTTAGAATCTGTAAATTATGTTGTGACGTGCTTATACTTATCAACATGTTGGTATAAGTAGACACAGTTAACCTATCTATCACAACTTTATAATTCTAACCTTGTGTCAGGACGTACGGATCAAGGGACGGTCTCAGGTAGACAGTTTCTATGGGGAGTAGGCCTCCCAAAAGGTAACGGAGACGTGCAGAGGTTTCCTCGTGCCAGACGGAGATGGCCCTCGAGTGCAACGGTAGAAGGGATCTAGATTGCAAGACCCACCCGTCGAGCAAGGACGGAAGTCGGCCTTAGTGATACTTAGGTGCCGAGTGGAAGGGTCGTCGCTCAACGAATAAAAGTTACTCTAGGGATAACAGGCTGATCTTTCCCAAGAGCTCTCATCGACAGGAAGGTTTGGCACCTCAATGTCGTCTCTTCGCCACCTAGGGCTGTAGTACATTCCAAAGATAGGTTGTTAGCCCATTAAAGCGGTACATGAGTTGGGTTCAGAGCGTCGTGAGACTGTTCGTTCCATATCCGGTGTGGGCGTTAGAGCATTGAGATGACCTTTCCCTAGTACGAGAGGACCGGGAAGGACACACCTCTGGTGAACCAGTTATCGTGCCCACGGTAATGTTGGGTAGCCAAGTGCGGAGCGGATAACTGCTGAAAGTATCCAAGTAGTAAGCCCACCCCAAGACGAGTGCTCTCCTATTCCGGCTTCCCAGAGCCTTCGGTAGCACAATCGAGAAAATAACAAGTTCTCTGCCCTTGCAAGGATGGAGCGAAAGAAGTTTGAGAATCAAGAGAATGTCACGGCGAGACGAGCCGTTTATCATTACGATAGGTGTTAAGTGGAAGTGCGGTGATGTATGCAGCTGAGGCATCCTAACAGACCGGTAGACTTGAACCTTGTTTCTACATTACCCAATCAATTCAACCAAGCACTCGCCATCTATGTTCATTGTTCAACTCTTTAACAACACCAAAAAACCATTGTTCAACTCTTTGACAACATGAAAAACCAAAAGCTCCGCCCTCCCTCTCTATCTATCCAAGGGATGGAATGGCATAGGGCTAAAGAGAGAGCCCAAAAAGGATATTTCGTGCATAATCCTGCATAATCTCGAATGTTCTCAGATCCGGTACGTAGACCAAATAAGACATGTCGTGTAATCATACAACATCTTTATATATTTCTGTTGTGCTTTTTTAGTGGGTGATTTAGGTCAGGTAATAAAGCATGGTCATGTTATAATTCTATAAATAAATGATAATTACATTGACTAAAATACACACAATAGACAAGTACATATCATAGCGTAGTATAGTCTAGGTAAAACTAAAATCTTATCCAAGGGTATAAGAAGAGAATCAATAGTTAACTTTTGTTATTGTTTAGTTAGTTAATAAGTGAGTAAGTGGTTTATAAGTATGCTAAAAAAAAGTTAAGATGCAAAAAAGTAAATAGTATACGTGTAAATAATGTAAAGGATATAAGATCAAACGTAATGTTACTCTCGATAGAGTCCTCTTAGAATATTATAAAGTTATATAATGAGTATAATGAATAAAATGAACAAAATAATAAAAATAATTTATATAATTCACATGAATTCGATCAAAATATAAAAATAAAAAAGAGCATATGAATAGTCATTTGGTAATATGTTGATGATTAAATAACTAGAGAACATGAAACAAAGCATCGGGATATCTCTTATGTTTACATAAAGAGAAGATGACTTAAATTAGGGTATTAAACTTAAAGTTCTAAAGATGATTTAGGATTTAAACTACTAATAGGAATTTGAGGTTTTTAGTTTAAAATTAAGCTATTATATTAAATAATTTTATTAAAAACTTATTAATATTAACTGAATTTACAACAAAAGTTTAAATAAATAATAAAAGGGGTAACTTTGTAGAAATGTAACCAAGTTTGCCAACTGTTCCAATTAAATACCTGAAACTTTTTTTGTTTCTCTAATGTCACTAAAGTTTCGTTAAGTGTTCCAATCATATGTAATAATTTTACGATTATTTGAATTTTTTAAAATTGAGTTGGGCAAATGAAATATGTATAAACTTTGGATACTATTTAGTGATTAATTTTATTCATTTTGACTTAAACTCATTCAATTTGGAACTTTGTTATTAAGTTACAAATTCTTAGTCTTCACTTTTAGATCCCGATTGAAATTGATTGGAAAAAAACTTTCACTTTTTTATAATCATAATTCATATATGTTTAATATGCCCAACTCAATTTTAAAAAATTCAAACACTTGTAAAATTATTACATAGGATTGGAACACTTATGAAACTTCAGTGAGTTTAGAGAGACAAAAAAAGTTTGAGGTATTTAATTGGAACAGTAAATAAACTTGGTTACATTTCTGTGACATATTCCCAATAATAAAATAAGTGACAAATATAATTTAGTAGATAAATACTTAAAGATAAATATATTAATAGTAAATTAGTAAATAATAATATTAATATTAATATAACTAGATAATAAATTAGTTAATTAAACTATTAATTAAAA
Organism: Tagetes erecta; assembly: GCA_030867185.1. Taxonomy (NCBI): domain Eukaryota; kingdom Viridiplantae; phylum Streptophyta; class Magnoliopsida; order Asterales; family Asteraceae; genus Tagetes; species Tagetes erecta. The sequence goes on from CM061488.1 coordinate 66,291,474, forward strand.
ATAACCAAATAATCTATAAATTTGAAGACTTCAAATATATAAAACTAATAAATTTACTAATTTACTATACCTTTATAACCTTCATAAGATTAAAAAGTATTAAATGTCTAATGATATTTATAAACATTTTATTGTAAAATTATGAATTTTATGAAGTTTAAATACACGATTATAACTTTACATTTTAGCTAGGTTTCTTGTTTAAAAATATTACGTAATTATAATAAAATAGACTTGTATCATTAGTATCCTTTTATTGAAAGAGGATGGAAATGAGCAGTAAAACAGTAGCTTATGCAATATCTAATGCGTTAAAGATGGTGTTTTGTGATCACGTGTTGAGAGAGAAATATAACCTGTGACAGAAAAGAAGGAAAGGGTGAAGAATGTCGACAAAGGAAAGCACCGGCACCGTCGGCATCATCGTCGCAGCAGTTACCGTTCTCCGTTTTCTCTCTTTTTATCTGCTCAAAACTGGCAGAATAATTGAAGTGATAGATATAATGTTAGCAATTACAGTGTTAAATACTCAACTTTGCCTCTGCTTGCCGATCGATCAATACTTTCTCCAGTTAGCCAGAACCATGTCATCCATCCTCTCTTTCGTTCAAATCCTGGCCTCAACTTCTAGATGTTCACATATTTACTGATCATAAATTAGCTTCACATGCTGCAACATTAGTTCACATATATTTTATAACAAATGTTGATTTGGGCACTAACATTCGTTGTTAATTACTTTATATTCACTATTTGCATTAGTTGAAATAATGATCACAGGGTTTTGAGTAAAATAATTTGGGGAAGCAATAATGTTAGCAATTATAGAAATAATCTTATGTTACTTGGATGGATGCATTTACTTGCTTATTGGACAATTATTTGTTTAAACCATTTTCCCAATGCATTTTTTTATGGTAGTTTTCATGGGAGGGATGGATTTATAGGCCTAAATGATTTATTAGAAAGATGGCCTTGCTGTACATTTACGTTCACACAAAACGTCTGCAAGTGTGGTAATATGTTTTTCTCCTGAACTGATAAATTAGACTTAGCGTATTCGTTTTTAGTAGTATTGTAATATGTAACTACTAAAAATGTATCTGAACTTTTGCGGCGGCAAATGTCAAATGTATGTTCAACAGCACGCAAGAAAAAACACACAAAAGGCTCGTGCGCTCGCACGGCGGACATAAACCTACTTTAAATTAAATAACAAATTTATGAACTTAAAATTGTATTTAAATATATAAATTTTAAAATAAAAAATGGGTGAACCCTTGACCATCTTGTTTACATACAACAACACAACACAAACTAATAGGCCAATCGCGTTTTTGTTGTTTGAATTTAAAAAAACTAACATAGTATTTATTTAAACCCCATTTCCAACACAAATCGTAATACCTTTAGTTGATCATGAAATCTATTCTGGAAGTAAAATCAATGATAGGGTTTATGATCCTTATAAAAAAGAAGTCTTGCAAGCAAATGAGAAGAATTACACTTGTTTTATTCTCGGGAGCTACATTTTAAAAATGGTTCTACATCTAAAAAAAGAGGGATCCTATACTAAGATAGACGAAATAGCCATGGGGCATTAGTGGATAAAAGTGTCAGGGACTCAACTAGCCACAAATTTATTCACCTGATAGGGGCTTTAGGCCACAGAAATGATTGGGTTCGGCCTGTTGGCGAATCCGAGACGAGGAAAGATGAGTTTGGTCCTTTGGCAGACTGGGAATCGACGGAAAGAGAATTGACGGATAAATAAGAAAAAGTATAATCTAACCAATAAACGAATTAATGTTGAAGAAATGTCAATATACTAGATTGTGTGCATAATAAAGCTAAAGTATTCTGATAAATATTATGATATGTTATTTGTTAAAGTAAAACTAGAACTCACTCAGCGAAGCTGATTATTGTATGCATATTAGTTTGATTGGTGGGATGGTGAATTAAATGGATGGCATGGGTAACATGATGCTCGGCATGTGAAGACTGGCATTCGTTTTAAGAAGACTTTTATGTTATTTTTAAGACAAATATTAAACGTTTTATGGTATGTAATGACGTATTATATTTTAATTAAATGAAGGTTTTTATGAAATGTTTTATGTTGTGTATGACCAATATGCGAGGTCCCCTGGAGAGAGAGTCTTACAAGTTGGTATTAGAGCCAAAGTTTAAGAGATTTGGGAAAATATTTTCAAAACCTTAACTTGAATTGAAAATGAGACCGAGTATAAGGAATGCCATCCCGAGTAGCTTCATGCCAAAGGTAAGGATATATGATAGTATATTTATATAGTGTTGTTTAGAGTATAGCTAATAATAGAAGATGATAGTTGAAATTGTGATGCCTATGTGATTATATGTGAACTATGCATGCTTAGATTAAAGATAGTAGATCTCGAATGCTGGCGTGGTTCAGAATAGGAAGGTTTAGACCATGAAAAGTGTTGTTAGTAGTTAATTACAACTGCCACTATAATTAGAAACTTACAATACTCGTCATGATCTGAGCTAGCCTTGACTGACCAAGCTGGTGTTTGAATCTTATTGGAGAAGTAATAAGAAATGGTCGGTGAGAAAGTTGTCCCGAAGAGAGTAACGCGTAGTAGTGCAAGAAATGATCCCCCGCCTAAGATGAAAGAGGCAAGAAGCAAGATGAATAAGCCAATTTTAAAGCCGAAAAAGAAGTCACTCGAGAAGCTAGTTGAGTTTGAGAGTGAGACTGAGGAGCATGACGCTGAGCAAACAAAGCTAAAAAAGAAAGTGAAAGAAGCTATAACTAAGGAGGTGAACTAGATTCTGACTGAAATGATGCCCGCTTTACTTGCTGAAGCCATGGAAAAGGTCAGGTCGATAGTGGACATCTGTGGGAAATTGTATGACCTTCGTGTTGATGGTAAGTGTTTTGGTCAAAAATTAATAAACCAAATTAGTAAAGTGATGTAGTGTGTTTTAATGAATAATATGCAGAAATAGATGATGAACATGATGATTTATACGAGGAAAAGCCCTTGATCGATTAAGGATCCCCGGCATAAAAACCTCGGGTGATGACAATCGTCTATCACCAATTTATAAATGATAAAAAGTGAAGTACAACTCGAGAACTATGATGGCTATTACAATTTTGTGTGTGTGAGCAGAGAAATCAGTCGACAGAGAAGAGAAGATCAGAATATAAAAAATGTGTGTGATATGTGACATCCGGCATTTTCTGGTTAACATCGTTAACTCGAACTCTATTATTTCAACGCTCACACGTGCGTTGTATTTAATTAGAATAAATCAAACGCGTTATTTACCATGTGAGTCTTGAATGTTAGTAGACTAATAAAATCATTTTTTTTTTCATTTTGTCGTTCATTACACAATCCAGAGTTTGATTCGAAATTTATTTAAATGTTACTATCAAAACTTTTGGATAAATAAAAATAGTTTAATAAACAACAAGGACCAAAGTGCAATTTTTATCAAGTCTTATATTAAACCAACCCCAACCCTAATTCGCTATTCTCAAAATTCCAGCATCCATCTTCTCCACCATCGCCGATCACCACCTTCACCGCGCGTAATCTCGATTCGAGCACCTCTACAACCGCTGACCACCACCGGAAGCACCGTCGAAGCTTTTGGTTCTGTCGTTGTCCACCGTCGCTTTCCAAAGCCACCCTCACAGCAACCGCAATGATCGCCGGACAAAGTGAAACCTCCATGACAACCGTAACTTACCGGCGAAGCATTCTTTATCTTTCGCAAACCGTTACGGTTAGTTCTTATCTTGCGTGATAGTTTCGGTTCGTTTCGGTTTCATTCGAGATATGGTTTGGTTTCAAAACTTAACTGGTGAATATATGTATAGGTTGCGGGTTGGATTAAAACTATTTCGGTGTATAGGGGTGCGTATATAAAAGCTTGTGTGTATGTGTTGGATTAAGTTAGCGTTGGTTGTGGCTGAATACATGTATACGATTAATACATATGCAGATTGTGTATATATGTGTGCATGTGGTATGACGTATAATTATATATATATGTGTGTGTATAGGAGCATGTGTGGATATATGTCAAGCATGTGTGTGTGCGTTGTATATATGTGTGTTTATGAATGAATAAGTGTATGCATGTTTAAAAGTGTAGGTAGTTATAAATGAGTGATGGTGTGTGTAAGAATTTTATACTTGTATAAGTGGATATATATATATATATGTATGAGTTTGTGAGTTATGCTTAAGTAGATAGAAGAATGTTGGTAATTATTGAATATGATGGTGAAATCATATGTTAGTAACATTGAGATAACATGAAATGTGAGTTGGGTTGGATTTTGTTGAAAACGTGAAGATTTATATGTATACATATATGTATGAACCAACGTAATTATATATATGTAGGTGATGGTATGTTAGTATGTTCATATGTGCTGTTATGTAAAATATGCATATATAGGTAAATATTTAGGTGTAGCTAATATGTGTAGGTAGATAGACTGGTTTAGATAGCATACGCTAACAAATTGTGTGGGTTGATATCTTATAAAAAAAAATATGCGGGTGTGTTTTGATTGGTGACAAGATGTTATTGTGAAAAGTAATAATGGTGATAGTGAAATGGTAATGTGGTGGTCATGTGTTGTATTATAGAAGCCGAATGTATATAGTGAAAATAAAATTTGTGATGTATGTATGTCATGGTTATAAGTACATAATACGTGACAACTTGTATAACCAAGTGTTTAATATAAATGGATTATTAAACTAATAGTTTAAACATTTTAGTTTTGGTCATGTGTGAAAACCCATTTTTTATTACATGATGTATTTACAGTATGGCATTGGGTACGAAACCGAATCGAAGACGAACAATCTAAGTTTTCCTTTTTAAATCTCTAGTAGCTAATTGGTGATCATGATTAGGTAGTGGGACTACCTAGGCCTTTTACTTGAAAATTGATTGTAGCTGCGCAACCTAAGGTGAGTTTCACGGCCCCTTTTACTATTTTCCTGTTGGGGGAGAAAGCACGCAACGAAAACACTTTATGATTTTGTATCTACTTATATATCATCATGGTTTACTAAACGTTAAACTTAACATACGAAAGTCCTTTCATTTCTCTCGAACCGTTAATATACGGGGTATAGCGAGGAAGTTCGGGTAGTACTACTGGGTTTGACAAACCCCACCCTCGGTTGGGAGCCGGGTAGGTGTGAATTGTCCTAATCTCATGGGCCATTGAATGTTAACAATGGTAACAAGGCACAACATAAACAGTCAGCTCGGATTCGAAATGTTTGAGTAACATGAAAACTTGGGTTAGCTACCTACTGATATATTTGTGATTTACATTATCTCGAAAACTTGTTATTGAACTGTTGTTTAAAACCTGTGAACTCACCAACCTAACGTTGACACTTTTTAGCGTGTTTTTCTCAGGTGGCCAAGGTTAGCTGAACATCACAATAGGACATGCATCATGGGTCTGCATAGTTTCAAACATTTTATTTATAATTATTACATTTTAAATTCTATACTTTGGGGCGCGTGTTTTGCGCATATGTTTTACTTTACGCTTCCACATTGTTTTAAACGGTTAAACTCTGACGTTTGGTTTTCTCATTTACTAAGACACGTTATTTTTAAACTCATTTAGAGTCGTTTGTGTAATTAATGACTTGGATCCTGGTTTGTCACGTCTCAAACGGTAGAACTCCGTTAGTGGAATTTGGGGGTGTGACATGATATGTGAGCCATCTAGCCTCATTAAATAATATAAAAGAAGAAAATGTACCAAAAAAATCTCCTAATTTCAGCTGATTTCGCAACCTCCGTGACCGAGTTATCAGGTAGACTTGGTCTTCTAGCCGTTGCCTGCATTAATACTTATAAAACACACGGAGAATTAGCATCAGGGATCCTTAATCCTTCGAACGCTAAGGATACTGGATCCAACATGTTCAGGATATTGTATCCACGATGGCCAAAATACGAGCCCTTACAATTGCCCCAATATGACGGTTGTGAGTGTTGAACAGCTGTCATATTGCATACTAAATTCGAACTAGTTGTTATTTGAAGTGAACGACTTTGCTGGACTTGCTGAGATTTCGAATACAGAGAAGTTTGTTGATGCTTTCTTGGCTTTAGACCAAAGTGTCCAATCCTTTAAGTCCAATATCCGTTATTCCGAAGAAATTGAAAGTTCTAATTCCTTCAAAATGTCAAGTAATTAAGAGGTAAGTAGGATATATTAGTAATGGAAATGCTTATCTGTTTGTTTGTATGATAAGTGCTCATAAATCTTCTGTGAAGTTTGCATGCTTTGTTTTTGATGATGTCGATAGTTTCCTTACTTCCAAAGTCATCAAGAAAGAAACTCCAACTAGTCCTGTGAATCCCTAGCCTGTCACGACTCATTTTAAGTCTGTTGCTCATAAAAGAAAGAAATCTTCCAAACTTGAAGACGATTTCAATAGTATAGAAAAGCATCTCCAAAAGACCATTGTTGAGATAATGATCCTTGATCCTACATATGAGTTATAAATAGAATATAGATTTTTAAGGATTAAGGATCCATGATTCTTCACACAATATGAAGGGTATCGAAGGTGGATGGATCCTCTGTTTGTGGGGATGAAGCTTTTGGTATCCTTCTTTTATTTTTCTGCATTAGTATTAACTTTGACAAACAATTATAGCCCGGGTGAATGATCCACATATTGCTGGTGAAACCGGGTTAAATCTTTTTGTAAGATTAATATATGACCTTAATCTTTTGGCTATATGTTGCATAAAATTTTGTTTCTCATGTAATTTATAAAAAATGTTGTCTATGTAACAAACTAGGTTTACATAATGTTTCAAAATCTTTTGAAAATAAGATTTCGATGAAGTAAATAAACAAGTAGAAATTATACTAGAGAATCCTAGTTAGGTATAGGTTGCTCAAACCGTCTGTAGAGAAATCAATATGAGATCCTGAATGCAAGGAATCTGGATCCTTAAACATCAGTATAAACTTGTGAATATATCTTGGGATTAAACCAAATAAACTAGGGACAAGCCTAAAGATCACTAGAGACAAGCCCAAATAACACTAAGAACAAGCTCATAGAACACTGGGGACAAGCCCAAACTTTTAGTGACATGATAATGTCAAAACCTCAGTTAGAACTTAATCATCTTGCTTGCATAGAACTGAAAAGTTAAAATAGTAAATCAGCAATTTTTAGGATCCTGGATCCTTATAAATAGGTGGTCGTAAACCTGCAAATATAACTTTTAGATAAATAGACTGACGACAAGGCCCAATAGATAACTGGTGACAAGGCCTAAATATCTTGCTTGCATAGAACTGAAAAGTTAAAATAGTAAATCAGCAATTTTTAGGATCCTGGATCCTTATAAATAGGTGGTCGTAAACCTGCAAATGTAACTTTTAGATAAATAGACTAACAACAAGGCCCAGTAGATAACTGGCAACAAGGCCTAAATATTAACTGGCAACAATAGATAACTGGCGACAAGGCCCTTTATTTAACTGGTGACAAGGCCCAACAGATAACTGGCGACAAGGCCTCAACGGGGATTTATGCTCGTCCTAGGTCTGCCCAATCGTAAGTGCCATTGAAAAATGCCTAAACCTTAGCTAACGTGAGAACATTAGAAACGTTAGGATAACGGAGGCATGGTACGTCTACTATAAACTTTAGGATCCAACATATGACAAATAACAATGAAATTGTCAGCCACATATAGTGTACTGGTCTCATTGCCTTGAATCATTCGTGGACAACGTGAGCTACTGGCGATCTTAGTAAATTGGAAAACCTTTTAAACCTTAGAAGGTATTAGATACCTTAAACGTAGGAGAGAGGTGACCAACCCTTATAATTTCCACAAAAGCAACTTAGCATTCTGCAAAACTTCAAAACTTAATGAAATAGGATGTTTACTGCGTTAACATCTTTGTTTATGAATGAAGGTTTAATAAGGTGAAAGAATTAAAAAAGGATAAGATGATAGCGAACTTAGGCTCCTTGATCTCTTTAGGATCCTAGATCCTTGTTACATGAAATATTTTTTAAGGTGTATTGCATTCCAGGCTCTTGATAGTGGAATTCCTTCCATTGTAAGCAATCTATATGCCCCTTTTCTAACTTTAGCTTCATCTAGATATGGACCTTCCCATTGCTGTGCCAATTTACCATCGGTTGGATTGATTGTATTCTGAAAAGCTTTCTTTAGTACCATATCGCCTTCTTGGAATCTTCTTATTCCTATATTTTTGTTATATGCTCTAGATACCCTTTGTTGGTAAGCCGCCATTCTGATTTTTGCCAACTCTATGAGTTCATCAACAGTTTTCAGATCCTGGATAAGGGATTCTTCATTTTTTTGAGGATCATGGATGCTCACTTTGGCTGTAGGAAACACCATTTCTGTTGGAATAACAGTTTCTGCTCCGAATACTAATGAAAATGGTGTTTGCCCCTTGGCATTCTATGGAGTCGTCCTACCAGCCCATAAGACATAAGTTAATTCTTCAGCCCACTTCCCTTTCTTGGATCCTAACTTTTTCTTTAGGTTGTTGATGATAATTTTGTTGCTGGACTCTGCTTGGTCATTAGCTTGAGGGTGAACCGCAGTGCATGTGATCATTTTAATGCCCCAGCTGTCACAGACTTAGTGGTTTTTTCCCCGATTGGGAACAAATATCACATACAATTTCTAAAGATACCAAATCTAGTAATAATATTTCTTTTAATGAAAGATAATACATCCCTTTCTTTGACTTAAGCAAAAGATTCAGCTTCTATCCATTTAGAAAAGTAATATGTCATTGCAAGCATGAATACTTTTCCTCCTGGTGCTTTTGACAACTTGCCTACTATGTCCATGCCCCATTTCATGAATGGCCATGAGGATATAATAGGATATGGGTTCTGCATGTTGATGTAGGATGTTACTATGTCATTGACAGGCATCACATTTTCTTGAGTAGTTCATAGCATTCTTTTTCATCATGGGCCAGAAGTATCCGGTTCTAAGGATCCTTGAGAATAGTAATCTGCCCCCGGTGTGGTTCCCACAATCTCCTTCTTGGAAATCTTTTAGAACTTCTTGGACTTCGGGTTCCTCGATGCATCTTAGATATGGACCTGCAAGAGACTTTCTGTATAATGTCATTTATTATAGTAAATGGAGATACCTTGATTCTGAAGTCTTTAGGATTTTATCCTATTGGGATTTCTCCAACTTCAATATATTTCTTGATCGGTTAAATTCAGGATCCTTGAGATGCTTGAGAGGATAAAGGATCCATAAGTTTGTTTTTTGAATCAATCCCTATTTTCCTTCCTTCATCAATAGCTGGGTGAAGGATATGAATGATATGAATTTTAAAATCTTCTAGAATCTTTAATGATGATGCTAAATTTGCTAAAGCATCTGCCCCTACATTTTCCTCTCTTGGTACCTGTACTATACTAAAAGAATCGAAATATTCTGCAAGAGTTTTAACTATTTCAAGATATTTAATTAATTTTTCACCCTAACTAAATAAGAGCCATTGAAGTGGTTAGTTATCAATAAAGAGTCAACGTATACTTGAAGATATCAGATCCTCATTTGTTTGACTAGTTGCAATCCTGCTATTAAGGCTTCATATTTTGCTTCATTATTGGTAGCTTGGAATTCACAAGCTATGGATTGAGGTATAATGTCCCCCTGTGACGATTTTAATAGTATGCCAAGACCTGTTCCTCTAACTTTTGATGCTCCATCAGTAAAGAGTATCCAAGGATCCTTGGTTTCTTCTAATTGTTGAACTTCCAAGTCTGTTTGTTCTTACAAGTCACTTGTAAAATCTGCCACAAACTCTGCTAGAGCTTGTATTTTAATTGCATTTCTTGGCTCATACTTTATGTCATATGTACTCAGCATTACTGCCCATTTTGCAATACTACCTGATAACTCTGGCTTTCTAAGAACATTCTTAATAGGATAGTTAGTTTTAACAATAATAGGATGAGTCTCAAAATAATGCCTTAACTTAGTAGAAGCCATAATTAAAGCAAGAATTAGTTTTTGGAGATGAGAGTACCTGGCTTCCGCATCAAGAAGGCTTTTACTTACATAATATACAGGATGTTGCTGACCTTCATGATGTTTGACCAAGACTGCACTTAGTGCATTACCTGAGAAAGCTAAGTAAAGGATTAAGGATTCTCCCTTTACTAGTTTCATTAATGCTAGTGTTGAGGATACGTAATCCTTAAGAGCTTTAAGTGAAGCTTCATGCTTCTCTGTTCAAGGCTGTCTTTAAGAGTCTGTCCACTTCTTCTTGAATGATTATGTTTCTTTCCGGTGCGAAATTCCTTCTCTTTTGATGTATAGGCATGAAAGAAGGATCAACAACCAATTTGTAAGTAATAATGTCTTTAGATATACCTGTCATATCTTTATGTTTCCAAGCAAATGTTGATTTTCTCTGCTTAAGGAAGGATATAAGATCATGTTCAATGTTTGTCTGGATTCCTAATCCTATAAATATCTTGGATTTAGGATCCTCAGGGTCTAGCAATACTTCTTTCACATCCTGCTCCCCAGATCTTTCAATTTCTTTCGGCATTTTCTATAATTGTTATAATGTTGTTGGCTTGGATGCTGGTTTCATGGATGACGTGTAGCAATCTTTTGCCTCTTGTTGATCACTGTTGATTTTTACTACTCCCTAAGGAGATGGTAGTTTCACGCATTGATGATATTTTGAGGGGACTGCTTTCATTTCATGTACCCATGACCTGCAAAGAATAATATTGCAACAAGATAGACAGTCAATAACATAAAATTTTTGCATAATGTTTACTCCCTCGATGTATATTGGTAGTTTGATGTCCCCCAGAGTATTCTTTGTTTCATCGCTGAATCCTACTAAGACTGAGGATCTTGGCACTATCTCTGACTCTGGAATGCTTATTTTCTTCAAGACATCATATTGTATGATGCTTACAGAACTTCCTCTATCTAAAAGATTCCTGCGAACACAATGGTTAGCAATAAATAAAGTAATAACCAAACTGTCATGGTGAGGATCCTGGATATCAACTCTATCCTCTTCATCAAATGAGATGAACTTCTGGTTGGTTGTGGTGGAGGTCACGATTGGTCTTTCACTACTCTCCAGTTTGAGTCATTTAAGAGAAAGGGTATGAATAAGCCAACTATAAAGGAAGAGCAAGAAATAAGATCCATTCATTCGATATCGAATCGCTTGAAGCTGAGGGATCGAAAGGATGAAAAATAGTTTTGGGAGGAAAGCACGAAGGTAGGTTTTGAATTTCAGGGTCTGTAATTTGCAAATTTCTTTTGTTGGTTCTTTCAACAGATTTTAAGACTACAAAGAATCATCAACGACTATCGGAGTAGAAGTAGAAGAAGCCTGAACTAGTTTTTACCCATGATCTCGTGATATTGATAAAAGAAGGAGAAATCAAAATAAAAGAAAATGAACTTTTATCCGATATTAACACCGATGAATAAAGAGCAAGAGCTGTATGATCTTTGAAATAAGCGAGAAGGGGTTTTAAGATGTTTCTAGGGCATTGAACGGTTATTAGCCTCGTCAAATCAGTCTCGTCCGATAATAATGGCAAAATTGAAGCGCGTGTTCAATATGACATCTGTTCAACATTCACAACCGTCATATTGGGGGTAATTGTTAGGGCGCAGATTTTAAACATCGTGGATAAAGTATCCTGAACACGCTAGATCAAGTATCCTTGGCGTCTTAAGGATTAAGGATCCTTGATGCTTATAACTGTCGATTAACTAGCATTTGTTCTCCGCGTGTTTTTGAATGGTTTAATGCAGGTAATGGTTATTTGACCAAGTCAACAATAAATCTCGGTCAAGGGAGTTACGAACAGCTGGAAACGTGGTTAACACCCTCCCACGGCTCAAGCTTAAAATTAGGAGATGCATTTAATTCTTTTATGTTATATAAATGAGGCTATGACTAAGCTATGACATAACTCACACTTTGATCTCTCGACTCTCTGCAATTCTACACACACTATTGTATTAAGTTGCCATAGTTCTCGAGTTGTACTTCATTTTTTGATCTTTAATAAATTGGTGATAGAGGATTGTCATCACCCGAGGTTTTTATGTCGACGATCATCCATTGATCAAGAGTTTTTCCTCGTATTTCATTACCATAATCATCAAAAGTGATGAAGCACTCAACCTCACATTTACTAAATTGGTTTTATCATTTTTCGACCAAAAAAAATACGTTTCATGACTCTAACGATTCATGTGATGAATAGTACAGTTAATGTCACACCCCGACTGTTGGTGGAAACCTCGGGGCGGACGATAGTTGTGACACCCGGCAATTTCAGGTTAACGTCGTTAACTCAACTTAACCGAATTCTGTTAGTCTCTTTCAACTTGAGATCCTATCTAGTACATTACCACTATAAATAATTTACAATATTAAATTAAATAAATAACTAAATAAATAATTATTACAAAAATAATAATTCGAGCAATAACTTGATCACAACAAGTGACATTTAAACGTTAGTAATTCGGGAATTTCTAGCTTGCAGAACTCGAAGCGTTGCTGAAAATTTATAAAATGATGCCGTAAATTATATACGTCGTAATAGCACGGGGTTTGAATTGTAATTAATTAAAAGTTTATTCGAATAACTTTGGAAACAAGTTAGATTAAGTCTAAACTAAAGGGACCAAAATGCAAATTTGAAATTTATATATCAAACCAAACCTCCCACCCGTACGGCCGTACATCTCTATTCGCAAAACCCTAGCCAAAACCGATTTGCTGCTGCACCCTCTACCATCGCTCTCCTCCACCGTCGGCAACCATCACTGTTGATCGAAACACCAAGAGCAATCGCTACCTTCACTACTTCCGGACATCACCATATTATCCGGCGAACCTGCAACTCCGTCACCCCCCCCCCCTCTTTGAAAACGTTCCAGCATCTCTCGTTCGACATTCGGTAAGTTTCGATATCGTTGTTCATACAATATGTTGATACGATGTTGTTTTCGGGTCTCCGGGTTACGGTTAAAGTACATAAAAATCTGGTGGCTTACGCATATATATGCTGCATGTGTGTATATGTATTAACTATATGTTTGTGTAAAAGATTGTATAGGTGCAGCGTGCGTATGCATGTATATATATATAAGCTACAGTGTATGAATGCATAATGCAAAGATCATAAGTATACAGTAGATGAGTTGGTGTGATTTGTATATATGTAAAAATAATTGTATGCGATTGTATGTATATTTAGGCAGTTCATATGCATGTAAGTGTAAGCATTAGTACATGTGTGTATGGTATGTATGAGCAGCAACATAAGTATAGATATATGCATGCAACATGTGAATACATATATGTGTGTGTGGGTGATTATAAATAACAAAAATATATATGGGCGTATGATTGATATAGATACCGTATGAATGCATGTGTATATAGACCGGTATGTTTATGTGAAGCTGTATGAAACAAGCAATATGTGTATAGGATGTTGTGTACGTGTATTCATTATTATTTGTATGGTATGCAATATATGTGAACATTGTGTGTATGTTGGAGATGACGTGCTAAAGACACATGTTATATGAATAACGTGCGTATGATTATGTTGATATATTTATATATGTGTGAGCACACGTGCATGATTGACGTCACATGAAACATGATCTTGATAAGATAATTATATAAGAAAAATATATAGTTATATCGAAAATATATGTGTATAGACTTTGTGGTGGATTATTAATATACCAAAACCGGGTCGGGGATGCGAAAACAAACATGAACTCTATTAGAGTATTTTATTTCTAACTAGTAGAACTTGATCAGGTCATGGGTCGACCTTGGAAATTCTATTTTTGCTAATTGTTTTTGGCTGCGCAACTTTAAGGTGAGTTTCACGGCCCCTTTTACTATTTTCCTGTTGGGGGAGAAAGCATGCACAAAACTAATTTTGATAGTTGTATTTACATTATATCTCTTGATTATTAAGCGTAAACGTAACAAGTTGTCAAGTCCTCACTAAATCTTCGAGCCGTTAATATACGAGGTATAGCGAGGAAGTTCGGGTAGTACTACTGGGTTTGACAAACCCCACCCTCGGCTGGGAGCCGGGTAGGTGTGAATTGTCCTATGTTGTTGGTCCATTGTTGTAGCAATGGTGTCGAGGCGCAAATAAATCTCAGTCAGCTCGGTATCGAAACGCTTAAATAATAAGAAACTGGGTTCGCTACCCAACGATATAATTGTATTTTACATTATCGGCTGTTGTTGTATTTCTACTTATCTAAACCTGTGAACTCACCAACCTAGTGTTGACACGATTTAGCATGTCTTTCTCAGGTACTGTGCACGGATTAGGAGCATGCTTTGGTTGAGTCGTAGTTGCATCTAAACTCCTTTTATTTTTATTAGTTTTGGTTTTTGGACGCGTGGTTTACGCATTGGATGTTTGGAATTTTACTTATGCTTCCGCACTTAAATTTATTTTAAACATGGTTTTTTTATAAATGTTGGTTTTTAAATTCATATAGAGGTCGTTCAATGTAACTAATGGCAATGAGATCCTGATATGTCACGCCTCAAACGGCATAACTCCGTTAGTGGAAATTGGGGGTGTGACAATAGTAAATAGATTGTTCATAGCTCATGATACTAAAATAGTTGAAATAATATTAAATTTAATTTTCATTGATACAAAATACTCAATTAAGCAATTAAACAATACAAAATGATAAATGAATCGTTATTAATCTACGTCCAACATGTCCTAAATGAAGCATCTTGAAAAGCCAGCTAAACTGCATTTCTTGAAATCATGTGAAAAGTAATCTGATCGGCTAAGGAATCAGCTGGTGAGTAAACACAGGTTTGTATACATATAGATAATGATTAAAAGAATCAAAAGAGAAAAAATGATTAAAATACTTCAATTCACTTGGTATGTCAAAACTCATAAATGCAAATGTGTAACATACAAGACAAACACATAATCAACCATTGATAAACTGCAGCCACGTAATCACAAAGATTAAGTTGTTGATGAATAGGGACAAGAGTCACATGTTGACAAAGTCAGTTATAATCAACCAAGAATAAGGGGGTGAGTTTTTTCTCAACAGATCTATTTAACTTCAATATCACCTTTTTCGTTGCATTTCTTCAAATTTAGCCTTTTTATGCAGCTTTTTAGTAATTTTTTTCAACAAAAAAATATGTTGAGAAGAGGGAACATGTTGATTTGCTTTATTCTTGCAAAATTGTTGCTTACTTGCTATGTTATTTGCGTTATTGATTGTTGTTTATGTATGAATTTTGTTTAATTGTGAATTTTAGGGGTTTATGTATTGATATGCATTCAAGTTTTTATATGATTTAGGACTTTTTTTAGAACTGATGTTGATTGCTGATACAGCTTGGTGGAATTCGAGTCTGTATCGATATTTGGATCGTGAGATGAACTATACAATGGTCATTTTCATTTCAAATTCTTTCTTTGTTCAATAAACCACTATAATCCATTAACTATCTCACTTTGTTAATGTTTTTGCAAATTAAAAAAGGGAAGAAGCATATAGCTGACTCTCATCATTTGATGCATGAGCAATGAGACATGTGGTTTCGGTTTCAACATTAATCTGAGACATATCAAGCTTGTACACGTCTCGATCTCTTGGAGCTTTAACAACAACCCACTCATTGTCAATCTTAAAACCTGGTTTGAGTATGTAACAAAAAGAATCATCAAATAGTGTTGAATATGATTTGTCAAAAATTTGAGATACACTTAGCAAATTAAAGTTCAACTGGGCACAGTAGTTGACTTTATCAAAGCTAATAATCTCATTTGACACAGTTCCTTCACTAGTGATTTTTCCACCAGCATCTCCTCCAAATGCAACATGTGTACCATTCTTTTGCTTAAAATCCTGAAGCAAGGCATGGTTGCCTGTCATATGCCGGCTGCACCCACTATCAACAAACCACGAGTTGATAGGTCTTTGAGGGCACACCTGCATTTCAACAATTACTTAGTTAGTTTGGTCAACCCAGGCCCACATGGTCTTGGGTTTTCCGAATCTATCTGTAACAGTAACTTGCTGATAATGTAAATTATTAAAATTTGATTCATTTGAGAAATTTGGTTGAAAACTGTTTCTGCCACTGGCTTGGTTTATTTGCTTTCTTCTTAAAGCTGAAAACCTTTCCTCTAACTTAGGATCAAGGTTGTTTTCATATCTTTGATTTCGAACCATCAAAGCTCTTGGCGTGAATCTGTTAACTTGCTGATTTCATGGTGAACTTTCCTTAAATTCAGAATTTATTCTTTTGAAAGGTCTTGAATCAGGAGAAAAAAGTTGGTTTGATTTTTGAAAACCAAAAGGTTGATTCCTTTGAAAATTTTGAAAATAAGTCATTTCTCGAGATGAGTTTTTCCTAAAGAAACAATCTGCAGTGTCATGATTTCTCCTTTCACAAATCTCACAAAACTTGTTATAAAAACATTCTTCTGAAGAGTGATTTCTTTTATCACAGTAATCGCAGTACCTGTTAAAGAAATACTCAGCAGTAGCATGGTTATAACGATCACAAATCTCACAATGTTTCTTACTGATCTTAAAGAGCCGACTGTTAACTTTTGGTGTTGAACCAACATGTGATTCATTAACAAACTTGTTTGTTTTAAAGTTAACTTGGTTCTTTTGTGGAGATTGTGGTTGTGACTTTGATTTCTTGTTATCAGATTCTGTGTTTGCTTTGGGAACATGATTTGATTTTGAAACATCTTGCTTAGTTACCTTCTTGGATTCAAATCTTTTATCATTGACAGTGGAAGTCTTAGGAACTGAACCTGTTTTCAGACCAGAGTTAGATTTGATCTTGGAATTTAGTTGGTTACCATGAGATGAATTCATATCAAAAGTTCCTGCTGATACAAACTTGATTGGTTTGATTTTAGACACTTTCTTTGTCATAGATTTAACAGATTGAGCTTTGTTTGCTTTGGTATTGTCATATGATGGTATGACATTTTTACATTTTGACTGTTTTCTTTCAGATTGATTGTTTAACAGTTTCGGTTTTTGCACCTTGGCTTTTGAAACCTCATTCTTCTTCACAGCTTCCTTTTGAATCAACTGATCAGCAACACAAATTTTTGCTCCTTTTTCCACTTGATATATTCTGGATCGTTGTAACCCGAGAATTCTGCTTCATCCTTCACCGTTTCTGCTAGTTTTGGATTTAGTTCCGGATATTCAACAACTTGTACCAGAATAGGATCAGATTTGTTACTGGCTTCGTCATTAGCTTCAACAGTCACACTATCATCTTCTTCCAAACTTTCGATTAACACTTTAGATCCTTCCGATTCAGATTTGCTTCTTTGAATTTCTTTGAATCTTTGTTCATTTTCAGGTGAATGATCAAATTCATTAAAGTTTTCTTGTAAAGTGTTAGTGATTGATTTAGGCATTGGTTCATGTGTGAAACCTAATCCTGTTCTGTTATCTTTTCTATCACTAATTAACTTTGCCAAAATAGCTTTTGAACTTTTCATTTTTGTCAATTCAACCTGAGTTACTACATGAGCAATCTTTTCTAATTCAAAGTTTTTGGTCATTTCTTCCAACTGTTTATTTGAAAGTTCCAGTTCCTTCAAGGTTTTGTTCCAAGATTCTTTAAGTGACGATATCTTCTCATTAGCAATTTTGTGATCATTTTTAAGTTGTTCATGAACTTTTTCATGTTTACTTAATTTGTCACCAATTTTAAATGAATGAGTTCGATAATGTTCCACTTGTTTAATGCATTGTTCAAAACATAACCTATCTTTCACATCATCAGGTAAAGGCACATAGTTAGGGGGTAATTCGATACTAACCTTTGGTTGATTTGATTCAGCAGATAAGAAAGACTCTTCAAATATAGCCATAAGAGCAATCTCTGATTCAGATTCTTCAATTGGATCTGACTTTGCACTCCAATCATACTCTTCTGAATCTTCACTGACATCATTAACCACTTGATAATCCCCTTCTTCAGACCAGTTTTCTTCCTCAATTTCACAAACAAGTGCCAAACTTGAAGTAAGATCAGCTGTAAACTGTTCCGCATAAGCACTCCAGTCGTATACATCTTTGACACTAACAACTAGCGCTTTGTTTTGATCTTCAGGCTTTTTACTTTCATCTTTCAGTTCTGGCATTGGAAGACTTTTGTCACACCCCCAAAATCCACTAACGGAGTTTTACCGTTAAGTGTGACAAACCAGGATCTCAGTCATTAGTTACACCAAATGACACTATATGAATTTAAAATATACGTGTCTCATTAAATGGGAAAATTTAATACAGCATTAACGTTGAATAGTTTGTGGAAGCGTAATCGAAATGTAATGTCAATAATATTAAATGGAACTAAATGTGCAAACACGCGACCAACATAAAAAACATAGTTTAAATATTTGTTAAAACCAAACATAGTTTTTAAATGCAAAGTTGTGACTCCATGCCATGCCCTAAGTGCGTTGAACCTCAGTGACCTGTAAAAGTGGAAGACTAACAAGTGTCAACACGACGGTTGGTGAGTTCACATAGTAAGTATGAAAATCAAGTATGTTCAGTTGCAAGCAAAAATATAAATTAAAGTATGTCATTGTAGGTAGCTAGTCTACAGCACATGTCCTTAGAGGCGTATGTATCTGACCGAAGCTGACGTATGTACACATTAAGTGCATTTTGCCTGTTCGTACAACCCATGAGGATGTACTGTATGTATGTTAGGTCATTCAACACCCGTTCGACAGGTCCTTCTGTCGTGCTAGCGCGACTAGCCCGGGTGGGGTTTGTCAAACCCAGTAGTACTACTCAAAATTTCCCCGCTATTTCACAAATACTAACGGTCAACTAGGTATCCATGAGGTCTTTCATGAACAAAATAAAAGTTGCTCTAATCCAGACATGCGACATACAAAATTTGTAAATCCGTAAAAGTAATCGTCCGTGTTCAGCCCATAAATGGGTAGAATAGTAAAAAGTACGATTCGGTGAACTCACCTTAGGTTGCACAACAAATCAGTTTGAGAGTACACAATGTAATACAGCAACCTAAATAATAGTAGGTCTATTAATGTGTGTTCATGTAGGGTCATAGAACCCTATGCATCCAAATAGTCATACGGTTCGTGCGAGATTAGAAAAGTTTGACTCTTTGACCAAGTTTGACCAAAGTTGACTTTTGTTGACCCGAGTTGACCCACGACCCGTTGGTGATTTATTAAGTGCAAGTATGTTTCTTTTGAAGTATTTGTTCATATTAAGTTCACAAATCACATCACAAGGCACGTATTCAAAGAATTCAATTTCTATTTTCATTAAAGTTTCCTTTATAGGAAAGTGGAATTTTTAGAACATGTTTTCACAATTCAACATCCAAAAGATTTCCAAACCTCATTATGCACATCAACTACTACACACTAGTCATACCATGATACACAACCCAATAGCACACGTCAAAACTTACAGTTTCCAATATAAGACAAAGTAGCATGTGTAATCATCTCAAGGCACATATCATTGTCCACATGTCTTTATGTTTCAAATAACATAGCAACACTTTCATCATAGCATCCTAGTCAACTAGAACACACATTCTAGATTCTCAACGATCAATTTCATACCAACGGGTTATTAACTAAACAACACTTTTACATACCGTTTCCATGTCAAGAGCTAGTTTACCATTTACAAAGTTGCCTACAATCTTCCCTATGCAATTCATTTATGTTTGTGTGTCCAAAACCAGAAATCATGCACCCTAGTAAATGTTCATGACAAAAAGTTTCTATAATTAGAAAGTCATTCCAAATCAAGTCGGATTTCCACGTTCACATAACCAAAATTCATTTAATTCATCATACGAACATGCTAGTATCATCACAACAACTATTAGATGTCCACAACATGCATTTTTGACATGAACCAAATGAAAAAGTTACTATTTTTAGTAATATGGCAAAACGAGCATGTAATTTCAAAACCAAATAATCATCCTTCATTCAAATCATCATCTAAACATATATTTCATCATATTTCATCATGATCATGCATTTTAGTTCATGTTCAAAAGACTTCCTATTAACCCTAATTTCTCAAAAATAATAATATGGATTCAATTCACTATTTGATCATCAAAACATCAAATAAACCTATAATCAATACCCAATTCCACAACAAAATCACCAATTTACAAATTTGGACGAACTAGGGTTTCATGTCTTACAATTTTTGAAACGTATATGAAGTTTTTAGGAATGAAACTTACTTGTAATGTGTTTATAACTTAAATTAGCAAGCAACAACACCACCAAAGATCCAACACAACCGAACATCATCACTTGACAACAAAGCAGCCGAAATATTCAACTGGCCATAACTTTTTCATCGCTACGAGTTAGAAGACGTATTTACTATCATTGGAACCGTCTCGTCGAGACGAAGATTTTGATATATAATAGGCCTCGTGACGATGTCGGAGCTGGCCGGAATCTTGCCGGAAAGGTGACGGCTGTTAGGAGGGATTTTTTTAGGGTTGGGCTCTAATTTGTTAAATGATTAAGTTAAGTTTAGGTTAAGTTGAGCCTTGGGCGATCCATGGATCACATGGATGATCCATGGGCTACGTTTTGTTACGGTTTGTAAACACAATGAAGCTCTTTCTTAAACGTACTTTTCCCGTCTCCTAAACTCTACTGAATTTCATAAAAGGTTAAAACCAGTAAACTACGTAATTACTCAAAAGTTTAACAATTAAGCACACATATTACTTAGGATATATATTTATTGTATTTGTATCAATTAAATTCACCAACGCCCGGGTATTAACTCGTGTGATCGTTTCGTGTGTACGTTTGTGTAACAGTTTGTACATTTAATTCACCAAATTAAATGAAAAGTATAATTGTGTTAACATGATTAACATAGTTTGACTAACGAGGTTAACCTGAATTTGTCGGGTGTCACATCATCCCCTTGTTGAAGGAATTTTCGTCCCGAAAATTGTATATGGTCATTAAAATAAGTTTCGAGTTGTCACATCCGAAAACATTTCAGTCCCGTAACATATAAGTTCACTAAATTTTTATATTTATTTAGTTGTTCGGAATTATTATTTTATTAATTCGCCAACATTCGTGTGTTAACCTTTGATCTGGTAATTCCTTGAATTGTTCGTTATATGTAACTATTTGTGTAACAAGTAGCACGTTTAATTTCACTAATTAAATGTGGAGTATAATTTCATTAACAGAAGTAATGGGATTTAGTTAACGGAGTTAATATGAAATTCTAGGGTGTTACATCATCCCCTTGTTGAAAGAATTTTCGTCCCGAAAATTTAACCAATAGTATTAGTATTAGATGTTGTCATTTGAAATAATTAAAGATGCTTCTAAGTTCTAGCCAACTTCGACTATAGTGATCTTATAGTGTTTGAGTGTTCTGAATTCTTTGCCTAATATTTCAACTGATTTTCTGTGAAACGTTATTGTTCATCGATTGGGACGACGAGTGTTCCATTACGTAAGAGCTTGATTAGGTTGAAGACATCAGAAACGTTATGTACCATATTTATCTTTTAATACTGATCCAGTCAATGATCTAGAAGGCCAATACCCTAGGATTTTAAGTTGTCTAATGTATCATGGTTTTGATGGAGTTCCAAAGTTTTTGGATGGGATTTATAAATAGCGATTTCTATACTGTATGTTTCGGGGATTTGGATTAATGAGTTTCACGCTGTTATTAGCTACCCGAGGACCGAGTCCTAACTGAAGAGTTCATTTATTGATATAGATCGTTAAAGTGAGACAACTCGCGTACGAGGTAAAGAGGGAAGTAAACTATCCACCGTGTGCAGGTACTTTGCTTTATTAAAGGAGCGTTGTCAAAACACGAATATCAAGGATATCCTAGAAACCCTATGAGTAGATGGAGAATGATGAACAACGAAACTACTTATATGTTCAGAATTGTATGTTTTAAGTAAAAATGATCAAGAAATTTAATAATTATTTCTATCTTTGGTAAGTATATCATTGGTTGTGATTGAGGGGAAAAACGGTTATATGACCTAGGGTGATGGAAGGGAGATGTTGTAATGTAGTATAGTTGAAGAGGGCCCTTGTTCTTGTTGAAGTTGTAACTTTGTGACGCTCACAACCTCTTCTATAACAATAAAGCACCATTTGTGAAGATATTCCATTCTTGGTGTTGGGTTGTAACAAAAGGCGTGGGTTTATTCTAGTACTGAATGCTATTTTAGACTTCTCCCTACATTTGTTTTCATAGTTGTTACAGCTACCATATCTCAGCTTTTCATTCCACTTCCTGCATATGATCACAGTTTTATGTTGATCATCTCATTACAAAGTTCTTAATTTATTGTTTAGTGTTTTAATCTAGATAGCTTTATGGGTTGTGTTACCGTGTTATCAAGCTCTTGTTGATAAGTAATTTCTATTGTATCTTCTGATTTTAATTCCCACAACAATAGCCGAAAAATAGTTGTTCTTATGGGCACATATTTTAATTGAACTCTAGGGTAATCTTTACAAGCGTGTGGAGGAGTATATGATACGCAAACCATTTTTTCATAGGAGAAAGTTCCCATGAGATTCGTAAGCCGGCACCAAGTGAAGGTTGATTCAGTTTTTGGATATTCTTAATGAAGATATAGTTTTAGTCCAGTTTATTATTCGTGGTTTTAGCTCTCTAACATACTAGGTAAGGGTTCCAGGTTCAAAATAGTAATATTCCAGCCGTGACTTTTATAACGAGATTCATCATACGATAGTGTTTAGTCTCACCATTTGGGTATATAAAAGATGATAAGGTATAGCAGTCCGGTTAAAGTCTAGAGTTCTAGGTTCACTAAGGAGTCGGAAAAGAATCTCATGTTATATCATTACTCGTGTAGTGCGGCTTCAATAGCGTATTAAGTATATAGTTTCCCCATTAAGACATTCATGGGTTAGAACAACTAGGTTAAAGTTTCTTACATAGCGACTAAAACCATTTTTGATCAAGGAAGCTAATTACGTATACTATAGGAATTCATGAATAATGGAGTTTCTAAGAAGGGACGTCAGACATTCAAAGGGCCAAAGGATAATCAGAGTATCAATCTTATGTTTCTTGGCAATTACAAAGGTGTACCGGGAATGAAACAAATTGGAAAGTGGTTACCCTGGACCGTAATGAGTAAAGTTCCCTCAGAACATCAACTGGTAGTGTTGGTTTATTGTTGACGGTGGTATCATCCCCAGAATTCTTAGAGTCATGGAATTTATTCGAAATCATAATTTTATTTACGTGTGTCAGTTACGAAACATTTGGTTTTTGTTATTATTGTGAATGAGTTTTGTATGAAAGTTATAACTATCTGAGTACATAGCAGGTTACCCTATGAATGATAGATTGAATAGTATTATTAGAAATTATGTGTTTTTATGAGGTATGAGAATGATCTGTTTGAGTTTCCCAGGTTAATTATTGGTTTGGTTTCAAGCCCCTCTTCCAACGTACTGTTAGTGTTTATGTATAGGGTGTACCGTAGCTAACCCACCACGCCACAAGCACCTTGAAGGCGTACCTGTCACCTACTAACATTCTTGTCTACTTTACTAAGTCATTCAAAGGAGTTGGAAGAAGGGAATATACTTTAAGTGAAATGGAAACGTTATAATATATATATGGTAAGTTCGGTTATGCATTAGAATTTTATGTGGTTCAAATGTGAATAATCACAAACTTGAGACTTTAAGAATGCTTATCTTGGATTCTGCTCTACCAAGCAGGTAAAGAGGTTTGAATATATATTACGATGTACAGAATGTAGATAATGTTTTTGACTTAAATATAGGTTCTTTAAAGAGGAAAATAATAATAATAATAATAAAATAAATTAAATCCAATACGTGTTTTACAATAATAGAGATGCAGATTGGTGTATTAGTTAACGTTTACAAGAGTCCTGGACCAAGACAAGTCATCCAACTAGGTCGAAACGTATACATACTACACGTGTGGTTCGCCAGTGCATCGTTAACAATTGGAACGTCATGAGTCGGAATTATTTCTAGGTAACTTATTATCAGAAATAACTTAAATTCTGTTTATCTTGAATAATTGAGAAAAGAACTGTTACGATTAGGTGAAGTACTTCTAGGATGAGTCTGGTATGTTACGAGGTATTCACATGAAGGTTTAAGTGATACAGATTTACTTCACAAGAAGTGACTTTGAATGGGAAATATTACGCAGTTGGTTCGTCATATCAACAGGAGGTTATTTTCGAATAGGTTGTTAGCTTTATAAGGCTCTCCATTGAGTCCTAAAATTTATAGAGTTTCTTTAACAATCCTTTGCAGAAACAATGATGTTAAGATATTACTGCTGTGCTAAAAGGTTATAGTCCACAGACTGGAATTTATAATTTTGTGATTTAAGTAAGGTAAATGTTTTAACTGGAGGATTCAGATTGTTTATATGCAGAATGAATCATCATCATTAGGGGTGAAATATAGTAGTAATTAGACATTATTAGGTTTGTCAACATAGATCTTTGTCCTCACTTATGTGTTATCAAGGCAAGATTTTAATTATCTTTAATTTAGGTGTATAAGGTGAAATGTTTGTAGTTGAAAGATAAACTTATCATATGCCATCAAACGTTGTAGTGTAATTGTATACCATCCATATATGGATTTTATGGGTTTAGTCAAGCATAGACTTGACATCGGTGCGTTATCTAGAGATGGATGTTTGTTTCAGATGAATTTGTATTGATTGGTTCTTTACTTTTGTGTTTAATTTTGGGTATCACCCACATGGCAGACTTTTCCAGGATCATCATGTACCTATAAATTCACCATTACGTTGCGCACCCGTAATCGTCAATTCACCTTACACAATCACCCTAGTTTGTCCCCCACGGGTAAATCAATCTTACGTTTAGTTATGTTCTTTGATTGCCATTCGTCCATGTGGTTTTGCTATCCCATATCGAGTATTGAAGGTGTATGAGAGTATGATAGACTTATAAGTAGGAAACAACTATACTAGATGTATAAGACACTAACAGACTATTAGTGTGATGTATCAATGGGTCGCATGTATCAGGTATGGTGTAAGTTCATACTAAGTGTAAGTCTACTAGTCCAGGCACAATCTGAGTGTACGATGTGTATAAGCAGTAGTAATATCAAATCAAGTAGATAACATGTAGTGGATCACACGATAAGTGACATGTTACAACTAATAATGTGTCTCATATTAAGTAACATGTTATAGCACACGAATGTGTCATATAATAAGTGACATGTAAAAGCACATAGTAGGTCGCATAACTAACAAGTCGATCAAGACCTCTGTATGAATGAGTTTCTGGACAAAAATCCATTACTATTGTTCATGTGCCTCTATACCTTAGGCATCAGTCACTGCCGGTTGGTTTCCATAACAAGGTAGATAATTCAATAGTGTGTTGATTAGGCTCCGTATGACATCAGTTTGTTGCCATAATGTTGCAAGTTTCAAGTTATAATGAAATGTAAGCGTTTCCCAACTAAGGCCCCTAAAAAAAATTTTGGTCTAAAAAGCGGGATAACTTTTGAACAAAGTCATTGTCAAATATTTCTCATGCATACTTCAGTGAACAATTCAAAAGCTAACAGATACACACCTAGTTCAAGCTTCACTAGCAGAGCAAGTCACTAAAAAAATTGCCCTAAAGTTTCACATAATACAAGTTGGTCACTTTATGTAATGCTAGTGTAGGCGTGTGTATGTGTAAATAACATGCATATGGGTCACAAATGAATTCACATAAGTGCAACTAATGCAGTGTACAGTTATAGTCTAGAATGCAATGCAATGCAAACCTAGTTCGCTATAACCAATGGCTCTGATACCAATCTGTCACACCCCCAAAATCCACTAACGGAGTTTTACCGTTAAGTGTGTGACAAACCAGGATCTCAGTCATTAGTTACACCAAACGACGCTATATGAATTTAAAATATACGTGTCTCATTAAATGGGAAAATTTAATACAGAGTTAACGTTTAATAATTTGCGGAAGCGTAATCTAAATGTAATGTCAATAATATTAAATGGAACTAAATGTGCAAACACGCGCCCAACATAAGAAACATAGTTTAAATATTTGTTAAAACCAAACATAGTTTTTAAATGCAAGAAAGTGTTTAAATGCAAAGTTGTGACTCCATGCCATGCCCTAAGTGCGTTGAACCTCAGTGACCTGTAAAAGTGGAAGACTAACAAGTGTCAACACGACGGTTGGTGAGTTCACATAGTAAGTATGAAAATCAAGTATGTTCAGTTGCAAGCAAAAATATAAATTAAAGTATGTCATTGTAGGTAGCTAGTCTACAGCACATGTCCTTAGAGGCGTATGTATCTGACCGAAGCTGACGTATGTACACATTAAGTGCATTTTGCCTGTTCGTACAACCCATGAGGATGTACTGTATGTATGTTAGGTCATTCAACACCCGTTCGACAGGTCCTTCTGTCGTGCTAGCGCGACTAGCCCGGGTGGGGTTTGTCAAACCCAGTAGTACTACTCAAAATTTCCCCGCTATTTCACAAATACTAACGGTCAACTAGGTATCCATGAGGTCTTTCAAGAACAAAATAAAAGTTGCTCTAATCCAGACATGCGACATACAAAATTTGTAAATCCGTAAAAGTAATCGTCCGTGGCCCATAAATGGGTAGAATAGTAAAAAGTACGATTCGGTGAACTCACCTTAGGTTGCACAACAAATCAGTTTGAGAGTACACAATGTAATACAGCAACCTAAATAATAGTAGGTCTATTAATGTGTGTTCATGTAGGGTCATAGAACCCTATGCATCCAAATAGTCATACGGTTTGTGCGAGATTAGAAAAGTTTGACTCTTTGACCAAGTTTGACCAAAGTTGACTTTTGTTGACCCGAGTTGACCCACGACCCGTTGGTGATTTATTAAGTGCAAGTATGTTTCTTTTGAAGTATTTGTTCATATTAAGTTCACAAATCACATCACAAGGCACGTATTTAAAGAATTCAATTTCTATTTTCATTAAAGTTTCCTTTATAGGAAAGTGGAATTTTTAGAACATGTTTTCACAATTCAACATCCAAAAGATTTCCAAACCTCATTATGCACATCAACTACTACACACTAGTCATACCATGATACACAACCCAATAGCACACGTCAAAACTTACAGTTTCCAATATAAGACAAAGTAGCATGTGTAATCATCTCAAGGCACATATCATTGTCCACATGTCTTTATGTTTCAAATAACATAGCAACACTTTCATCATAGCATCCTAGTCAACTAGAACACACATTCTAGATTCTCAACGATCAATTTCATACCAACGGGTTATTAACTAAATAACACTTTTACATACCGTTTCCATGTCAAGAGCTAGTTTACCATTTACAAAGTTGCCTACAATCTTCCCTATGCAATTCATTTATGTTTGTGTGTCCAAAACCAGAAATCATGCACCCTAGTGAATGTTCATGACAAAAAGTTTCTATAATTAGAAAGTCATTCCAAATCAAGTCGGATTTCCACGTTCACATAACCAAAATTCATTTAATTCATCATACGAACATGCTAGTATCATCACAACAACTATTAGATGTCCACAACATGCATTTTTGACATGAACCAAATGAAAAAGTTACTATTTTTAGTAATATGGCAAAACGAGCATGTAATTTCAAAACCAAATAATCATCCTTCATTCAAATCATCATCTAAACATATATTTCATCATATTTCATCATGATCATGCATTTTAGTTCATGTTCAAAAGACTTCCTATTAACCCTAATTTCTCAAAAATAATAATATGGATTCAATTCACTATTTGATCATCAAAACATCAAATAAACCTATAATCAATACCCAATTCCACAACAAAATCACCAATTTACAAATTTGGATGAACTAGGGTTTCATGTCTTACAATTTTTGAAACGTATATGAAGTTTTTAGGAATGAAACTTACTTGTAATGTGTTTATAACTTAAATTAGCAAGCAACAACACCACCAAAGATCCAACACAACCGAACATCATCACTTGACAACAAAGCAGCCGAAATATTCAACTGGCCATAACTTTTTTCATCGCTACGAGTTAGAAGACGTATTTACTATCATTGGAACCGTCTCGTCGAGACGAAGATTTTGATATATATAGTAGGCCTCGTGACGATGTCGGAGCTGGCCGGAATCTTGCCGGAAAGGTGACGGCTGTTAGGAGGGATTTTTTTAGGGTTGGGTTCTAATTTGTTAAATGATTAAGTTAAGTTTAGGTTAAGTTGAGCCTTGGGCCATCCATGGATCACATGGATGATCCATGGGCTAAGTTTTGTTATGGTTTGTAAACACAATGAAGCTCTTTCTTAAACGTACTTTTCCCGTCTTCTAAACTCTACTGAATTTCATAAAAGGTTAAAACCCGTAAACTACGTAATTACTCGAAAGTTTAACAATTAAGCACCCATGTTACTTAGGATATATATCTATTGTATTTGTATTAATTAAATTCACCAACGCCCGGGTATTAACTCGTGTGATCGTTTCGTGTGTACGTTTGTGTAACAGTTTGTACATTTAATTCACCAAATTAAATGAAAAGTATAATTGTGTTAACGTGATTAACATAGTTTGACTAACGAGGTTAACCTGAATTTGTCGGATGTCACAACTTTGATATGGCTTTTGAATGAAACGTTGATTTCTGTTCTGATAGCTTGAAGACTGTTGTGAGTTCTGACTTTGACTTTGATGCTGATTTTGTCCACTTGAACTTGCTTGACCATTATAATTTTGATTCTTAGGAGCTTTACATTCCCTCGAAAAATGACCATAGCAGTTGCAATTGAAACATCTAGCCTTTGATTTGTCAAACCCAACGGTCTTGTTTGCATTTGGCTTGTAACTACGGTTAACATATGCATGTTTCTGAGTTCGATATGCAACCATAACCATTTGCCAAATTAAGTCCATCTCTTCAACGTCATCAGGATCCATTTCAAACAGGTCTTGAAGAACAACATCTAATTGAGTCAAAAGACTTCCCTAATAAGCCTGAAAGCTTGCCATGAATGCAGTAAAAGCATTCTTAGTCTCATCATCCTGTAACAAGATGTTCATGACATCTTTTACTTTTGCTTGAACTGTTGAACTTGAACTTTGAATTTCTGCTTGAGATTTCATTGGCTGAACTTGAACTCTTGGTGGAGATTGAGGTTGAGAGTAAATTGGTGAACTTGATTGATACGACGAATCAGTGTAAAAGCTAGCACCAACAAACAAATCACCCTCATCATCAGATTTATTTGCATCTCGAGCAAGAAAAGCATTTTCAACTGTATTTGAAGGATTCACCACAAACTTATACTGAGCATGAGAACTTGATCTGTCAGTATTTCTTGAATTTTCATCGATTTCGACTTCTTCAATTTTTGCTATAAGAAGATCTAATTCTATTGGAAACTTTTCTTTATGCTTCAGCAAGGTCACTGTTTGTTTCCATGAGGATGGAAGAGCACACAATAGTCTATCATTCAAGTCTTGAAGATCTGTCTTGACACCAACATTTGTCATTTCAGTTGTTAGATGCACAAATCTATTCATCATCTGGTGTACAGATTCTCCAGAAATATGCTCAAACAGTTCTAATCGTCTCTTCAGTTTCTGCTTCTTGAGACTTCTTAACTGTTCTCCTCCTTCACAAATTGATTTTAATGCTTTGAATAATGTGTAGCCAGTTTGATAAGCGCCAGTCTTGACAACACTTGAAGTGGTAGCCCTTTACACATTAAGGAAAAAGCCTTACTGTCATTCTTGACCTTTCGTAAGTCTTCACCTTGTAGATTATCTTCAGGATACAGTTTAGTTGAATCTTTTGTATAAGTGCTTGCACTGTCAGGAGTAATCTGAGTAGGAATATGAGGACATTTATCAATGGACTTCCACAAATCATTATCAATAGATCATAGATGGTGTTTCAATCTGATTGTCCAGTTCTTAAAATCTGCACGATTAACCAATCTTGGTACACGATTATCAGAATCATCAATAGGTGCCATTTTAAATTCAAAAGCAAATATTTTTGTGTTTTTGTTAATTTTTGAAAAGAAACAATTAAAAATTTAAAAAAATAAAGACTATTATTTATGTAAAGAAATAAGATTTGATGCAACTAAAGAGTAACAAGTAAAGATAATAAAGTTTGAAACGGCTTAAAATAAGTCACGCGTCTGAACAATGACAACTTCACATGGCTGAACAGTGATTTTTCTTCTTCACCCGGCTGAATAGTGTAAGTATGAAGTCACATGGCTGAACAGTTGCAAATCTTCAAACAATAAAATCTTCACACGGCTGAACAAGACCACCCAGCTGAATAGTTTTTTACACGGCTGAACAGTAAATGAATTGACACGACTATACTTTGGCACGGCGAGAAATTTATCACCCAGCTGAACAGTATCAGATTTTCACCCGTCTGCAACTTGGCACGACTGAAAATTTGATGACCCGACTGAAAAGTACAAGGTAAATTTACTTCAAACGTTTGAATAGTTGTTAACCCGACTGAATAGTACTTCACGCGGCTCTACAGTACACAGATTTTGCTTGCAAATTATTCACCCGTCTAGACAAAATTACTTCACACGTCTGCACAGGAACCTAATTTGTTCAAAACTAAGTCCAAAAATTCTGTCTAAGTCAAATTAATCACCCGTCTAGCACATCTTCAATCTGTTCATCATGTTCATCAACATCTTCATACAAATTTTTCTGAATTTTAACAAAACTTGTCCAATTCATCCAAAAATCACACACAAGCAGTGATTTATACCGATTATCAATCCTCAATAACAATCAATCCAAAACATGATCAATTTTAGATGAATTTTAATCAAAATCGATCGAACAGTAAACTTCACTTTTCTTCTTAATTCCTCAGATCTGATGAAATCTGATGGAATCTGCACAAGTGTTATGAATTAGAAATGATTACGATGATGAATCAGATCTAAATACAGCAACAGATCATTCAGATCATGATTTGAGCAGTATTGATGTGTTTTTGCTTGATGAATAGCGAAGAACACACAGTTCCAACAGCACTGATACCAATTGATAGGTTCAATTGGATCGATACTGCCACAAATCAGAATGATCTAAGCACACAAACAACAATTCAATCAATCAACACAATCCATTACTAAATAGTTCTCTTGTATTGATGATCAAAGCAATTCGTTGTAGTACAAAGTGCAGGAGAATACAATCACACACACAGTTTCTCTCTCTAACGTGTATTGGTGATCTAGACTCTCTGTCTAACACATACTAGCAACATGCTTTATGCATCACTACTTAGGGATAATACAAAATTAACCCTAAACTATACAAACTTGTATAAACAAAGAACAAAGTAAATCTTAAACACGGAACGAGTCCTAACATTGATCATAATAATAATTTTGATATTTGATTAAATTTCAACTATACATTTCTTAAAGATATTAATAGATTATTTGGAATAACAATAATAATAATAATAATAATAATAATAATAATAATAATAATAATAATAATAATACTTATTATTATTATTATTATTATTATTATTATTATTATTATTATTATTATTATTATTATTATTATTATTGTTAGGGTTATTTCCTAGTTAAGATTTACTTTGTATTTTGTTTATATGTTTGTAAATAGTTTAGGGTCTATTTTGTTATATTCCTTAAACTTGTAATTGTTTGCTTTAAAGCATGTAGTGAGAGAGTGTGAGGAGAGAGGCTAGATCACTTTTACACGTTAGAGAGAGAGTAACTGTGTGTGATTTATTTCTCCTGCACCTTGTATCACAATATTGCTTTGAT
This sequence comes from Tagetes erecta, assembly GCA_030867185.1. Taxonomy (NCBI): domain Eukaryota; kingdom Viridiplantae; phylum Streptophyta; class Magnoliopsida; order Asterales; family Asteraceae; genus Tagetes; species Tagetes erecta. Next base: position 66,323,575 of record CM061488.1, read on the forward strand.
CATCAATATACAAAGAGAATTATTAGTATGAATTGTGTTAATGATTAAACTGTGTTTGTGTTGATGTTATTATGATCATTGAGCGATTTTCACGATCCAATTGAACCTATCAATTGGTATCAGAGCCTTGATACTGTGTTCTTCGCTGTTCTTAAGCAAAACACATCAAAATTGCTCAAATACAATGATCTGAATGAATTGTTCGTGTTTTAGTTGTGATTCATCATCATAATCACTTCAATACACAACGATTGTGCAGATTTCATCAGATCATCATCAGATCTGAGAAATTAAGAAACTACTGTTCGATCGAATTTTTCATAAATTCATCAAAAATTGGACATGTTTCAGATTGATTGATATAAGGGATTGTTAATCGGAGTGTTTCACAGCTTGTGTGTGAATTTTGGACAAATTGGACAAGTGTTAGACAAAACCCAGAAAATTCTCATGAAGAAGATGATGAACAGTAAGAACTTGGTTGAAGATTAACTTGCCGGGTGATTAATTTGACTTAGACAATTTCCGTGGACTTAGATTGGAGAACAAATTAGGTCCTGTATTGCTGTATAAAGGATTTTGTGCTTGTCGGGTGAAGAATTTGACTTGAAAAAAAGTGTTATTGTTCAGCCGGATCAAACACTGTAGTGCCGGGTGATACACTGTTACGCCGGGTGATTAAGAGATTTCAGCCGGGTAATCATCAACTGTGTAGCCGGGTGATTAACAACTGCCGTGTGATCGAGTACTGTTCAGCCGGACAAAGCTTTTGCCGTGTCAAGATTCTGCCGGGTCAAAGATTATTGCCGTGTCAAAGTTTTTCTTGTTGCCGGGTAACTGTTCATCCGGGTGAAGAACAAAAGTATTTCAACTGTTGAGCCGGGTAACTGTTTGGCCGTGTAAAGACTTTTTCCTGCCGGGTGAAGAACAAAGACACTGTTTAGCCGGTTGAAGAAGGATTTTCACTGTTTTGCCGTGTGACTCACTTTAGTTGTTTTTAATACTTGTTTCTTATCTTGTCTTTAATTACTTGTCTTAATTTTAGTATTTTAATCATTTCTTTTAAAAAAAAATTAACAAAAACCAAAAATATTTTCTTTAAAAATTTGTTAAAATGGCTCCTAATGATGATTCTGATAACCGTGTTCCTAGACTTTTGAATCGTGCAGATTTCAAGAACTGGACCATCAGGTTGAGACATCACTTGTGTTCTATTGACAATGACTTATGGAAGTCCATTGAAAAGGGTCCTCACATTCCAACTCAGACAGCGCCAGATAGTGCAAGTACCTATACTAAAGATTCTACTACACCTTATCCAGAGGATAATTTGTCAGCAGAAGATCTAAGGAAGGTAAAGAATGATAGCAAGGCCTATTCTTTAATGTGCAAGGGGTTGCCACTCCAAGTTCTGTCTAGATTGGATGCATATCAGACTGGTTATACATGTTTCAAGGCTTTAAAGTCGATATGTGAAGGAGGAGAACAATTGAGAAGCCTGAAGAAGTCAAAATTGAAAAGGCAATTGGAGTTGTTCGAGCATATTAATGGAGAAACAGTGCACCAAATGATGAACAGGTTTGTTCACTTAACTACTGAGATGTCAAACCTCGGAGTTAAGACTGAACTTCAAGACTTAAATGATCGATTATTATGTGCTTTACCATCATCTTGGAAGCAAACTGTTACTTTGTTGAAACATACTAAGAAATTTCCAATGGAATTAGATTTGCTTATTGGAAAAATTGAAGAAGTTGAGATTGACGAAGGATCAAGAAACACTGATAGATCAAGCTCACAAACTCAATACAAGTATGTGGTAAATCCTGCCAATACTGTGGAAAATGCATTTCTTGCACAAGATTCAATGAAGTTTGAAGAAGAGGGTGATTTATTCGTTGGTGCGAGTTTTTATACTGATTCAGCATACTTTCCAAATTCACCAACTTATTCTCAACCTCAATCTCCACCAAGAGCTCAAAGTCAAAATCAGAATCTGAAGAATCAAGTAGAAAATCAAAGTTCAAATGTTCAAGCCAAGGTGAAAGACGTTATGAACATTTTGTTGCAAGATGACGAAACAAAAGCTGCCTTCACAGCGTTTATGGCAAGTTTTCAAGCGTATCAAGGAAGCCACTTAAGTCAAATGGACGTGGTACTTCAAGACTTATTTGAGATGGATCCAGCTGACGTTGAGGAAATGGATCTTAATTGGCAAATGGTCATGGTTGCATATAGGACGCAGAAGCATGCATATGTTAACCGAAGTTATAAGCCTCATGCAAACAAGACAGTTGGATTTGACAAATCAAAGGCCAGATGTTTTAACTGTAACCAGTATGGTCATTTTTCAAGAGAATGCAATACTCCAAATAATCAAAATTTCAATGACCAAGCTAGTTCAAGTAATCAAGGTCAAGGTCAAAGCTCACAACAGTCTTCAAGCTACCAGCAAAGAAATCAGCGTTACTTTCAAAAGCCGTACCAAAGTCTTCCTATGCCTGAGTTGAAGGATGAAGGAAAGAAGCCAGAAGATCAGACTAAAGCATTGGTTGTAAGTGTACAAGACGGATACGACTGGAGTGCATATGCAGAACAGTTTACATCCGATCTTACATCAAATCTGGCTTTGGTATGTGAAATTGAAGAAGACTGGTCAGAAGAAGGAGATATTGAACAGAATGAAGTCGTGTCTGAAGATTCTGAAGAGTATGACTGGAGCGCAAAAGCAGATCCTACTGAAGAAACTGAAACTGAAGTTGCGCTAATGGCTACTGCTAATGAGTCTTCATCATCTACTGAGCAACCAAAGGTTATTTCTGAACTCCCTCCTAACTATGTTCCTTTACCGGAAGATGTTAAAGGTAGATTGTGCTCAGAACAGTGTGTTAAGCAGGTAGAGCATTACCGTACTCATTCGTTCAAAATTGGTGATAAACTAAGTAAACATGAACAAATTCATGAAAAACTTAAGCTTGATCACAAAGTCGCAAATGAGAAGATTTTGTCTCTAAATGAATCATGGAATAAAACTCTGAAAGAACTTGAATTAATAACCAAATAACTTGAGGTAATGACAAAGAACTTTGAAGATGAAAAAGTTGCTCATGCTGTCACACAAGTTGAGTTAACAAAAGTTAAAAGCTGTAAAACGATGGTGAAACAATTAATCAGTGAAAGAGGAAATAAAAACAAACAAGGGTTGGGTTTTACTCATGAACCAATGCCTAATTCAATCACACAAACTTTACCTGAAAATTTCAATGAATTCGACCATTCACCAGAAAACGAACGTAAATTCAAAGAAATTCAGAAAAGTAAATCCGAATCTGAAGGATCAGAAGTGTTGATTGAAAGTTTGAAAGAAGAAGATGGAATGACAACTGAAGCTGATGATGAAGCAAGCAACAAATCTGACAACAAATTAGAGCCTGTTCTGATACAACTTGTTGAGTATCCGGAACTGAATCCGAAACCAGAATCAGTGAAGGAAGAAGGTGAATTTTCAGGATACAATGATCCTGAATACATCAGGTGGAAGAAAGAACAAAAGGCGCAAGTTGCTGATCAGTTGATCAAGAAGCAAGAAGTGAAGAAAACTGAAGTTTCGAATGCAAAGAAGCAGAAATCGAAAATAATGAACAATCAATCTGAAACAAAAGATCAAAAGGCAAAAGTGTCTTAAAATCGAATGATAACATCAAAGTTCAAAGTGTTAAAATTGACAAAGTTAAACCTGTCAAGATAGTGTCAAAAGGTAAGACAATCAAATTTGTGTCTGCAGGTACTTTCGACATGAACGGTTCTTATGGTAACCAAATCAATGCTCAAATCAAATCTAACTCTGGTCTGAAAACAGGTTCAGGTCCTAAGTCTTCCGCTGTCAATGATAAGAGAATTGAATCCAAAAAGGTAACCAAACAGAACAGTTTAAAATCGAACCAAAGTCCCGTGCAATCAAAATCACAAACAATGTCTCCACAAAAGAATCAAGTTAATCTAAAACCGAACAAAACTGATAATGAATCTCGAATGAGTTCAACATCAAAAGTTAACAATCGGCTCTTTAGGATTAGCAAGAGACACTGTGAGATATGTGATCGTTATAACCATACAACTGCTGAATGTTTCTTCAACAGGTATTGCAGTTACTGTGACAAAAGAAACCATTCGACAGAAGAATGTTATTATAATAAATTCTGTGAGATTTGTGAACGAAGAAATCATGATACAGTTAATTGTTTCTTTCGAAATACTTCATCTAAGGAAATGACACCTTTTTCAAATTTTCAAAATCAATCATTTGGTTTCCAAAAGTTTAACCAAAGTCATTCTCCTATGTCGAGAACTTTCAATCGAAACAATTCACGTGTTAATGATTTCTCATCAAGAAATTTGAAGGTCAATAATTTTAAGCCGAGAGCTTTGTTGGTAAGAAACCAAAATTTTGAAAACAACCTTGATCCTCAGTTGGAGGAAAGGTTCAGTGCGTTAAGGAGAAAGCAGTCAATGAACGCCAATGGGCGAAACAACAGTTTTCAGCATCAAAATCTCATGAATGAAACAAATTTTCAAAATATTCAATATAAGCAAGTTACAATTGCAGATAGATTCGGAAAACCCAAGACCGTATGGGCCTGGGTTGACCAAACTAACTAAGTGATTGTTGAAATGCAGGTACGCCCAAGAAGACCTATCAACTTATGGTTCGTTGATAGTGGGTGTAGCCGGCACATGACAGGCAACCATGCCTTGCTTCAGGACTTTAAGCAAAAGAATGGTACTCACGTAGCTTTTGGAGGTGATGCGGGTGGTAAAATCACAGGAGAAGGAACTGTTTCGAATGGGGTCATTAGTTTTGATAAAGTCAACTACTGTGCACAGTTGAACTTTAACTTACTAAGTGTCTCGCAAATCTGTGATAAATCTTATTCAACTCTTTTTGATGATTCTTTCTGTTATATTCTTAAACCAGGTTTCAAGATTTACAATGAGTGGGTAGTGGTTAAAGCCCCAAGAGATCGTGATGTATACAAATTGGATATGTCGCAGATTGATGCTGAAACCGAAACAACCTGTCTCATTGCACATGCTTCAAATGATGAGAGTCAGCTTTGGCATAGACGGCTGGGCCATTCAAATTTCAGAAACATGAACCGTCTGGTGTCTGGAAATCACGCTGTGGGAATCCCATCGAAGAAATTCTCCACAACTGATCTCTGTCCAGCATGTTTGAAGGGCAAACAGCATCGCATGTCTTTTAAGTCCAAGCAAGAAAACTCCATTTCAAAACCCTTGCAAATGCTACATATGGATCTTTTCGGACCAACAAATGTGCAAAGCATCGGAAAGAAGTCTTATTGTTTTGTCATTATTGACGATTTCACTAGATTTTCTTGGGTTTATTTTTTGCATGCTAAATCTGAAACAGCTGAATTATTAAAAGAATTTATCATCAAAGTTGAAAATCAATTGGAATGCAAAGTTAAAGTTTTAAGAAGTGATAATGGAACTGAATTTAAGAATGCTAATGTTGATTTATTTTGTGCAGAAAAGGGGATTGCTAGACAATTTAGTGCGCCAAGAACACCTCAACAAAACGGGGTTGCGGAACGGAAAAACCGGACACTGATTGAAGCAGCAAGATCCATGCTCGCAGATGCCAAAATCCCTATCACTTTTTGGGACGAAGCTATTGCTACTGCGTGTTTTGTACAAAATAGAACATTATTGGTTCAAGATAAACAGAAAACTTCTTATGAGTTGTTATTTGAAAGAAAACCAAATATTTCTTACTTGAAAGCATTTGGTTGTCCGGTATCGATTTTAAATTTGAATGATCATCTCGGGAAGTTTGAGTCAAAATCTGACGATGGATTTTTCCTAGGTTATTCGTCTGTTTCTAAAGCTTATCGGGTTTTTAATAGCAAAACAAATACTGTTATTGAAACTATTAACGTCAAGTTTTTAGAAAATTCGTTTCCGTTAGTGGCTCATGGTCCCGAATGGTTATTTGATTTAGATTAATTATCAAAATCTTTCAATTTTAACTTATTCGATTTTTCAGGAAACGCAAGGAAGGAATCAGGCGACTTAGGAAGCTTTAGTGACGATTCTGATAATGACGAAGATGGAAATCTCAACTCTGAATATCCATTTATGTCTTTTCACAATCCTGATCATGTCAAATCCAGTCAAGCTCCGGGTCCTTATGGTTTTCAAGAAGATCAAGAATCAAATATTCTTGAAGAAGAGGTTAATCCGCAAGTTTCTCCTAATGATGGTGGATCTGTTCAGAATCAACCATCATCAGATCCGAATGCTGAAGTTATTCCAGAATCATTTGATTACTTCATCAATTCACCGGATCAAGTTCCGAACTTCACTCCACATACTTCGTCCATTCTACAAGATCTACCAAATCTGAATACTTCTAATCTGGAGAGTCAAGTGCAAGGAGGTGACATACCAATTCATCGAATTCACAAGAAACATCCTGCCTCTCAGATTATTGGGCCGTTGAATCAGAGAACTACAAGAAGTCAGACTGAGAAAGCGAATGTCTGTCTTTATTCGTGTTTTCTATCTCAAGTGGTGCCTAAGAACATTTCAGAGGCGTTGAAAGATAACAGTTGGATTGAAGCTATGCAAGAGGAACTACTTCAGTTTCGCAAACATGAAGTATGGAAGTTAGTGGACTTACCTGAAGGAGAGAATGCGATAGGTACAAGGTGGTTGTACAAAAACAAGCCAGACGAACGTGGCATTGTTGTGAGAAACAAAGCGAGACTAATTGCACAGGGATATACTCAGGAAGAAGGCATTGATTATGAAGAAGTGTTCGCTCCGGTCGCAAGACTTGAAGCCATACGCGTTTTTCTTGCATATGCTTCTTTCATGAAGTTTAAAGTATTCCAAATGGACGTTAAAGGTGCTTTCTTGTATGGACCAATTACAGATGACGTATATGTCAGACAACCTCCGGGTTTTGAAGATCCTAACTATCCTCATCGTGTATACAAGTTGAGTAAAGCTCTATATGGTCTACACCAAGCTCCAAGAATCTGGTACGAGACGTTATCCAAGCATTTACTAGAACATGGATTTACAAGAGGACAGATTGATCCAACTTTGTTTATGAAGAGGGAGAATGACGACTTATTGTGTGTTCAAGTTTATGTGGACGATATTATCTTCGGATCGACCAGTGCGTCAATGTGCAAAGAATTTGAAGAAATCATGAAGTCAAGATTTCAGATGAGTTCGATGGGGGAGATTAATTTCTTTCTTGGATTACAAGTGAAACAGTCTGCTGACGGGATTTTTATCAACCAATCAAAATTTGTTGAGAAGTTGCTGAAAAAGTTCAAGATGCAAGATTGCCAGACTATCCGAACTCCTTCTGACGTGAATTGCAAGATACAACCGGATCCAAAGGGCAAAGCAGTTGATCAAACACTATACAGATCAATGATCGGTTCTCTGATGTATCTTACTGCATCAAGACCAGACATCATGTACGCTGTTTGTGTATGCGCCAGATATCAGTCTGATCCGAAAGAGTCGCATCTTGTTGCTGTAAAGCGTATATTCAGATATCTTAAAGGGAAACCAAATCTTGGGTTATGGTATCCTTACGAAGGAAATTTTGAATTATATAGCTATTCTGACAGTGATTTTGGTGGTTGTGCTCTTGACAGGAAATCGACTACTGGTGGCTGTCAATTTCTGGGTCCTAGGCTTGTCTCTTGGCAATGCAAGAAGCAGACCAATGTTTCTGTATCAACAGCTGAAGCAGAGTATATCGCTGCATCTGCAGGATGTTCTCAGGTTTTATGGTTACAAAATCAGTTGCTTGACTACGGGTTTAACTTTCTAAAAACACCTATTTACATAGACAATACTGCTGCTATGTTTATTACTGCTAATCCTGTTCAACACTCAAAAACCAAACATATCGAAATTCGATATCACTTTTTAAGAGACAACTCTGAAAAGGGTTTAATAATTTTGATTAAGGTTCATACCGACAAACAACTGGCAGATCTTTTTACAAAATCTTTTTTGTCAGGCCGGTTTGAATTCTTAATTCAATCCATAGGATTAATCAATCATGATTGATTCTATTTTTCAAAAACAAAACAAAAATCAGAAAAATATAAAAGCCAAAAATATAATAAGTTGATGTCATATATTGATTCCGTTGTCTTTTATTTTATGTCTTGCATTATGTGTGTGCATGAAAAAGAAAATAGAAAAGCCAAAACAAAATATAAAAGCAAAAAGAAAAGAAAATATCATGTCATAAGAATCTATATTGCAAAAAGTGAGAGATGATAGTTACACTAGACATTATTTGTTACATCATTTTTAAATAAAGACTGATGAATGTTAATTGATGTGCTAGACAGCTCAGGCAATTAGACTGAAAAAGTAAGTTGATTGTTGACAAATATAAACTTAATGATCTTTGTGTTATGTTCCATTGTTATACATGTGTAGATATATATCTTTTGATGCATTGCTTGTGATGATAGTTGTGCATGATCGGGTAACGATGTAGTCTATTCAGTGTGATGAACCGCATCGTGAGCTTCTTTGTTGTGGTACCCACAGACCTGAAGTCTTACACGAAGCCTCTTTTGAGCTTCAAGATGCAGCAAAAGATTCCAAAATGGAACGAAAAGAGTCCCAAATGTGGACCAACACCAAACAAAAAATTCCAAAAGGAATTCAGAAGATTCCCAAGGGGAACGATAGGAAAGAAAAATTCCCAAAGATGGAATTAAAAAGAAGTCCCAAAGTGGACCAAATCCGAATAGAACCCAGATTCCACACTGTGTATGACTGTAAGTGACCAGGTTTTGTACAATATGCATTCAGGTAGTGATTGATAAGGAAATATGTTGACATATGTATACATGTGGGTCACATAAGTCATTCTAATCGAACTTTAAATATCATCATGATACTGAAAAAGTAAGTGTGTCAACTCGAGCTAATTGATATGTTTTCATATCATCACTCAATCAAACATAAGTCAAATGTCTATTCAAAACTTGCAAAACATGTTCAGATAATGTGTGGTATGATCTCACTGCGATATTTTGATTCATTGCATTGCATATGTCTTTATTTTAATGTGTGTGCTTTGTGTGTGCAGGCATATGGAATCATTATTGACACATCGACATCCTTGTTAAACTTAAAAATTTCAAGAAATTTCAAGTTTAGGGGGAGAATAAATTTGAAGAAAAATATCTACAAAAATCCAAAAACATTTTGTTTTTAAATAAGTGTGTTTTGAATGAACAAGATTATGTGGTATGAAAAGCAAAGGTATTGGATGTGTTAAAAACAAACCCAAGGTCTTGTAAATTGTTTTTAAGAAATTGCTTCGGGATATAGAAAAATTGGTTGTGCAAAAACATTTTTGAAAACGAAAAAAAAAATAAAAAAAAATGAATTTTAATTGGAAATTAAATTTGTTGCAATGTTTAATGTTGTTGATAATTAATGTGACAAATTCTTTTTAAGGATATCCTGTCTAATTAATATGTCGAGAATGTTTGCAGGTGCAATAAATGCTGTTGAAAAAGTCAACAGACGAGAAAAGTGAAGAAAAATTGCAAGTGTTATAGCCGGGCAAAGATATCTGATACAACTGTTCTGCCGGGTAATGAACACACTGTTCAGCCGGGTGATGTTGTGAATCTGATACAAGCCGGGTGATTGAGAAAAAGTTGAAGATATTATGACTACTGTACAGTCGGGCAAAGATCATGTCAAATACAGCCGGGTGAAGAAGTCAGATATCTGTCGGGTGACAAGTGTTTACTATACAGCCGGGTAAAAGAGAAATCTTCTTGCCGTGTAAGAGTATAACACTGTGTTGCCGGGTAATGAAGAAGAAAGCATGCCGGGTGATATAGAAGACAACTATGTTGCCGTGTAAAGAACAATGCTGCCGTGTGAAGAAGGCATGCCGGGTGATGAAGAAAGCAAGCCGGATGAAGAAGGAAAGTAACTGTGTTGCCGGGTGATGAAGAAAGGTTGTCGGGTGATGTTTGAAGACTACTATTCTGCCGGGTGATGTATAAAACCCATCAGGTGTAGTTGTTCCTAACCTTTACCCGTCACTACAGCGACTTACACGTGTCTACAGTGCTTGACCCGTCAAATGTTTTTCACATGTTTGTGACTTGATTTATGTACTTGACCCGTCACTACAGTACATGACCCGTCACTACAGTACTTGACCCGTCAAGGCTTGTTGGGCTTATTTTGTTTACCCGTCCCTTTTGTTGACCCGACACCACAAGTTTGACCTAAATTTTTGACGATACAAAAACCCGCCTCTTCACAAACACTTATCATTTCACACAGTCACTTTCAAGCAAATACTCTGTACTTAAATCGTCTGTTATCATATTCAATCGTTTTTGCTCTATAACAAGATCGATCGATTGGATAAGGTAGTGATTAAGTGTTTTTGACCTTGATAGACCTGCAAATCAACTGTTAAAAGGAAAAACGATGATGAACAGTGTTTTGAGCATTGAATCGACACTTTGATTTTGTGTGTTAAAACCAAAATCGAATGTTGTTTTACGGTTAAAATCTGTCGATCATCAACAATCAATCACTCATTTGCACCAAAACACCTTAAAATCAACTGAATCAATGAAAATTGTGACAACTGTTAAAATCGCCATTGATGAACTTTGAAGCTCTTAAAAGTTAAAACATCAAAATGATGAAATATCTGTTTAAAGTGATCAATACTTGTTAAAACTGAACCAAAACATGATAAACAATTTTATCATAAAAATGTCAAAATTATGTCTTAAGTGTTTAACTGTTAAAATTGAAACATGATGTATAATCTTTAAAATTCAAAGTTGTTTGACTAAAATGATGAAAATCAGGTTATTAGAACAATTTAGAATTTAAAATGATTAGGTGAATGTTTTGATTTCTAACTTTTATTCAAACACTTATGAAAATTTTTGATATGTTTTAATGAAGAATCTAACACATTTGTCTTGTTTTGTGCTTGTTTGTGTTTCAACAGATGGAGAATCTCAAGTTTGAGCCTAAACACAATTTGGTGGCAGTTCTAGATGAATCTATCCCTGAAACAGAAGGTTACAGAGATATGATCAAGTTCATCAAAAGGACCAAATATGTGTATGCTATGTGTGCCAAACCGGTCATATATGCAAGGTTGATTAAAAGTTTTTGGAGGACAGCAGAGGTCATCAGAGAAGAGAATGGTGTTACTGTTGTTCGAGGCAACATAACTAGAGATATGATACTGACAGTTTCTGAAGAAGCTATCAGAAATGCCCTGAGAATAGATGAAGATGAGGTTGGGATGAATGATGAGTTGACAATGGATGAGTGCAAATCATGTTTTGTTAATATGGGTCACCCACCTATATTTCCAAAATCACAGTTTTATAGGGCAAAATTGGGAAAGAAGTACAAGCTGTTATGCTATGTTGTGCAACAGTGCATGTCCAGGAGGAGTGCAGGATTTGATAATTTTCCATCAGATATTGCATCACCGATTGTTGCCATAGCAGAGAATAAGCCATTCAACATGTCGAGATGGATTATGAATGGTTTTGTGTTTAACTTGGTGAAAGGCAAGAGGTTTAAGTTTCTCATGTACCCGAGATTCTTACAACTGATGATCAACATTGCCTATCCTATCATCAGAAATGAAGGATATTCTGGAGGAATATTATACACAGAGGACATGAACGATCTATCTTACAGAAAGATGAGTATCGGGAATGTGCCCAATGTAGAGTTGTTTGACTATATGAGAGATATATCCAACAATGAAGAAGATGTTGAAGGTATTTATCATCATATTTCGAATGGAGAGATTGTGAATCCAGTGGATCTTGTTGATAGAGAGAAATGATGATGGTAAAGATGCTGAATCTGAATCTAATTCAGAGGAGGCAGAGATTGTTGAGATGACTGAACCTATGGTAATAGAAGAACCTGTTGAGGTTGCTTCTGTTGAAGAAGAAGTAGTGGCTGAAGTTCCAAAGGAGATTAATGTTCATTATGTTAGAAGAAAAAGGTCGAAATCAGTTAAAGAGCATGTGATTGTAGAGCCTGAAGAGTTAGATGTACTTCAGATTGCTCAGGAGGTAATGGCCGAAGCTGAAACTGTTGCACAGATAGTTGAGGAAGCTGATGCTGGCGTTACTGATCCTACACTTGTTGATTTACCCACCATATCATCCCATATTGCTGAAAACATTGGACAAGGTTTGGAGTCTTCACCAAATTTTGTGCCAAGTGTTGATCAAACAGAGAATGAGAAAAGAATTGTTGAGTTAGAGGAGATAGTTGCAAAGTTGTTAGAAGCGAATGACTTGTTGAAAGCTTCAAATGAACGGAAAAAGAAAAGATTTGAAGAGTTTTGGAATATTCATAATCAGAATTTGAAAACCTTCAAAAAGTTGGATGAGGATCATGTTAAGCTTGTTGATGAACATGTGAAATTGAAGGACGATTATGAAAAATTGAAAGAGGAGTATGAGACTCTGAAGTTCGATTATACGGATTTAAAGGCTGAATGCAATACTTTGGATGCAGAGAAAGAAATGTTAGAAAAATGGTTGGAGGAAGCGAAACCGAAGAAATCTGGCTCATCATCTGATAAAGATTTTTCAGATGAAGTGGTTGAAACGACTGAAGCAAATCAGGTTCCAAAAGTTTATCTGACCAGAGCAAGAGGTACTACGAATGTTGGCATAAGTATGGACTCACCAATCATTATTCCCGATGAAGCTGCTGCTGAAACTGTCATCTCTGACAAAGCTGAGGGAAAACGAAAGTTAGATGCTGTACCAGAGATAATGGGTGATGAATGTTGTTCGAAAAAGGCAAAGATTGATGAGACAGTGCAGATTGAGCCGATTCAATCTGTATCTGAAGGTGAAACTAAGACAGTTGATTTAGCAAAAGTTGATGAGATGGTGACTGGTGCGAAAGATGACAAAACAGTTCAGGTTGAGCCGATTCAATCTGAATCTGTAGCTGAGACTGAAGTGTTTGAGGCCACAGAGAGTGAGAAAGAAGCTGGTTCTGAAGAAACAGTTCAGGTTGAGCCGATTCAATCTGAAGCTGTTGAAGTTGAAAGTGTGCCTGAAAATGTACCTGAAGTTGCAAGTCAGTTTGAGCCGGTTCAAACTGACAATGCACCTATGATTGAAGCGTTGGATGATTTGGACGATATAGATTTCACTGAATCTGAAGATGAAGCTGAGCCACAAACCAATGTTGTTGAAGAGATTCCGGATGATTTAGATCAAAGATTTGCATATCTTGAGAAAATGAAATACAATGCTGTGTTCTTGAATGGATTGACTGTGAGCCAGATAAATGAAGAGTATGAGAAATGCATGATTGCTCAAGACAAAGCTGATGCTGATAAGAAAGAGTTTGTCATTGAGATGGGTGAATGGACACCGATGCAAGAAAGTTTGAATATCGAAGACTTGCCTCCAACTGAATTATATCACCAAAATCCGGAAGAAATGTCAAGTACTGATATGCGAAGTTGGTTAAGCTCGAGAAACTATCCGTATAGGACTTTGAAGAGGTTGAAATCTGAGTCACTGAGGAAGATTGTTACTAGTTTTATGAAGACGGAGAAAATGTACAACCGGATGTTTTATCTAGACTACAACAATCCTCAGTATTTCGAGCTGACAAAGAGGTATAAAGTGCTTGGACCGAAGGAATTACCAGTGATGGCTTTGCCTGAAAATGCTCATAAGAAAAGGCACGAATTGATGGATATGTTTCCAAGTGAGATTAAATCTTACAACATACCAATGGAGGTGCGTGAGTCTTGGCATAAATCAGCAACAGCAGGTGATGTTGTTAGGTCACTGCTGAGTAAGGGGCAGTCGATTGCCGAATTGCTTGATTCTATGATTGTGCCAGAGAAGAATAAGAAGGTGAAGATAATCGCATGGAAATACGATGAAGTATTTGATGCTTTCATGATTAAGAGAGTAAATGGTTTATGTGACGTATATTATTACTACTCGAGCATTTTTAAGTTGGAAGTTCAGGATTTAAAGGAGCTGCACAAACTCAGGTTGATAAATCACACGCATGCTGAGCGTGGTGATAAATGTGCAATGCTTCTTGATGCCGGGATAGCCAGACCACCGAAGTATCTTGATTTTAGAGGCCAACAGGAAGATATTGCGTATGTGCAAGCAAAGAAAGAAAGGAAGAAGAAACGATTGGTTGTGACTGAAGATATGTATCTGGAAGAGTTTTCGGATGAGTACTTTGACAAAGTGACAAATCCTGGATTGAAGGTAATAGATGGTTCGCAAATGACAAAGCCTATACTCAGAGTGTTTTATAATCAAGAAACTTTTGAATTGAAGCTTGTTCGAAACTTGGATGATTGGGACAAAGACATGATTACATTGTTTAGTACTTTTGAGTTGAAGCTGCTACATCCGTCATACATAGACTTTTTGAGAAGCTACAGAATGGAGAAGTGTAAAGATGCACTTGCTGAAGCTGATAGGAAGTTGTTTATTGTGATGATTGAAGTAATAGCTGCGGCAACTGAAAAGATTCGTGTACGAAAGGCATTGTTGAACTCTAATCTCGTGAGGGTTGATTTACCAGAGATAGAGTATATGAGGATATCTAGAAGAGGAACTTTAGAGGTGCAAGTCAAAGGACAAGAGATGCCATTTGAATTTTATGCTAATATTGACTTGGCAGGACTAAATCTGGATTCACTTAGACGTATGAATGCCTGCCCAATTCTGACAAATGAGTCCAAGCCTCGTCAAGCCAAGATTGCAGAGAAATTTAAGTCGTGTATTGAAGAAGCATTGAAGGAACAAGAAGAGTACAAAGGCAAAGAGCTGCTGAATGTCAAAGATGAACCGGAAGAATGGTAAAAGAGATTGATGCTGAACAAAGAAGAAAAAGATAGAAGATTTTGCTGAAGATTCAAAGATAAATCTTAGGGGGAGTACTGTTAGGGTTATTTCCTAGTTAAGATTTACTTTGTATTTTGTTTATATGTTTGTAAATAGTTTAGGGTCTATTTTGTTATATTCCTTAAACTTGTAATTGTTTGCTTTAAAGCATGTAGTGAGAGAGTGTGAGGAGAGAGGCTAGATCACTTTTACACGTTAGAGAGAGAATAACTGTGTGTGATTTATTTCTCCTGCACCTTGTATCACAATATTGCTTTGATCATCAATATACAAAGAGAATTATTAGTATGAATTGTGTTAATGATTAAACTGTGTTTGTGTTGATGTTATTCTTATCATTGAGCGATTTTCACGATCCAATTGAACCTATCAATTATTATTTTTATTATTATTATTATTATCATTATTATAGAAGAAATTATATAAAACACACAAACTTAATTTTGATCTTGTTGCTTGAATTGGTGTTTATTATCATCTATTACACATTACAAGTAAGTTTTCTACCTAATTATTTATATATATATATATGATGAACACAACCTCTAAATGTCCAAACATGATTAATTGGTGAATGCTATGTGAATTTGATAATGAATTATATGTTTATAGTTTGTAGTTTGATGGCTATATGGATTGAAATTGTTAGAATGTTCTAGAAAGCATGAAAAACCGTACCTTGTTAATATTAAACTTTTTGGTTTGGTGAACTTTCAGATGGAGCTTTCTAAGTGTAAATTTGATATGGGATTGTGATTAACACATTGTTATGAGACGTGTGATGGAAATTGGTTGTTCAAAATTGTAACTTCGGGTCACTTTTGAAGAGACTTCCGTTTATAGTAACTTTTTGTATATATGTAAAATAAAATTGTTAATTGGATGTCATGATGACTTAATGATGATGATAACGTACATGATAATATGATCATATGTAGGTGATATGAATGTCTTAAACATGCATAGAAGAATAAATTAATGGAATCTTGATGTCCTAGCCTAGACTTACTAATGGTAGTAAATTTATTGATACAAGTGGTATGAACTTACATAAGGAACATGATAGGCATTACGTATGAGTAAAACAATTCATATTAACACTTCTTGAGATGTTTAGCATTGTAGGTTTGCGTTACACATTCTCGGTTTGTCAGTTTCTATTTTAGTAAATTTTGCGTGTACATGAACTTGAATTACATGATCTAGACATATAAGTGATTATATAATGATATGGGATATGTTTGCATGACTACTTAAACTAGTTGAAAATTTTGGATTTATCAAAATGTGCATTCGGACATGTCTTTCTAGAAATAGAAACTTTATTGAAAATAAAGTTTAAATTTTTAACATACATGATATGTGTTAGACTCTGATTGCTTGCATAGCTTAAATGAATGTAAACAAACATCAATTCACTTAACCGGTCACCAATGGGTCGTTGGGTCAAACCGAGCCAGCTAAAATCAAACTTGGTTAAAGTTGACTAACGACTTTAATCTTTCAAAATATGTTAAACATTAAGAATGTTTAGACACCAAGGTTAGGAGAAACCTACATGAACCACTCTTAGAACCTATTGTTATATAGGTTGCTACTTTACCTTGTTGCTTTTGTTTTCTGTATCTTTGCCTGCCTTTAATCATTTCTCGGGGGAGAAAACATATTACACCTTTACAACTCTTTCGGGCAACTCTTTTACAATGCCTTCGGACAACTCTTTTACAGCACCTTAGGGCAACTCTTTTACAGCACCTTCGGGCAAAACTTTTACAACGCCTTCTGCCAACTCCTTTGGGATAATTAATACTTTATCGCCTCTACTTATTTTACTTGGCATGACCGTTTTAACCACATCAAGTCCATACTATTATTCGAGCTATGAATATACTAGGTGTATCGGGGAAATATGAGTATTACTATGGGTTTGACAGACCCCACCATTGGCTTGGAGCCGAGTGGTGCAAATTTTCCTTAAAAGTAATGGCCATTCTGGTTAAGATGGTAACAAGACAGAAACTAAAACGTTCAACAGCAGTCTCAAACATTCAAGTAATAAGTAAACGGTCTTGCAGACCAAACGTACATTTAGTAGTTTACTTTATCAGTAAACTCTTTCTTTCAAATATTTGATAATTAAACTCATTGAAGTCACCAACCTCATGTCGACACTTTTTAGTTTGTTTCTCAAGTAATTAAGGAGCACGATCATAGTTAAGCATGCATGCATCATTGAGTCTATAAAGTTTCAACGATGTTATTTGTTTATTGTACAACTTTGTGTTAATTATTATTTTAATACATTTACTTTACTAATTGCTTGACCCGACCCAACCCGCCCGTTTTGCCAGGCCTACAATGAATCATACATTATCATAAGCTTGTGCAAAAATCAAATCTCCATCAAAAAATATATAACAATTGCATAAATCAAGAGGACTTGGTTTAGGTTTTGGTTCGGTGGTGGTAGAGGTTTAGAATTTTGATAGTTCTAGATGAACCGAGCTTGGATCTAGATCTGAGATTGTTTGGGGATGTTGTTTGCAATCAGTGATGCGGAAAATCACTGATCACGTATTGATGCTTGAATGTTCATGAAGATCAATGCAAAGTATGATGAAGATGATGATAATATGAATAGGTGAATTGTATTAGATCAATAGAGATGTTACAAAGGATATGGAATGAAATGTAGGCAACTCTCTAACAAATGACCTAGGTGATGGTATTTATAGTCTATACCATTCACCTTACAATGTAACCTAAACACGTGCAATTAAGCACAAACGCGCATTTAAGCAAGTCTAGGAACACGGTTATCAGAATCATCATTAGGTGCCATTTTTAAAAGATTTTTGTAAATATTTTTCTTCTTCACTTATTCTCCCCCTAAACTTGAAATTTCTTGAAATTTTTAAGTTTAACAAGGATGTCGATGTGTCAATAAAGATTCCATATGCCTGTACACACAAAGCACACACTTTAAAATAAAGACATATGCAATGCAGTGAATCAAAATATCGCAGTGAGATCATACCACACATTATCTGAACATGTTTTGCAAGTTTTGAATAGACATTTGATTTATGTTTGATTGAGTGATGATATGAAAACATACCAGTTAGCTCGAGATGACACACTTACTTTTTCAGTATCATGATGATATTTAAGGTTCGATTATAATGACTTATGTGACCCACATGTATACATATGTCAACATATTTCCTTATCAATCACTACCTGAATGCATATTGCACAAAAACCTGGTCACTTACAATCATAAACAGTGTGGAATCTGGGTTCTATTCGAATTTGGTCCACTTTGGGACTTCTTTTGATTCCATTTTGGAATTTAATTTCCTATCGTTCCCCTTGGGAATCTTCTGAATTCCTTTTTGGAATTTTTGTTTGGTGATGGTCCACATTTGGGACTCTTTTTGTTCCATCTTTGGGAATCTTTTGCTGCACCTTGAAGCTCAAAAGAGACTTCGTGTGAGACTTCAGGTCTGTGGATACCACAACAAAGAAGCTCACGATGCGGTTCATCACACTGAATAGATTGCATCATTACCCGATCATGCACAACTATCATCACAAGCAATGCATCAAAAGATATATATCTAGACATGTATAGCAATAGAACTTAACACAAACATCATTGAATTTAGATTTGTCAACAATGAAACTTACTTTTTCAGTCTAATTGCCTGAGCCGTCTAGCACATCAATTAACATTCATCAGTCTTTATTTAAAAATGATGTAACAAATAATGTCTAGTGTAACTATCATTTCTCACGTTTTTGCAATATAGATTCTTATGACATGATATTTTTGTATCTTTTTGCTTTTATATTTTTGTATTTGCTTTTTCTTTTTCATGCACACACACAATGCAAAACAATAAAATAAAAGACAAAGGAATCAATATATGACATCGACTCATTCTATTTTTTGACTTTTATATTTTCTGATTTTTGTTTGTTTTTCAAAAATTAGAATTAATCATGGTTGATTAACCCTATGGATTGAACTAAGAATTCAAACCGTCCTGACAAAAAGGATTTTGTGAAAAGATCTGCCAGTTGTTTGTCGGTATGAACCTTAATCAAAATTATTAAACCTTTTTCAGAGTTGTCTCTGAGAAAGTGATATCGAATTTCGATATGTTTGGTTTTTGAGTGTTGAACAGGATTAGCAGTAATGAACATAGCAGCAGTATTGTCTATGTAAATAGGAGTTTTGAGAAAGTTAAACCCGTAGTCAAGCAATTGGTTTTGTAGCCACAAAACTTGAGAACATCCTGCAGATGCAGCGATATACTCTGCTTCAGCTGTGGATACAGAAACGTTGGTCTGCTTTTTGCATTGCCAAGAGACAAGCCTAGGACCCAGAAATTGACATCCACCAGAAGTCGATTTCCTGTCAAGAGCACACCCACCAAAATCACTGTCAGAATAACTATATAATTCAAAATTGCCTTCATAAGGATACCATAACCCGAGACTTGGTTTCCCTTTAAGGTATCTAAAAATACGTTTAACAGCAATCAGATGCGACTCTTTTGGATCAGACTGATATCTGGCGCATACACATACATCATACATGATGTCTGGCCTTGATGCAGTAAGATACATCAGTGAACCAATCATTGATCTGTATAGTGTTTGATCAACAGATTTCACTTTCGGATCCGGCTGAATCTTGCAATTCACATCAGATGGAGTTCGAATAGTCTGGCAATCTTGCATCTTGAACTTTTTCAGCAACTTCTCAACAAACTTTGATTGGTTGATAAAAATTCCGTATGCTGATTGTTTTACTTGCAATCTAAGAAATAAATTAATCTCCCCCATCGAACTCATCTGAAATCTTGACTTCATGATTTCTTCAAACTCTTTGCACATGGACGCACTGGTTGATCCAAAGATGATATCGTCCACATACACTTGAACACATAAAAGATCTTCATCCTCCTGCTTCATAAATAAAGTTGGATCAATCTGACCTCTTGTAAATCCATGTTCCAGCAGATGTTTAGATAACATCTCGTACCAGATTCTTGGAGCTTGATGTAGACCATATAGAGCTTTACTCAACTTGTATACACGATGAGGATAATCAGGATCTTCAAACCCAGGAGGTTGTCGAACATATACATCATCGGTAATTGGTCCATACAGAAAAGCGCCTTTGACGTCCATTTGAAACACCTTAAACTTCATGAAAGAGGCATAAGCTAAGAAGACACGAATAGCTTCAAGTTGAGCGACCGGAGCAAATACTTCTTCATAATCAATACCTTCTTCCTGAGTGTAACCTTGTGCAATAAGTCTGGCTTTGTTTCTCACAACAATACCACGTTCATCTGGCTTGTTTTTGTACAACCATCTTGTACCAATCGCATTTTCTCCTTCAGGTAAGTCCACTAATTTCCAAACTTCTTGTTTGCGAAATTGAAGTAACTCCTCTTGCATAGCTTCAATCCAACTATTATCTTGCAGCGCCTCTGAAATGTTCTTTGGAACCACTTGAGAAAGAAAACATGAATAAAGGCAAACATTTGCTTGATCTGTCTGACTTCTTGTAGTTCTCTGATTCAAAGGCCCAATAATCTGAGAGACAGGATGTTTCTTATGAATTCGATGAATTGGTATGTCATCTCCTTGCACTTGACTCTCCAGATTAGACTGATTCAGATTCGGTAGATCTTGTAGAATAGTAGACACATGCGGAGTGAAGTTAGGAACTTGATCCGGTGAATTGATGAAGTAGTCAAATGATTCTGGAACAACTTCAACATTCGGATCTGATTATGGTTGATTCTGAACAGATCCACCATCATTAGGAGAATTTTGCGGATTAACATCATCACCAAGAATATTTGATTCTTGATCTTCTTGAGAACCAGAAGGACCCGGAGCTTGACTGGATTTGACATGATCAGGATTGTGAAATGACATGAATGGATATTCAGAACTGAGATTTCCATCATCGTCATTATCAGAATCGTCACTAAAGCATCCCAAGTCGCCTGATTCTTTGCTTGTTTTTCCTGAAAAATCAAACAAGTTAGAATTGAAAGATTTTGATAACGAATCTAAATCAAATAACCATTCGGGACCATGAGCCACTAAGGGAAACGAATTTTCTAAAAACTTTACGTTAATAGTTTCAATAACAGTATTTGTTTTGCTATTAAAAACCCGATAAGCTTTAGAAACAGACGAATAACCAAGGAAAAATCCATCGTCAGATTTTGACTCAAATTTCCCGAGATGATCACTCAAATTTAAAATCGATACAGGACAACCAAATACTTTCAAGTAAAAAATATTTGGTTTTCTTCCACATAACAACTCATAAGATGTTTTCTGTTTATCCTGAACCAATAATGTTCTGTTTTGTACAAAACACGCAGTAGCGATAGCTTCGTCCCAAAAAGTGATAGGGATTTTGGCATCTGCGAGCATGGATCTTGCTGCTTCAATCAGTGTCCGGTTTTTCCGTTCCGCAACCCCGTTTTGTTGAGGCGTTCTTGGAGCACTGAATTGTCTAGCAATTCCTTTTTCTGCACAAAACACATCAACATTAGTGTTCTTAAATTCAGTTCCATTATCACTTCTTAAGATTTTTACTTTACATTCCATTTGATTTTCAACTTTGACGATAAATTCTTTTAACAACTCGGCAGTTTCAGATTTAACATGCAAAAAATAAACCCAAGAAAATCTAGTGAAATCGTCAATAATGACAAAACAGTAAGACTTCTTTCCGATGCTTTGCACATTTGTTGGTCCGAAAAGATCCATATGTAGCATCTGCAAGGGTTTTGAAATGGAGTTTTCTTGCTTGGACTTAAAAGACATTCTGTGTTGTTTTCCTTTCAAACATGCTGGACAGAGATCAGTTGTAGAGAACTTCTTTGATGGTATTCCCACAGCATGATTTCCAGTAACCAGTCGGTTCATGTTTCTGAAGTTTGAATGGCCCAGCCGTCTATGCCAAAGCTGACTCTCATCATTTGAAGCATGAGCAATGAGACACGTGGTTTCGGTTTCAGCATCAATCTGCGACATATCAAGCTTGTATACATCACGATCTCTTGGAGCTTTAACCACCACCCATTCATTGTCAATCTTGAAACCTGGTTTGAGTATATAACAGAAAGAATCATCAAATAAAGTTGAATAAGATTTATCACAGATTTGAGATACACTTAGTAAATTAAAGTTCAACTGTGCACAGTAGTTGACTTTATCAAAACTAATGACCCCATTTGACACAGTTCCTTCTCCAGTTATTTTACCACCAGCATCTCCTCCAAATGCAACATGGGTACCATTCTTCAGCTTAAAGTCTTGAAGCAAGGCATGGTTGCCTGTCATATGCCGGCTACACCCACTATCAACAAACCATGAGTTAATAGGTCTTCTTGGGCGTACCTGCATTTCAACAATCACTTAGTTAGTTTGGTCAACCCAGGCCCAGATGGTCTTGGGTTTTCCGAATCTATCTGTAACAGTAACTTGTTGATAATGAAGATTTCGAAAATTTGTTTCATTTGAGAGATTTTGAAAACTGTTTCGCCCATTGGCGTGAATTGATTGCTTTCTTCTCAAAGCAATAAACCTTTCCTCTAACTTAGGATCAAGGTTATTATCAAATTTCTGATTTCTTACCATCAAAGCTCTTGGTTTAAAACTGTTAACCTACACATTTCTTGATGAAAAGTTATTGGAAATTGAATTGTTTCGATTGAAGTTTCTCAAAACAGGAGAATGACTTTGATTAATATTTTGAAAACCAAAAGATTGATTTCTTTGAAAATTTGGAAATTTAGTCATTTCTCGTGATGAGTTTGTTCGAAAGAAACAATCCTTTGTGTCATGATTTCGCCTTTCACAAATATCACAAAATTTGTTATAAAAACATTCTTCTGAAGAATGGTTTCTTTTGTCACAGAAACTGCAGTACCTGTTAAAGAAACATTCAGCAGTTGCATGATTATAACGATCACATATCTCACAATGTTTCTTACTAATCCTAAAGAGCCGATTATTAACTTTTGATGTTGAACCCACACGTGATTCATTATCAGTTTTGTTCAGTTTTAGATTAACTTGATTCTTTTGTGGAGATTTAGTTTGTGAATTTCCTTGCTTAGAAACTTGGTTCGATTTTAACACACCTTGTTTGGTTAACCTTTTAGATTCAATTCTTTTATCATTGACAGCGGAAGACTTAGGATCTGAACCTGTTTTCAGACCAGAGTTAGATTTGATTGGAGAATTGATTGGTTTACCATAAGATCCGTTTAAATCAAAAGTTCCTGCAAACACAAACTTAATTGTTTTTCCTTTTGACACTTTCTTTTTGACAGGTTTGACCTTGTCAGTTTTAACAATTTGAGCTTTGGTGTTGTCATTCTATTTTATGACACTTATTTTTTGACTGTTTAGTTTCAGATTGATTGTTTGTTACATTCGAGTTCTGCATCTTCGCAGTTGTACTTTCAGCCTTCTTCACTGCATTCTTCTTGATCAGTTGATCAGCAACTTTTGCTTTCTGTTCCTTCTTCCACTTGATGTATTCAAGATCATTGTATCCTGAAAATTCACCTTCTTCCTTCACTGTTTCTTCTGACTTCGGATTCAGTTCCGGATACTCAACAAGTTGAATCAGAACAGGTTCTGATTTGTTGCTAGCTTCATCATCAGCTTCAGTGGTCACACCATCTTCTTCTTTCAAACTTTCAATCAACACTTCGGATCCTTCGGATTCAGATTTACTTCTTTGAATTTCTTTGAATTTTCGTTCATTTTCAGGTGAATGATCAAATTCATTGAAGTTTTCAGGTAAAGTTTGTGTGATTGAATTAGGCATTGGTTCATGAGTGAAACCCAACCCTGTTTTGGTTTTGTTACCTCGTTCACTTATAAGTTGTTTAACCATTGTTTTACAACTTTTCACTTTTGTTAATTCAACTTGTGTGACAGCATGAACAACTTTTTCTTGTTCAAAGTTCTTTGTCATTTCTTCAAGTTGTTTGGTTATCAATTCCAATTCCTTTAAAGTTTTGTTCCATGATTCTTTTAGTGACAAAATCTTCTCATCAGAAATTTTGTGATCAATTTTAAGTTGTTCATGAATTTTCTCATGTTTGCTTAATTTATCACCAATTTTAAATGAATGAGTTCGATAATGTTCTACTTGTTGAATGCATTGCTCAGAACATAACCTTTCTTTCACATCGATATGCAAAGGAACATAGTTAGGGGGTAAGTCAGTACTAACCTTTGGTTGTTCAGTAGATGACGAAGACTCACTGGATGTAGCCATTAGCGCAATTTCAGACTCAGATTCTTCAACAGGATCAGACTTTGCACTCCAGTCATATTCCTCTGACTCTTCACTAACATTATCAATTACCTTGATATCTCCTTCTTCTGACCAATCCTCTTCTATTTCACATACTAGTGCCAAACTTGATGTAAGATCAGATGTGAATTGTTCTGCATATGCACTCCAATCATAACCATCTTTCACACTAACCACCAGTGCCTTAGTTTGATCTTCTGGTTTCTTTCCTTCATCCTTCAGTTCTGGCATGGGAAGACTTTGATATGGTTTCTGAAAGAAACGTTGATTTCTTTGTTGATAACTTGAAGACTGTTGCGAGCTTTGACCTTGACCTTGATTTTGTCCACTTGAACTCGCTTGATCATTGTAGTTCTGATTCTTAGGAGCTTTGCATTCCCTTGAAAAATGACCATAACAGTTACAATTGAAACATCTGGCCTTTGATTTGTCAAATCCAACCGTCTTGTTTGCATGTGGCTTGAAACTTCGGTTAACATATGCATGCTTCTGCGATCTATATGCAACCATCACCATTTGCCAATTCAAATCCATTTCCTCAACGTCATCAGGATCCATCTCAAATAAATCTTGAAGGACAACGTCCATTTGACTCAAGTGACTTCCTTGGTATGCTTGAAAACTTGCCATAAAAGCTGTAAAGGCAGTTTTGGTCTCGTCATCTTGTAACAAGATGTTCATCACATCTTTTACCTTGGCTTGAACATTCGCACTTTGATTTTCTGCTTGATTCTTCAGATTCTGACTTTGAACTTGAGCTCTTGGTGGAGATTGAGGTTGAGAATAAGTTGGTGAACTTGGAAAGTAGGATGAATCACTATAAAAACTTGCGCCAACAAATAAATCACCCTCATCTTCAAACTTAGTTGCATCTTGTGCAAGAAAGGCATTCTCCACAGTATTAGCAGGATTCACAATATATTTGTATTGTGCATGTGAACCAGTTCTATCAGTGTTTCTAGAACCTTCATCAATTTCTACTTCTTCAATCTTTGCAATGAGCAAATCTAAGTCCATCGGAAACTTTTCAGTATGTTTCAACAGTGTCACAGTCTGTTTCCATGATGATGGAAGTGCACATAATAATCTGTCATTCAAATCTTGGAGATCTGTCTTTGCACCCGCATTGGTCATTTCAGTAGTCAGATGAACAAATCTATTCATCATTTGGTGCACTGATTCTCCAGCAATGTGTTCAAATAACTCCAACTGTCTCTTCAACTTTTGTTTCTTGAGACTTCTGAGTTGTTCACCTCCTTCACAAATGGATTTCAAAGCCTTGAACAAAGTATAACCTGTTTGATAGGTGTCCAACCTTGACAGTACTTGTAGTGGCAATCCCTTACACATCAGAGAATATGCTTTGCTATCATTCTTCACTTTCCTCAAATCTTCTGCTGACAAATTATCCTCTGGATAAGGTTCAGTAGAGTCCTTGGTATATGTACTTGCACTATCTGGAGCTGTCTGTGTAGGTATGTGAGGACCCTTGTCAATTGACTTCCAAAGATCATTGTCTATTGAGCAAAGATGATGCTTCAGTCTAATCGTCCAATTCTTGAAATCTGCACGATTGACAAGTCTAGGAACACGGTTATCAGAATCATCATTAGGTGCCATTTTTAAAAGATTTTAAAGAAAATATTTTTGGTTTTTGTTAATTTTGAAAAGAAATAGTTAAACTACTAAAATAAAGACAAGTAATTAATGACAAGATAAGAAAACAAGGATTAAAACAACTAAAAATAAGTCACACGGCTGAACAGTGAAAAATCCTTCTTCACCCGGCTGAACAGTAGCTTTGTTCTTCACACGGCAGAGAAAAGTCTTCACCCGTCTAAACAGTCACACGGCTCAACAGTTGTCAAATACAAATAATGAACGTCTCTCTAATGTCAAATGACCTAGCTTTGATCGAACAGTAACTCTCTAGCAAATGACCTAGGTGATGGTATTTATAGTCTATACCATTCACCTTACAATGTAACCTAAACACGTGCAATTAAGCACAAACGCGCATTTAAGCACAAACCGATTACACAAATATTCTAATGTCAAATACAAATAATGAACGTCTTCACCCGTGCTTGCTCGTGATGATGCTCGATATCTTCACTCGCTTATATTTGGAAAGTGACATCTTCAAATAACCCCAACAGTACTCCCCCTAAGATGACACTTTACAAATCTGACATATCAGCTTAAATCTTCATGTGACGAGCATAGAGAGCAACTTAAAGTTTTGGTATGCATTATCTTCAAGAGGACCCAACAGTACTCCCCCTAAGATGATGCTGTCAAAATTGTCTTTCAACAAGCAATCTGCATCCTTCTCTCCCTTTAGAGTAACATCAGAGGCTATGGAAAGAAATAAGCAGAGAGTAGATTCCGGTGAATCTATATATCAGCAACGGGATCTTTTTCAACGGTTGAAGTAGAATGAGAAGACTTCTTTGACTTAGAATACTCCCCATCAACTTTTGCTTTAGAGGTTAATGGGATCTGTGTATGAGATATTAAGAGGAGGATTCTTAACACTCAGCAATCTGACTTGGAGATCTTTGGACTGGAATCAGGCTTGAACAGTAACATCTTCAAGTCGCGTGGAAGCTTGTTCTGCAATGGAAACAGTTCCTGCAACTCAAAGAAAAACATTAAAACTCAGGCAATAATGTGCATTTATCATCAATGTAAAGATTAAGTTCTCAATCGGATGATATATTGCTTGATGAACAACTCCTACATCAATAACACATGTTAAACTGCCAACACAAAAGAAAAAGATTAAAAATGACAATCTTTTTGGTGTTTTTGAATTTTTTCAATGTTTTTGATATTTTTGGAATTTTCTCTTTACATTCTGAATCTTTAACCTGCAATGAGATCATACTAGCAATTTATACAACACATGTTTTGCTGTTTTTGAGAATAGACATTTGAATTGTGAAGTAATTGAGTGATGAATTGTTGAACAAATCAATTAGCTCAAAGTGACACACTTACTTTTTCTATTCTTGATGATCAATTAGGTTGATTAAGAATAAGTTTTGAGTGACCCATACCTTGCACATTAGAAAGTTATACACCTCATCTAAATATCTTGAGAACAACTCAACACGTCAGGTCACTTACAATCATAAACAGTGTGGAATTTGGGTTCTATTTGGATTTGGTCCACTTTGGGACTTCTTTTGAATTCCTTTTTGGAATTTTTCTTTTTGCCTATGTTCCCCTTGGGAATCTTCTGAATTCCATTTTGGAATTTGTTTGGTGACGGTCCGCATTTGGGACTCTTTTTGTTCCATTTTGGAATCTTTTGCTGCACCTTGAAGCTCAAAAGAGACTTCGTGTGAGACTTCAGGTCTGTGGATACCACAACAAAGAAGCTCACGATACGGTTCATCACACTGAATAGATTGCATCATTACCCGATGTATATCAGTTGCTTCACGAGATATCTATTTGATTTGTATAAACATTTCACATGCACTAAGACGTTTCAACCACAAAAACTCATTAGAATTTAGTTAAATCATCAAAGAATATACTTGTTCAGTATAATTTTCTGAGCTGTCTCGCACATCAATTTTCACGCTTCAGTCTTTATTGTTTAAAATGATGCGTTGAATAACTCTAGTGTACTATCATTTCTCATGTACGTGCAAGTAGATTCAACATATTTTTGGATTTTTCTTGTTTTATCAATTTTTTTTTTTAATAATGATTTCTCCCCCTAAACTTTTAAATTTCTAAGAAAATTGAAAGTTTAATGAAAAGAAAATGGCAGATATGTTATCAACGTATGAAGTGTGCATGCAATATACTTAATCTAAACAGACGAAATGAAACATCGGTTGTTTCTTGCACTGCCATCATTGTTTGATTGTCGAAAATGTTTTTTTTTTTTAATTCCTTCAATGATTCCTTTTTGTTTTCAACTCCATTTGGTGTCAGTTGCATCGAAAGCATCATGAACAAGATTCGGTATCTTGTCATGATAAGGGATCAGCCACGGTCTTCTTTTCTTTGTTTGACCGGCCTCCATAACTGTCCCTAACACACTAACAAATCAGTTAGAGGTAATGAACCAAACCATTTCGGTTTTAGGTCGTCCAAATTCATTAACATAAGAGATATTCTCATAAGTGCAAGGAGTACCTTCAGGTGGTGGTTTAGATGATACAATGTAATTTGTACCTTCATCTTCTTTCATGGATTGTTTGTCAAAAGAGTAATTATAGTCATTTTCAAACAAATTGTGAATTTCATTTAAAAACAGGTTTTGTTGACTATATTTCTTATTCAAAGATTGATTCACTATTGGAATCATTTTATCATTTAAATCATGATTTCCCTTTTTGTTTTTGACAAACTTTGGTTTCCATGAATCATTGACATGTTGATTTTCATCAAACGAATGTCTATGATTAGATCTTTTAAAGTTAGAAAAATACCTGGAAGGGTATGCACATGATGAACTTCTTTGGACAGACCTTCTCGGCTTGTAGTAGCACTCGGATGTGTTGTGATTGACCATGTCACAAATAGAGCAATACTTGTTGTAGTAACATTCCATTGTGTCGTGGTTGTACATCTGACAGTTGGTGCAGTACTTGCTGTAGTAGCATTCCGTTGTCGTGTGATTGTACATTTCACATATCTCGCAGTACTTCTGATGAGCCTTGAAGGGAGACTTCTTTCTTTGTTTTTGAGAAGTCTTTGCAGTTGAAGCATGTTGAAGCTTGCTGATTCTGATGAGCTTTGACCTTTGAATCTTGTTGAAGCTTGCTTGAAGAAGCAGGAGTCTTGAACTTGTCACCTTTTGACCCATAAGGAAAAACACCTCGACTGTAGATACAATCAGAGATATGATGAGTTTCAGAGTCACAAATTAAACAGTAGACGTCACTGTTTGAATCACTCGGGGATTCAGAATCTTGAGACTTTTGAGTTGAAGTAGTTTGTGGTGTAGAATCAGATGAAGCGGCCTTTGTCTTGTTCTTCTTGGCTTTGCTCTTCTTTCTTCTAACCTTCTTCTTCTTCTTCGACTGAAACTCTTGTGTCTTTTTTTCTTCTTGAGAAGATAGTGATCCAACAATTCCGGTTGACACTAATCTCTCATCTTTCTTTTCAACAGACTTTTCTTTTTCGACTTCTTCTTTAATAAGCACAAGATCAGATTGTGATCTGTTCAGTTTGTCAGTAAGCTCCATGAGTTGTACATTCAGATTATGCTTTTCGATAAGCATTGAATCAACATTCTGTGTAAGAGATTTGAATCTGTCTTCACACAGTTGGTGATCATCTTGAAGACTTGCGTGTTTCTCTTGTTCTTCTTGCAGCTTGGTTTTCAGAATGTTGTTCTCTGAATTACACATCTCAGACAATTTCTTCAACTTTAGAATCTCTTCTTGCAAATCTTTGATCACACTAGATGAGTGTGCATTTGATGCTTCAGCTTCATTTTTTGCATTTGTAACTTCTTGTTGACTTTTCTTGAGTGACTCTTGAAGAGATGTGATTCTGTGCTCAGATATTTCGTGTTGTTCTTTGAGATTCTTGTGCCTTTTCTCTTCATCCTGGAATTTATCCCAAATCCTGTAAGAATATGTTCTGTAGTGTTCACATTGTTGAAAACATTCTTTGGTGCACATCTTTTCTCTTACATTGACAGGCATTTCAACAAATGAACTCTGAACATCTTTCTCGGATTCCTTTTCAGACATCAATTTCTCCATTTCTGATTTCAATTGAGCAATTGTCTCATCTTGCTTTGCAATGGTTTCAGACAAGTTGCTAATTTCTTGATCTTTCTTTTCAATCTCTTGAATGGAAACAACATCATTGTTTTCACTCCAATCATATTCTTCTTCTTCATCATGATTTTCATGAGAATTTGTTTGAGTCACAAGTGCGAGTTTTGTATGTTCAAGAAAGTCTCTTCTCTTTTGATCACAGGCTTTTGCAACTTGAAGATATGTTGTTTCAAACATATGATTAAATTCTGTAATAAATTCATTGATATCTTCTCTTTTATTTTCTTCTCGGATCACGGTGAACATGCCCGTTGACATTTTTCTTGAATTTTCAAAGTCATCTTGATACTTTTTCTGGGAAGTCATGGTGGCTAAAAATGACTAACTTGAAATTTTGGAAAAATGAAATTTTCGATTTTCCAGACTCTTTTTTTTTTTTAGACGGGTCACTGTTGGGACGGGTCAACAAGGTTGGGACGGCTGAACAGTGCTTCACCCGGCTAAACAGTGATTTCCTTCTATCACCCGGCTAAAAAGTGAATTTTTCTTCTTCACCCGGCTGAACAGTAACTTCACCCGGCTGAACAGTTCCTTCACCCGGCTGAACAGTGCTTCACCCGGCTGAACAGTGTCTTCACCCGGCTGAACAGTGTCTTCACCCGGCTGAACAGTGTTTCACCCGGCTGAACAGTGTCTTTACCCTGCTGAACAGTGTCTTTACCCTGCTGAACAGTGTCTTCACCCGGCTGAACAGTGTTTCACCCGGCTGAACAGTGAAATTTCTTCTTCACCGGGCTGAAAACTTCTTCACGATTATCAATACTTAGGAAAAATTTTCTTTGAATCAATCACCCAATTCTTTAATTCTTCTTCAGATTTCTGGGCAAATATCAATCAATTCTTCAAATCTTCATATCAGATTGACTTTTCAAAGTCAAAATTATGATGAACAATAGATCAATTCTTCAATTTTTGTTGTTTTTGTTCAATTCAATACTTGTATTAGCTTAGGAATGATGTTTCTAACACTCCTTCAAAGTTTTTCTACCTTGAATCAAGCTAAATCTCACTCAGATCCAAATTTTTGATGAAGAACACAACAAGTGGGTTTTGACAAAATTGACAAAATATGGATTGAAATCAACAAATCAGTGATGTTTGATCATGAACGAAGCTTAGGATAGTGATTTCTAACATATCTCAATCAACAATTTCTCAATATCAACAACAAATTCCAGATTTTAATTTTGAGCAGTGAAATGACGAACATGAACAATTTCTTCAAAAACACAATCAAATCTTCACCAATTGATCTCAAACTTTGCAGTTCTTTACACAAACATGAATCAAAGCTAATGGTAGCTAAAATTCCATCAATAACAACAACAATCAAAGATCACCCAACAGCTCTGATACCAATTGATAGTGTCGAGATGAACCGAGCTTGGATCTAGATCTGAGATTGTTTGGTGATGTTGTTTGTAATCAGTGATGCGGAAACTCACTAATCACGTATTGATGCTTGAATGTTCATGAAGATCAATGAAAAGTATGATGAAGATGATGATAATATGAATAGGTGAATTGTATTAGATCAATGGAGAGGTTACAAGGGATATGGAATGAAATGTAGGCAACTCTCTAACAAATGACCTAGGTGATGGTATTTATAGTCTATACCATTCACCTTACAATGTAACCTAAACATGTGCAATTAAGCACAAATGCGCATTTAAGCACAAACCGATTACACAAATATTCTAATGTCAAATACAAATAATGAACGTCTTCACCCGTGCTTGCTCATGATGATGCTCGATATCTTCACTCGCTTATATTTGGAAAGTGACATCTTCAAATAACCCGAACAGTACTCCCCCTAAGATGACACTTTACAAATCTGACATATCAGCTTAAATCTTCATGTGACGAGCACAGAGAACAACTTAAGGTTTTGGTATGCATTATCTTCAAGAGGACCCAACAAATTTGGAATGAGAGAATGGGTAAAAGGCGTTAAAAGCTCGGCGGTTAAATAACTAACTAATTCATACAAAACTAATAATAAAACCATTATGGTTTTTCCGGATGGAGAAGGGATTTCATCATGAAGTATACAAAACTTCCTCCTCTTTTGCACATTTTCACCTTAATTGTGGTGAAAGCCTCTTTTCGGTTTTTTTTTTGTTTTTTTTTTTTTGACATCAACTAAACATATGATCATGTTTAGCAAAAATGGACTACTTGAATAGGCTAAATAAACGATGACATAATATAAGAACCGACCGAGTTTAAACAAAAAGAATTTGTGAAATATAAGAGGTTTCGGGATGAAGTGGGTAGATAGGATAAAAGCATGAAAGCGCGCATGGGGGTTATCTAGCGGTTAGGTTTGGATGGGTAATACATGAAATGGTGGTGAAGATGGGTGTCCTAATGCCTCAATCATTTTTACGCAATGTCTTAAATTGTGATCTTAAAATGTATATATAACACAAGTTCTAAAATGTATAAAGCATCCGGCACACTCAATTCCAACAAAAACAAGAGCAACAATGTGATACAAAGCTAGAAAGGCTAAAAAAAATTTACTCTCGCAGATGGAGGGGTGGGGTGTGTAAGGCATGACATGTAGTTCATCATTTAGCTCACACGCTTAATGGTTGCCACAAAAAATTAGCTCGTTCACTTCCCTTATCAACTATTTCTTTTGCAAAAACACCCTTTTTTATTATCTTGCTTCATTGGTTGATTTGTCAAAAATGATTTTTCTAATTGCCACAAAAATTAATGTTGGAGATTTTGCAAAAATAAATAAGCTAAGGACAAGAAAAGTTTCATCCATCAAAATCCACCGTAATATGGCACTAGTTCTTAGTTTAGTTAAGTTCTTTAGGTTATTTTGGTAGGAAAACCTTTTTGGTTTATCCTGTGCCTCGTCAAACAACAATAATCGGGCTAACTTATTTTTCCATTGTGTGAGACCTTGTAGATAAATGATTTAATTAAATTTAAATTAAACATAAGGGGAAACTTAATTGGCTAGTTTTAGGGTGTTTATGTAAACGCACCACTGTTTACCAGAATTTGGTTCTTGTTTGAAAAACTGTAATGAAAGTTGAAACCTTGATTAGTTGTGATTCTATGTGCATGCTTTTTAAGAGACGAAAAAGGTTAAGTGTGGGGATATTTGATGTGGTCTAAATAGTATATAATTTATATAAATATTCCTTTCACTTTTGAGTTACTTTTGGTCAAATTCTACTCCTAATCGGTTAGTATTTATATTTTCATGATTTTATCAGACCATGAGCTAAAAGGAAAGAATTTTAAGTATTCTCAAAACCAACGAGCAAAACTATGAAGATGGTTTATACATTATGAGTTCCAGGTTTGTGTTAGAGTTTATTTTATACGTTCTTTGTTAAAGTAAACAAATTTAATGTGTAAAACAAAAAGTCAAACAAAACTCATAATATATAGATTGAATGCTCAAATTAAAGGAACGTATATGGCTCATATTTGCATTTGAAGGTTGTTTCATTTAATTGTTTTAAGTTAATATTATTTATATTATCTAACGCATGCATTGTTTTGACAGCTAAAAGAAGCCCACATGCATGTTGGTTTATAATGAAAACACATATCACATATGTGATATTTTTTTATCAGGGCCCACGCAAGCAAGGTTTAACAAAAAAAAAAAATAATAAAAACCTAATATGAGGGAGGCAGTGAAGGGACGGCAAAGAAAGAAATAAAACAGAGAAGTTACGTTCGAGACATCATTGGAGACGGAAAAGAGGCGAAACGAAGGCAACGGAAACGCGTAAGATCAACGGTTGCGTCGTGGTTCTTCCGGGTTTAATCGTTTCTTTGTTTTCTCTTTATTTCCATCATGTTCAATACATTAAAACTTGTTTTTGTTGATTTGATTATGGTAGGCTAGTCGTTTAAAACTACCTAGGCATTGTGATGATTTGTTAACTTGGTTTGATTTCGTGTTTGGATACTTTTGTTTATGGTTTATTATGCTTGATTAAAGTTTCAACCTTTATGGCTAATTGATGTGTTTTTGCATGTTGATGTTGGTTTAAATTAATATTATTAGTCCATGTGTTCTTGGTGATTGTCTATGTCACGGAATAGGGTACGTTATAGCCATTGACTTGCGTTGTGGTTGTTTATGGTTAACCTGCAGTAAAACCATAGGATTAATACTATTAGTTAAATTAATAAAAACGTGTAACCAACTTAGAAATCCGTGAGGTGATAGGTTGTTAACTAGTAAAGTTAGTTAATTTGCTAGGTTTAGGTCTTTGTGAGAAGTCCGGCTTAGTTTATATTAACACACTTGCTTGTTAAATCAATTAGTTAGGTTGAAATGGCTTTAGAGTCCGTATCGTGAGATAGGTCTTTAATTTAAGTTAGTTAAGCGTAATTCGATTAGGTAACTGTGAGGAAGCTTAATCTCGTAACCGGTGTGATAATAACTTGATAGTAATACTTTAGGTTTCTTCTCGAGAAGGGTCGAGGGTCCTAGTTAGTGTTGCCTTTAAGTGACTAGTTTTAGATCCCGGTTCCATAAACATTAGTCCAAACATGAGTGATAGTTAACGTTAACAATGACTCTATCCTAGGTGGTTTGTTTTCTCTAATCTGTTTTAAATCCGTCTTTCAAATTGTGTGTTTCCATTTTTAGTAAGTTTCTAAATTTAGAAAGTTTCTATTTTTAGTAAGTTTCTATTTTTAACAAAACCCCCTTTTTCAAATAATCTTTTATTTAAGTCGTGTTTATTTAGTCGAGTCTTGTCTAGTTAATTTAGCGTAGTATATAGAGTCTGTGGGTCGACACCCGGACTTACTTTAGCTATATTGCATTCGACCGGTCCACTGCCGGTTGTGTGTAAGTTAGTTAGTTTGTCTAGGTTTTATAAATTTAAAACTAGATGTTTTTAGTTAATTATTTTATATATATATTACAAGCATCAATCACAATGGTAACAAATCAGTCATGATATAAACAAACAAAAGGTAACAACAACAAAACAGGAATAACTAAAATCATGGTGGAAAAAAAAATGCATCAGATCACCGGACTTGAACATCAACTAATCTTCTTGATTGGCCCCTGAACCGCTTGCTCCGTCTTGGCGTGACCGCTTTTGACCAGGATTTCCCCCAAAAGATGCATACGTAAAAGGAGGGGCAGGCAGGTCATAATGATGATAGGCAGCAGCAACCTGATGAGATGAGAACAGCCAGTCAAACCCTCTCCGTGTCTCATCTTGAATGGATTCGAGCATGGAGCCCTGTCGCTGCTGCTCAAGGCTAAATGCATCCATTCGTTGCCGCGGCAACTCGATATCACTATGCATTGTGTTTTGGGCGGTCTTGTATGCCATGAAACGGTTCCACATCTGTGCAACCGTAGGGATCTCAGCACGATCTGCAGCATCAAGATTGTCCATAAAGTTCATAAAATGATCGTGTTGAGCCCTCCTCTGGCTGCAAACGCGGTGGCTCCAATATCTGGCTCCCTATTGTCAGCAACATCCTCCTCTTCATCTTCAGGCTCCTACTCAGCTGGGATAGGATCCCATATCCGTCCCTCCTTGTCTTTCCAACGCCAGCCTGCTGGAGTTTGAACGACAAGGGTCATGTAGCGAAGAGTCCGAAGGTCGAGGGCCGTTGTATCATAAAATTGTGTCAGATTAGCAACATTCGTTGGGGTTAACAACCCCAAAGACTGTGCCATCTGAGTAGCGTATATCCCACCGTAAATCTGGATGTTCTGCTGCTTGCCAGACGATGTGACCAAATAATTAGCCAGACAATGACCGAGATTGATATTCTCCCTGCAAATGAAGCAGAACAGGAAGAATAGATCTCGGGTCGAGACATTTCCTACGCTATCACCACGTAAGCAGATGGTTCCGATAGGGATTCTGTGAATGACCCGATGCAACGGGTCCTTCAACATCGTTGCCTTAGCGGTTCTCGCCGCATAAGGACCCGATGCGACCTCTTCCTAAAACCCTGCCTTCTCGAAATCGCTTCTGAAATCATGCAGCCCATCAAACAGTTCGGTCTGTAGCTCTGATTCGTTGTATAATCCCATTCTTTGTGAAAATTCAGCTACAGACATCTTTCGCCATGTTCCCCCCAAACGAAAACGTACCCCGTGCCGTTTCCTGTATATGTCGCGTGAAGGATAACTGAATTGGAACGTCTCGAAGAACTCGATGATCAATTCAGTATATTGTGGATGCTGAATTGAAAAGAGTCTCGTCCAGGGGGGTCATCATAGGCTGCATACGGTCGTTTTGGTTCAG
Organism: Tagetes erecta; assembly: GCA_030867185.1. Classification (NCBI taxonomy): domain Eukaryota; kingdom Viridiplantae; phylum Streptophyta; class Magnoliopsida; order Asterales; family Asteraceae; genus Tagetes; species Tagetes erecta. The sequence continues at coordinate 66,360,053 of CM061488.1, forward strand.
GCTCTCGACTAAGTCTCAGTCCAAGTAACGAGCACACTCGATCTGATGTCGGCGCTCCCACAATGAATTAAGAGAGGCCATGCATGGTCGGTCATGTTTGTCTCTAGAATCAAACTGTAGCCATTCGTGATCCATCTATACAAACACAGCTAAAAAGTCAGAAAAAATGACGGGAAAATGAAAAAGAAAAACACAAAAATTAGGCAAACAGAAGAGATGCACGACCGTGCTTTGTCCAGGCACGGTCGTGCTTAGGTCAGAGTTCTCAGGAACACAGACTGTGCGCTAACCAGCATGACCAGTGCGTTTAGAGAGGCGCACGGGCGTGTGCAGGACAAGCATGGTCGTGCTTGAGCCAAGGAGCTCGGAAGCACAGGCAGTGCGCCATCAGCACTACCTCCACTGACTTGAGCACAGTCGTGCATCAGAGGAGCACGGTCGTGCTCTGTACCTGCTACAGTAATGACGGAGAAAAATCCCAAAAAAACTCAGAAAAATCACTACTATTGGCCACAAAAATCAAAATCTAACAAAGGGGAAAGGATCTAGAAGACAATAACAAGATAAACAACCCTAAAAACTAAGATTTCAAGCAACAATCGGACAAGAGTGGTGTTCATCTCCATTCAAGCCCTAGAAACCTAAAAACCATGATTTAAAACACAAAAAAGTAGATGGATTGAAGTTATATACCGAGATTGAGAAGGAATTTGGAAGAAACGAGTGGAATGGAGTGAAATCGCGAGTTGGTACTGTAGATCGAGTGGGTGGCTGTAATGGAGGTTAGGGAAATGTGAAAGTGAATTGTGGAGAAGAAGATAAAAGTAAAAAAAACTGAATTCCCGTTTAAACGCACGGTCGTGCCCTCTTTGGCACGGTCGTGCTCCTCTGGCCAAAGTCGTGCACCTCATCAGGTTTTACACTCGCAAAAAAAACTGAAACAAACCAAAGGATGTTTCGGATCTTCACATGTCACTCTCTCTCCTTCGAGATGCAAACAAAGATTTCAAAAACTCGTACAAAAACAACAACAACAATAAACAAAATAACAAAGTAAATAAACACACGAACATCCGGGCTCCCTCCCGGCAGGGCTTAGTTTATGGAGTCCTTAGCTAGACTCATGATCCCTGAATTTATTTGTTCTTGGGGTGGAGTGCAAGAACCTCCAAAGCCATGTCAATCGGTCCTTCAACATAAACCTTCAATCTATGACCATTGACTTTAAAGACTCCTCCATCATCGTGTGAAATCTCAACGGAAGCATATGAAAACACCTTCTTCACTGTGTATGGACCGGACCATCGAGATTTCAACTTACCCGGAAACAAACGCAACCTTGAATTGTATAGCAACACACGATCCCCCACTTGGATATCTTTGTGGTCCTTCAAGCGGCGATCATGTAAATTCTTGGTCCGTTCCTTGTAGATGGTGGAATTAGCATAGGCTTGATTTCTTAATTCCTCCAGCTCGTGAATCTAGAGAAATCGAGTGTCACCTGAGTTTGTCAGGTCTAGATTGAAGGCTTTTAATGCCCAATAAGGCTTTTAATGCCTATAGGTGTCTTGTATTCAGTTCGAAAGGCCCAAAGCGCATCATCTAATTTATCCGACCAATCCTTACGGTTTTGACTAACCGTTTTCTGAAGAATTCGTTTGATGCCCCTATTAGTGACCTCAACTTGTCCACTTGTTTGTGGATGATATGGCGTTGAAAATCTATGGTTCACTCCATAGCGTGACAACGCCCTTTCCAATTGGGAATTGCATAAATGCGTCCCACGATCACTAATGAGTGCTTTGGGGGCACCAAAGCGAGAAAACAACTTCTTCAGAAACTTGACAACTACCCTGGCATCATTAGTGGGCAATGCCTGAGCCTCCGCCCACTTGGAAACATAATCAACTGCCACTAGGATATATTTATTGCCATAAGAAGTTGGGAAAGGTCCCATGAAGTCAATACCCCAGACATCAAAAATTTCACAAACTTGGATACTGTTCTGGGGTATCACATTTCTGGAAGAGATGTTGCTTGCCCTTTGGCAAGCATCGCAAGCACGGATCATATCATGAGCATCACGGAAGATGGTGGGCCAGAAGAAACCAGCATCAAAAACCTTCTTCGCAGTGAGAGTCGCTCCATGATGTCCTCCTGTGGGTCCTTCATGGCAGTGGTGTATGATTTTAGAAGCCTCCTCTCCATACGCACATCTACGTACAATCTGATCTGCTCCGACTCTGAATAGATATGGATCCTCCCACAGGTAGTGCTTCACGTCAGCAAAAAATTTCCTCTTTTGCTGGTGAGTCAAACCCTTCAACACAATACCACTTGCCAAATAATTGGCAAAGTCGGCGAACCAAGGATGCTCATCCTCATGCGTCTGTATGTGCATGAGGGACTCGTGGGGAAAATTGTCATTTATGTGTAACCCCACGTGTTCCTCTGAAGCTGGGCACTCAAGACATGAAAGATGATCTGCTGTAACATTTTCAGCACCCTTTTTGTCACGGATCTCAATATCAAATTCTTGTAGCAATAAGATCCAGCGTATCAATCGTGGTTTAGCATCTTGTTTGCTAAAAAGATATAGAATGGCAGCATGATCCGTAAACACAATGGTTTTGAAAAGGACAAGATAAGATCTGAATTTATCGAATGCAAAGACCACAGCCAAGAGCTCTTTCTCAATGGTAGTGTAATGCTCTTGTGCGTCATTCAGGGTCTTGCTCGCATAATTAATCGGATGGAAATGCTTATCTTTCCTTTGCCCCAAGATCGCCCCTACTGCAAAGTCACTCGCATCACACATCAACTCGAATGGCAAAGACCAATCGGGGGCTACCATGATAGGAGCATTGACGAGTTTTTCTTTCAGAAACTAAAATGCTTTTAAGCATTCATTGGAGAAGACAAAAGGGGCGTCTTTCTCAAGGAGCTGTGTCATAGGCCTGGCGATTTTAGAAAAAATCCTTAATGAATCTCCTGTAGAAACCAGCATGGCCTAAAAAGCTCCGAATGGCTTTCACTGAGGTAGGAGGTGGTAGCCTAGAAATGGTATCAATTTTGGCTCGGTCAACCTCGAGACCCTCATGTGAGATCTTGTGCCCTAAAACAATGCCCTCCTTCACCATGAAGTGGCGTTTTTCCCAATTAAGCACAAAATTGGTTTCCTCACATCTCGTCAACATTTTCTTTAGATTTGTGAGACAATGATCAAAGGAGCTCCCATATACAGAAAAATCATCCATGAAAACCTCCATGGAGTCCTCGATCATGTCATGGAAAATAGCTACCATGAAGCGCTGGAAGGTAGTTGGGGCATTGCACAGTCCAAAGGGCATCCGTCGGTAGGCGAATGTGTCATAGGGACATGTGAATGTCGTCTTCTCCTGATCAGGAGGAGAAATGGGGATTTGAAAGTACCCTGAGAAACCATCAAGAAAACAATAAAACATCCTCCTAGATAAGCATTCAAGCATCTGATCAATGAAAGGGAGGGGGAAATGATCTTTTCTCGTAGCATCGTTAAGTTTGCGATAATCAATGCAAACTCTCCAACTAGTGACAGTGCGAGTAGGAATCAACTCATTCATCTCGTTAGTGACCACCGTCATTCCTCCTTTTTTCGGGACAACCTATACTGGACTCACCCATGCGGAATCAGAAATCGGGTAAATCAATCCAGCATCAAGTAGTTTGATCACCTCTTTCTTCACGACCTCTTGCATATTAGGATTGAGGCGTCTCTGATGCTGTACAACAGGTTTGAAGTCCTCCTCCATCAAGATTTTATGAGTACAAAAGGATGGATTGATTCCTTTTATATCCATAATCTTCCATGCGATTGCCTTTTTATGCAATTTCAAAACCTCAAGTAATCTCGCTTTCTCGTCACTCGTTAAATCAGAAGAAATGATGACAGGTAAACCGGACTCACCATCCAAGAAAGCATACTCTAAATGGCTAGGTAGCTCTTTAAGTTCAACTGGTGGTGGGTCCTTGACAGAAGGTCGTGACTTGGGTTCAACATTGCAATCAATAACCTTAAAGACCTCCGGACATGAGAAAGAATCATAGTCAACAAGAAATATCGTCTCCTCAATGGAGGTGTCATGGCAAACTGAATCCCATGTTTGATTAGGAATTAACTGTGTGTCCAGGGCCTTTTCATCGAATGTGTCATGTAACTGATTACTCACACATGTGTCAATAGTGTCAATGAAGTACAGTGAGTCATCCTGACTTTGTGGATGCTGCATAGATCTCCCAATATCAAAAGTCACCTCTTCATCATCAACCCGAATAGTAAGTCTGTCCGTGCAAACATCAATCAAGGCTCTAGCCGTGGCTAAGAATGGGCGACCTAAGATAAGGGGTACATTCTTATCCTCATCCATATCAAGAATAACAAAGTCGACTGGGAATACAAATCTGTTAATTTTCACCAGCATATTCTCAACTATACCTCGCGGGTATTTCACTGATCGATCAGCAAGCTGGATACTCATACGTGTTGGCTTTGGTTCTCCTAGGTCAAGAATAGCAAAACCGCGTATGGCATTAGGTTTATGCTAGCACCTAGGTCAGCCAAAGCATTGCTGACAGACAAACTACCAATCAAACAAGGGATAGTGAAACTCCCAGGATCATTCATCTTCTTTGGTAGTTTGTTTTGGAGAATAGCTGAACACTCCTCATTCAAAGTAACATGTGACAGCTCCTCGAGCTTCTTTTTGTTTGTAAGGAGGTCTTTCAAGAATTTAGCATACTTGGGCATTTGAGCAAGGGCTTCAACGAATGGTAAATTGATGTGAAGTTGCTTAAAAAGCTCGAGGAATTTTCCATAATGCTCCTCCATTTTCTGCTTTTTTAAGTCTGCCCGGATATGGAATGGGAGGATTGTATGGTTTGACTGGCTCCTTGGACCGTGCTGTACTTGCTGGGCTTCGCCTTAGTTGCACCTCATCCGGAGACTCAGTCTCTTCTTCTTCAACAACCGGCTATGAAGAAGATGACGGAACAGGCTTAGTGGTCTTGCCACTTCTTGTCATGATGGCTTTGACATGACCTTTTGGATTCGTCTCAATCTTGCCTGGAAGGCCACCCTGAGGTCTCTCAGAAAGAAGTTTGGAAATTTGCCCGACCTGGTTTTCAATGTTTTGCAAAGAAGCTTTCTGATTTCTCAGTTCGGTTTCATTTTTCAGGAATCGATCTTCAGTATATCGATTTTGTTTCTCAGAATTGGCTAACAGTCTAGCCATCATGTCCTCCATAGTAGCTTTCCCTTCTGGTGGGGGTTGTGAGCTACTACTGGGTCCCTGATTATGGAGTGAGACTTGTGGAGGACGGGACTGGAAGGATTGAGTTTGAGTTTGCTGAAATGGGGGACGCTGATTGAATCCGGGTGGTTGATGATTTAGGGAACCAAACCTCCAACCGAAATTTGGGTGATTCCTCCACCTAGGATTATAAGTATTACTGTAGGGATTGTTCTGGAGACGAGTCTGGTTACCAATAAAATCAACCTGCTCGTGCATCATTTCCCCCATCTGACAATCACTACCTAGATGCGGCCTCCCGCATAACTCACAGCAGGTTTGAACACGATTTGCCTGCATTTGATCAAATTTTATGGAGAGAGTCTCCAACTGAGCAGTCAAAGCGGTGTAGGAGTCAATTTGGTGAACTCTATGACGAGATGTCCTAGATCGCGGCGCGTGACTAGAATAGCTTTTCGCGGCTACCCTTTCAATCATATCGTATGCTTCTTGCGGTCTCTTTTTGCCCAAGTCCCCATTCGCGTGCATGTCGAGAAGCTGCTGACTCTGCGGTTCTAAATCATTGTAAAACGTGTCGCAAAATTTCCATAACTCTAAACCGTGGTGTGGGACCTTTCGAGCAAGGTCCTTGAATCGCTCCCATGCATCGTGAATGCACTCGCCATCATCCTACTCAAATGCGTGAAGTCTAGCCCTAAGCTTTGAGGTTTTCTCAGCAGGAAAATACTCCTGCAGAAACTTCTCGGCCATCTGAGTCCAAGAAGTAATGGATCCGGAGGGAAGTGAAACCAACCAGGCTTTGGCTTGGTCCCATAAGGAAAACGGAAACAGCCTAAGCCGTATAGCATCATCAGAAGCGCCATTGATTTTGAAAGTAGCGCAAATTTCAAGAAAGCTATTGAGATGGGCGTTTGGATCCTCGTGATCCTTACCGTCGAACTGACACATGTTCTGGACCATTTGAATGGTACTGGATTTGATTTCAAAATTGTTCGCTTTGACAGTAGGCCTCTCGATACTCCAGGCCATATCATTGAGTGATGGTTTACCGAAATCGGCGATAGTTCTTTGATCGTCGGGTTCCGTCATTTGTTCTTCCTCCTCACCGGATGTGTTGTCTTCTAACGTGTCGCCCTCGATTGCAGCGGCTACAAGGCGGGACCGCACCCGCAGCCTTTGATGTAAATTTCCCTCCGGTTCTGAAGATGGTTCGACGATATCGGCGACCGGAGTTGTGGACATACACGATTGACAATAAAAGAAAAGAGGATGACGAAACTATTCCTACAAATAAAAATAAAAATAAAAATCAAGTCGAGAGAAAAATACACACAAGGTATCAACAATGGTCAAATCACTAACTCGAATCATTCTCGAAATCACCATGTCCCCGGCAACGGTGCCAAAAACTTGATGTGCGTGAAAGTATATATATATTTAATAAAGATTTTTCACACAAATTTAGTTTTAAAAGGGTTTTTACCTAAAAATACTAAATCACACACAGAAATGCAAGTGTACCTATCGGTTAGTAATATAGCAAAAATGGTAAGAACCGGATATCAATCCGTGGACACAGTAGCTCTCGATACTAAACGTTTGTTAATGTTTGTCTGATTAAAGAGCGAATTTGGGTTTTTCTTGAATTAAACTAGCATATGATGAAAATATTAAACTAAGAGAATTTTAACTAGAGGAATAAAACTATGGAATTAGGATATTATCTAGACTAAGAATCCACTTAACCTTGATGATGAAAACTATTAATGGTGAAGTCAATTTTCTTAAAGGAATAACTAGACTCCGATTAAGGATATCTAACTAAAATTATTCTTCGAAAAACTAGAACGATAAACACATCCTAATCACCTAAAATCATGCAATTAAGCCCAATGATGTCTTTTATGTCAAGAACTAAAGGTAAACTAGTCATTCACTAAAATTTCCTAGTTTCATAATTAAAAGAAAACTAGAACGATAATCACATCCTAATCACCAAGAATTACATAAAGTAGACAAAATTATGGAATATTCCAACATGTAATTCTTAAACTTAAGTCATGCAAATCTAGATATTGTGGCCACAATTCCAAACCTACACATCTAACATGTTTTAGAAATTACAACATCACAATTATCTTTTCAAACATCTTGTGAAAGAAAGCACACTTGTCTAATTTCATCTCATCTAACATTCCAATCATCATTTCTAATATCATGACATAAATCCTACAAAATTCATTTATAAGATTTACAAACAAATATCAAGAAGATGGGTTTTCAACATGTCAACTTCCTAACATTCATCAACATCATATGACAATAAAATTAGACAAACATACAACATCATTGAAACATCACCATTATTTCATCATTGATCTTAACATAAAACATCACCAAAATATTCAAGTTTCATTCATCATCAAGGCATAAGTATCATCTTAATCTAGATAATATGAGTGTTTAGCCCATAAGGCTTACAAAAACTACAAGAAACATGATTAAACTAGCTAAGAACATGTTTAAACTAATTAAACGTTCAAACCGAAAACAAGCAAGGAGAAGGAAAGATGGTTGGTTGATGATTCTTGAGTCTTCTATGGCTTCCAATGGGTCTAAAAACACTCAAAATCGGTGAATCTTAGTGTAATTTTGCTCTAAAAACTCAACAACTCGTAATGAATGAAAACAAGCCTTTTTATAACAAACTACAGATGTGCACTACCTGGTGAACGGTCGTGCTCCAGGTAGTGCTGGTAGCTACAGTGCTTTCTACAATGCCGCATTTCGCAGTTTTCATTTTCAGCAAAATCTCGATTCCCGTCTCGAGGTAGCAGGTGCACGACCGTGCTTAGACCAAGCACGGTCATGCTTGAGTCAAAATCACGGGCACGACCAAGACATGCGTGGCACGAGCTTGTAACAATCTTAGAGACGATGTGAGCACGGGCGTGCTTGGCTGACGCACGGGCGTGCTTGGCTGGCGCACGGCCGTGCTCAAGTCAAGATCACGAGCACGTCCTTGTGCACATCCTGTGCACCCGAGTGAAAAACACGGGCACGATCGTGCTTGGTCCTAGCACGGTCGTGCTCTGACCTGTTCTTCATCGATTTCTCATGAAAACGCGTCTTTTCTCCGTTCTTTTCTTCGGTGGTTTGTTTTGGCTTTAAATTCACAAAAACCACAATTTAGTACTTAAACTAATGAAATTACAACCAATTAATAACCAAATTCGGGTTAAATGTGAAGAATAAATATGTATATTTCTATACATATCAGTTATATACAAATTACGTTTTTATAATACATGATTTCAAAATGCATAAATAGATTTTATTAAAATGTGGAAACTATCTTTTTATAAGAAAACAAGTCTTGGAAATATTTAGAAGAATGACTATCTATTATTATTTTGTAATGTTTCGAACATAAGATAAATAAACACACACACACTAAAAAGATAGTTTCCACATTTTAATAAAATCTAAAAAACCCCCGATTCCCATTTCACATTCATTCCCTATCATATAATCCTTGCCACCTTTGTAGTATTTTTCACCATCTTACATGTTATAACTTTAAGCAACTTAGTTGAATACTTTTAGTGGTCACATGTTTCAACCAATGCATATACATACATATACGCGCCATGCATGTATTCCAAATTTCTTTGGTTAATTATTTATGTAAGTAATTTGTTTAAAAGATTTTATAATAAAAAAAGCATCTCGTGTTAGTGATACATCTTGCATGTTAGGCTCAGGTGTTATAAGGTAAGTTGTGTAGTTTGATAAACAAAACTGAAATATCAATATATAATGAAATAAAACACAACTGAAATACCACATAAGTCGAACAAATTCGGCTCAGGTGTTATAAGGAAAGATGATTGCATTGGTGTTTCAACCATTTCTGCAACGCAATAGAGAAATTTTAAGGATTTTTCCAATATAAACATAATTCATCATTTTCAAGCAAAGGTCTCTAGGATGGCAATAGTCATCGTCATAGACCCAACCATAAACAAAAACATAACAACCATCAAGAAAGTTTCCAACCAAAACCACAACCTGTAACAGATCTTACATAAAAGATCTGACATCCGAACACAAACACCATCCATCATAACACCAGATCTAACATTACCATGTCTGAGAATCACAACCAAATACAAGTGAGCATAAAAGTCCGATCTAACATTACCATATCTGACCGCCATCATAATACAACAAATCTAACATCCGAAACCAAACACCACTATCCACCACCGAACATTTCCACATGCAGCGTAACTAAGTGTCAAAGCCACCATCCACCCCTATAATCAACATCTACCTTCATCTGAAGACGGAAATAGAAGAAAGAGAAGGGGTGGAGGCAAGGAAGTCAGCCGGAAACAGTGAAAGCGAAAAAGCAGTGCTGGTGGCTCTATTCTACATCGATGGAAAACCCACCACCACCGTCTACATCCACACGTGGTAAACAATCGGAAACCACCGGAATCGCCAACCAGTGAACACCATCAATAGGTTTTCAACCAACGCATAATGGCCGCACATATCCAATGATCTGAAACCATCAACGACATCAAAACCCAAAAATCCCACCACCACCATCATCGTCCACATGTGGTAAACGTCTAGAAACCACCGGATGAAGATGAAGAGAGATTAACAAGTGAGAGAAGAAAGTAAATGTGTCGCCGTTAAAAAAATATAGAATTAGAGTGCAAAAGTTAAAGATGTAAGTTTGTATGATAGCAGGTGGGTTCATCTTAATATGCTTTAGTGAATTTTGGTCTTATGATAATTAGGCGTGCAATTTGTTTGAATTTTGAGGGATACTGGGCGCAGGTTATCAAGTATAGATTTGTTCATGTTCGTACCACAAAATGAGAAATTTGAGGGAAGTTTTATAGATGCGGGAGGGCGGATGAAGTGTGGAGTAAAATTCTTGTGTGGTGCAAGGCACCGAGCACGATCTTTTTGACGGTGACAGAAGTATTGCAGGCGCATAATATGTGGCGGATGGAGGAGGGGAGACGCAGGACAATCCATGCTATATTCTTGACGACTTTGTGGTGTATATGGAAGGCGCGAAATGAGAGGATTTTTGCTGGCAAGAAGAAAACATCTGACGATATTGTCGGTGATATAAAAGTGTTATCTTTCTTATGGATTTCGAACAGAGATAGGGTATGTAAGTTCCAATGGTCAGCCTGGTGTTAAGGAGGCTTTTGTTGTAATTTTAGCTTCTTGCTAGTTTGTTTTAGTGTTTTAATGAATGGTTGTTCAAAAAAAAAAAAGCAAACTGTGAATCACCACAACTATGAATCATCGAATTTTTTTTCAAAATGGTATATTTAAGAAAAAAAAGTGGTAAATGGATGTTTTGGATGAAAAATAAGGAAAAGAGTAGAGCCGCTTGTGTCAACAGCGGGCGCAGCACAAAAGAAACAAGGATGTCAGAAGCTTGCAGGCGACCGTTGCTGTGACATGCGGTCGCTGTTGGAGAAAATAACCCACAAAGGGGGCCGCTCTTGCCATGAGCGGTCGCCCCTTTACACCATTTTTCAATTAAAGGGGGCCGCTCCTGTCACGAGCGGTCGCCCCTTTAACCCGTTTAACCCTAATTAACGGCCGTTTAACACGTTTAATGTTTAATAAAAAAAATTATGAAACATTTTACCACTCCACTATTATTGCAGGTTTTGACCACTCCACTATCCTCCAAACAACTTTAAAAATAAATATTTTCACATTAGTACAGGTTTTGACCACTCCACTATCCTCCAAAAAAATATGAAGTGAAAAAAAATAATTTTCTAAAAAAGTATACAACATATCTTTCAGAGATGCTTTATTAAATTAAATTATATTATATGTATGCATTGGGTTTTAGATCCATAACAAACAAAACACGTGAACCTTGTTTTGGATGCTTATGGCGATCCCCGTGAATAAACATGACACTATGTTAGCTCTCCTGCCTCTTTTTAAAAACAAAAATTTTACTATTATTGCAGGTTTTGACAACTCCACTATCATCCAAACAACTTTAAAAATAAATATTTTCACATTGTTACAGGTTTTGACCACTCCACTATCCTCCAAGCAACTTTAAAAAATACAGGCTTTGCAGGTTTATATTATTACAGGCATCCATCAACTTTACAGCAACTTTTCCAGGCTAATTTATTATGCCATCAACTTTGCAGGCAAATTTAATATTCTCCATTAAATAATTAAGACTTACATAATCAACTTAACTAGCACAAAATAATCGCAAGTACAATAAAACTTATATAATCAACTTAACTAGCATAAAAAGTCAACAACGGGAATCATGATACATAAATCGTATTAAAACTTATATAAGCTTTTAATTGTGTCGGCTTGGACACCTGTTTACCATGTGACCTGTCTGCTTACAACCCGAAACACCTACGTCTCGTCCTTTCCTCGGGATAATTGATATCCATCTCATTAAACATTCTTCTTGCACGACGCCTGCCTCGTTTGATAGTAAACCGGTCTGGGTCCGCAACCATCACCCACCCGGCATATTGCCATGTACTCTTTGGCGGCACTGGTTTAAAATCACCATTGTATTGTGCACGGTAGGTATCTGAATGGAACCGGTGACTAACAGTTTCTTTAGGATCCTGTTTTAGGTAATGGCAAACAGCTAGAGCATGACTACATGGGAACCGGTAATTTTGCCACCTTCCACACGTGCAAGTTTTATCCTTATATTCAACGGTGTAATGATAGCTGCCAGTTTCGTCAGATGTTTGAATCCTGGTCTCCACCATATATCGCTTGTCTCTGGCGGAATAAGGATACACTCGGTGTTCTCGTGCAATTATCTCACGTTGACGGAAAACATTCCACATGCGTTCTGGAAAGTTTGTCACGCAATTAAGAGCGGTGTAGTAGTTCTTAGCATACTGATCAACGTCCCTCTTAAAAGTATACTCGATTAAAGCCTGTATTGGGAGCATCCTGGCACCACGTAACACGTTATTCATGCATTCTGATATGTTGGTGGTTAGGTTACCCCATCGACGCATGCCCCTGTCATAAAGGAGCGTCCACTTGGTTTTATCGATTTGTTTTAGGTACCGCGACGCTGCTTTGTTTGTTGCTTCAAGCTCCCTCATTAGACGTTCATACTTTGGCTCCTGTGTTGTGCTCCCGATCAACCAACACATTCTTTTCAGGCTCACGTTCTTGAACTTGCTCGCGAAGTTGCTTCTAACGTGTCTTAGACAAAATCGGTGGTGGGCATGGGGTTCTTTCCAGGCTTCCAAGTTATTCATGGCGTGTAATATACCTGCATGTCGATCTGATATGACACAAAGCTTGCGTTGTCGGGGGTCTTGAACATTCTCCTGGAACTGCTGAAGAAACCACTTCCAGCTATCGTTGGTCTCTTCGTCAATGAGGGCGTACGCCACTGGCAATATCATATTGTTGGCGTTTTTTGAAACGGATATCAATATTTTCCCCTTGTATGGCCCCTTCAGATGGGTGGCATCTATACATATCACCGGAATGCAGTAACGGAAAGCTTCAATATACGGGTGGAATGCCCAGAAAACATACTTGAAGACGAACACTTCCCCGTCATGTGGCCCATTGGGATGGAATAACCATTGCACAACCGTTTCAGGGTTTGATTGTTGTAGCGCAAGCATGTAGCTAGGCAAAGCACGGAAGTTTTCATCCCAGGTACCGTATATTTTTTCAATGGCTTTTTTTCTGGCGGCCCAACCCTTGGCATAAGTTATATCAACATGAAGCTTCTCTTTGATCAAAGCTTGAATTTGTTTCACAGAAAGTGATAAATCTACCTTAATTTGTTCTTTGATTTCTTCCGCCACCATCTTCGATCTAAGGGCTCGATTGTTGTTGCGCGTCACAGTGGTGAAGCAACTATGTGCAGGGGTCCATTGGGTGACCCTGAAATAGTTGGAATTTTTAAATTTTCTCGCCGACACAGTCCAACGACAAGGTGTTTCGTTGTTTGACTCTTTGGTGCTTCTACATACCGCTTTGAAACATCAGGTCTTGTGTTCTTCATAAAAATCTCTCTGTTCTGAGAAACATTCCATGACCGGACTGCATAGTCAACCTGCTCTTTGGATGTGAAATACATATTTAAAGTTATCTCACCACCTGTTTCAGCATTCCAAAATCGCATCTCGTCTTCACCGAAATTATCAAGAGCCATATAGTCCTGATCCATTGTTGTACCAATAACATTCATACCGGGGAAACCGGCAAATCCTTGACTTCGTTGCTGTGGTAGAGGAGGGATCGGTGCATCTTCTTCTTGTTCAGATTCATATTCAGATTCTGAAGGAGATTGTTCACTATCTTCTGTGTCTTCCATTTCTTCTTCTACTGCCATATCTTCTATTTCTTCCATTTCTTCTTCTACTGCCCTATCTCCAGTTTCATCCAAACTAGTGTAAGTTGACATTTGAGTTTGAGATTGAGATTGCATTTGAACTTGATGGTATGGATCTGGTTGAAATAAAGAAAGACCCTGTAAAAGTTCCATGTGACTACCTTGTTGGACGTTGGGAGATATCGATGTCCATTTTACATGAATTTTACATATATATTCTGAAATAATGGATGCCAAATGATATATTGTGTACATATCACTTTCTTGTTGAATGAATGAACATTGAGGACGACCACTGTATTCAAAGTACAGTTTTAATTCTAGATGACTTGATTCTCGTTCAGCACCAACACATTGACATATCCGATCAACAAAATCGGTATAACTCATTCCATATGTAACAAAAAATGAAGTAGTATGAGTGTATACATCACCTATAACTACCCCTTCGGTGTAAGAAACCTCACCCCCATAATATAACTCTACTAGAAATGGATTGAAGGAGGAAGATGATGCCATTTTTTGAAGATACTTTTTTTATTATATGAGTGTAAGTAAACGTTTATGAGAGTGGATTGATTTTGGGGTGGATGAGTCCATATATATAAAGAAAATAGAGCCTGGGGTGGGTGACACATTTAGAGCCTGCTTTTGGTAGGAGAGGTCTTTAACACCAACACCATTTTATTAAAATAAAAAAACATCATTGAACTTCTTAAACTAATTTAAAGCATTATTAGACACTAAAATAGAAACTACTTAAACTAAGACTAGAAACCGTGTCATAACATTAGCACAACTACTTTAATAATCAAAATAGTCTACGGCAAACTGGAGCATCTTCTCGCACATGTGGTCGCCAGGTAGAGGTGCACAAATCGGTTTTTTTGAAGAACCGGTTCCGGTTCTTGTTGGCGTTAAAAGAACTGGTTCTTACAAGAACCGGTTCGGTTCTAGAACCGGTTTTTGGTGGAAAAACTAGAACCTAGTAACCGGTTCCGGTTCTTAAAGAACCAGTTCCGGTTCTCAAAGAACCGGTTCCGGTTCCTAAAAAACCGGTTCAGGTTCTTAAAAAATACCTTTTTTTCTACGATATGGGCCGGAAGTAACATTAAAAATTTTAAATATTACAAGATATATAGCTTTTAAAACATTAAATAAATAACAACACTAAAACATACCGGTTTTTCAAGAACCGGTTCTTCCAGGAACCGGTTTTTCCAAGAACCGGTTTTTTTAGGAACCGGTTCCGGTTCTTTTGGAACCTATAATTTGGAAAAAATAGTAGAACCTATTCAGAACCTACAGTTCAGCTCCGGTTCCGGTTCGGTTCTTGTAGAACCGGTTCTTCGAAGAACCGGTTTTCGGTTATTTGATCGGTTCCGGTTCCGGTTTTTTTGTGCACCTCTATCGCCAGGTTCTACTTTTTACGTCTTTCCCTGTATCTTCATTTAACTCTTCTGTTACAACATACAACTCAATCTCCCGGACCCCATTAACTCCAATGTATGAAGTTAATAATGTTACATCTTCACTATTTCTCAGTGGAAACAACCCGGTATCGAGATCACCGACCGGATGTTTAAAATAAAACCTTAAATTCCTGGGAATAAACCCATAACCAAATTCTGGATAAATAAGATACATCTCAGAGACGGTAAACTCATGGACTTTTAAAAAGTCAACGAAAGTTATGCTACCGTAATCGTATGCTCTACCCGGCATTCCAGTAAAATACCCACCATGGTAAACTTTGAGGCTAAAATACTCAGGTCTGTCCGCATAAAGCTCTTCAACAACCTCTGCTTAGCCGGGCTCATTTACGTGTTGAAAATTATTTCGTGTTGATAAAAATATTGCCAGCATGACTAGTCATTTCAAAATAATAAATTGCTGGCTCCAATAAATAATAATCCTGCAATAAAGATCCATGACACGTTAAAACAAAACAAAAATTAGAACACATGCATGATTTGACTACACATGCATGCTTCAAAATAATGACATTTATTGTTTTCGTTTGATTCAACCATAATAATAGTATACCAGCACTAAAGCACAATAATCCTGCAAAAGCCTGCATTAAAATACAATAATCCTGCAAAAGCCTGCATGACTAGTCATTTCAAAATAATTTCGTTTGACTACAAAACACTACTCAATTCATTTAATGCAAAAGCCTGCATGATAATAAATACTCACTTGCAAAAAGCCTGCTACATAAACGAATGACATGTTAATACAAAAAAAAAAAAGAGGCAACAATTATTTTGTAGTCAAACGAATTGAGTAGTGAAGTGGTCACATGCATGCTTTTAATGCAAAAGCCTACAAAACATGATAAAGACATGTCATGCAGGCATAATAAGGACATGTCATTGGCTTTAAATGAATTGATAATATTTTCATGCAGGCATAATAAAGACATGTCATGCATGTCATGCAAAAGCCTACAAAACATGATAATATTTTCACAAAACACTAAATTCATTTAATGTAAAAGACTGCATAAAAAAAAAGTCTATTGGATTTGACTACACATGCATGCTTTAAAATAAAGACATTACACGTTAAAACCAATACACTCATGATAATAACTGACCCCTGTTGGATTTGACTACACATGCATGCTTTAAAATAAATGACTACACTCATGCAATTCAATTCATCCTGCTCCAATTAATCACCTCCTATATATCTCGTAGTATAAATACAAGACCCCTATTGACGTTAAGCGCGGGGAAGGTTCATTTTGGGACGCCGTATATAAAGGTAATCTTTATATATCAGAAGGAGTTTGGAAGAAACTTAAAGTTGCTGGTTTTGATGGAGTCTTCAACTGTGGATACCGAAAAGTTGATCGTGCCTTAATCCAGGCATTGATCGAAAGGTGGCGTCCGGAGACTAACACGTTCCACCTTCCTATCGGCGAGGTAACAGTAACTCTAGAAGATGTGGGAATAATATGGGGTTTACCCGTCGAGGGTGAACCCGTCACCTTATTCAATTCTTTGTACGACTTACGTGAACGTACTGATATGTGTGAGAAGTACTTAGGTTTTAGACCCTTACCTACTGCTTTTAAAAGACATAATATAAAAATAAGTAGTATACTAGAATACTTGATATCAAACCCTTTACCTGACGAGGGTGCAGACGACGAAATGTACGCTACTCAAGCGCGGTGTATTATTCTTATACTCTGTTCTAGTACTTTATTTGCAGATAAAACTAATGCATATGCTTCTTTATGTTTTTTGTATAATATAAACGACATAAATAATTGTGGGGGGTTAAGTTGGGGCAGTGCCACATTGGCCTGTTTGTATAGAGAATTATCAAAAGGAACCAACCCAGAAACAATTGCGGTTGGCGGACCCATGTCGCTTCTACAACTGTGGGCTTGGACCAGGATATTACCGTTGGCACCAAGAATAACAGAAAAGATAAATGATGATGCTACAGCTCCATATGGTGCAAGGTATTTATTTAATATATAATGTCAATAGTTTTATAATTATCAATGACTTGATTTATTAATTTTTTAGGTGGGATTATTCCGTTACTCATAAAGAATCTCCCTCACATGTCCTGGTGGCCCACCGTACTAGTTTGCAGAATCTCCTGCCTAATCAAGTATTTTTTTTAAAATAATTTTTAAGTCACTATTGAAAAAAAAGTACTTAAACTAAATTATTTCATTTGTAGTTTGACTGGACGCCTTATAGGAACGTGCATCACTCCCTTCCTCAGATTTGCACGTCCGAAATGCAAAGTTGGGCGTCACAATGTTTTTTAATTTTTTGGGCTACAGTTGAATATCACCCGGCAGAAAGGGTTATGCGCCAGTTTGGTTTAGTTCAAACCATCCCTCGCCCATTTCCTCTGTCTAAAAATACGCATACACAGCTGCGTAAACTTGATCGTTCCGGTCGGGCAGACTTGGACTGGTCCCAGCACCATCAATTTTATATCAATGACTGGGAAAACAGGCACCGGAACGTAGTGAGAGGGGAAAGAAGCGTCACGCCCACCGTAGACCCTCACTACAACGACTGGTTCAATCGGATTACGGTTCTTTTCGTGAGAAACCCAAATGTCAATCCTGATGCACGGCCTATTGGATTTCAAGATCTTGGTGGAACTTCGAGATTGTTGGTTTGTACCATTAATCGCAACATATTATAAAATGTACATTATATATTTTTAATAAACCAAACTTATATATAGACTAATTTATTGTTGTAGGTGGAAGGTTTAAGCTACATTGGCCAAGAAATTCCCAGAATGAGGAATATGGGCGCTGATAATTATTATAATATTTTTAGCGCCCTTGAAAACATGACCACTAACATTATGGGAATGGTTGGTCAAAGTGAAGTCATACAACATCGCCCACATCTACAAACAGATCCTGTTCATTTTCAAACAGATGACACAATACCGCAGTGTGCTCGTCGAAGACCAAGCACCCGTGGTAGAAGGGGCTCCCAAGGTAACAACCAGAATATTGAGGGTACCTCTAATGTTAGGGAGGGTACCTCTAATGTTAGGGAGGGTACCTCTAATGTTAGGGAGGGTACCTCAAATTTTGGGGAGGGACCCACGAGTTTTCATAGGGGATTTGCAAATTTTGGGGAGGGATCCTCAAATTTTCAAGAGCAACAAGAGGGCACCTCAAGTTTTCAACAGGGGTTCCAAAATTTTGCAAGCTCTACAGGTGGTTTTCAAATGTTTGGGCAGGGTACTTTTCAAGGAGGTACACCAGGTCTTGAAGTCGGTCCGTCTAACGTTTATCGACCAAGTTTTGAAAATTTTGACCAGCCTACATCGATGAACGTTTATCGACCCAGTCATGAAGGTCTGGATTTTGTCTCCTCATTATTTGATTACCGAACACCCCAAGAAAACATTATTCGTGGGATTTCTCCAAACCAATCCCAACAATTCCAACAGTTCCATAGGTTTCAGTATACTGGTGATAATCAACAACAACCGCACTTCCGTGGTTTATCACCGGTACGTTTAGACTTGGGACTACAAATGGGTCAATCGGAAGAAGAAAACGATCCTGAACCAGAACAACCAGTACAAAGACCTAGGCAACCCCAAAGAAACGCAGGACCACCGCCATGTGGAACCGAGGACCATCACCATACAAGACATAACAGACGGTGAAACATGTCTTTTGTTATTAAAATTGTATTCATTTTTTTATTTTACATCTTTGTAAATATTATATTGTTGAATCTACATCTACTTTATTGTCTTTTAATTTTACATGTCATCATTACACAAGACAACCAATTATTTGTTTTAATTAATTAACGGAGAATATTTATTTTTAAAGTTGTTTGGAGGATAGTGGAGTGGTCAAAACCTGCAATAATAGTAAAAAAAAATTTTAAAAAGAGGCAGGAGAGCTAACATAGTGTCATGTTTATTCACAGGGATCGCCATAAGCATCCAAAACAAGGTTCACGTGTTTTGTTTGTTATGGATCTAAAACCCAATGCATACATATAATATAATTTAATAAAGCATCTCTGAAAGATATGTTGTACACTTTTTTAGAAAATTATTTTTTTTCATTCCATATTTTTTTGTAGGATAGTGGAGTGGTCAAAACCTGTAATAATGTGAAAATATTTATTTTTAAAGTTGTTTGGAGGATAGTGGAGTGGTCAAAACCTGCAATAATAGTAAAATTTTTGTTTTTAAAAAGAGGCAGGAGAGCTAACATAGTGTCATGTTTATTCACGGGGATCGCCATAAGCATCCAAAACAAGGTTCACGTGTTTTGTTTGTTATGGATCTAAAACCCAATGCATACATATAATTTAATTTAATTTAATAAAGCATCTCTGAAAGATATGTTGTACACTTTTTTAGAAAATTATTTTTTTTCACTTCATATTTTTTTGGAGGATAGTGGAGTGGTCAAAACCTGTACTAATGTGAAAATATTTATTTTTAAAGTTGTTTGGAGGATAGTAGAGTGGTCAAAACCTGCAATAATAGTGGAGTGGTAAAATGTTTCATAATTTTTTTTTTATTAAACATTAAACGTGTTAAACGGTCGTTAATTAGGGTTAAACGGGTTAAAGGGGCGACCGCTCGTGACAGGAGCGGCCCCATTTAATTGAAAAATGGTGTAAAGGGGCGACCGCTCATGGCAGGAGCGGCCCCCTTTGTGGGTTATTTTCTCCAACAGCGACCGCATGTCACAGCAACGGTCGCCTGCAAGCTTCTGACATCCTTGTTTCCTTTGTGCTGCGCCCACTGTTGACACAAGCGGCTCTACTCTTTTCCTTATTTTTCATCCAAAACATCCATTTACCACTTTTTTTTTTCTTAAATATACCATTTTGAAAAAAAAATCATGAATCATCACCACTACATAATATAGTCAATAGGAAAATGTCATCACAAAGAATGAACCAATAGCAACGCAATGGCAAAAACCTCTCACAAAACACTATTCATGGCACTTCTAATTCATTATAGTATAATATAATATAACGTGATTTTGGCATAGATTTTCCAATAATATCAAGACAAGGAAGAGGGTTAAGTGATGATAATAGTTGTCGTAGAAAGAAAGAAAAGAATGCAATTTAAGTGTGTAGTGTTCATAGGGTGTATATTAAATACATGGGTTTCATCCTCACTATTTGATGGGACCAAAGAAGAAGAGTCATAGTCTTGTCTTGAATGGTAGGTTGGGCAATCATAGAAGTTTCCAAAAGTTTCAAGACAAATGTGATACTTATATGAATGAGTTGGACGTGAGACTTAGAAGAAAGATTTGGAGACATGCATTTTATTCAATATCATCTTCCTTGTTCTTATTCGCATTATGATGAGCTGACAAAACTATGGTATTTATGAAAGTAAGGTTTCAATATTTGGCCATAGATACGTTGAGGATGTTAAGACAAAATAGCTTGATAAGGTTGGTAGTGTGTGCATGGAGCATTACGAATTTGTATTGCGAATAGGGTGGTTGGTGGTTAGCATTCTAATAATATCCATGGTTGAAGTATTTATAAGATAACACTTAGATATTAGACGTAATATGTTGATTATTATTGTACTAGCTTAGTACCCGTGTGTTACACGAGTAGTGACATAAAAAACAGAGAAGTTTAAATGACTTAGAAAATGGATAAATTTGTAGAAAATAATCAATTTTGCTCTAATTATATATGTCACACAAATGTTGTTTTGTTTCAATTAGACAACATTTAGAAAAATGTGACAATCCTATGTAATTGATTTGTATGATAGATAAAAATTAATTTTAACATTCATTTTAAAATAAAGTAAAATAAAAAAAAAAAGCGACAAACTTTTTTACAAATTACAAAAAATTTTAAAAAATTCAAAAAACTATAAAATAATCTGTGAATTTTTTTAAAAGTTAGGAAGAATATTTAGTTGATGGCATAAAAATACACCAAACGGGTCCCAAATTCATCTAAAAATCAATGTTAATCTATTATACGAATTAATTACCTAGGATTGGAACACCTTTTAAACTTAAGTTATCTAAACAAAACAAATATTAAATGACCTAATTGGAAGAAAAAATATAAAGTTCGTTATGTTTCTATGTGATTTTTGTTTTAGAAAAAAAACATTTGAAAATAACTTACATATTATTACATTAAATAAATGTTTCTTAACGCTTAAAAACAAATTACATACAACATTAAAAACCATCTTTTCTGTAGGAACCGTTCGTACAAAAACATAAAATTCTTCTATAAATTCATTTACACTGCAAAGAAAATGAATAAAACAAGTACATTACAATACGATTACAACTAAAAATTAATAAATACAAGAAATGAGTAGAAGCAGAAACATAAACATGGCTGAGGATTCGTGTTCAACACGGGTCCCTTAAAACAAATTTCGAGTCTTCCAAGAGAACTCGTTTGTTTCCCAGGGTACAACAGCCGAAGCAGTATGTACTGCCGGGGTGGACACATGAACCCGAATTATGCCTTAAGAAAAGAGATGAACAAGATCAAATATTTGTTAGAAATAATTTAAAGAGAAAGAATGAGAGATCTTTAGAGTTGATTAAGGTTTTTAGTTTCTCTTTCAACTAAGACAAGACATGGTATTTATAGGTGATAATAGGTTGAAACACCTCATTCACCATAAACCATGACTTTAATATCTTTTAACTCAAGTCAAACAATGAGTTGAAACATCCAAGACATTTAACTCATGACTTGAATTTTATTTTAAACAAAACAATTCTCAATTTTGTTTTTATTCCACCAAAATTTTCCAACAATCCCCCACATGGGAAAAACAAAATCTCCTTTCCTCAAATGAAAAACCTATTTTCTTATGTGAAAACTCATTTTCACATATTATTCCAACAATCCAGATTGATCGTTACATACAGGTTTCTTAGATATAATTCAACGGTTGAGTATTGCCGGATAGGTAGGTGTTACCTTTGAACCTTCCGTTGTGATGCATACTTAGTCTCCTAGTGGTTCGGTAGACGTGATGTCCTTGAACCAACCACCGTTTATGGAGACGACAATACACCTCACACAATACCTTCCCTGGTTTAGTCAACCCCTCATTGTCGTGTCCGTTATGGTCATGGAACACTAGCCTGGTTCTGTGAAAGCTCTAGGAATTGTACACCCCACAATTTCATTCGAAGCGACCCCACTTCTCTTTCACATAGGTGATTTATCTAAAAAAATCATTAAAAGCATTAAGGTTACTATGATTACGCAAATCATTAACCATACGATATGCTTAGCCTCACAACGTGTCACTGTTGTTATAGGAATGGACTAGGAAGTATTTAAGCTCCCTTTAAAATTTAGGAGGACATGTATAAACATTTATACATATTAGCTTATATATCAACTGATATATTAACTATGCCCCCACAGTGACCACCCTTTGATATATAAGTAGGTTGTCCTATTGAACTTAGATCTTGGGATCTCCAGTCAACTAAGTTAGGTTTTCCTTCATATACCAGTTTTCATGGGCTTTAGTCTCATTCCACAACTCCGTCTCTCATCAACCCACAGTTGTTGGATCCAAAACCAATATCTATGACTTCGTCAAGTCAATGCAGATAATTGCAGTTGAGATGAGTTGTTATGATGTATTATTAACTCACAAGTTAATCTTGCATTTTTACATTTTTAAGACAATAACCCCATGTATCAACCCGAATGTAATATTTTTGTCTTTAAAACACATTTCAAGGCTAACTTATCCATGTCATTAGTGGTTGGATGTCAAATATAACTAATTGACCTTTGAGTCTAACTAGTAGATTCGGTCACGTATTTGCATTATATTTGGCTCAACAAAAGGTTCCCTTTTGATACGGGTTTGAGAAAGTTTCTCAAATACCATTTCTCAAATGGCTTCCCCCCACATTTGTTGCACTTAGATAGAATATGTTTAAATATAGTATTAGACATCCATGATTTGAACAAGATCAACGTCGTTGTATCTATGATGTCATAAATACTTGTTTACCGACTAAAGCAACACATGCCTTGTCATAGGTTGTTATACTTTTAAGCTATATGACTTTCCTTAGATTGAATGACAACCTTCACTCACATTGTCTTATACACAACTTTACTTTTATGTTGTATATGAGTTGAATGTTTCACATTAGTAGTCTCCTCAGAGCCCTATAATTAACAAGTACTAGTCTAGCATGCTTTAGACTACAATACTCTAGCATGTGAACAGAAGATGCATCATTCTAATTCTTCACAGCTTTTAAGGAATATCCTAATATTCGTTCACAACATTCATTTCATAGTTTAAACAAACAATGAGACTTATATATTAGAAAGTCTAATATATAAGTTACACAAACATACATGTTTCATCATTCAATCTAGGATCATAAACTTTTTTTTTCCTTTTTCTCAAAAGGTTTCATCCTTGACTCATATGGGCTTTGAACAATCATAAATTGATCTCCCATAGTGGTACTCCCACTTTGAACAATCACAAAATTGATATAAAACATCATGTTGTTTATATAGTAAATTGTTCACAAGTATTAGTATTTGAACAATTATATATGTTCATAGCAACAAAGATTTATCTTTTCATCAAATAGTCAATTTGAATATATTATTGCTTTATGACGTGTTACTTTTCACAATAGTAACAACTCATATAACACTTTATGTGAAACTTTTGGTTTATTTCGTTCTAAACCAAATCTTAGTTTTGCCAAAACATGCACTTAGCAATTTCGAAATAAGCTATTTTAAATTTTATGTTTTGATTACGAAAATCAATACCCAAAATTGTGAATAGTTTTATTAAATAAATAACTTCTAACGCACACGTTAGAGATAAGATGTTTACATAAAACATTCTTATTTAAGTTCATCATTAACACACATGTTAAAAATAAACGTCTACATAAGACGCTTTTAGACCATAAAATTTGGACTATATCTAACATACATGCTAGATAAATAGATGGGTTATAACACACAGTAGTCAACAAAAAGTCTACATCAAACGTTCTAAGCATATGGTTTCATGTAATGAAAGGTTCCAACAAAGCGTTTGCGAAAAGTTTGAAACGAAAAGTTTTATAAAATGGTCATTTGTAAAGCACACATAATTAATGATCAAGATTGTCAACGTTTTCGCGAGAATAATGATTTCATCATTTGTTTCTAACAAAAAAAAACGATTTTAGATTTAAAGATTAATACTAAATACATACAAACTTGATTACATTATAAAGAATCTCTTCTAATACTTAATTAGAATATCATTAGGTTTTAACACACATGTTAAAACGCAAGTTTCACATATGAAATATTTCTTAATTGCAAATAAGAAATACCGGTTTTCATAAGATGCGTACACAAGCATGACCATTCTTAAGACGCACATGAAAACTAATCTTGGAACCGACAAACGGTTAATTCAAAGTTTTAATCTTGAAACCACATAGGTTTCGAAACCTTTGAAGTAAAACTAAATTGGATTTTCAACCTTTTTGTTTTAACACATTGAACCATTCAACAAAATGGTTGTAATAAAAATAAACTCACTTTTGAATGCAAAAGAAACTCATAAGAATTTTAAACTCTCAAAGTAATTGATTCAAGTTTTATGAAAAACTACAAAACCATTAATACATAAACAAAAATTACACTCAATTAAAACCAACAAATGGTAAAAAAAATGAACCACTTTCTTTGTAAATGAAATCCGATTCTAGAAAAAAGTCAAGTGTAAGTTCTCTAAGTCCAACTTTGAGAGACGAACAATGACTATATACTTTTTTTTTAAATACGAATGGTGATTTAAAAAAAAATTGTTTTAAGATTGTAGGAACCGTTCGTACAAAAACATAAAATTCTTCTATAAATTCATTTACACTGCAAAGAAAATGAATAAAACAAGTACATTACAATACGATTACAACTAAAAATTAATAAATACAAGAAATGAGTAGAAGCAGAAACATAAACATGGCTGAGGATTCGTGTTCAACACGGGTCCCTTAAAACAAATTTCGAGTCTCCCAAGAGAACTCGTTTGTTTCCCAGGGTACAACAGCCGAAGTAGTATGTACTGCCGGGGTGGACACATGAACCCGAATTATGCCTTAAGAAAAGAGATGAACAAGATCAAATATTTGTTAGAAATAATTTAAAGAGAAAGAATGAGAGATCTTTAGAGTTGATTAAGGTTTTTAGTGTCTCTTTCAACTAAGACAAGACATGGTATTTATAGGTGATAATAGGTTGAAACACCCCATTCACCATAAACCATGACTTTAATGTCTTTTAACTCAAGTCAAACAATGAGTTGAAACATCCAAGACATTTAACTCATGACTTGAATTTTATTTTAAACAAAACAATTCTCAATTTTGTTTTTATTCCACCAAAATTTTCTCTGGACAATAAACATGCTTATATTTGGCAAATATCTCATCAAGACTTGGCTAAGCAATGTAGACGCATTGATAAAAAAACATTACATTTTGCAATGTTGAATATTTTTGAACAATTGAATGTAATTTGTTAGATTTAAATAATATTATGAAAAAACAATAGTTCAGGAAGCAAATAAATTAAAAAAGGTAAAATGATTTTTATATTTTCAAAACTATATATTTTTAGAAATAATTTCATTTGATTGTCTTGTTAAATTTGAATTATTTCAAAAATATTAATTATGGAATGAAAATCTTCATCTAATAAAAACGTTATTAGTATTTTGAGCGGGAAAACGATTTTCTAAGTGGCTCCATTGTATGACAAGTGTCCTCTAAAACCCTCTTTTATTATATTTTTAGAAATAATTTCATTTGATTGTCTTGTTAAATTTGAATTATTTCAAAAATATTAATTATGGAATTAAAAATCTTCATCTAATAAAAACGTTATTAGTATTTTGAGCGGGAAAACGATTTTCTAAGTGCCTCCATTGTATGACAAGTGTCCTCTAAAACCCTCTTTTATTATATTTTTAGAAATAATTTCATTTGATTGTCTTGTTAAATTTGAATTATTTCAAAAATATTAATTATGGAATTAAAAATCTTCATCTAATAAAAACGTTATTAGTATTTTGAGCGGGAAAACGATTTTCTAAGTGCCTCCATTGTATGACAAGTGTCCTCTAAAACCCTCTTTTATTATATTTTTAGAAATAATTTCATTTGATTGTCTTGTTAAATTTGAATTATTTCAAAAATATTAATTATGGAATTAAAAATCTTCATCTAATAAAAACGTTATTAATATTTTGAGCGGGAAAATGATTTTCTAAGTGCCTCCATTGTATGACAAGTGTCCTCTAAAACCCTCTTTTATTTGAAGGTATAGATATAGATTAGCACATAGTGGATTTCACATTTATAAAAGTAACTAAATAATCACCAACGTTTGCTTCTTAAACTTTTGAGTCATTACGCGACCCCATTATATTCTTGGGTCAAAAAAATGCAAAACTACGCATTGTGATAGGCTTCGCTAGTCCCGTTGTAACTCATAGTAAAAATTAAGTCTAATTCACGTGACTGAAATAAAATAGTTTTATAAGATGTACGGATTTGACCTGGAATTTTAACAGGTTTCACAGACCATGATATGATTAAATATAAGAACGTTGAATACGTTTGAGAGGCTTCCAACAACAATTTCTTGAGTTATATATGGTGGATGATTGTTATAGGAGCTAAAGACTTTTTCCAAGTTGAAGAGTCATGCTTGTGGATTTTTGAAGTGTGGAAACAACTTGAAATGGTTAAAAGTTTATGAAAACGCATTTCTTGTCAAACTAATTGTTGACTCGACGACCCGTTGGTGATATGTAATGTTTCATTTTTGGCTGAAAAAAATACTATAGATGCTCTCATATGTGTTCTTGCTTTAACTTGTATTATAACTAATACTTTTTGTTTGACTCCAGGGACTTAACTTCGCCGACACTTGTGGTTTTTACCTAAAATTATATCTACCTATATATTACTAATATGGGGTGGGATTTTTTACAAATGGGAAAAACTATACAAATGCTAAGAACAAATCTGGGGCGTCAGATCATGGCGTTTATGACCCAGATTAACGTGGTGGCAGTTTTGTAATTAGTATGATGTTTTGGTGACGCGCGAGATGGAGCCGGGGATAGATTTGTCATTGTGCGTTTTCAACACAAAATTCAAACAAGGGTCGAATATCCATAAAACGATCGAGATCCCTTCTTAATTACGAATCCAGACCTATATTACGAAGATTGCGCTCCGATATTATGGCGTTTTGAATGTCGAATTGATCGTATTAGTCATTTGTTATTCTACATATCGAATTGCGCATTGTTATTTTCTGTGAATAGTTCAAATGTTAAAAACACCATGATTCAGAAGACACAGATTCCATTTGATGGTGCTAAGAAACACCATGATTCAGTATTGAGAAAAGTTAGAAACGCCAAGAAAATATGTGTGAGAAATAAAACACCAAAAATGTCAATTGTTGTTTTCTGTGATCAGTTCAAATGTAAAAAACACCATGATTCAGAAGACACGGATCTCATTTGACAGTGCTAAGAAACACCATGATTCGGTGTTGAAAAAAGTTAGAAACGCCAAGAAGAGATGTGTGATAAATAAAACACCAAAAACGTCCAATGTTGTTTTCAGTGATTAGTTCAAATGTTAAAAACACCATGATTCAGAAGAACAGATCTCATTTGATTGTGTTAAGAAACACCATGATTCGGTCCTGAAAAAAGTTAGAAACGTCAAAAACGTCAAACGACACTAAAATTCGCAAAGTTACCTGCAACTACAATGAATACATAAAAAATTAAACACAGCACGATCATCGCCACCATTATCCGCCATTGGAGAATTGTATGAAATAACATATCAATGTCGCTTTTACAAACCCTAGCGCAACGTCAAATGTAATCGATAACTCTGGTCTTTCCAAAACAACATACAACGTGTAAAATGACGATAACGCCCCTTCGTCTGTTTTTAGCCTCATGGACACGTGTTTGATTGTGATTGCTTCCTACACTTCTTAGAGTTTTAAGTCTTTTTAAAAAATTCCCAATTTTACTAATATTACTACTCTTAGTTGTTACTAGATCCTTTTTTTTAAAGACACATATTTTTACCTTTTTTAAATGGTCATGCTCTTTGTGTGATCTCAACATACTAATCTACTAGAAATTCCCATCACTTTGTTCAAGACCAACTTATATATATATATATATATATATATATATATATATATATATATATATATATATATATATATATATATATATATATATATATATATAGAGGAGAGTTATCCTACATAGTGTTGGAAATCTAAGAAGGCTAAGAAGGATTAATGACCTTTAGATCTCTTTTTTAATGGTTGAGATCAATTTGTAGGAAAAGAAATTGGTGGAAGGGTACATTAGTCATAGCCACTTTTGTTGACTTTCTCTCCTCACATGCAAGGCACATGCCAATTCCCCCACTTTTTTTAAAACTTTCATAACTTTTGGATACGATATTATTTTTTTAAAAAAATTACACCAAAAAAACAAGCGTTTTGTTATCTTTAAAACGCGTATAATATTGATATATAAAAAATAAAAAAAAAATTCAGCACTTGTCTAGTCCTTGTGTAATATCATGTGATTGTGTTATATTATAACTAGTGAAATATCACTTTTATCGGTTCATTCTTAAGTCATTATATAATATCATCTTATTATAAATATTTGTTGTGTCATATTATGTGTTTAGAAATTATCACCGTGTCACAAATTGTTAATATGTGTTTGAGAAATGTTCAAAGACAACGTCATTTTTTGTTACAAAGTGTGAGAATGACACAATGGTAAACAAAGAGACAATGTTAAACAAAGACACAATGACACTTTTAAAAAAATTATAACTCACAATATAAATCAAATTTGAAAAAAGTGGTTCGGAGACCTTGTTCCCCATGTATTCCTCTTTCAGAAAATAAATAAACGAAAAATTAAAAAAAATTAAAAAAATTACCGTTTTTTTATTTTTTAAATTAGACACAATGAAAAAAAAGACACAATGAGAAAATAGTAGTTTTTTTAAGTTTTGTTTATTTATTTTTTAAGGAGGATGATGTGAGAGCAAGATCTTTGAAATACATTTTGTGTTATTGTGTAATTATTATTAGATCATTGTGTAATACTTGTCAAATAAGATTACACAATGACCCGATGAATGACACAACAATCTTACGGATGACACAATCACACAATGACCTGATGAAAGACACAATGACCTGACGGAAGACACAATGACCTGACGTTAGACACAATGAGCTGAAAAATTGTGAAAAAAAAGTTCGTTTTTTATATATCAATATTATACGCGTTTTAAAGAGAAACAAATTCTCGTTTTTATGGTGTAATTTTTTAAAAAAAATAATGTCGTATGTAAAAGTTATAAACGTTTTAAAAAAGTGGGGGAATTGACATGTGACTTGCATGTGGAGAGAGAATATTTTAAAAAGTGGGCATGACTAAAATACCCCCTCTCTTAATTTTCCTAGATGCCACATGTCAATCTCTTATTGCTTCTTAGCATTCTTAGATTTATAACACTATGTATGTGAACCTCACTCTATATATATATATATATATATATATATATATATATATATATATATATATTACAAGCAAATAACAATAAGTCTCTTGGCATTTAATCATTCGAAAATGTTTGAAGAAGGGTATGGGACTAAGTTTCAAGAAGTATCTCCTATGTATAATTAAAATTACACACCATCACCTCTAACTGATGAGGAGATACGTACAGAAGGTAACATTGTTGAAAAAAAACGAAATTTTCAAAATCAAGTAAACTTGACACTTAACTCAACTCAAACAAAAATTCGTTATTCCATTGAGTTAGGCTCTATAAAAAAATTCTAAGAGGAAGTGATTCTAGATCATCTGAAGAACTTAAAAATTTTGAATTATCAAATATTCCTAAGGTTTCTTAGAAGTCACTTGATGAATTCGAACAAATGCTTTACAGAAATTTTTCAGCATCAATTAAATCAGCTTGTTCTTCAAATACATCAAAATCTATATGTGAGAATGAAGCTGATTCGGAATCTGTCAAGACTGAATCAACAAATGATATGAATGTGAATAAATCTAATGGATTTGAATCTTGTGCAAATAAAGTAGTAGTTGAGGACTCTGTATCTGCGGTAGGGATGAGATCGATATTGTACTAGTACCGTACCGATACCAACACCAAAAATACCGATACCGAATTTGAGGAAACATGAGTACCGAATACCGTACCAAATTTATAGGTTCGGTATCGGTATCAATTTTTTGGTATTTTACAGCTTTGGTATCACTTTAATCACAAAGAAATATTTGAAAGGAAATCACTAAATGAATGACGTGTGTTTACAAACCAAGCGTTTGAATTAGATTGTATGTATATTTACAAACCAAGTGTTAATAAATATATAACATATAAATTAATGAACTTAATAATCTACTTGTTTTACTAAACCTATGTTTGATCTATCAAATAAAAAACTAAACAATTCAAGCCTAAATCCTTAATGACAATGATGCAAATATCGTAGATTTCTTTCATGTATAACTGTTCGTAAATTCAAAATTAAGAAATCGCAAAATGTTATTTACATATGCCTCAATGATGTAAGTAAAATTTGGACAAGATGAATAATTGTTTTTGCTTCAGGAGTTGTCAAATTGAAGATAAACGAGTTGTTAAATACAAAGCTTAAGTAAACAAAGAAAAAGATAAACAAACATGATTTAGCATCTACTGATGAGGTTTAGAAACATACAAGAACGGGACTGTACTGGCACTATACCTATACCTTACCGAAAACACCGATACCGAATTTAGAAGAATTGGGAACCAAATACTGTACGGGAATTATCGATTCAGTACTAGTATGAGTACGGTATCGGTATCGTACAGGTACGGTATCAGTATTCGGGACAAAAATCTCATCTCTAATCTATGGATGATTTTGCTGTTGTTGATGAACTTAAAACTCCTAATAATTTTGGTTTTATTTTTTATTATGGATCTGATTTAAATGTTTGTGTGTGGGCTCTATTTTTTAGAGCAATGAACCTTGTATGGATGATAGTGTTTTATCATCAATGCATGATGAAAATGATTGTGAAACTAAGGTTTTAAACAAAAAGTTTTTGATACCAATGCTTTTCCATTTAAAAAATCAAGTTTTTTTGCAAATGTTTCACACTTATAGGGTGATAAATATTTTTCACCCAATGAAAAGAGGGTAAATGCTTGTGTGAATGAGAAAGTTGATAACATATATAGCAAATGTGCAAGTTGTTGTCAACATACAAGGTTGAAGATGAAAGAGGCACAAAACAAATTTGGTGTAAGCAAAACTTTTCGCCCAAAGGAAGCGTGTACACCAGTTTTCAGACCAAGCATCATCATCATTAGAGGCAGCAGAAAGCTTTACCTTCTAAATTTGCTCCAATATATTTTTTAAAAAATCCTAAAAGATCAAATCAAAGAGTAGAGTTGAAAGTTAAGCCTTCTAACAAAGACTGGAGTGCAGTAAAACTAAGAAATGACAAATTCAAGTTTACACAACATGTGCCTCTAAACAAAGTTTTTGTTCGATCAAAATTATAAATGAAAACTTCAAATGAGAAAAACTTTGCTAAATCAAATCAGTTCAAGTCAAAGTTTGTTGCAAGATCCAAGTATAAAAGTCCCAATCTCAATAACAACAACACGTTAAGTTTAATCAAGTGAAATCAAACATTTCAAAAGATGTGTTATTCGTTGATGTTCTCGAGAAAACCATATCAAGAATGGTCTGGGTTCTAAAATGTAACTAAATCTGAAATTTGTGTAGGAACAGCTATGGAGGAATATCATCAAACTTTGGTATGTTGATAATGGCTTTTCTAGGCACATGATGGGAGATAACTCATAGTTGACTAGTGTTGATAGTGTAATATCTAATTGACTGCTTTTGATTCTTGATGTAAACGGAATGTGCAGATAAGTTTTATAAATTGTGTCTGTTGATATTTCAAATCTGTAATATGTCATTTGAGATTCTTGTAAATTATATCAACAAAATGTTCTAGATGTTCTTCTATTGACCTAGACAAAGTTAGACATCTCTAACCTTTGTATATTTTGATGTTCTGTCTGGCATTCTGTTGCAATATTTGTAGACCTAGACACACTCAAACATTTTTTTCCTTGTATATTATAACTTTTGGATATTTTGTCTGTCCTTCTGTTGCAATATTGGCAGACCTAGGCACGGTCAGATCATTTACCTTTCCTCAAATGATTAAATATTCAGGCATGATTAAGTGTGGAACTCATTAATCTTTGGAAAACATGATAAATTCACTTGTGCTTAAAATAAAAATCTGGGAGATAGAAGTTTAAGAGGCAAATATATTGGCAATCGTTCAGACCTGCTACAATAAGTCGGTGCTAATAAGTGTCCATTTGAGTCTCAGTGATTTTATCCCATAAGCAAAATCAAGTATGTTTGTAAATATGTTCTTTCGTTGTTTAATTTCTTTAAATGCTTAAATTGTTTGTTTAATTGTTGTATTTTTGTTGAAGTGTTTAAGTTGAATCTAGTTATGAAAAACAAAGTCTTTTAAGTACTTAAACTATTTTGACAGGTTGTTGGGAGTGTTTATTAAGTTGAGCCAAGAACTTAAGTCTCGGCCTACTTGAGTATCTAAGGGTTTAACTGTTTTTAAATAAGATGAGATCAAAACGGAAAAAATCACAAAAGCTCTAATATCTTTCTTCATCCTCTATCTTTGAGTATTCCTATTTATTGTCTCTTTTTGTTGTTCTGATCGAAAATCCACAAAGGTATGTTTCTCTTGATTGTTTCTCTATAACCATTTGAATATTTGTTTTGGTTGAATCAATGATTGCATGCTTGATTAGTGTTCGAGTGTTTTTTTACAAAGATAAGTGAGATTCTTTGATGGAGATCAAATGAATGAGATGGAATCAGAATAAGGATTACTGAATGACTATGTGATGAGTGGTATTTGGAATGATGTTTTATGTGTTTAAATGTTAATTTTTATATGTTTTAAATGGTTAAATCACTTGGAATAGTTTGACTATGTTTAAATATGCTTTTGTAGGTTAAACAAGTGATTTGGGGGGTCTTAGGTGCCAAGTTTCAAGTCAGAAGGGCCAAAAGTGAAAGAAAACAAGCATCTAAATTTTGCCTTTTCAGTATCAGGAGATTGCAGTAGGCTACGGGATTAGGGACGAAAATTAAAGATAAAAGTCGAATTTTAGGTTAAAAATCATCATCCCTTGGCCTCCAAGCCAAGGACGAACCCTAGGACGATTTTGGGGCATTCTCTACATCAAAGTTGAAGATTCCAATCCTTCCAATCATCATTCCATCACCAATCATGTCTTCCAACATCGAATCTAAAGATCAATTCACAAGCATGAGCGGCTAATTCCATTGTGGTTATTTACGGGTGAAGGATTCTTCCAAGACATTTGTTTGGTTCTTTGTTTAGGTTTGTTTTCTATTTGATGTTCTAAAATGAACTCTATGGTTTAGAGATTGTCGTGATTATTACTAAACTGATTGATTGGTTTTCGGTTTTCAACATTTTCGTTGTCTACTCATAAAGATTAGTAATTGGTAATTGTTGGGCAATTGATTTATCATTACATAGAAGTCATATTTTCATGATCAAAACTTAAACAATTGAAGTTAACATTATCTTTGAATCCGAATCACGGGAATGACTACCTTTTTAATTCATAGTTTAAAGTTATTTGCTTTCAAATTCAAATCAATCAAAACTCAAGGTTTACATTATGCAATTGTTTAGTTTATTTCTTTGAATTCAATAATCGATTAGTTACATTAAACATTGACCACAAATTCCTCGTGGACTCGACACCCTACTTATCCTTACTATTAAGGGTGAATAGGAACTCTATTTACTTTATTTTTTGACCGACCAAACGACCTCGATCAAAATGGCGCCGTTGCCAGGGAATTTGTGCGCTTAATGTTTAGTTTAATCTAGTTGATAGTTTTCTTTTAAAAAAACAAAAAAAAAATATTGTTCTTTTTATTTATTTTGTCTTCTTTGTTTAAGTTCGGTATTACGCGTGGTTTTCTTTGTTTGTGTTGTGCAGGCATAAGAATTTGAAGTTTTAGGAACTTACAATGGAAAGTTATTATTCGTCATGCCGAGGTTGTGGTAGTCCATTGCACACACGTGATGATTGTCCCGAGTTCCGAAAAGAGTGTGAAGAGGCAAGGAGATTGAATGAGTTGGATGCTTATTTAGACGATATGGAAGATTATTATTCAGATTTGGACAAGTATTATCGAGATAACACGGATCGCTATGCTGAGCAAGATCGAAATTACAACAGTTATGATCCGAGGATAACAAAAAGCTCGAGCTACCAAATGGAGTATGATGATTACTATAATGAATACTTCCAACCTCCAGATCATGAATATCAAGAGCCAACATATGAAGACGATCAAGTGCATTATCAAGATTACTATCAAGCTCAGTCATATGGTCAAGAGAATAATAATTTCTCAAATCAACAACCTCCTTTGAACCACCAATCACATCTATTTGAAAGCCTTGAAAAGGTTATGAGAGAAAGACACATGGCTTATGTTGAACAAGAATTAGCGAAACCTCATTTGTCAATGGAATACCGGTTAGAGTTACTAGATTGGAAGTATGATCTTTTAATCAAGGAAGTGAAGAACAAGAGGGTAGGAAGGTCAATGTTAGATAAACGTCAAGCAAAACAAAGGTGGTTATCCCTGCAAATTGAAGAAGTGATTGTTGAGAATCATTCCCCATTGGTCCATACAACTGTTAGAGAAACAAAAGAAGAACCAATTACGGGTGGTGAAGAAGAAAATGACACACATCTTCCCTTACTTGAAGATGAGTTTTTAAAGCATAATGACGAATTAGTATCATCTGAAGATGCATCATGTCTCGTCGATGAAGAATCAGGGGTAGAGGAAGTCATTGCTATTGAGGAAGTAAAAGAGGAAGAGCGTTCAAAGATAAAAATTAGGAAGGTGAGTTGGCAAGACCTCGGGCAATTGTTCATGAAGTGGCTCCACAATAACTTTTTAGTATGCATGTCAATTATTCAGATGCAATCATGGAACAGATATGTCAACTACCGAGCATTTGCTGGAAACTCGGTAGGTAAATGTGCACTTCGACCGCCATAACAAAAGTCCAGGTATCAAGTCTGGCTGAAGACTTTAAAATTAGCGCTTGCGGGAGGCAACCCGAGGTTTATATTTATTTTTATTTTTTGTGTTAATTTTTATATATTTTGCATCTTTGTTGGTGTTTAATGAGTTTTATAGTAAACCCACAGCAACACGCAAGTGTGGGGATGTTCCACCACCAGATACGCGTCTCAGATTTAAATTCAAGAGTCGAAGACGACTCTATGGTTAAGGAGAGGGTGTGGACTTTGGAACTAACAAACATCTTTTATTTTTATTATTATTTTCTTATATTAGTTTCGTAATTTCATTATTTCATTTCCTTTGATTTTAGTGTTTTCGATTAAAAAAAAAAAAACTTTAGTGCTACAGCACCGTAGCCTACGGAAATTTTGGCTGAGCTACGGTTTTTGAGGGGCAGAAAGTTGGGGCTACAGTGGCGTAGCCTATGGCTACGAGGCTGGGCTACGGATTTTCTTAAACAGAAAGTGAAGATGGCTGGAATTGTAGGCTACGGATGAGCTTCAACGCTACGGGTTTTTACAAACCGTAACATCTTTTTCATCCTCATTCATGATGGGTTTGACAAAGGGTTTAAGTGCGTGAAAGACATTAGACAATTTGGTATAGTGCAGAAGTTCAAAGCACTAGGATGAAGAGTTTGGAGTTGCTTTTGGCTTCAAAGTTTAGGACTCTAATGTCTATCTTTGGACCACCGTAGTCATGCTATGATTGAGGACTCGCTGAGGGGTTGATCAGGTCTATGTGTTCTTTTCTATCTTTTATTTTATTTTTATATCTTTTTGTTTGAAACAATTTTAATTTTTTGGTAACTTTGGTGGTGTGAACTTCATGTGTTTGGGAGTGGTGATTTATTTGTTTTTGCTTGTTTAATTGCTATATTTGGTATGGAAAATGATGGAACTAGCTGTTGTGAGTTGTTGGAGTTGTAAAAAATTCACCTTTGAGCTAAAACCCATACATTGGGGACAATGTATCCTAAGTGTGGGGATGAGGGGGTTTTGTGCATGAAAGCTTTTGTTGCAATGTAAATCGTGAGTGTTAATTTAGCTAGTGCACAAGTTGAGGTCCATAGTCATGGTTAGCTTGATTAGTTGAAAAGAAATTTGTTTGAATTATTAGAGAAATCAAGTCGGGGGTAATAAGCTAGATGGTGGACCTTTTATGCATGCTTTTATGTCGGCAACCCGTTTCCATACAGTTTCATGGTGAGAATTTTGAGCCTTTCTATATGAGCATTAAAACACTATCAAGATTGATTGCTCAAATTCTTTTTATATGTGAATTACCAGAGTGATTTAGAATTCTAGAACTTGCTTGCAAAGTATAATGTGTTTAATGGTTTAATGATTTAATGGTTTAATGATTTAATGGTTTAATTAAGTTGGGTATGACTTTGGACCTTGGCTAGTATTGGTGAAGATGAAGCATGATCGTTTTTGTTAACGAAAGTCATAGTATTATGAGCGGGTTTGCTTGAGGACAAGCAAAGGTGAAGTGTGGGGATGTGATGAGTGGTATTTGGAATGATGTTTTATGTGTTTAAATGTTAATATTTATATGTTTTATATGGTTAAATCACTTGGAATAGTTTGACTATGTTTAAATATGCTTTTGTAGGTTAAACAAGTGATTTAGGGGTGGGGGGTCTTAGGTGCCAAGTTTCAAGTCAGAAGGGCCAAAAGTGAAAGAAAACAAGCATCTGAATTTTGCCTTTTCAGTAGGTGTGACACCCGACAAATTCAGGTTAACTCCGTTAGTTTAACTCTGTTAGTCACGTTAATGCAATTATATCTTGCATTTAATTTGACAAATTAAATGTGCAAACTGTTACGCAAATATACATACGAAACGACCACACGAGTCAATACTCGGGCGTTGGTGGTTTTAAATGAATACAAATACAATAATAAGACATTTTAACTATTATGTGTGTTTAATTATTGAATTTTCGTGTAACCGCGTATTTTACCGGTTTTAACCATTTACGGATTTCGGTAACCATCATGAAACAAAAATGAATAATTGTGAAAGAGTTTCATTGTGTTTGCAAAACCGAAATGAAACGGGGCCCGTGGATCATCCATGTGACCCATGGATGGCCCAAGGCCCAACCCAACTCAACACTTAACAATAGTTAACAAAACTTAACAAAACCCTAACCTAATTATATAAAAAAAACGTTTTTTTGGCTTGTTCCTGCCCTCTTGCTGCTACCGCAACTATTACACACACATACACATTGGTTTTTGGCTAGCTTGGTTCAATATTTGGTGATTTCGGGTGTTGATTGAAGTAATAAACGCTATACTAGTAAGTTTTTGTGTTAATTGTTATTATCTATTTTGAAAATTTGATGTTTTAGACACCCTAGTTCATCCAAAATGGCCAAATTGTTATCATGTTGTGGAAATGGATTATGGTTTATGTGTTAATGGTTATTTTGATGATTAGTTGTTGAGATTGGTACAAAAAGTTTAATTATGAAACTAGGGTTTGAGATAGAATCATTGAAACTTGATGTTGTATGATAAATATTGATGAAATAGCGTTGATTATGGGATTAGATGATAAATGGCATGAAGATTTGTTACTTGGTTTTGCAAGTTCATGAATGTTATGCTAAATTACTAAAAATAGTAACTTTTGTATACGTGATCATGTGAGGTTGCATGTTATGGACGTCTAGTGATTGTTATGGACTTGCTAATAGGTTTGGAAGATAGGTTAGATGAATTTTGAGCAATTGAACGTGTGAATTCGACTTGGTTTGGAACACTTACTAAATGTAGAAACTTTTTGACATGAAAATTTACTAGGAAACATGTTTAGTAATTTCGGATATGTAAACATGGTTTGGACTTGTATTTGAATGTTTGTAAGCATGTGGTACTTAGAAAACATGACTTGGTCATGAGAGGACTTTGGTTGATGCTAGTGGGTTAGTAGAACAATTGCTTAAAAGTATGTTTGTTGAAGTCTAAATGGTGTGTGCTATTAGTTAAGATGCCATGATGAAGATTTCTACTTTGCTAGTTGCACAAAGCATGTAAATACTATACTATGCTTAGAAGTGACCATGCTTGCTAATGGGTTGTATATTAACAACTACAAAGTAATGATAAGTGTTGATGACTTGTATAAACGTGTTATGACATTTGTATAATAGTTGACATGCTTAGGATGTTGTAATATGCACGCATGCTTTAAAGGTCCAACCTTCCTATAACGGAAACTTTTGTGAAATTGAAACTTCTATTTGTTGAATACGTGAAGTGTGATGTGGTATGCTTATGGGGTTTAGTCAAATACACCAAATGTAACGTGTTTACACTTAGCAAATCACCAATGGGTCGTGGGTCAACTCGGGTCAACTAAAAGTCAAACTTGGACCTAAAAGTCAAACTTGGACTTAAAAGTCAAACTTGGACCTAAAAGTCAAACTTGGACCAAAAGTCAACTGAAAGTCAAACTTGGACTTAAAAGTCAAACTTCGACCTAAAAGTCAAACTTGGACCAAAAGTCAACTGAAAGTCAAACTTGGTCAAACTTGGACAAAAAGTCAAACGTGGTCAAAAAGTGAAACTAAACCACACTCGCATAAACTATTGACCATTTGGATGCATAGGGTACTATGACCCTACATGAACGCACATTAATCGACCTATTGTTATTTAGGTTGCCGTATTATATACTGTGTGTGCTGTTAACTATTTTGTTGTGCAACTTAAGGTGAGTTCACTAAACCGCACTTTTACTATTCTACCCTTTTATGGGCTGAACACGGACGATTACTTTTACGGATTTACAAATTTTGTATGTCGCATGTCTGGATTAGAGCAACTTTTATTTTGTTCATGAAAGACCTCATGGATACCTAGTTGACCGTTAGTATTTGTGAAATAGCGGGGAAATTTTGAGTAGTACTACTGGGTTTGACAAACCCCGCCCGGGCTAGTCGTGCTAGCACGACAGAAGGACCTGTCGAACGTATGTTGAATGACCTAACATACTTACAGTGCATCCTGCTGGGATGTACGAACAGGCAAACTGCACTTAATGTGTACATACGTCAGCTTCGGTCAGATACATTACGCCTCTAAGGACATGTGCTGTAGATTAGCTACCTACAATGACATACTTAATTTAATAATCTGCTTACAACTGAACTGCTTGTTTTATACTACTATGTGAACTCACCAACCGTCGTGTTGACACTTGTTAGTCTTTCACTGTTTCAGGTCACTGAGGTACAATGCACGTAGGGCATGGCATGGCGTCCTCGCAAACATTTAAAACATTTCTTGCATTAAAAACTTCATTTTGGGATTTGTAAACTATTTTAACTGCGTGGTTTGGTTTGTGTCGGGCGCGTGTGTTTGCGCATTTACTTTCTTCATGGTTTGGGTTTACTTAAACTTACTCATTTATTACGCTTCCGCATAACTGAAAGACTAAATACTCTGATTGTCGCTTAAACTACCACATTTAATGGTTTAACGTTTGGTTTTTCAAAACTCATATAGAGTCGTTCGGTGTAATTAATGACTAGATCCTGGTTTGTCACGCCTCTAACGGTAAAACTCCGTTAGTGGATTTGGGGGTGTGACAGTAGGCTACGGGTTTTCAAGAAATTGCAGTAGGCTACGGTACTGGGGACGAAAATTAAAGATAAAAGTCGAATTTTAGGTTAAAAATCATCATCCCTTGGCCTCCAAGCCAAGGACGAACCCTAGGACGATTTTGGGGCATTCTCTACATCGAAGTTGAAGATTCCAATCCTTCCAATCATCATTCCATCACCAATCATGTCTTCCAACATCGAATCTAAAGATCAATTCACAAGCATGAGCGGCTAATTCCATTGTGGTTATTTCCGGGTGAAGGATTCTTCCAAGACATTTGTTTGGTTCTTTGTTTAGGTTTGTTTTCTATTTGATGTTCTAAAATGAACTCTGTGGTTTAGAGATTGTCGTGATTATTACTAAACTGATTGATTGGTTTTCGATTTTCAACATTTTCGTTGTCTACTCATAAAGATTAGTAATTGGTAATTGTTGGGCAATTGATTTATCATTACATAGAAGTCATATTTTCATGATCAAAACTTAAACAATTGAACTTAACATTATCTTTGAATCCGAATCATGAGAATGACTACCTTTTTAATTCATAGTTTAAAGTTATTTGCTTTCAAATTCAAATCAATCAAAACTCAAGGTTTACATTATGCAGTTGTTTAGTTTATTTCTTTGAATTCAATGAGCTTGATTTTTGTTCAGCCTCTTGTTTTGACCCCATCTGGTTGCAAATTTCCCACTCTCCTATGGTGTTGAGCTGGCATCCTTTTTCCACTCTGACATATATGGTGTCGATTCATCAATCACGCTTCCATGTGGATTGAGAACCTGGGGTTCCAACGTCATTAGTAGATAAATATTCTTTATTCTCTGGCCCCAACCAACTTGCGAATCACTAGTTTCTTCCACCTTCTTCTGGCCCCAACTACCACCTTGCTCATTGCAACAACACAATAAATAAGGAGCATCATCAGTTAACACTAGAATTTTTCTCATGAACAACTCAGTAACAAGGATCTCGCTATGATGAATCTTTGACTCTGGCAATAAGATATCTCCATATGTAGCCAAAACTTTGAACCTTCCTTGAGGACCAACGACAATATGTTCGGCATGAATCTAAAGATAGATAGCATGAATCTAAGGGGAGATTGTTAGACCCAAATTATGTATTATAGAGATTCATTATTATTATCTTAGTGTTTTGCTATTTCTCGAGAGCTGGTTTGTGGTGCTAAAGTTAGTTTATGAGATGTAATGGGCTTAGGTTGGATGTGGGGTATCCCGTCATAATCAATACCAAGCGAATATTCTAATTCGTGTGTTTATTAATTTCTTGAATAATAACGATCACAAGATTCCGCACTATGATTGTTATAGTTGATATTCACAAAGATCAAGGATTCAAGACTTACAAATAGAGGCTTCCTCTAGAGACAATCCTAAATCTGATTATCAAACGAATCAAATTTGAAGAATAAAAACCCTAAAACAAAATGAAAACGGAAAACGAACCTAAACCAGAGTAGCATGTCATGGTGAACGTCTAATGCTTGATTTCACCACGAATTAAAGACGGGAGAGATAAAAACACCCCTTCCCATTCCTTCTAGATTCTTTAACAAACCAATATTAAAACCCTAAAAAATTGGCGATCATTATCTTCTGTCTTCATTTCTTACACAGTCTTCATCGTTGTTTGAGTTAGAGATCGTTTTTTTCATCATCTCCAGAAGCAGAAACATGGTCAGGAGAGTAAAATGGAAGTGTGTATGTGTGTGTATGTGTGTGAAAGAGAGAGAGAGAGAGAGAGAGGTGAGATGTTGATAGGAGAGTAGGTGTCTGAATATGAGATTGAAGTATTCATTCAATATTTGAGTTTGAGTTACCGTCAAAGGAATTGGGTAAATGATTAATTGTTCATCCAACTCTATATTAATATAGTAGAGATATATAGAGGGTGATATCAATTGAGAACTATTATTTAACTTTAGAACTTGGAAACCACTAAAAAGAAAATAATGTACTTTTAAAATGGAATGGTAAAATTGTAATTTTAATATATAAATCTTTAAACATTTGTATATTTTGCATACGTTAGTATTTTTTTTAAATTGCACTATTGTATATCAAGAATTTCTTTAACTTTCATTTTAGTATAAATAACGTTAAAATAAACCCGTATTTTTAATATTGCATGTGTTGTATTATGACAAAATTATGTTCTCTAACATTTTATATATTACATCCATGTTATATATATTGCATATATGTAGTACTGATGCGATGTATACACTTTTAATTTGAATTTCAAATTTATTTTATTTTGTTATCATATTTATTTATTTATTGTTTATTAGCTTATTATTATCTTTAAGTTAGGATTTAGCATAATGTTAGTTTAGATTTCATTTGTAATCAATTTTGTTGAATATTAAATAAAATAACTGTATTCTTGAACCTTTAAGTTCGTATGAAGACAATCATTAGACTCTTGATCTATTTGATCATTTTTAAAATTGCATCAAATACCATATAATATCAAAAAAATCATGTGGGTTTTTTTAATCTACCAACATTATACTCTAATCAAAGTATTAAGATTCTTGAATTTTTTTAAATAAACTTGTGAAAAATTTATAAAAGTTTAAAGGAAAAAAGAGATGAGCTCTCAAATTAAAGTTAGTTGTGTTTTGAACCATACCCAAATATGAATTTAACAAATTTTATCGGAGCATTATCGTTAATTTAAATTCTGTGTGTCACTTTGTCATTTTTTTATTAATGATTATAACTTCACGTGTCTAAACAAAATACTTACAATTTGAACAAATTTATTAGTTTTGGCCATGTACAGTTTCACTTATTAATGTGCTGTGAGAGCTATTAAGAAAACTTATCACACAGATGGTAGAGTTACCAACATATAGCATCCAACTGCAACCAATTTAAACCACACAAAACACAATCTACAACAAAATACAAGCGCGCAAAACCATCCGTGCAAAAACATTCAAACAAAAAGACGTGCTAATAACGTGCATAGATACCATCAAACCTCAAAAGGTGAATAGGCTGCATTAACAAAAGACATTCATCAGACATACAGAGGTGGTTTATGCAACACTCGGCTGATAACCATGGACCCGCACCCGATATATGCAGGTATGTGTAGGGCTTCCATGATTTGACAGGAACTGTAGCCTGATTGTATCAACAATGATTGGGTCTACCCCTTCAGTGTTGAACACGTTATATGTTTGCGCAGCACTCTTTTCAAGGTCGTACACGAACTCTGTCAGCAAATGCTCATTTTGGGTATCCTGCTCGTTGTGTACCCATCCCAGAACTTTACATTCCTTGGGAGCACTTGATCTGTCAAATGCCACACTCTGTTCATGACAACATAGAATCACAAAGTCATTTAGGTGTTTAAGATAACTACTAGATAAGCATTATGCAAGAAGTGTTCAGGTAATTTTGTAACATTAGCATAATCACAAAACAAACTGGTAAAATTGGACTCATAATTTTGATCCGGCCGCATGCAGTCCCAACTTTCACCACTTTTGTTACCAATAGCAATCCGATATGAATAACTATTAAATATTTATG
Organism: Tagetes erecta; assembly: GCA_030867185.1. Lineage (NCBI taxonomy): Eukaryota > Viridiplantae > Streptophyta > Magnoliopsida > Asterales > Asteraceae > Tagetes > Tagetes erecta. The sequence goes on from CM061488.1 coordinate 66,403,812, forward strand.
GTTTAATGGTTTTTAACGGTCTCAAGTATCACTTTTTTTGTCACTGGCGGTCCCAACTAATGAAATACCTGGTAACAGGCCCCCCATTTATCATTTTCGCCACCAACGGCCCGCCATTAAAAAAAGTAGCCGCTTTAGGTTTTTTCCGAACTCTAGACCGACGTTTTAGGACTTTTGGTTGGAAGAAGAATACGAGTCGAACTATACAAAATTTGCCTCGAATCGGTGCTTCAATTGAGCGTTTAAAACTAACAGTGATTCAATCGAATGTAATAAATTTGTCGTTCGAACCACCATTTCAAGGTAATTTTTGCATCAATTGACTCATGTTCTCCTCCCAATCAAAAGCCCCAAAACGTCGGACTGAAATTCGAAAAAAACTTAACGCTATTAATTTTTTTAACGGCGGTTGGTGGCAAAAATGATAAAAAAGTAGGAAACTATTACCATGTATTTTGTTGGTTGGGACCACCATCGACCAAAAGATGGCAACCGGGACTGTTAAAAGCAATATTCATACTTGATTTTCATTTATTGTCTGCTAGGTTTAGTTTGTGTTATTTTGTTAGGAAGGGGAAATATATAAAAATCACTTGTTAATAATCACTATTACGAGCTAAATTGGGCGAAAATCAAGTAGAAATATTTGATAATTATAACTATGGTACTGTCAGTGAGAACAAAAGTTTAAGTCGGGACCGGCAAACACCAAATTAACAGTATTGATTATTATCAGCCAATAGGTAACCCCAAAGAGAAACAACAGAAGTTAGGGACCATCGGTGTTACGTTTTTTGAACTCCCATGACCACCGGTGTAATTTCATAAAGTTAAGGACCAAACAAGTAATAGGGACATACCACAGGGTCCATCTGTGTAATTAAATCACACTATTACAGAAATGATACAATACTCGTGTATAACAGGCTAACAGCATAATTATTTGTAAAAGTTACAAATAATAAAATAGAAACTTTAGTGGCCTAGCCTACCAAGGATTGACTGATGCTGAAACTGACATAACTTAACAGCAACAAACAAGAAAAAAGATGAGTTTCTTTTATCCTATCATTAAACTAGGGTGAAAACTGCACATACAGGCATACAAATACAATAAAGAATCAGTAAACACAAAAACTTAGTATTTAGCATATAGACAAGGAGTATGAAATCAAGTTGCAACTTTCTGAATGCTTAAATTTGCAAGATAAAAAGTTTAATACAATTTCTTTCAGAAACTTCCAGCAGAGCATATAAGAAGTACGAATGCATAAAAAAAGAGCTTAAAACGGTCAGCTTTCATAACTCAATAGTCAATAGATAAAATGGTAACAAGAAACTTACGCTTAAATGCTACAGTTGTTACTATAAGACTCTCTACTGTCTCTAGTTAATGGAGTCGACTGCTTTCAAAAGAACCAAAAACGTGTAGCTTTACAAACTCAAGCTTAAATGTACAAGCAAACTAAAGAGATGTTGTACTTTCGAGAAAAAAAAACTTGTGCATTTTCAAACTCAAGCTAAATTGAAACAAGCAAAGTACCACATTATTACAGGCAAACAAGAGTCATGGACCAATGGTGTGCTAAAGGATTTATTTGATGGTCCCAGAGAATAAAAAGAAAAAACTTTTAAGTTAATTTTATCATTCATTACCTTACGAAAAGCAAATACAAGAATCTGAGCTCCAGATTAGATTTAAAACCCTAGAGCAGACCTTAATCAGATGGATAATTTGGAAGAGCTTTAGACCATTGAACTAAAGTGTATTTGGTCTTCCACTAAATTATTTCAAAATTTTGGTGCTAGAGTGCAGAAAAATTCAAAAAATTAAAGACCCGACCCCTAAACGGCTACACTATAAATTCATTTGGACCTTACCATATGAATGTGTAACTGTAATAGAAAAACATATGGAATAACATTTGATCCTGTGTTTGTAATGAGTGGAAAATTTGTGTTTGCAAAGCTAATATGGAAATTAATTTCTATGAAAGTACATGTTAAAGAAGATACAAATGTCATTATATTTAAAATAGCTTTTGTACATATATTTTAAAGTAATAATATATTGGCCATTTGGTTATAGATATAGAAGGTTCACTAGTAAAAATAAGCAAAAAATACAACTTGTATAAGTGATGTGGAATTTGAGAGTAAAAGTTATATAAAATAAAAATTAGTTTAAAGGATACAAAGATTTACTAAAACCAGGTGAATGCTAACATTTAGCATGCCTGTATACTATCAAGGCTACACAACGTAGATGTTTGCGTGCAACAGGATATGTACACGAAACCTTCATCTTGCACCTTAATTACTGACCACAACAGATGATTGTACTATTGTAGAGTCATAAAACGCCCAAATACAGCATTTCAAAACAAACTTAAAATAACAAATCTTTATCAAGATCTAGCAAATGATGATAAAACAAAATAGAAGCTTATATATGAGAGATAGGCCAACTTTCCTAATCCTCTTTAAAAATGATAATAAGCGTATTAGTCTATTATTCCTAATCTTTATCGATAAGTGCTCAGTATTAATAACCTAATTGAAACTAAGTCCATTACAGAACAAACATTTATCCATAAATACTTATATTTTCCTAATCTTTATCGATAATTCACTCCTCAACTATCATCAAGCAAACAAGAATAAATACAATTAAGCAAGCAACAAACCTTGGAAACATGTTCAAGTGTTATAGCCTCAGGAACAATGGCAGTCCTAAGCTTAATCTCGACAAAACCAGCGTCTCCTTTAAGAGGGAAACATTCACCAGGCTGCCCAAAACTCGGTTGCAGCACCTTGACAGCGTCACTACGGACGTTACCAGAAAACCAACCCCTAACCCTACTACTTGCACCATTAAAAGCCTCGGAATGTTTAAGTACCATCGCACCACCCGATGCCACCGCATAATCAACCCTGCCAAGCCCATCTGCAGCATGTTTACTAATCTCTTTCTCAACAATTTCCCTCGCAAAAGCCCTAATTTCATCCAATTTCATTTCCCCAATATCATCAACCCCTTTTTTCCCCTTAAACTCCTCTACAAATTCATCAAATTCATGTTTAGATAACCAGTGTGACGAGGTTAATGATTGCTCCACGCGTTCAATTCTTGCATTGTGTTCACTAAACTTGTTGGAAAACACAGCACGTTCATCATCAATTCTCTTACTTAACTCACTTCTCAAACCTGCAACCTGATTATCAATCTTCCGATCCACAATTTCAACCTGAACTTGAATCATTTTTGTTGTGGTTTTCAAAAAAGCCTCCACTTCGGCAATTCGCCGTTCGTAATCAGAACTAGAGACTAAAACCGAATCATGACTAAACGCTAATCGACGAATCATCTGAGCCAAAAGCAACAGTATAAGCACAAGCCCTAAGTTCTTCACAATCACACTTACAGCAGTCTTCCATGGCGGCCGTCCCTTTTTAACGACGGTTCGTTTTCGTAGCTTGGTGGCTTCTTTAGATCTTTCAACGACGGTTTCGGCTCCTGCACGGGCCAGATCTTTCGATTCGCCGCCGCTCGCCGGAGAAACATCAGTACCGGCAATGTCTAAAGCCGTTTTTTTGTCACCGGTGAGTATCGGTTTACGCAACGAAGCAGCAGAACGGTTTGCGGTTATTGAGACGGTGGATGACGACATCTTTGTTTGGGAATTGGAAGTTTTGGATGAAGAGAAAGAAGACCAAAACCTAAAAGCAACACCTCTTGAAAGAGCGGTTTCACGTTCAAATCAACTTTTCGATTTGGGAATTGGACTTTAATAAGAATAAGAGGGTACCCGCGTTATGTTACGAGACATATAACTTGTAGCGTCTATTTTTAGAGATACTTGTTTTTGCTATGTGTATTGCCACATCCAAGAAGTGTCTCATTTAAGTTAAGTGCGTCACAAGACCAAATTATGAATATGGTTGCATTGTCGAATAAGTAAAATGTGAAATAATGGGGATGGTGGTGGAGAGGTTGTTTAGATTGTGAGAATCCTTCTAACTGTTATGATGGATCGTTGAAGATCAATTTAATAACATCAAAAACAATTGTGTGTCAATCTAACAGGTGCGGAATCCCTAACAGATTAGTTGTTTGAGTGCTTTAATGAAAACGAAAATGAAATGTAAGATGAAGATATAAATTTTCAATCGGTGGTTGTATCGAAATCAATCGTCGCTTTTACGATGTTGCTATTTAGGGTTGTAAGAGTTACAATAATGATAGTAAGACGTTCTACTTATAGGCATGATCCTAGGTTTACGTTTATGACGTAACCTGACTATTCTACCCTTTACAAGGAATATTAATGTCGTACACTATTTACAGAATAAATCTCCTAAGTCTTCTATATCAGTCGATATGATCGACTGATGCCTAGGCAAATTTGTCCTTCAGGTTTTGTCCTTTGAATTTGATCTAAGACTCATGTTCTTGATCATCTATCTTGATTTTTTTATGGAGTCGATGATACAGTGCAAGTCGTTGCTACAGTATCAGTTGATTCATCACTTGTAGCTAGGCTGTAGTGTTGATCTACTCTAGTCGATATACTTGAGTTGGTTACATTAACTAGTCTTGATGACTTGAGCTCTTTGAGTTGAGTAGTTGATGATCAAATATGTGATAACCATTGACTCATCATGGCTCTTTGATCTTTAGTAGATATTATCGACTGGTCTTTGTCACTTGGCTTCTAGTCAATCACGTCGACTGAACTTCAACAATTGGTGTTTTGACTTGAATGATTGACTTGGTCTGACTGACTTGCCTAATAGGTGATGTCGAATCATCGAGTGATCTTGAGGACTTGGTCTGACTGACTTGCCTAATAGGTGATGTCCATGTTTGGTAATCTGTCACACCCTCAAAATCCACTAACGGAGTTTTACCGTTAAGTGTGTGACAAACCAAGATCTCAGTCATTAGTTACACCAAACGATACTATATGAATTAAAACATACGTGTCTCATTAAATGAGAAATTTAATACATAGTTAACATTTAAAAGTTTGCGGAAGCGTAATCGAAATGTAATGTCAAAATATTAAATGAAAACTAAATGCGTAAACACGCGCCCAAACCTTAATGACATATTATTAAAAATAATGAAATGTTATGAAATTAAAATCATGCAGTCATGCCCTAGCGTGATGTTTACCATATAAAACTGAGAAAAAGATATACTAACAAGTGTCAACACGTCGTGTCACACCCTCAATTTTCCACAAACGGGGTATCCGTTAGGCGTGTGACATACCAGGATCTCAAGCCATTAGTTACACGAACTTTGACTCAACGTTTATAAAAATATTTAACTTTGTAAATAACCAAAGGTTCAGAGTTTAAATGTTAAAACCGACTTTTAGCGGAAGCATAAATAAATCCGGTTCGCAAAATCCTTCGCACAAAACAATAAACCAAATTAACAAAATAAAGTATATATTAAATTTAATTTTTAAAATAATACAAAAGACGACCCAATGCATGCATGTCCTACGTGCTCAACTCCTTAGCTACCTGAGAAAAACATACTAAAACGGTCAACACATAATGTTGGTGAGTTCAATGAGATTTGCTTATAAATAAAAGATACCGTTCATAATACGGATAAACCAAAAATAATATATATTTCATTTTATTAGGCGGTTTGCAAGACCGAATGCTTATTGCTTGTCAACACGTCGAGATGAAAGCTAAACGTTACTTTTGCCTTGTCGCCATCTAACCAGGATGACCCATAACCATTAAGGACAATCTGCACCACATGACGCCCAGTCAAGGGTGGGGTGCCGTCGCAACCCGGTAGTACTACTCAAATTTCCCCGCTATCATATATTAATCAACCTCGAACTTTTATAAGGACTTGAATGTGGTTCCAATTCGTTTAAAGCACTCTAAGCCCTAATAAAATCCTGCCCGTAGGCATTTATACTTTTACCAAAACCTGCCCGTAGGCATTTATACTTTTACCGAAACCTGCCCGTAGGCCCTACCCGAAGGTATAAAAAGTAGCCTCAATTGGCCCCGCCCGAAGGCATAAAGTTTTGCCCGAAGGCCCTGCCCAAAGGCATAAGAAATGCAGTCCGCCCAAAGGCGCTGTAAAATAATTGCCCGAAGGCGCATTAAAAACATTTGTATGTTTTCTCCCCGAAAAAGATGTAAAAGCGGGCAAAGAACTCACATTTGAAGCGCACGACAAATAACAAGTCAAAGACTAGAATCCTAGGTCACTCGACGTCGACCTGCTTAATGGTTAGAGGCTAATTATTAGCTACTTATATTTATACAATCACACATATACTTATACATAAATATCCATGTAACACCTTTCATGCATGCATCCTATCACTAGCTTGACTCGACTCACATTATCATGCCGCTGAATATATATTTACTCATGTACAATACATTCCATGTTGCCATACTCCTAAAGCCCTATGTGAAATAAATACATACATACATACTGTTACACATACAAGCTAGTACTATTGCAGTTTACACACACTTGTACACACACACACACACACACACACACACACACACACATATATATATATATATATATATATATATATATTGCTAGTTTTTGTTTTCTACACACCTTTATGCGCATACTGTCACACCCCGACCAAGGGGGTGGGCCGTGACGATTGAATATCCAACAAAACACAGCGGAAACTATGTATGAATTGATAGTGGGCCATAGGTTTACACGTAATATCAGTGTATTCTAAGTGTACATCAAAGGGTACAATAGTAAACTCTAACAAAAGCAGTGAGACTAGTTGGTATACTATTCCCATGTAGTCTTCTTCTATAATTTGTCTATAATCTTTGCGTGTTTCTTCTAATCAGGGTCTTCTAAAGCTATCAACCGTGTTTAAATGCACATCCAATGTTATAAAGTCGAGTTGTATACTTCCATCGATAAATCATCTAAATACCTGAAATACATACCCAAAAATACGTCAACATAAAGTTGGTGAGCTCATGGTTTAGTAAAAATTATGACACTAAAACATTATATTTTATGGTGTACGGTCGACAATATATGTAGCCAAACCTGTTCGGATTATACCCAACCCGAATACAATAAATAATAGTTCCCTAACCCAAAGTGGGCTAACGTGCTCTGCTAAGCACCGTCATATCATTGAACATGTGGCGTAACGGTTTTCAACCTCAGTGGGGGTATGCCACTGTACGCGGGGGATTCCCAAATAGTACTATTCACATATTAAAGGGCTCCTGCAAGAAGTTAATGGCTACCAAAAGTTGTACCAACGTTCGGGGACAAGTAGCAGATGTGTTACACCAAGAAAATCAGTTTATATAAACAAGTTTAGTAGGTATGTATCAGCCCCAAAAGTATTATATAAAAAGGGGTTCATGAACTCACCTGTAGTTTTGCTCAAGAATTTCCTAGATAGTGGTTTGCGTGAGAGTCCTACCTCCTAGCGGACTTCCTATGTTTAGTTTAATCAAATTAGATTTTAAAATATATAAGTCTACATGTGTTCCATAACGGGTGCGTTTGTCTTTCGGTTATATAGTCGTTTTTAGCGTTCTCTTTGGTTTGTTCTTTTCTTAACACTTAATCCATATTGATTCAGTTTACATAAGTAAGTATTTAACATATTTTTCATAAAAATCAGAAAGTTCGAGTGTTGTCGCTTTTAGTCCCTCAACTTTGTTATATTGACACTTTTAGCCCTAAAGTTAGGTTTTTAGTTATAACTTCTCATCTCTAGGTGTGTTAGTGGTGTTTATTGGTCTTATACATATTTTAAGGTTAACCTACTGGTTTTAAAGTATTTATCAAGTTCGGGATATATTTCAAGTTCGCCGGTTTCTCTGGTTACGGTAAATCGCTACGTGTCGGGTTATGATTTGGGTTTTTGAGCGTATTTTTATCTTGGGCTCTTATATTAAGTTAAAGGGGTCTTAGTTACTGTAATATATGATGTTTCATGGTTTTTAGGTATTTCAATTATTTTCTACAAATTATTTAGTAGTTGTCGGTTTACGGGTTTTTAAACTTAAATAATTTGTATAAAATAATTGGTACTTCCTAAATTGTTGAAATTTTGGTTATAGCTTATTTAATCAGTAACTAAGTGCTTTGTAGTGTGACACCCCGCCCGGTGGCGGAAAACACCGGGCTGTCATAGAATTGGATATCCGTAGTAAACAAAGCTCATGGTATTACTTTTATTAAAGTCTAATAGTTATTGTCATAAATTTGGCAAAACCCAAGTCTTAAATGCGAAACGACAAATTCATAACAGCAGTAAATGAAATAGTCAAGTTTAGTATTATTTCTAGGTCCAAGTCCCTATGTCTTGAAATAGCAAAGATACAAGCCAAAATCACGCGCCACCTGAAATACGCGAAAATAAAGTTAGCTACACAAGCTAGTGAGTAAAACCCAAATTGAATAGTAATAGTATTGAAATCCGAGATCAACAAGATATGCTGCGCAATCCCATATGTATAGTAATTTTGTAATATTACTCGACCAGGACCCCTAGAATAGAATAGCACACCAACCACAATAGAAACCATAGTATCTCGTCTAGCCATTTGTCATGAGAACCACTCATGTAATAAATAATGATAACTTTTAATAACCGTCGTTTACCGTCTCGATATATAAGTCATCATTTAGCAATTTAGGGACATGGCATAGTATAGCATCATAGCATAGCAACATAGTATAGCAACATAGCATCTCGACATAGTAAACATGGAATTAGAAAGGCCGGGTTTAAATCACCTATCGATGTTGTACAAGCAGGTGGGTTTGTCAAACCATTAGCGCTAACATTGTACCGGTGGGATTACAAAGCAATAAAACTACTTTTAACTAACACATAAGATTGCATCCAGCGGCCAAACTAGATTAACATATTTGTATGATCTCTTTTAGAAAACGAATAGAAAACGCAATATAGTAAAAGACGTATTTCAGCCCCAAAATAGTAAAATGGAAAAAGGGGAGTGAGTTTACTCACCTCAAATACAAATCTGATATAGTATAGCAACGCAAGAAAATATTAAATAGGATCGAGGATCGCCCAGATATTAGAACCACCTAATTAACCGGGAAAACCTAATTTAGAAACGAGACAAATAATATAGTAACTAGAATCAAGAACTTAGAATTTCTAGGGTTTTGGATTTGGGGTTTTAGGGTTTTAGATTATAAATTGAAAATTAGGGTTTCAAAATATAATTTGGGGATTTAGGGTTTTAAAGTCCAATTTGGGGATTTAGGGTTTCAAAATCCAATTTAGGGTTTCAAAAACCAATTTAGGGATTTAGGGTTTCAAAAACCAATTTAGGGTTTCAAAAACCAATTTGGGGATTTAGGTACGAGATATAAGTATATATTTTTATAAAATATATTACATGGTATTAATACTAGGTTTAGGTTAGATGGTAAAAATGATTTATAATTTTTAAAAGTATTTGTAATAATTAGTTTTTATAAAGCTAAGTTTACAAAAATAATGTTTTTGGTATTTTGATAAGATTTTAAGTATTTTATAGAATATATAGTATGGTGTTGGTTTTTAGGTTTAAGAAAAAAAAAGATAAGATTTGACAAACAATGGTTTTGAACAAATCTAGTAAAAACGTGAGCACCCCTGTGTTAGAACCCGGGTCTCCAGAATCACCACCCCCTTTCTTAACCAGCAGACCAGAAACATTTTTTGTTTTAAACCCAGATAAAAATTGTCTTAACATGTTTTCAATATAAGTCCCCAATTCATATAAACCCTAGAATCAAGAACATCCCAAATTCGTTTACAACAGACAATCAAACCCAATTTGAAGATAGGGCTTTTAATCCCTTCTGTATTTCGAGCATTTTGATATATTGTACTTACTTGGATTCGATTAGATTGAACGATGAAGGTGAAGAGCAAGCACACGACGGGTTCAAAATCGAATTGATCAGTAGAAGCTGATTTGTGATGAAATTGGAGTGACAGGGAGCAATTGCGAGTCGAGCAGAGTCAGTTTGCCAAGGGAATCAGATTAATTTGATCTGAATACAACCGTACACGTTCGAGCTATCTTGTGAGCCAAGGAAATGAAATTGGTGCTCGATTCGGCAAGATAAACCCAATTGATCATCACCATCAGTTTCTATTCGTCGAAAGGTCGAATCTAATTACTCCAATTCATTGATTACACCGGTTGAAGTCAATTCGAGCGTTTGGGTTGATGGCTACGGTTTTTGATTTCGTTTTTTTGGAATTTAGACAGGTTATACCAATGTTTAAAGGTGATACAAGGTTCGAATAGCGGCCAGAAACATTTCAACGTGTTTTAATCGATTTAGAAAAAACTATAGAACGATTTTTTTGATGTCGCCGGAGATAATCAAATTCCGGCCAGACACGCCGGAGGCCCTTACCGGAAACACGGGTTGCAAAAAGGGGGGGGGGTTGGAAATGTAATTTAATTATTTACAATTCGACCCTTGCAGTTTGGTTTGTTTTAAATTAGTTATGATAAGTTTAATAGTAGTTTGTAAATTGACAGTTTTGGCCCAAAGTTAATTATATATTTATTTCAACTAACTAACTTAACTAAATTGAAACGTAACAATTATGTAAGTGACGTTTTTATGGTTTTAGCTCGTTTAAGCCGTTACGAGATCATTCCGAGACTTGGAGACGTTTTGGCTTAACGTTTTTACTAATTTTCTTTTACGAACTATATATATATATATATATTTATTTATATATATATTTTGAGTTTTATTGCCATAGATAATAATTATTAGATACGCGTGAATATTTCGCGATGTAAATACGGTTATTGAATTAAGACGGGAATAACGTAGAATTGAATGCGTTTATTCACAATAATAATAAACGTTACATTTTGAAGAAAAATTAAATACAATTCCATTTAACGGATAACAACTTCGGGTCTGAGTCGGGCATACGGGTTCGGGTTTGGGGCAGATGTCACAGTCTCCCCTCCTTAAAGGAATTTCGTCCCGAAATTTGCTCAAACCGAAGTAGTTGAAGTTGAAGCGAAGAGATGCGGATATTTTGCCTTCATTTGGTCCTCGCGTTCCCAAGTGAATTCGGGTCCACGCTTAGACTCCCAACGAACCTTGACGATCGGTATCCGACTCCGCTTAAGTTGCTTGACTTCTCGATCCATAATTTCTAATGGTCGCTCAATAAATTGCATAGACTCATCAATTTGGATCTCGTCGAGAGGCACGATAAGATTTTCATCGGACAAACACTTTCTCAGATT